>JAJHZJ010000592.1:9174645-10374645 GCA_023548195.1 Bettongia penicillata ogilbyi
CTCCTATGTATACTTTCCTCTGATTTCTGATTGGCTATTGATTTCCATAAACTTATTTGCTATTTGCTATGCATGTGTTTATTGTGAAACTGAAATTTGATGGGGAAGGAGTCAAGCCTTGGATGTAGAGCTTGGGGTTCTCCTTCCCTCATTAACGAATAGCAAACAGAAGTTTAGCTTGAATCTGAAAACTACATTGCCTTGACTATTAATATTAACAGAAGTAGACAGATAGAATTTCAGCCCAGTACCTCCTCTGTTCTTCATCTACCAGCAGACATGTAAATCTGTCTTGGAGAAGGACGGTGGGGAAAAGAGGCTAGAGATGTCTATTCTGCCTCCCTTGAAGCCATGCTGCATGCGGGGGACAGCCTTGCTACATAAGCATCTATCGACAAATATTTGTTGAATGAAAGTTGATGCTAAATATAAAATATAGTAAGTGTTATGTGAGGTCAAGGAAAGAAAGATTATTACTCTCTCTTCAGGAGTGGGGGAAAGATCAGGAAGAGCTTCATAGAGGAAAAAAGAAAAAGAGAGCTTTAAATATCCCGTTAGTGGACCTTAGACGCCACAGGTTCACAGGTTTCACTCTCAAGAAACTTAGACTCTAACAAGGATAGATGATAGACAGACAGACAGACAGACAGACAGACAGACAGACAGACAGACAGATAGATAGATAGATAGATAGATAGATAGATAGATAGATAGATAGATAGGTAGGTAGGTAGGTAGATAGATATAAAAATCTGATAAACAGATATTTTAAAAAGTAAGTAGGGTAGTAGAAGTAAGGAAAGCCTGCTTTGAAGTAGGGGCTAAGCTACATGATTTTCAGCACCAGGAATGGATTTCATACTGGAAATCTTGAAGCAGAAGAATGACCTAGAAATGGGGTTTCCCCTCCCAGTATAATGTAAGAAGTCCCTCAGGGCAGGAATGGTCTTGATTTTTGTCTCTATGTCGCCAGCCTATAGCACTGAGATTTCTACATAGTCAGGTGTCACAGTGGACCTAGAGTCAGGAAGACCTGAGTTCAGACCCTTCCCAGTTGTCTGACCCCCAAGAAGTCATTGAATTTTTGCCTCAGATTCCTTATCTGTAAAATAGGGATAATAACAGTACCTACCTCCCAGGGTTGTTGTGGGGGGAAATTAAAATAGAGTTATAAACTGTATTATATAAATTCAAGTTGTTATTTTTGATGGTGATGGTGTTTGAATAAACAACAAATCCTACCATCCCTACAGAAATGAGCCTGAGGGAGAATAAGAGAACCTGCATTCAAATCTCCACTCTATCATTTACTACCTGTGTGACCTTGGGAAACTTTCATACCTCTCTGTGCCTTTGTTTTCTCATCTGTAGAATTAGGGGGTAGGATAGACTGCCCCCTACCTTCAGTGACAGCTCGAAACCTATAATCCTTTCAAGAGAAGAAGCAGACCTGAAATCATAAGCCTTCTTCCTGCAAAACCTCTATGATATTTTTGTAGTATAAAAGCAATTTTAGCAAAATCCAAAGGAGCTCTCCTGTTACTTCAGCACTGGCGGCAGAGGGGATTAGTGAGCAGCCAGGGCCCAGTGGAGGCTTCGGGAAAGTGCCAACGTCTAAGTTTCCTGTCCTCTCCTGCCCTGAGCACAGCCGCCCTGAAGGTAGGCCCACCTTCTCGGGCTGATGAGAGGGGGCTGCTCAGAATGTTCCATGGAACAAAAAGATTCATTGTGAAATGACATTTTAATTACAACTTGACTGACCCACATACCTTGGCAAATCCTTCCTTCCTCACCGCCCTCGAACCTTTGGCTGTTTTCCAAGTCTTTATATCTTAGCTTGGTGGTTATTAATTACTAGGGCTTTCGTTCTAATCAAATTCTCCCCTTTCCTCCCAAATCCTACCACCCCCACAGGAATGAGCCTGGGGGAGAATAAGCTCAGGGCCTTTTCCAAGGCAACCGGAACACTTCAGTTTGGAAGAAATAATACAGTCCATCTCCCTATCTCTAGGCAGGACTGCAAGTCACCTATTAATATTGTTTTTGCTTTATAATTTGTCCTGAGGCACTTCTCCAACCCAGCCTATTGACAATCCCAGCAATGAAAACTGAAAAATAAAATGCTGATCATAAGAACGCCTAGTCCAGCCAAAGTCTTACACTGGCCATGCCTTAACACAGAAGTCTCTCTCTTTCTGCATGGTCCATTGGTCACCTCTCTGGCAGGAGATTCCTCTTCAGTTTTCTGTAATCATGGCTAACTATGGAACTGATCAGAGTGCTGAAATCTTCCTAGGCAGCTTTTGCTATAAGGTTGTTCTCCCATTCTGCACGCCTCCCTTTTCATTGGTTCTTTTTAGTTTCCCATTCATCTCTTATGGTCTTCTTGTCTCAGATCCCTCCCCACTCCAATCCATCCTACCATTCAGCCACCAAAATGATTCTCCTTAAATATAGGTCTGATCATGACACCTCTCCCTCCCCAGTAAATTCCAGCATCTCCCTATTTCTTCTAGGAACAAATAGAAAAACCCATTTGGCATTCAAAATCATTCATAATCCAGTGCCTTCCTCCCTCTCCAGTCTTCTTACACCTTACTCCCCAACATGTATTCTTCAGTCCCTTGACCCTGACCTCTCGGCAGTTCTTCAAACAAGATACTCTGTATCTCAGCTCTGGGCATTTCCTCTGACTGTCCCCAATGCCTGGAATGGTCTCATCCTCAACTCCACAGATTGGCTTCCCCATCTTCCATTAAATCTGATGTTCTGCAGAAAGCTCTTCCCCACCCCTCTTAATTCTAGTACCTTTCTTTTTTTAATTACTTCCTGTTTATGCTATATGTAGTTTGTTTATACACATTTGTTTGCTTGTTATCTCTCCCATTAGATTGTGAATTTGACTATCTTTTGCCTCTTTTTGTATCCCTAGCACTTGGCACATAGTAAGCACTTATAAAGGTTTATTGATTGATTGGTACAGTAATATTTCATTATATCCATATGCCATGATTTGTTTAGACATTGCCCAAGGAGATATCCTCTTAATTTCTAATTTTTGCAAGCCATTTATTATCAGTGGGGATGAGGAGAGGGTAGGTAACCTGTGATGTAACTGTGAGGTAGTAGAGATTGTCTCCGGGTAGGGAACCTTTGGGTCCAGGTGATGGATTGCTAGTGATTCATGAGTAAGCCTTGAGTTGTGGGAGTTGGGGAGGATGGGTCATGGGAAGGAGGAAGTGGCATATCAAACTGTACATTGAGATTATTATACATGGACTTGGGACCCAGTGCTCACCTCCAAACCCACCCACCCTCCTGGTACACAGTGATATCAGTATTTGGGGAGCAATGAGGAAATTACCCTACTAGATGCTATATCTAAATGACATCGTTTTTCTGTGTGATTATACATCCCTATATAGGCATTTCCTCCCTCTAAATGAGTACCTGAAAAGGCCAGTCTAAAAAAGCCAAGGTCTCCCATTGCACCCTGGGCCATCTCCAGTCATCCTGATGTATTGATCAATATCAGGTCACTGGATCCAGATGGCTCAGGAGGAGAAGTGAGGTTGATGACCTTGCACAGCACTCCCTCCCTCAATACAAAGTCAAGTGCAAATCATGCCATCATTTCTCTGATGTTATGGTCTTCTTCAAAAATGAAGGACGAACACAGACAAATGACCAAGCTTAGCCCCAGAGAAGAGTTGAGAAAAAGTACTTCCTTCTGCTTTTGGCAGGTGGGGGTCTACTGGTGTACAATAATGTATATACTGTCAGATACAATGTGTTGGTTGGTTTTGCTGAATGGCTTTTTTATTCTCTCTTTGAATCTTTGTTTCAAGAGATGGTCACAAAGGAGGGAGGAAGGGAAGATATATTTAGAAATGAAGGTAATAGAACAGAAGTCAAACAAAAAACAAAAAAATCTTAAAGCAAGATATTAAAAATAGGACAGTAGCATGCACCACACAGTACCAGCACAAGAAAAGGGGGAATCTAGGGATAGGAGAGGGAGGGACCAGGGCCAGGAGAACAATTGAGATTGTTGGGACTAAGTTCAGTAACACCAAGAAAGCTTTCAACAGTAACGTTATCAAGCAAAAGAGGTAACGTCAGGGTCCTCAAGCTTTTCACTACTAGGGTCCTTTAACCTCTGGCACAGTTAGGGAAAGCCTCTAGAAGTATCACCAAAGATACAGCCACTGGTAACCCTTTGACAGAGACATCACTGTTCATTGCTTTGACATATTTGGTACCTAAAACCCCTGGTGCTGACAGTGTAGCCCAATGAACGCTGCTCCCCTGGGACACCCACCCACCACAAGAGGAAACTAATTACAGACACATGGGGAAGCCCTTCCAGGTGATCAGACTCCCAAGAGCTGGATAGATAGACGCACAGATAGGTAGGTAGGTAGATAGATTGATAGAGATAGATAAATAGATAGATAGATAGATAGATAGATAGATAGATAGATAGATAGATAGATAGATAGATAGATAAAGACATTTATTAAATGCTCACTATGAGCCAGACACCAGCTGTCCTCAATGAGCTACCATTGTGTTGGGAAGATAAAAACTAATGAATTCCTGGGAACCTTTCAATTGTAGCTGCCGAGCTGATTGTGTTGGAAGGAGACAGACTAAGACAGCCAGGTGAGACCTTTGTGGCAGAGTTCTACGTCTCTGTTGGTCTGATATTCTGGGGGAGAGGCAAGAATAATTTTATTATACTCATTTTTTATAGCTGAAGAAACTAAGGGTAAGAGGTGCTTGTGGTCATGTGAGCAGTTAGTAGAACCCATTTTTTTGGACTGTGACTGCATAAAATGCAAAACATCTAGGATTTGGAGAGAGAGGACCTGCATATCTTGTCTCTGTTACTATGTGTATGATCCTGAGCAAGTGACTTAACCTCTCTGTTCCTTAGTTTCCTCATTTGTAAAAAGAGATAGGTGGGTGAGAAGATCACTAAGGCTCCTTCCAGCTCTGTAGCTGTGATTAGGTGACTCCCAATCCAGTGGTCTTTCCATTTGAATGGTAGGTGCAAAGTTCCCTCCACAGTCATTAAGTCAGATTGAGCTTTGGAGATGACTGCCTTGAAATTACAAGGGCTATGCTGTCTTCAAAAGACAACCAGGAAGCTAGTGCTGCTTGCTTTCCTAGAGTTCTGAACTCTAAGTGAGTACCTGAAAAGGCCTTAGCCTTAAAGGGCCAGGGTCTCCCACTGCCTCCGGGCCATCTCCAGTCATCCTGATGAATATCTGGTCACTGGATTCAGATGGCTCTGGAGGAGAAGTGAGGCTGGTGACCTGCACAGCCCTCCCTCACTCAAAACGAAGTCAAGTGCAAGTCATGTCATCATTTCGCTGATGTCATGGTCCTCTTTGAAAATGAAGGACAAGCACAACAACCTGGGTAGCTTTCCTTGTATATTTGTGATTGTGTTGTGCCATGTTGGGTGTGTCCCCAGGAAGGTCTTATGGTCTTTCCCCTGTGCTTTGAGCTGTCCAAGATCTGGGACACAAAGTACTGAACACCAAAGGGTTGGATGGTGTTAACTTTTATAAGGTCAGCAACAGCTGCATCCTTTCCTAAACCTTTTGCTGTCCCTATTTCAAAGGACCCTGAAATGAGCTCCCTTGCTTAGAGAGTGTTTTGGGGCAAAGGACAGAATCTCATGGTATGTGGTAGCATGGGTGACTCCTTTGACTTCCCAGATTGTTCCTTTCATACCTAACCAACATCTCCAAGAGCTTTGCACTGGGAGAGATGGGGAAAATTAAACATTACTGTAGGTTAGAAAAGGGCAAGGGCCCATATTTTCAGTTGGAATGATTTCTCATTAGAGTGCCTTGCTTGGATCCTTCTGAAGTGTCCTTGGTGTACTGGGGATTGTGAACTGAGGCCCTCTACCCCTCCCTTCCGGCCCCACCCCAGCCCCAGCTGCTTCTGTTGTCTGGCAGAAAGCTCCATGTATTAATTGGAGGCCAGTGGTAGCCTTGGAATGCTGTTATTAGGCTCAGATGTTGCCTGCAACAAAATCCAACAACCTTTGACCTGGGATTGGAGCCAATGACTCCTCGTCTTTGGAGGACTACTGTGCCTCCCCTTGTGAGGGGCTTTGCTTCCCCCTCCATATTCTTTCCATGGGTGTGCTGCCCGCTCCTTCTTCCAAATTCTAGGGAGAAATGGGGAGTTTTTCAGCAAGTGTGACCAATTCATTTAGCTTCTTTCCATTCCTAAGGAACCAGTTCATTTTTCTACACAGAGAATTGAAGCTGTAATGAATTCTCTAAGATGGAAATAAAAAGAAAATTAGTTGTACTTTGAACTCATCCTTCCCTCTAAACCTCTCCCTCCTCTCAACTTCCTTATCGCTGATGGGTAATGGCATTATCAACCTAAATACACTTTAGGGTACAAAGCCCTAAACCCTGACTTTATATGGATTCCGTTTAACTTTAGTGGTAGTAGTGGTGGGGAGCTTCTCCAAAAGTCAAACGATCTTTTGCCCCCACCAAGAATTTCCTCTATGACTCTCAAGATATGCTCATTGTTTTCTTTTACATATATTTGGGTAAAATAGCACTTACACACCCCATCCCATGCAAGCATTCAGTGTAACAATATATATTAGCTATAGAACTGCCTTTATTCATATGCAAATGCAAAGCAATATAAAGGACTCAGAGTAACCCATAAAGAGCTGATATATTTCTGTCAAACCCCGACATTCTGGTAAATCTCACCTTTACCTATACAGGGACCTATAGAGACCTCCAGCCTTGTAATCCTATCCTAAGGGTTTCTACTCTCAGCAGAAGGTAGACAAGCTTGGGGTTGCTAGAGAAACAAACCCCTTTCTGCACAACCTTAGTTGTGGAAATGACTAAGAGTAATAAATGAGAGCAAAGTCCAGGTTTTGCTCTTCATCACAGTTTAGTCACTCACTGCTTCTCTAGCTCCAGGGCCATGAATTCAGTCCTCAGTTTGGAAACTCCTGGCACTCCTCTAAAGGTTGGGGTCTCAGAACTCCCCCTCTGGGTCACATGGTCCCTTTTCTCCAAGGCTGCCATATGTTGGGCTTAGAGAGTCTCTACTCCCTCTGCTTAGTTGGGTAGAAAAAAGGAAGGAAGGAAGGAAGGAAGGAAGGAAGGAAGGAAGGAAGGAAGGAAGGAAGGAAGGAAGGAAGGAAGGAAGGAAGGAAGGGAAAGAGAGAGAGAAAGAAAAAGAGAAAGGAAGGAAGGAAGGAAAAAAGAAAGAAAGAAAAAGGAAGAAAAGAGGAGAAAAAGAAAAAATGAAAGATGTAAGAAAAAAGGAAGAAAGAGAAAAAGGAAGGGAGTTCCTACTGTAAGGCTCAGAGACATGAAAATGTACAATTTACAAAAGGGTTTTCTTTGCTTTTTAAAAAAAAATACTGTATTGACTTTTTTTGTTTTTTGCACCTGCAATTTCCAGATATACATACCAACATACCCAGTTCCAGCAAGTCTTCCCTTGTAGCAAATAAAAGCAGTTCAGCACTGAAACATACAAGTAAACAGAGTATGTAACATTCCACATCCATAGTCCCCCACCTCTCTAATGAAAGAGGAAAGATTCCTCTTCTCATAAATTTTGTTATTTTCTAAAATTGAAGTCTACCTCATTAAATATTATAAGTTTATTGTAAATCTTATATTTATTTTGTTCATGTCTATTAAATGTATAATTTTTTAAGTGACAAAGAACTCTTTCCCTCATCCCCACATTCAGTCAGTTAAAGTACTTAACACAGTACCTGGCACATAGCAAGGCTATATAAATGTTAGCTATTACTAGTTACAAAATTCTGTAGATTCTGTCTCTACATCATTTCTCACTTCTCTCTCCTCTCCACTAACAGCAATCTTGGAGTTGGAAAAAGATCCTAGAGGCACCAACTGAGCCTAAACATGAGTAAGAAACTCTCCAAAATAGCCAACATGGGGTCATCCAGCCCCACCTACCTGAGCACCACTGCTCTGGTTCAGGACCTTTCAGCTAGATGCCTCCTCATTAGCTCCTGTCTCTCCAATCCTAGCTTCACACAGTTGTCAAGTCTTGTAGAACACAAGTCTGATGACTCCCTGTGACTCCTTTGCTCAAGAAACTGCACAGATTTCTTATTATCTAGAGAATAAAACCCAGCCTCCTCTGTCTGGCATTCAAAGCTATTCACAGACTGACTTCAATCTCCCTTTTCAGATTACTTTAAAAAAAGCTAATTAATTAATTTAATTAATTTTTGAGTTCCATTTGAAGTTCTGAACTGTCTCCCCTCCTTCCCACATCAGAGAAGGTACAATTTGACATATATATATATATATATATATATATATATGTACATACATATATATTATGCACACATATACCTATATACACATACGTGTGTATGTATATGTGTGTGTGTGACCTTACTAAGTGTACTTCCACTCATCAGGTTTTTTCTCTGGATGTAGATAGCATCTTCCTTTGTAGTTGATTCGAGTATTTATAATACTCAGAATAACTTAGTCATTTATAGTTATTCTTCAAACAATACTGCTGCTACAATATACAATGTTCTCTAGGTTCTGCTCATTTCACTTTTTACTATTCCATGCAAGTCCTTCCATTTTTAAAAATCAACCTGCTCATAATTTCTTACAGAAGTATTCCATCCCAATCATATACCACAATCTTCTATTGATGGGCATCCCCTTAATTTCCAGTTCTTTGCCACTACAAAGAGAGCTGCTATAAATATTTTAGAATATATAAGTTCTTTTCCTTTTTCCCTGATGACCTTGGAAAACAAACTGAATATTGGCATTGATAGGTTGAAGGGTATATGCAGCTTTATAACATTTGGGGCCTAATTCTAGATTGCTCTCCAAAATTGTTGGGTTAGTTCACAGTTCCACCAACAATGTATTCATATCCCAATTTTCCCACATCCCCTCCCAACATCTGTCATTTTTAACCAATCTGAGATGTGTGTTCAATTTGCATTTCTCTAATCAATAATAATTTGGAGCATTTTTTTCATATGACTATATATCACTTTTATCCTTCATCCTAAAACTGCCTATTGATATCCTTTGACCATTTATCAGTTAGGCAATGATGCATATTCTTAAGAATTTGACAACGTTCTCCATGGATTTGAGATAGAAAGCCTTTATCCAAGAGGCTGTGTATTCACTCCCTCTCAATTTTCTGCTTTCCTTGTAATATTGGCTACATTGGTTTTATTTGTACAAAAAATTTTATGTAATGTAATCAAAATTATCCAGTCTATATCTCAGAGTGCTATCTCCTGTTTATTCATAAATTCTTCTCCTGTCCATAAGTCTGACAGGTAATGTTCAATGTTGTTCTGATTCTCCTTTATATATAGGTCATATGTCTATTTTGGCCTTATCCTGGTAAATGGTGTAAGATTTTGGTCTATACCCAGTTTCCACCAGATTGCTTTCCAGTTTTTGCCAAATAATGAATTCTTATCCAAAAGCTTAAATCTTTCTATTTATCGAACACAAAGTTACCATAATCATCTACTACTGTGTTTAGTATGTCTACTCTGTTCACTGACCTATCTTTCTGTTTCTTAGCCAGTACTAGATAGTTTCAATAATTACTAGCTTATAAAGCTATAAAACAGTTTAAGATCTGGTACTGCTAAACCTCCTTCCTTTACATTTTTTCATTAATTCCTTTGATATTCATGATACTTTATTCTCCCAAATGAAATTGTCATTGATATAATCAATTGTGTTAATAGTTTTTCTTAATGTTAGATCATCCCTTGATTCCTGCTATAAATCCCACTTGTTCACAATGTATAATCTTTGTGATACATTGTTGCAGTCTCCTAGCTAGTATTTTATTTAGAATCTTTGCATCCATATTCATTAGTGAAATTGGTCTACAAATTTTTTCTCTGTTTTTGTCCTTCCCAGCTTAGGTATTAGCACCACATTTGTTTCACAAAAGAAATTTGGTAGGATTCCTTCTTTGCCTGTTATTCCAAATAAATTATTTAATGTTGGAATTAGTTGATTTAAATGTTTGATAGAATTTACTTGTAAATCCTTCTGGTTCTGAGGCGTGTTTTTTAGGGAATTTATTTATGACTTGTTCAATTTCTTTTTCTAAAATTACTTTATTCAATTTCTTCTTTCATATTTTTTATAAGTATTCTTCCATTTTATGTAAATTGTTAAATGTATTAGTATTTTATTGGGCAAAATCATTCCTAATAATTACTGTGATTTCATCTTCATTAGTGTTATAATCACCCTTTTTATTTTTGATACTAGTGATTTGATTTTCTTCCCTCTTTTTAAAAAATCATATTAAACAATGATTTATCTGTTTTATTGATTTTTTTCATAAACCCAGTTCCTAGTTTTATTCATTAATTCAATAGTTTTCTTACATTCAACTTTATTAATTTCACCTTTAATTTTTAGGATTTCCAATTTGGCTTTTAACTGGGGATTTTAATTTGTTCTTTTTTTAGTTTTTTTTAATTGCAATTCATTGATCTGTTCCTCTTCTATTTTATTGATATAAGCATTTAAAGATACAAATTTTCCTCTGGTTACTGCTTTTGCTTTGGGTTTTAATATATTGTCTCATTATTATCATTCTCTTTAATAAAATTCTTTATTGTTCCTATGACTTATTCTTTAACTTACTCATTAAGATTGTTACTTAGCCTTCAATTAATTTTTAATCTGTTTTTCCCTTGTTAAATGTAATTTTTGTTGCATTGTGATCTGAAAAGGATGCATTTAATATTTTTACTTTTATGCATTTAACCATAAAGTTTTTATGTCCTACTGTGTGGTTAATTTTTGTAAAGATACCAATAGCATTGTGGAAAAGGTATATTCCTTTCTATTCCCATTCATTTCTCTCCAGATAGCTATCATATTTAGCTTTTCTAGGATTCTATTCATCTCCTCAACTTCTTATTTTTATTTACATTCATCTAGTTCTGAGAGGATAAGGTTGAAGTCCTCCACTATTATAGTTTTGCTATCTATTTCCATCTTTATTTAGCTTTTCCTTTTAAAATGTGGCTATAGCATTTGGTGCATACAGGTTTAGTACTGATATTAATTACTTCATTATCCATGGCACCTTTTATCACAATGTAGTTTCCTTGTTTATCTATTTTAATTAAATCTATTTTAGCTTTAACTTTGTCTTTGATCATGATTGCTACCCCTGATTTTTTTTTTGTTTTTGTGTCAGATGAAGTATAATAAATTCTACTGCAGCCCCTTTTTTTTTACTCTATGTATATCTCTCTTTTTAAAACGTGTTTCTTGTAAACAACATATTGTCAGATTCTGTTTTTCAATCCATTCTGCTATCTATTTCCATTTTATGGGTGTGTTCCTCTCATTCACATTCAAAGTTACAATTACTAGTTGTGGATTTCCCTCCCTCCTATTTTTTTCTCATTGCTTATTCCTCTCTCATTCTCTTTTTACCTTATCCCTCCTCAGACATCTCTGACCTTCTAAGAATCCCTTCCTTATCTTCGCCCTTTGCCCTCCTATTCCTTTATCTTCCTACTTTTCTAAAAGTCTCTTCTTTAACCTATCTCTTCACTCTTCTATTTCTCTGTAAGTTAAGCAGATTTTTATACCTTTCTAGGTGTATTTTATTCCCTCTTTAACCCAGTTCTGATGAGTATAAGGTTTTAGCACTACTAGCCTTCCCCTCTCCAGTCCTTCACTATAACAGTTCTTCCATTCATGCCTTGTTTGTGTGAGATCATTGCTCCATTTTGTTTCTACCTACCCAATTTTACTTTTTAGGACCATCCAGTCATACTCTATTCCACCTCAAGCCCTCTAGCTATGTCTGCTCTTTCAAATGATAACATTCTTAAGAGTTACAGATAATGCTTTCCCATATAAAAAGTAAATTATTAGATCCCTTATAATTTCATGTTTACCTTCTTATCTTTCTCCTGATTCTTTTAGGTCAAATTTTCTATTCAGTTCTGGTCTTTTCCTCACAAATACCTAAAAGTCATTTAGTTAATTAAATATCCTTTTTCTCCCCATTCAGGATTATTCCTAGTTTTTGCTGGGTAAATTATCCCTGGGTAAATTATTGCAAACCCAGCTCCTTTGCTCTTTGGAATTTCATTTTCCATGCCCTCCACTTTTTTAATGTAACACCTAAGTCTTGTGTTATCCTGGCTATAGCCTCAGAGTATTTAAATGATTTCTTTCTAATTGCTTGTTGTATTTTCTCCTTGACCTGGAAGCTTTGAAACTTAGCTGTAATGTTCCTGTGAGTTTCCATCCTGGGATCTCTTTTAGGTGGTGATCCATAGATTTTTTTCAATTTCTGTTTCAATTTTTAAAACTTTGGGGCAATTTTCCTTAATGATTTCTTGAAATATAGTGTCTAGACTTTTTTTTTCTTGCAGTACTTTTATTTTTTTTGCCTAATTTTTCCTCAACCTCCTTTATTTGATTTTTAAAATCCTTTTTAAAGTTCTTCCAAAAACTCTTTTGGGGCTGGCAACCATTTTACATTTTTCTTTGAAGTAAAAGTAGCTATTTTAACTTCACTGTCTTCTTTTGGATTTGAACCTAAATATTCTCTGTCACCATAGCAGCTATCTATAATTGGAATCTTTCTTTTTTGCTTTCTCATTTTTTAGTGACATTTCTAAGCTGTCAATTTTGTGTTCGATTTCAGCTCTAATCTTGAGGGATAAGGGATAATATACCAAGCCTCAGGTTTTTTTGCTGTTGTTTTCTGAGCTCTATCTGGGGGGCCTGACCTCAGGTAATCCTTTCTGCCCCTTAACCATGACCTGGGCCCCCAGCAATGCTGTTACTCCAAACACTCTTACTCCCTGAGGTCCCTCCCATGGCTGCAAGCTTCAGCTCACCTTTTTGCCCAGGAACCAAAACTAGGGACTCACCTCTCCTGCAAGTGACCACAGCCAACAGGGCCACCATCCCTGTGCTAGTACACTCATTAGCATGTACTTGCTCCTTCTCACCCACAGCCTGGTACCTCATCTGGTCAGCATACTGGGGCCCAGAGACCAGCATGAGCAGAGGGCGCTGCAATCTTCCCCTGATCAGCTATCTAACCCCAACACTGTCTGTGGGGCAAAAATTATTGAAGCTGAGGCTGCCACAAACACAGTTGCCCCCAGGGCTTGTTGGAAAGTTATGCACTGTCCGTAGAGTTGTGAATTGGTTTAACCATTCTGGAGAACAATTTGAAACTATGCCCAAGGGGTTATAAAATTGAACATACTCTTTCACCCAGAAATAACTGTTAATAGTTCTATATCCCAAAGAGTTCAAAGAAGTAGGAAAAGGACCTATATGTACAAAAATGTTTATAGCTGTTCTTTTTATGATGGCAAAGACTTGGAAATTGAGGGGATGCCCGCAATTAAGGAATAGCTGAACAAGTTGTGGTATATTATAGTGATGGGATACTATTGTGCTATAAGTAATGATGAGCAGTCTAGGGCTATATCCTAAAGAGATTATAAAAATGGGAAAAGGACCCACATATACAAAAATATTGCTCTTTTTGTGGTGGCCAAAAACTGGAAATTGAGGGCATGCCCATCAGTTGGGGAATGGCTAAATAAATGTGGTTTATGAATGTAATGGAATTCTATTGTGCTATGATGAAATGATGAACAAGTGGACTTCAGAAAATTCTGGAGAGACTCATATGAATTGATGCTGAGTGAAATGAGGAAAACCAGGAGAACATTGTTCACAGAAACAGCCACAGTGTGTGATGATTGAATTTGATAAACTTAGCCCTTCCCACCAATGCAAGGACCTAAAACAGTTCCAAAGGACACATGATGGAAAATGCCATCCACATCCAGAGAATGGAATTGGAATGCAGAGAGAAGCAGACTAATTTTTTTTGTTTTATTTTGTTTTTGTCTTTCTTATGGTTCCTCCACTTCATTATAATTCTTCTATGCAACATGACTAATGTGAAAATGTATTTGATAGGAATGTATGAATAGAGCCCAAAAACAAAAACAAACCAAAAAAGAAATGATGAGCAGGAGGGTTTCAGAAAAACCTGATAGATTTATATGAACTGATGCAAAGTGAAATGAGCAGAAGCAGGAGAAGAAAGTGACAATATTGTAAGATGATCAATTACGAATGAACTAACTATTCTAAGCAATACAATGCTACCTATTTCCAAAGAAAGAACTGATGGTGTCTGCATTTGCAGATTGAAGCATGACAGTTTTTTTTTTTACTTTATTATTCTTGGTCTGTGTTTTCTTTTGCAACATGGCTAATATGGAAATGTTTTGTATGACTAAACATGAATAACCTATATCAAATTGATTGCCTTCTCAAGGAGGAGAGAGAGAATTTGGAACTCAATTTTTTAATGAATGTTAAAACATTTTTGTTTAAATGAAATCAAGGTAAAAATAAAAAATAAACAATATGTATACAACAAAGGATGATTATTATCTGTGAAGCTGTGATTATTTTCTGTTGAAAAGAGGAGATAATGACAGGAGGAAAACTAATTAGGAGCTAGCAGAATAATCCAGATGAGAAATGATGAGATTCTAAACGATGGTAGTAGTAGTTATATGAATAAGAGATGGAGTGAAGAAATAGAATATAGAAATAGAATTGATGGAGTACAAAAGAATTTGTGGCTTATATAACATCATTACAAATAATTCTATGACCATTTGCTTAAGTTCTTGTTGTCATTACAAGGGAAGGTTCTCTGGTGAGGGGGATGGGGTGACATGAAAATAACAAAGATGAAAAAACAAAAAGTGTGAATAAAACTTTAAAGAAATAGCTCTGTGCTGCCAGGGCTGTAGATGAGAGACAGTACATAGTTCTAGATATAGGATTTCCTCTTTCCTTCTTTGGGCAGCTCTGGGGTATATGCCAGTTTCTCAAGTGAGGGTAAAGCATCCGGCTGAGCTCTGATGTAATCCTGGGAGGTTGCAGTTCCACCAGAATTATTTTTTTTCCTCTTCAGGGACATGAAAATCAAGATTTGCCATTCTCTTTCCATCCTTCCTTCCACAGAGACTTGATAAAAGGTGGACCCAAGCCCCATGAGCCAGGGGTCTCATTATTGCTTATTACTTATTAGCCATATTGCTGCAGACTTGCTTCCATGGTGATGGAAAAGGGACCAGTCATTTTAAGCTGATAATCCCGAGTGAGAGAGAAAAATATCATTTCTGACTAGGCCTGCTGAGACCAAGGAGAAAAATGTAGAGGCAGTTATGGGCTTGTATTTCCATGATAAAGATTTGGTGGGGTAGGAGGAAAGAGAATGAAAGATTTTTCCAAAGGAAAGGCATCCCAAACCCATGGGGAATTATCCTTGGAAGCAGGCTCTTGGGATCTGTGGCCATGGCCTGCTTACCTTTACCCCAAGATCTGAGTGGCCATTGGCTTCTTTATAGTCGTAGGAAAATGGAACAATAAGGGCAGATGGATGGATGGATGGATGGATGGGTGGATGGATGGATGGATGGATGGATGGATGGATGGATGACCAGTCTAGTTACAACCACTGTCCCAAACTACCCATTTTCTCTTCAAATCAGGACTTACTAAAGTCTCATATGCCCAAGAGATCAGAGTTTCCCAGGGTCCCATTATAAAATTAAGCTTCCCCGTTGGTTTATGGGATTTGAAGTCATAAAACTTGAATTCAGATTCTGACTCTGGGCATGCTACTGAAGTGGGCTGGAATAAGTCACTTTCCCTCTTCAACAACTAGGCTTCCTCCTCTGCAAAACGAGGAGATTTGACTCACTGCTCTCTTACTTCCCCTCCAGTTATAAATGCTAAGATATCAAGAGTCCTCCCTTTAGGGTGAGGCCAGGGCAGGTCTCAATGAGCTCCAGAGAGTGTAAGCATTTACTTGTAACCCTAATATATCTCCAGTTAAGCTGGGAAGACTAGAAAGGGGCAGGGAACAAAGAGGCAGACAGGATGTATCATTCACTCCAAATAGAAGCTATAGTTTGCAGTGAAATCAAATAACCTTATATGGCTCTGAAGGGAATCCTTAGCTGAAGGGAATTTGGATACAAATAGGTCATCAAGTAATGGCAAAAATATGTGGCCAGATTGAGATCCCTGTAGGGAGGTTGTTCATGTCTCAGGGTTGAGGCAAGTTCCCCGGGGCTGCTGGATGACTCCCCCCTAGTGGCTCAGAATGGGGGGGAGGGGCGGAGAGAGAAATGAATGACAGGGCAAAGCTCTCCTACCTCTTAGAACAGCTCTCAGTCCTGGCACCACTTGCCTGGCATCTTCCTTTGTTGGAGCATCAGGAAGTGGCTAGGGAGATTGCCTGAGACACTTTCTGGTGACTAAGCGGTACATCTAAGCCGGAAACAGATCGAGAAAAGCTTAGGAGCAACTATAAATAGCCAACTGTCCCGAAAATCCAATGATCACACGTTGAGAGAAACCGTATAAACACAGAAAGAGGCTCAAACGGAAACCAGACCTGCTCCCAGAAAAAGTGGCTTTTGTGTTTTCAAAAGAAAAGGCAAAGCCCAGCCCAAGCAGGAGAATGTTGTCGTAACTAGCCTGAGGTGATCTGGGCTTTGTCTCAGAGCAGTAACTTGGGGTGGGGAGCATGCTTTCTGACTAAGGTGATAGCTAACTCTGGTGTTTTGAATTATCTTTATCACCACTATACCCCTCTTCCTTTCCCCATCTCCCTCCCTCCCCAAACCAAATTTGTAAAATAATTCCTAGTTACAGACCTGCTAGAAAGAATTTCTTCTTCACTTCTAGGGGTGAAAATCATCCAAGTTTGCCATCCCCTCACCCCAACCTTGGATCGATTTACCATTCACTAAACCTCTCTGTCACCCTCCTCTATCTCTGTACGTTTACATAGGCTGTTCTTCTGGTCCTGGTAAGATACTTCCCCTGCCTCCCCATGTCCACATCTCAGAAGCTTCATTTCCTTTGAGACTCATCTCCATGGACCATCTCCATGAAGTCTTCGCTGCTGAAGGAAATCCATGAAGCCCCCACAAATCCTCCCAGAAATTAGGATTCTCTCTCTCTCTCTCTCTCTCTCTCTCTCTCTCTCTCTCTCTCTCTCTCTCTCTCTCTCTCTCTCTCTCTCTCTCTCTCTCTCTCTCTTCCTATTCGTTTGCATATTATACTTCATATAGGTGTAGATGTAGTATCTTATCAGTGGTCTATAAGACCATTCGTGCATTTTGGGCGAGGAGCTATCTCTTATTGTTTTGGCCAAGAACTTGGTGGGAAAATAGACTTATGCTTAAAAATGCTTATTGAAATTTGATTGGGGGTGGGGGTGGGGAGAAGAAAACTAATCCTGTTAATCAATTCTGCCAAGATAATTGGTTAATTGGTTGAAATGTTTACTTCTCAGTCAATCACTTTGGCTCTGATCCATCCTACACTCTGGTCTCCAGCCTGGTAGTGATTCTGAGATCAACAGACATGCAGAGGGCTTCCTTTAGTGCTTACTTAGAGCCTCATGTTCTGAACTGGTCCCCACTGATACTCAGAAACTGAGAATGGCAACGGTGAGATGTTAGGAAGCTGGCAGAATTTCCCAACATGTGGTCCTGGTTTCTATCCTGACCTATCAATCTATGGAAATTCCTGGACCATTAGCAGGGACATAGTTCAGTGCAGGGGAAAGACCCTTGAATAGTCAGGCTAAGAACCTGGGTTCCAGTTGGATTTTCCACTAACTCACCTGAGCAAAGCTCTTCTTGCTCCATCAGACCACATCATTATTATCAATAACTTAAAGTCTGGTCCCGACACATTTACATGGCATAGTAGGGAAAAGAAGTTCAGATGGTTGCTGCCACCCTGGTTCTGTAAGGGATCCCAAAGACCTGCTGTAGGACTGGTGATGGGCAACTGTGGTCCAGGGTTTCATAAAGGGGAAGGTAGATTTCACAAACTCCAGACCAGTGAGTTGGGGACTCCTGCTTTAGATCTGAGCAGGGCTCAAGAAGAGTAAGACAGGGCTCAACAACACCAATAACCTGACATCCCCTCTGCCTACCAACCTAAGCAGTTCAGTAAACCAAGAACTGTTCCTAAAAGGCAAGGTGAGGCAGCTGAGTGCCTCAGTGGAGAGAGCTGCACTTGGAGTTAGAAAAATGTGAGTTCACATCCAGTCTCAGAAATTTTATGAACCTGATCAAGTAATTGAGTTTCTCAGCCTCAGGTCCCACACCTGAAAAATGGGAATGATAAAACCTATCACACAAGGTGACACAGTAGATAGAGAACTGGAGCGGAGCCAGGAAGACCTAAATTCAAAAATCCAGCTATGTGACCCTGGACGAGTCACTTGACCTCAGTTTGCCTCAGTTCTTTTCGTCTGTAAAGTAGGGGAAAATAATAGCACTTCCCTCCCAGGGTTGTTGTGAGGGGGAACATGAGATAATATTTATAAAATACTTTGAAATTTTAAAGCACTATAAAAAGCTAATTATTATTGTTTTTATCATTGACATCTAATGGAGTTGTGAAAGATCCAAATGAATTGTACGTGTAAAGTGCTTCACCAGCTTTAAGGTGCTAAATAAATATCTCCACAGCAAAATTCTAGAACGGACTATTAGATAATCTATGCACATTTAGAAAGAATAGAAATGTTGTGTTTACATGGTTGTTCTTTTTCCTTATATAGTATCTCAAAATTTGCAAAGCCATAAGAGCTAAAGATTAATTATTCCCATTTTACAGATAAAGAAACTGAAGCTGGGAGATGAAAGGGTTTGATTAGGTTCACCCAGCTAATAAATTTTTAAGGCGGGATTCAAACCAAGGTCTTCATGAATACAAGTTCAGTATCGTACCTCCCTGGTAACAGGCAATCATTAACCCCATTTTACTGGTGAGAAAACTGAGACTCACTGAAATTAAGCCCAAGGCCACAGAGTTAATAAATATCAAAGGTTCATGTCTTCTGGAACCGTAAGATCACATCTTTCCTTAGGGTCTCCTTTTCCCATCTTTAGAAAAATGGGCCAGCAGGGATATAAATTATACACTAAACTCCCCAGTTTGAACTTATATGAAGCACTAATCAGCTAGTGATCATTTATTAAGTGCTTACTGTTTGCCAAGTACTATATTAGGAGCTGGAGGGAACAAAGGTGAAAAGGAAATAGTTCCTACCTTCTGGAAGTTTACATTCTACTGGCAGGGCTGCTAGATCCCATTTTAGCTCACCTCTAACCCCCTCTTCCCACCTCAATCCAGCAGAGCCCATGTTCACAAATTATGTTCTTCAGCTGGTCATTTACTTCATTGCTCTGAGCCCTCTTGCTTCCCACCATCATAATACCATCGATAATAACACCATCACCATATCTCAACTGGTGTTGGGATAATCCATGGTGTACAATCCACACCATTATCATCTGATAGTTTAAGATGACTGATCAGGCCTCTAAGAGACAGAGAATCTGACCATTTGCTGATCTCTTGTTCTGGATGAGGTACTGTTCCCCTTTAACTGCTCTTCTCAAAGCTTCATACAAACACAGTCATTTAAGATCAGAAGCCAATGTGTTCCTTCCTCTCCAGGCAACTTTACAGGTCCCCCTTGGAGGACATTGATATGTGCTCTGGGTTCAGGACCTTGGGCCTCATTGCTGTTGTAGCCCTGTGTGACAAGGGGTCTGCCTACATTATCTCTGTGCCTGTGACCTGGAGGTCCTGGAAGATCAGAGGTGGGAGGGACCTGAGAAGCTCTCAGAGATCCCAGAGCAGCAAGCGCCGAGGATTGGAAATCACCACTCTTGGTTAGAGCTTTAGCTCTGAAACTTACCAACCATTTGACCATGAACAACTCCCTAAACCTTTCTGAGTCTGTTTTCTTCCCTGTAAAGTATGTGGGGGTCCAGGGAGGAGAGGTAATGTAGTGGCATCAAAATCAGGAATCAATCAATCATTTATTCAAGTGCCTCCTGTGTGCCTAGGCACTAGGTTTACAAATATAACGAATGAAACAACCCTCACCCACAGTGAGCTGGCCTGGGTTCAGTTCCTGCCTAGACACCTACACACTGTGCCATTTAAATTTTCATCTCTCTAAGACTCTAAAGTGCAGAAGAGGCACCCACATGGCAATGAGATCAAGCTTTCTCACTAGGAGCTCCCTACATCAGTGAAATCCTAGGTCTGGCTCCCATCCACCCCACCTCCCCAAATATCTATGTCACAGGGTAGTTGAAAGGAAAAGTCTTTGTGCATCTTCAAATTCCATAGGAATGTGAATTATTAGTGTAACAGCACCATTGCCATGGAGAAAAGCAACACGGACATCACAATGTCATCTAGACCTAAGCACTGCAGTCACAACATTTCCAAGCATGGTCAGGACCAGATGAAAATGTAATTATGAAATATTTAACATAATAAATATAGAAAAGAATATAAATAATGACAGTCATAATAGCTAATATTTATATAGCATTTATGGTGTGCCAGGCACTGTGCTAAGCCCTCTACAAATATTATCTCATTTGATCAACACAACAGCCCTGGAAAGTGGGTATTGTTATTATTTTCATTTCATAGATAAAGAAACTGAGGTGGGGAGAGGCCCAGGGTCACACAGTGTGTCCAAGGCTACATTTGAACTCAGGTCTTTCTGACTCCAGGCCTTATGCTTTATCTATCGCTCCACCTAACTGCTGATGATAATGTTAATACGTGGTTTTCTACCCAATGTACAACCAGCAGGGATTCCTATGTACCCAGAAGCCCCATTTCTAGACTGGTAGGTCAGGAGAAGGCTGAAGATGTAATTCACCCAGATTTGAGTTTGCCTTTGAAAAGCGACTGATGTTCTCTGTGGGAAAGACAGGGAGATGAAAGTTACATGATAGAGAAATTAGATGGATGTAGACCTGTAGATGAGGCCAGGCTCAGAGTAGCCACCTCTGGCTCAGTGTCAGTTTGATAGGAAGTCTCCCATGGAAGGGCCCCAGGCATCTGGGCTTGGTCCTGTACTGTTTAATGTTTTTGTCAGTGGTTTGGCTAAAAGTATAAAAGGCACGCTCATCAAATCTGAGATTGATGCAAAGGTGGGCAGCCTAGCTAACACACCAGATGACAGAATCAGGATCCCAAGATAGCTTGATGGCTTAGAGCATTGCCTTTGATCTAGTAGGAATCCCACTAAACCTCATGACTTTTTCTCTAACATCTCTGTGGTTTTTCAACATGATTAGTCACTTCCTGATTCTTAAAAAAATCATTTCCTCCTTGTCTTCTGTGATTACAACCTTCTTGCTACTTTTCCCAAGGCTCTAACATTCTGTGTTTTCTTTCCTTCCTGCTTCCTTAACTGTGAATGTTGGCTTTCTGCTCTAACCACTCTCTCTGGTCACTGCCATAGAGAGATTAATCATCCACTGTTGCCAGACCACCTTCCCAAGCTCAGTACTGACAATGTTCTCTTCTGTCCTGATTGCTCAGGTGAAATCAAGGTAAGAAGAACTGACTGCTCAGGAGACATTGTGGTTCAGTGGGAAGTTCTGAAAGTTCTAAAGAAGACTTGGGTCTAATGCATACCACCTAGATGACCTTGGGCAAATCACTAAACCTCATGGGGCCTCAGTTCCTCCAGCTATAGAATGAGGGGGTTAGAGCAGGATCCTGAAATTACAATTCTAAATTTTCACCAGATCTTAGGGGTCATCCATCTACCCTCTCTCTCTGCTAATGGCAACACCATTTTCTTGGGCACTCAGGTTCTAATTCATGGACTCATTTTTGACTTATCCCTCTCCTTTATCCCATATAGATTTGGGACCAAGTTCTTCCTATTAATCTTTTCCTCCAAATATCTTATATACCCAGATCATGGTCACCACTGTAATCCAGGCTCTCATTACCTAGGGCAATGGGGAATGGTAGAAAGAGTGCTGAACTCGGAATCCGTGTAATCTGGTTCAGCTCCTTCATCTAACACTGACTGGTTGTATGATCAAAGGCAAAGCACTACAGCTCTCAGAATCTGTTTTCTCATCTGTAAAATGGAGATGGAATAATATCATACTTTACAAGACTGTTGCAAGGCTTAAGTGAGATCATGTATGTAAAAATATACTATAAGCTTTATGGCTCTGTATATATTCAGAGATTCATATATTTAGAGCTGGAAGAAACCTTTGGGGTCATCTAGTCTAACCCTATCAATCAATCAACAGAGCAATAAATATTTATTAGACACCTATATGCTAAGCACTGCGCCTGGGGTTACAAAAAGAGGCAAAAGACAATCCCTGTCCTCAAGGAGTTTATAATCTAATGGGGCAGAAAGCATGCAAATATATACAATGTAAGATATGTACAAGATAAATTGAAAATCATGAACAGAAGGAAGGTATTAAAAGGGTTTAGGGAAGGCTTCCTATAGGAGGTGGGATTTAAGTTGGCACTTAAATGTCGGTGATCAGAACGGAGGAGAGACAGCATTCCAGGCATGGGGGAATGTCTGGAGTCAAGAGATGGGGTATCTTATTGTAGAACAGCCATCATTTGACAAATAAGGAAACTGAGACCTAGAGTAGTAAAGTGAGTTGGTTGGAATCACAGAGGTAGGAAAGGGGAGCCATGATGTTGAAATGAGGTCTTTTGACTCCAAATTCAGGGACCATAGTACCACCACTACCTCCCTAGTAGCATTTATTTTTCTTATTTTTATTCCCTCATGCTTAGATTGTTGCGAAATAGCCTTCCAGCTCCCTGATTCCAATCTTTTCCCCTTCTAGTTCATCCTATATAATAAAAAAAGAGAAAACAGGATCCCATAGTAGAGACAGTACCGGCCTGGAAATCAGGAAACCTGGTGATAATGACCTTGGCCAAACTACTTCCTTGATTTTGAGTATTTTCTGAAATATTTGACGAAATCTCTCATGCTCTCCTTACCAAAAAGGTGGGCAAGTGATAGTGAAGACAGATGAATTCACAACTATTGGATGAGTAGCCCCCAAAAGTCATCATTAGTGAATGGACCAGTGCCAGCTTGGAGGATAGTCTCTAGTGGAGTAGCCCAAGAAAGCTTTTCTTGGCCAGGTGGTATTTAAGATTTTTAGCAATGGTATGGATGAAGGATGTTTACATAGATGATGCAAAACTGGAATGGATGGTTATTATGCTAGTTCATATTATTTGAAAGAATCAGAATACAAAGAGATTTCAACAGACCAGAAGATTAGGACACAGTTCTACTAAGATGAAAGGGATACATTTCACCACTTACATTTGTGGTTAAAAGAAAATCATTCCATAAGAAAGGGGAGGCAAGGTTAGATAGCCATTCATCTGAACTAGAGCTGAGAGTTTTCTGGGAATGCAAGCTCAAGATGAATTTGAACAGTGGAGTATCAAAGTATATCCCACGGCTGACTCCTGTTGAGTTTGTAGTCAGAAATAATCATGCAATCTTGGGCTTCATTGAGGGAGGCACAGTGTCTTGGGTAACATTGTACTATGTCAATTCAGAGCATATCTGGCAAAAACGTGGTGTTTGGTTCCGGTCACTCCATTGTAAGAAGGACACTGATAAACTGGAGAGTGGAAGGAAACCAAGATAGTGAAGGGTTCTTAGATCCCACAATATGAAGATTAGTTAAAGGAATTGGGAGTATTTAACCATACAGCAGAGATTAGAGGCAATATGATAGCCATCTTAGTGTATCCAAAAAGCCAACATGTAAAAGAGCCATAAGATGTGTTCTTCTTGGGTGCAGAGGAAAGAAGCAGAAAAGGAAGGAAGTTGACAAGAGGGAAATTTAAGCTCAATGTAAGGGGGAAAAAATTCTTTACAATTAAATCTGAAAGGTTCCTATGAACTGTCTTGGGAGGTAGTGAGCTTCACTTCATGACAAGTATTCAAGCAAAGACTTGATGACCACTTCTTTCAGAGGCCATAGAGAATATTCATTCAGATGTGAATGGACCAAATGGCCTCCAAGATCCTGCCCAACCAACTCTGACATTCTATGATTTCCTAACTTGTAAAATGAAGGGGTCAGTCTCAGTGATCATTAAGTATTCTCTTGGTTTGAACATTTGACGGTTCAACATCAAAATCAGTCTGGTGTTGAGGAAAGAGCATATGGGAATGGAAGTGGTAGACTCTTGTGTTCCATCTGCCACCAAAACTTTCTGCGACTCTGGGCAAGTCACTTCCCCACCCTGGAAGTGACCTCAGCTTTCTCCTCTGTATAATGGAGCTTGGATTCAATGGTCGCTAACATTCTTTGCATCTTTAATTTTTCTCAACTTCCATTTTTATCATGATTCTATCTCATTCTTTTTGAACAGTTTCCCAATTCCTGTTATGCCTTCTGCTGAGCTTCTGGGCCCTCTATGATCTGATCCCTTCTATCCTACCTGTATCTCTTCAACTCAGCATGCCCCCTATGCTCCAGAATAGCTCATTTCCTGCCTCCTAAACAGATTCTGTTCATTCTCACCTCCATGCTTTTGTTTCAAGCTGTTCCTCATTCCTGAAATGCCTTCTCTTCTCTTTACCAATCCAAGTACTCCTATCCTGTAGGGTCCCACGTAGATTTTACCTCCTCGAGGAAGACTTCCTGGCTTTTTCTAGAGCACTTTTCATTTCTCTCTTTTTTGAATTTCTGCAACAACAAGTTCTGCACAATTCATCTGTTATGGTGTCTTATATTTACTATTTTTACATATTATCTCCTTAATGGACTCCATGTTCTCTCCAAACTGGATTAAAACTCAAAACTCCACACTTTGTCCAATGCCTTTATGTCTTTGTGTAAGTTGTAAGTAATTCCATATTTGGAATGAATTCTCATGTCATCTCTGCTTCTCTGAATCTTTGACTTTCTTCAGGACTCAAACAAAGTGCCATCTTCTTTCTTTCTTTTTTTTCTTTTTTGGAGGAAATCAGGGTTAAGTGACTTGACCAGGGTCATACATCTAGTAAGTATGTGAGGCCAGATTTTGAATTCAGATCCTCCTGACTCCACAGCCAGTGCCGTATCCACTGCACCACTAGCTGCCCCTGCACTCTCTTCTTAGGGAAGACTTCCACGATACCTTTCATAGTATTTTCTCCCCCAAATTTAGCTTTTACTATATTTAATTTTGTAGCTGCATATCCTACTAATATAATGTAAGCTGGTAGAAGTCAGGCATAATTTCATGTCTCTCTTTGTCTCCCCAGTGCCGAGCCCAGTGACTATAGTCACTGATACACATTGGTTATGGCAAATCTCCCCAAATAATAGCTAAGTCTTCCCATGGCAGGGAGTATATTTTGTTCATCTCTATATCATCTCCACTTCCCACACCACAGTGTCAGTTGGATTTTACTACCATGAAAAACCATGTTTCTGCACTGGCTTTGGAATCAGAACCCCTGCATATGAAACTGGGCTCTCTCTATCATTAGCTGTATGACAAAGGACATACCCAAGGACTGGTCTTGTGTTTCTTCTTCTGTAAAGAGAAAGCCTTGAACCACATGATCTCTAAGGTTCTTTCCAACGTGAACATCTATGAATTTGTATGCTTTGTATTGTCAGAAATCTAGGTGGTCCAGTACACTTTCCTGTTGCCTAGTTGCTGGGACAGATACTTGTTTAATTCAGGAGTCTAAAAGAATCTTTCATCCCTCCTTCAGTTTTGTTCTGCCTTATCCATAATGGTAGGGGCAGCTAGATGGTGAAGTAGGGAAAGAGTGCTAGGCCTGGAGTCATAAAGACTCATTTTCCTGAGTTCAAATTTGACCTCAGCCATTTACTAGTTGTGTGACTGCCTCAGTTTCCTCAACTGGAAAATGAACCAGATAAGGAAATAGCAAACCACTCCAGTATCTTTGCCAAGAAATTCCAATTGGGGTCCTGAAGAGTCAGATGCTGCTGAAAAATGACTGAACAATCCATAATGGTGAAGAGACTTCATTATTTCAAGGTACTCTCATTTTATCCAGTTGGGTACTGCCTCCACTAAAGCAGATTGCCACACCTCTATAACCTAGTAGATGGCTGAAAAAAGTGAATTTTTCACTTTTCGTGGAGCCTGGTGATTGCATCTCTGAATATTGCTGGGTTGGTCCTTGGACATGAAGCATATAGTCCATTTCTGGGATTCAAAAGCTTTTCTGCTTGGTAAGATCTGCCAATGCTTGTGATTAATAATAGACATAGCCTTTGATACCCCAAGGTATTCTCCATGCCACAGAGAATCATTAGAGAATTACTGACATGATGGAAGTGTCTTATTTTAAACTGTCAATCTAGGATGAGTGAGGGCATGAATCTTAAATAAATGTAAGGGTGGCAGTGAAATCATCCTACTTGGGCTCAAGTGCCTTGACCAGGTGAGAAAACTTTTTAACTGAAAGAAAAAAATTCAAAATGATCCTGTCAAACCTTCTTGAAACCAAGCCATTGGGTGAAAAGCATACTCAAGCAGGAAGAAGCTATCTTAGAACCAAGGCAAGAGATTCTGAGCTTCTAGATTCGAGAAGCTGGAGCCAGCATCATGTTCCCAGCACACCTCTGAGGAAAAAGGGGGTAGAAAGGACTGAGTGTGGCCAAGAAGAGAAATATCAAGGAGAATCCTTGGTCTTTGGAGCATCTCAGAGAGGAGGACCCAGGCTGAGGAAAGTTTCAAGAAAAGGGCACCTTTTTTCCTGAGCATTCCCTCTTGATATATGTCTAGCCACAGACATTATATTATTTATTCCTTGCTACCCAAATTTCCAATAAACCAAATTTTGTCTCAACAAGAAAGTCAGAGGGGTGTGTGTGTGTGTGTGTGTGAGAGAGAGAGAGAGAAAGAGAGAGAGACAGAGAGAGAGACAGAGAGAGAAATAGGTTAGACTAACCTCTAACCTACCATCTGCCTAAGTGTTAAGAATTTTCTTAACCAACAGGCTCAAAGCAACTGAACCAAAACTCAAGTTTTTGTCTAAAACAAACTCTCTAAAACTGATGAGAAGGGAACCATGTGGACTTTAGGAGTCATTATATTATATATTATAAAATGAGCTGATTATTGTGCTAAGGTACTACATAACAAATATTTCAGTGGAAAAGTCACAGAAATATTTTTTCTACTTAATAGTAACAGCATTTATGTAGTGCCTAATATATATCAGGCACTATGCTAAACATTTTTATGATCCTAAGGACTATTATGATCCCTGTTTTATAGTTAAGGAAACTGAGGCAAATAAAAATGAAATGACTTACCCAAGGTCACATAACTAGGAAGTATATGAGGTTGGATTTTAACTCGTGTTCCTGGGTGCAGGTTCACTGCACCATCTAGTTGAGCTTGTTTCAAGCTCTACATTATCATTTTCTGATGGGGATGGAGTACAAGTGGATGTACAGGTCAAGGTGGCTTTCCATTCCTCAAAGAGCACTCTGTCCCTCTCTTGGGCTACCACCTCTGCCAAGCCCTCATTCATTTATAGGTTTACGGCCCCAGCACTGGAAGGGACCTAGAAGGGACCTAGAAGGTCAGCTCTCTATCCTCTACACTACCCAGCCTCTTTCATGTATTGATGACCAGATTTGAATTTGTATTCTCTTTGTCTCCATTGGCTTCCAACCTCCATAACTGATGGCAAATTCCTGGGCTGTAGCTCTGCCCTCAGATATGAAATATGGGGCTCTGCACAGAAAAAGTGCTTAATAAATGGTTGTGGATTTGAACTGAAATGCTGTCAGGGAAAATACAAGCAAATGCCACCAAAGACAACCAGTGTTTTAAGGGTCCAAACCAGCTCCTAAGGAAAAGGATTGCTTCAAGTCTATTCAAATCATGAAGAACTAAGGGGAGAATTTCAGAGGCATTTCTCCGAGAGAAAGTTTTTTCTGAAAAAAGAATTGTGATCTCTTTTTGTTTTTTAAATTGCTGCACAGGCAGCCAGCTGGGGAGAGGAGCTCTTTAAGCATTTCAGGGAAACTGTCGCCAGGCATGCAGGATCTGAGATTTAGGGCTGAAAGGGGACAAAGTGCTATCCAGTCCAATCTTTTCTTTTTATAGTCAAAGACCAGGAGGTGTAAAAACACTAAATGGCATGCTCAAAGCCATACAAAGCAAGAAATAAGGCAAGATTCAAACTCAGGTCTTCTGACTCCAAATTCACCCCAAGCCCTGCTGGTCTAACATATAAGTTTAGATTATTTTTTAAGTTAGTGTTCAATGCCTGGCTAGGCATGCTAAAAGTGAACCCTCTTGGTTGTGAGTTTTAAACAGCTTAAACACCCTGTTCTCAGGTCTCACACCAAGGCCAGGCATTAAAGGATGTATCAGCACTAAAACATGTCATCAAGAGAAAAATGGCCAAAGACCCTGAAGTCATCTTCCTGTTATCCAGGCTGGCTTGTTCATGGAAGGCTGATAAGGGAAGTCCTTTCAGGATCTGCTGGTTAAACAGATTTTGTGGCTTAAAAGGTCTGTCTGTGATAGTCCCTAGACAGCATTTTTTTTGAAAGCCATTTCAATGATCTCAACCACACAGACTGAGGAAGGATTTCTTTAGCCTTTGTCTGGTGTTGCTCCTCACCAGGAATTCCTCTGGGAACGAAGCTGGTTGAGTTCACTTCAGCTGATGTGAACATGGCATATATCTGTTCTCTCTGGCCTTCCCTTGGACTGGTGTGTGTGCGTGTGTGTGTGTGTGTACGTGTGTGTGTGTGTGTGTGTGTGTGTGTGTGTGTGTGTGTATTCCCTCCACTGGTTCAGATTGCAACCCCGGCAGTATAGTCAAAGGGTTACTGAACCTGCCATTAGGAAGACCTGAACTTCAATGTCATCTCAGACATTTACTAGCTGTGTGACTCCAGGAAAGTCACTTTACTTTTATAGGCCTCAGTTTCATCATCTGTAAAAAGAGGAGAGTTAGACTTAATAGTCCCTAAGACTCCTTCTAACTTAAACGCTCTGATCCTCTGAACTTCCCACATCTATTCCATGTCTTGGAAGACGGGCCCAACTCATTGGAGGTATTCCTTTGTTTCTCTTAATATTAACATTTCTTTTAACACCCTGGTACCAGAGCAAAATTCGGACCAAGCATCTACAATCTCTTGTGTTTGCTATCATACATATTCTGGATAATGTTTTTTAGTGCCCCTTGTTACGTGAAAGTCTTGCTTCAATAACTCCAGAAAAATAATAGCTAGAATTTATTTCCAAACTTTAAAGTTTGGAAGCACTTTACATATGTGATCTCATCATAACAGCCTTTCCAGGTAGGTGTTTATCATTACCATTATTTTATAGATAAGGAAACTGAGGCAAGTAAGTAAGGTTAAGTATCTTGTTGGGCTACTAAGTATCTCATTTCCCAGCCTCAGGGTCCACTCCTCTCTCCATTAGGTACCTGCCTGCTGCTTTTATCAGGGTGAGTTTCTGTTCTGATACAGATTGCAATCCCTCTCTCTGCTTGGCAGAACCACAGCCAACCAATGACCTTACTGAATCGTTAGGTTGGAAGGGCCTTTCTTGGAAGACAGACACATCATCTCTTGCTGTCCCATACTTAACTCTTATGGTAATACGTGGCTGCCTCATTATACTCTCCACCCCCTTTTATTGGACTTTGAGTCAGTCATAAGGTTAAGCTGGATTTAGATTGGAATGGGAGAATGAGCCAAATCACTTTTGGGGAACTGTGTAGTCACTTTCCACAATTCCAAGCTTCTCTTTGACTCTGAAACCCATCCTTAAAACACCAGTACTATGTGATGTTCCTTCCAGCCTACACCATTTCCAGGCACTAGGGCTGGGTTGAGGTTAGGTTGGGGTTGAGGTTAAGAACGGGGCTGGAGCCAAGGCTGACATTTATCTATGGCTGAGAAAATTGGCCTCAGTGCCACTCTCCCTGGTCATGTCATGGCCAGTATTCTGAGAATAAATTCTTCAGATGGTGAAAGTCCTCAGATGTGCTTTGAAGCCCAGGAGGGATTAAAGACAAGGGAAGAGAATGAGCTAGTTTAGAGGGAAGAAAGTACAAGGTGTATGGGAGAAGCTTCAGTAACTACTTAATAAACGTTTATTGAATGAACAGTGAGAGAGAAAGTTAGAAAGGAAGCCCCAGTTTCCTTCAAAGTCAGTTCAAGTGCTATCTTCTCTACAGGGGCTTTCTGGTTCCCCTCTAGCTCCCAGTGCCTGCTTCTCCCTCAATGACTTCATGTTTATATAGTTATTTTTCATATGGTTATACATCTCTCCCAATAGAATGTCCAGTCCTTGTCTCTCAGCAGTAGCTCCCAGAAGCTGTAGTATGTGTAGTGGTCACACCCACACAGCTGGGCAGACAGGCTAAACCAAGTGAGTTAGGGGGATGTCCTCCCCAGCCATGTGAAGACTTCCCCTGGCAAACTGGGCAGATGGGAACAGTTTGTTCCTATGGTCATGAAGGTGGTTGAATCAGGCACTATGGAGCCATTAGAGCTTAGTTATACATGGAAGAGGCCAAGGTCACCCACTGCATCACCAGTCATCCTGCCTTTTGTCCTACCCTTGGACTTCAGTGACTGAAAGAGTTTGTGAGACTGATGACTTCGAGCAACTCTGTCTCACTTAAATCCAATTCATGTTAGAGTCAAGACATGACTCCATGATGTCACTGGCCTTCTTTGGAAGTAAAGGACCGGTAACAATGATGCTCCTTGAGGGCAGGTGCATAGTAGGTGCTTAATTAATTAATTAATCAAGGAGCCTTGAATGCTAAACTGAGGAACATACTTGGATCACATGTGGTCCTAATTCCCCTCAAGTCCCATAGCATCTCACTGTGGCATAGGGGTGACCCTGGATTCTTCGCAGATACAACCGAGAGAAGGCTTGAGTATGAGTAGAAGAATTACCTAATGAAATCACACGTATTTAAGTATTTTTAACAATAAGGAGCCAGAGGCTGGGCCCAGGATTCTGAAGTACTACATCTACTGCCTCTCCACAAAGGAGTCCCTCTGATCAGAACCAGGCTTGTGGTCCTGTCTGGGTTCAGTCCTAGGGAGAGTTGAGCCTCTAATGAAGGGGGATACAATCCTTTTTCTCATAAATTTTGGTCCATTATGCCCTCCCCTTTCTCCCTACTTGCTATGCCCTAAGGGAAATTCTTAAGATTTATGTTTTAGGTTTTGGCTAATGTCTAAGGTCTTCCTAATGCTAGGGGGTGGGCAGAGGAGAAAATGTAGAGAGGTGTTCAATGTTCAATATGACCCAGGTATGGGACAAGTATTTATTTCCTACATGCAAAAAAAATGCTAATAACAACACAAAATACGTTTGATAGAAACAAATGGATATCACTACTAATTGCTATTATATTTATGTGTTAAAATTGTATCTTGTCTGATCTCCCTGACCACTCTCACCCCCCCCAACCCTGCCCCATCCTTCTAGTCAATATAGTAAATTTTAGTAGGAAATAAAGTTGCAAAGGGAAATCTGGAAGTCAAATACAAACTGTCCAAAAGATTAAGGAAGCCTAAGTTACAAATTGTATCATATATTAACAAAAATTCCCATCCTGTTAATAAGTAATGAATCAAAAGGTGCCATGTGAGTGCTACTGTCAGAGCCTTTGGTTCCTATGATAAGTAATTCTAGAATTCCAAAGTTTCAGCCCAGCAGAACATCAAAAAGATGCTGATAACTTTGAGATAGAACGTTGAAGTTTTACCAATAACTTTGAAGTGATTTGGATATGTTAATGAACTAACCCCAAGGTGACACAGATATGAGTTGGTTTGTCTCCCCTCTGAAACTATAAAAATGAAATTTCAAACCCCTGCCCAAGCCTTCTGCTCTCTCCTAAGGGTCCATGCTGCCTAATGCTCCCAACTGTGAGCGATACTCTCCATCTTTCCTCCTCCTCCTCCTCTTCCCCATGGTGCCTTCTTTTACTTTTCCATCCCCTGGCCCCATGCTGCCAACCCTTAACTTACTTCTTAAAGAGGCAAGATCTGTTCCCTGAATGGGCATTACCTCACTTTAAGTGAGTACCTGAAAAGGCATTAACCTAAAAGGGCAAGGGTCTCCCATTGCATCCTGGGCCATCTTCCATCATCCTGATGAATATCTGGTATCTGAATCTAGATGGCTCAGGAGGAGAAAGTGAGGTTGGTGACCTACACAGCCCTCCCTCGCTCAAATCAAAGTCAGCTGCAAGTCATGTCATCATCTCCCTGATCGAAAACACAGGACAAACACAACAATAAGCACAACCCTGGACCCATATGGCCATCCACCTCTCTGCCACTTGTCTCTGTGCCTTATTACAGCGTGGTCGCCTTCCGTTCCCCATTGCTAGTCCTGCTCTTTCCTGGCAAGTGCCCAAAGAACCAGACATGCCTGCCTCTAATTTATCATTGCATAAATTAATTATCAGTTCAATACTTAAAATCAATTAAACATGAAACAGTTTTCAGGACTGCTCATTTGGCATTTTATATTCCACCTGGGGTCTGCACTGTTGTGTTCTAAGTTCATGTCTTCTGGTAAGCCAGGCCAGGAGTTGATTCTCTTTCCTCATGGGAGGTATCCTCTTTGATGCATAAAGTTCCTCTGTCCTCTGTCAACTCCACCCATCAGACTCATGACTTCCAAACATCTCAAACTCCAGGTGACCTCCAGCCCTAGACATGTTCATTTCAGATTCATGGAACAAAACACTCCAGATATGATCTGATCAGGAGAAAGCATAGCAGGAGTACTACTTCTCACCCTAGTTCTGGATGCTATCTTCATACAGTGTAAGTTTACATTTTTTTTAGCTGTCATTTTACACCATTAATTTATATTAAGCTTGTGCTCCACTAAATTCCCCAGATCTTTCCCCAATGGGTATCTAGCTACAGCTCCCCCATCTTGCACTTAGGAAGTTTATTTTTTTAACCCATGTGAAAGAGGGTATATTTTTCCTATTAAATTTTTAAAGAGATTCAGCCTAGTGTTTTAGCATGTTAAGATTATTCTAAATCTTGACTCTCATCCACAGTATTAATTATCTTTCTCACCTTTATGTTATCTGCAAGTTTGATAAACATGTTGTGTATGTTTTTATCCAAGTATCTCTGAATTTATTTTATGCTCAACCATTGGCTGAAACTAATCTTTTTATCTACGCTGAAAAAATTGTGTTGTATCCAAGGAAAGAATTTTTAAAAAAATTTTCAAGAGAAAACTTTTGGCAAGAAAAAATGTGTATTTAGTTTAAAAAGTTTCTAACAGTGGTTATTTATATTGGTGCTTTTCTATCTAAGATCATGGAAAAACATATGGAAAAGACCAGCTCAATACCCAGTCTCAGGTTCACCTAGGTAGGATATAGGTTCTAGCTGCAATATGCTCTGGGGGTTGACATTTCTGCTGGCCATGCCTCTCCAACCTGTCATGGGAAATCCCAGCATTACATGGTGCTTTCTGGTTGGTCAAAGGAAGAGTGAGCCAAAATATGAATCATAGAATGTATTAATTTCTCTGTATCTTTATATTTACTTATGTATGGTGTATGTGTTGTCCATGTAGGTTGTGTGTATGTCTATGAGAGTTTGTTTAAATGTGGCTTTGATTTTGGGGATCTTGCCCATTCCCTTCCAGGAGAGACTGATTCCTCCCTGGAGGGGAGCTAAAGAGGCCAAAGGACTGACTACTCTGTTGTTCCTAGAGAGGGAAAACAAACTAGAATGATATGAACCTGCTTCCGGAAGTATTTCTAGTCTAAGATAATTATTTTTATTCTTAGGTTCAAACTGCTTTCCTGTTCACTATGTTTTAAAGAGGAAAGTGTACCCCAACCTCATATTCAAAAGCTTGACCTCTTCCCACCAAATGCTAGTTACACAAGAGTTCATCACAAATAGTGAATAGTGAGTAGAACTCATTTATGCAAGTCAATGGTAGACAGAAATCAGCGAAGTGATAAAGATCAGAATATGCCAAATAACACACAAACTAAATGTATTGTCTCACTGGGAATGAGATTTCTCAGCATAACCAAGAGGGGAGGCCTCAATCTCATTCAAAAAGAAATTCTTGAAAATCTTTAGAGAAGCAAACTGTAAATCAGAGCCAGGTTAAGGGACTACCTTTCTCACATATGTTTGCCTTCCCAAATCTTTTCTCTTTCCCATTCTTTTCCCAATGAGAGTCTGAGTCCATGTGTCCTCTCCTCAGGGAAGGATTGTGGTGCCATCTTTGCCTAATAGACTAGCACAGAGTGAATCATCATCCTCCCCACCAATGAGGAGGGTCAGGCTTCTGACCTCAGTAACACTTCATGGAGTACGTGCAGCATTTTCTGAGAGCTCCTTGAGGGCAACGATTGTTTCCTTATTGCTTTTTGCCCCAGCACCTAGCAAGGTGTCTTGCTTATCATTGTTCAGTCATGTCTGATTCTTTGTGACTCCATTTAGGTTTTTCTTGGCAAGGATATTGGAGTGATTGGCCATTTCCTTCTCCAGGACTTGCCCAGGGTCATCCAGTCAGTAAGTATCTGAGGTCTCATTTGAACTCCGGTCTTTCTGACTCCAGGCCCAGATGCTCTAGCCACTACCACCTACTTCCAGATAACAAGTATTTAATAATTGTTTGCTGAATTGATTAAAATGAACTCATGAAACAAAGAGAAGGGGAGAAAAGGTTGGATTTGAAATGACAAAGGTGTTATCAACAATGCATTTTACTGAGGGATGAGGGATGGATGAGCCAGAGGAAGGAGTGATTTCTGAATGGCACAGATACTGTAAAACTGGAGAAAGAAATAGCTTATTTTGTTATTTTAAAGAAAAGAAAATGGTCTCCTAAGTTACTGCCAATGGATTTGACTTAGATTCTTGACAAAATTCTGAGCCATTATTAAAGGGATACATATATAACATAACATAACATAGCATAACATAATATAATATAATACATTTATTAAAGGGAACATTTAGGAATGGAAGCAGGAACCTCAAAAAGCCACATCATTAGAATCAGATCACATCAGAAAACTCTCATTTCCTTTTTTTGAAAGAGTTACTAAGCTAAGGGTCAGAGGAATGCTGTAGATATTGTGTACTTAAATATTAGTCAAGTCACATATGCTATCTACATTGATAGAAAAGATGGAGAGATGTGGGCCACATAACAATCGAGTTAGAGGAAGGGTAGGGAACCTTTGACTTAGGTCCTTGAGGGTGGCCTTTTGACTGAGTCCAAGTTTTCCATAACAAATGCTTTTATTATGGGGGATTTGTTCTGTGAAGTTTGGATTTAGTCAAAGTGCTGCTTTTGGGGACCTAGAGAGCCACATGTGGCCTTGAGGCTGCAAGTGCCTCATCCCTGAATTACAGGGATTCAGAGCTGGTTGAATGGCCATTTCAAGAGACATCATCAATGGTCAATTCCAACATGGCAGTAGGTCTCCTGTGGAGGGCTTAGAGATTTATTCTTGGTTCTGTAGTATTTAATACTTTTTTTTATCAGTCATTTGGATAAATGCACAAATGGCATGCATAGCAAATTTGCAGATTATACAAAGGCGAGAAAGATAGCTAACATACAGGAAGACAGTCCAGATTCAAAAAGATCTTAGCAGGCTAGAACCTCGGGCTGAGTCAAGTAAGATAAAATGTAAGAGAGAGGTACATTTTTTCATTTGGGTTAAGAAAATCAACATCCCAAGTGCAAGGTGGGAGAGCAGTACTGTGGCTAAACAAGCTTACTGGGAAAAGATCTGGAAGTTTTATTGGACCACAAGCCCATCAGCAGCACGATGTTGTAGGGAGAAAAAACAACCAATATGGTCTTGGACTCCATGAAGACAAGTCTAGTGTCATAAACTGGAGAGATGGTAATCCTGCTGTACTTTTCCCTGATCAGTGCACATCTGGGATGTTTTGTTTCATTTTAGGTACCACATGTTTAAAAGGATGTTGATTAACTGGAGAGCATTCTTCAGATAGCTATCAAGATTATGAAAGGGCTCATGGTCAGGCCAGATGAAAATTGATGGAAGGAGCTAGGTTAACTAAAATCAAAGATCTAAAACTCAGTTATTGTTGTCATATCTGACTCTTTATTACCCCATCTGGGGTTTTCTAGTGGTTTGCCATTTCCTTCTCTAGCTCATTTTACACAGGAGGAAACTGAGGCAAACAGGGTCAAATGACTTAACCAGGGTCACACAGCTAGTAAGTGCTTAAGGCCAGATTTGAACTGGAGAAGATGAATCTTCTTGACTCCAGAACCACCTTCTATCCACTGCACTACCTAGATACTCTCTAAAACTGGAAGGGCCCTCAAAGATTCTCTTGTCAGTGTCCAGACTGGAGAAGAGAAGATTTGGGTGGGATATTTTTAAATATCTGAAGGGTCAGCAAGTGGAAGAGGCAATAGGTTTGTTTAGTTTGGTGTCAGAAGCAGAGGTAGGAGCAATAAGTAGAAGAGGCAATTGGGCCAATTTAGACTTGGTATAAGGAAGAAAAAAACCAAACCCTAAATGTCCTACTGATTATAAATGTCCAAAAGTGGAATGAGAGGTCTTCAGTGAAATCCGAATGCCCGTTTGTTAGAGAGTTGAGATTCCCTTTTCAGCTCTGGGTTGAACTGGATATGGAGTTCAGATTAGAAACAAGGTTCAGGTTAGTAGCCCCTGGGCTCCTTTCCAACTTGGAGGTTCTGAAATTCTTTTCACTTAATGTCGTGTTTTGGCAAAGCCATTTAATGGTCCTAGGTGGGACATGTCTGTCCTTAAGAGAGAAAGAACCATTTGTTTTCTTTGCTTTTCCTCAGAGCTTGATTCCTTCTTAGTCCTGGGTTCACAGGTACAGGCAGGTTGACATTACTGTCATCTCTCAAACTTCTAGGAAGATAATTCAAAACACTTTTCTCTTTGTTGGAGAAGTTGGAGACTATAGGGGTGGGAGGGTCGTAAATGCTGTCAGTGTTGGTTACATATAGTTTATTCTGATGAACCTTTTTCTTTTTTAATTTTTAAGTTTAATTTAAAAAAAATTATCACCTTTTTTCTTTTTCCCAGAGGAAAACTCACTGTAATAGGGAGGGGGCAGAGATTTATTGGTCATATTGGGGGCAGGCATCAATGAAACATTTTAAACATTTAATACATCAAGTTTAACATATGAAGGTAGTTTGGTTCAAAATCTGCCTTTAAGGAATCCCATAGTCACCCCAAGGAAAATGTATTTAATGAAAGGATAAATTTGCCAGGAACAAAAAGGACTTCCTCTGCATTTATTACACTCAGCCACTGGCTGACTCCTAATCTCTCTTTATCTCCTCTGCAAAGGCTGAGCCGTCTCCAGGGAAGAAAGGGTTTTGTTTCCTTTTATCAAGAGAAAAACCTCTTGGCAGGGACATTTAATTAAACACTTTTAATTAAAAAGTTTCTAATTTCTTTTTTTTTTTTTTTTTTTTTTTTTTTTTTAATTTATTTATTTATTTAGCTTTTTACATTCATTTCCACAAATTTTTGGGTTCCAAATTTTCTCCCCTTTTCTCCCCTCCCCCCACCCCAATACCCCAAGCAATCTAATTTTCCCTATCTTCAATCTGTCCTCTCTTCTGTCATCCCTCCCTTCCCTTGTCTCTATCTTCTCTTTTCTCCTGTAGGGCCAGATGACTTTCTATTCCTCATTAACTGTATGTCTTCTTTCCTAGTTGCAACAACAATACTAAACAATTGTTCCTGAAACTTTGAGTTCCAAATTCTCCCCATCCCTCCCTCCCCATCCATTCCCTTTGGTACGGCAGGCAATTTATTATAGGCCATATCTGTGTAGCTTTGCAAGTGACCTTCCTGATAGTCGTGTTGTGTAAGATTAACTGAATTGCCATCCCTCTTAACCTGCCCCTCATTGTTTCTCTTCTGTCCTTTGATCCTGTCCCTCCCCAAGTGTTGACTTTCAATTTCTCCCTCCTCCCTTTGCCCTCCCTTCCATCATCCCCCCCCCCCCCCCCCCCCCGATATCTCCTTCTCCCCCGCTTTCTTATACTGTAAGATAGGTTTTCATACCAAAATGAGTGTGCATTTCACTCCTTCGTTTAGTCAAATGTGATGAGGGTAAACTTTTGTTTGTTTGTTTGTTTGTTTTTTTCCCTCAGCTCTCCTCTTTTTCCCTCCACTAAAAACATCTCCTACTTGCCTCTTAAATGACATATAGTTACCCCCTTCCATTTCCCCCTCTTTCCTCTCACTACATTTCTCTCTCACCATTTACCTTAATTTCTTTTAAGGTATGGTCCCATCCTATTCAGTTCAATCTGTGCTCTCTGTCTCTGCATGTGAATGCATGTGTGTATGTGTGTGCATGCGTGTACATGTGTATGTGTGATCCCACCAACCACCCAGATACTGAAAAGTTTTAAGAGTTAGAAATATTGTCCTTCCCTGTATGAATGCAAACAGTTCATTTCTGGTAAGTCCCTTAATACTTCTCCTTGCTGTTGACTTTTGCATGCTTCCTCTCATTCTTGTGTTTGAAAGTCAAATTTTCTTTTCAGCTCTGGTCTTTTCATTAAGAATGATTGAAAGTCCTCTGTTTCATTGAAAGACCATATTTTCCCTTGAAGTATTATACTCAGTTTAGCTGGGTAGGTGATTCTTGGTTTCAGTCCTAGTTCCTTTGCCTTCTGGAATATCCTATTCCACGCCCTTCGATCCCTTAATGTAGATGCTGCTAGATCTTGGGTTATCCTGATTATATTTCCACAGTACTGGAATTGTTTGTTTCTGGCTGCTTGCAAGATTTTTTCCTTGAGCTGGGAGTTCTGGAATTTGGCCACAATGTTCCTAGGAGTTTCTCTTTTTGGATCTCTTTCAGGTGGTGATCGATGGATTCTTTCAATACTTATTTTGCCCTCTGGTCCTAGAATGTCAGGGCAGTTTTCCTTGATAATTTCATGCAAGACGATGTCTAGGCTCTTTTTTTGATCATGGCTTTCAGGTAGTCCCATAATTTTTAAGTTGTCTCTCCTTGATCTATTTTCCAGGTCAGTTGTTTTTCCCATGAGATATTTCACATTCTCTTCCATTTTATCGTTCTTTTGGTTTTGTTTGGTGATTTCTTGGTTTCTCATAAAGTCATTAGACTCCATCTGTTCCATTCTAATTTTGAGAGAACTATTAAATTCAGTGAGCTTTTGAGCCTCTTTTTCCATTTGGCTCATTCTGCTTTTGAATGCATTCTTCTCCTCATTGGCTTTTTGAACCTCTTTTGCCAATTGAGTGAGCCTATTTTTCAAGGTGTTAATTTCCTCAGCATTTTTTTGGGACTCCTTTACCAAGATATTGACCTTTTTTTCATACTCTTCTTGCATCTTTGTCATTTCCCTTCCCAGTCTTTCCTCCACCTGTCTAACTTGCTTTTCAAAATCCTTTTTAAGCTCTTCCAAGGCCTGAGCCCACCCAACACCCCCCTGGGGTGTCTGGGGTACTGAGGCCCCGCCCTCCACATCTTTCCCTGATGGGAAAAATACGTCCTCATCCTCCCCTTCAGATCCGAAGGTCGGGATCATTTGCATTTGTTGGAAAAAACTCTCTAAAGTCTTATTTTTCTTTCCCTTTCTAGGCATTTTCCCAGCCAGTTACTTGACTTCTGAGATTCCTTTCCACCTCCGCCTGGATCCGCCCAGCTAGTCCTTGGCCTCTGAGATTCAAATGCGCTTTCCCGCGGCAAGCTTTAGTTCTGGCGCAGGGTGGGGGCAGGGCCGCTTCCTAGCTTGGGCCCTCAGGGGCTTTCTGAAGCGACTTTCAGGAACAGAGCGGGTGGGGGTGGGGTGGGGGGCCCCGCCTGCTGTGCTCAGCTCCCTTGGGGGTTTTATTCAGAGGCGTTCAGCAGTAGAGCGGTGTGGGGGCAGGGCCCTCTCCCCTGCTCGGCTCCCTCAGGTTGGAAAGACCTTCAGTATTGAAGATCCTACCTGCTGCTGGGGGATTCCTGAGTCCCGGGCCGCTGCCGCCTCAGCCGCCCGCCCACGCCTCTGCCTCCGCCGCTTCCTGCCCCCGTCTCTTCCTCCGCCGCTTCCTGCCCCCGTCTCTGCCTCCGCCGCTTCCTGCCCCGTCTCTGCCGCCGCCGCTTCCTCCCGAGGGGGCCCGCTCCCCTCCCCTAGCGCAGGGTTCTTTTTAACTGACCTTTAGCTTCTGTGGGCAGAGGGACTTTCCCGGCTACCGGAGATTCTCCCGGAGCTTTCCTCTCAGAAGTCTGCTCAGGTCAGCTTCTCTGGGTCGCGGCCAGGGGTGGGGGTGGGGTCCGCTTTCTGGAGTGCGATGGACCCCGGGGACGGCTCTCCAGGGTTCAGTGGAACGGAAATCTCTTCCCCTATGTTTGTGCACCCCCTGCAGAGATTCAGAATTTATGGGGCTCTCCTTTTACCTCAATTCCATGGGTTGTGGGTTCGGAGCTCGTGAATGTGCGTCCTTCTACTCCGCCATCTTGGCTCCGCCCCCTCAAAAGTTTCTAATTTCTGAATCAAAATGCACCAACTTTTGAGGAGAGCTTACTGTATTGAGGGAAGGGTGGAAGGAAGGAAGGAGAGGGACTCATTCCCACGAGGTGTTTGTGCTTCTAGGAGGTCCCAATCTGTAGCCAGATGCTGGGACAAATTCCCCCAGATGTGGAGGTAGGACTGGAGGAGTAAGTGTGGAATGGAGAATGTCCTTTCCATTTTTCCTGGTAATTAAGCCCTGGATCCTTCATTTCATGACTGTGTGACCGACCATGTGAGTCAGTCAGTCCTGTTATCTTGAGCCCTTGTGGCTCTGACTGTGTTCCGACTCATCCCCAGGATCAGCCGAACTCTAGGGGACCATTCTTCTGGGTCTGGAGGGACCTGAGTGATTCCCTTTGGATTTCACAACTGCTTTAGGAAATCTCAGATATTCACTGGCTATTTCTAGCTAGACGACTTAACTTATCCAGCGCCCCATTCAGATGACTCTGTGCTCTCCACACCCACTCTTGGCCTCTCTCTATTTGCTGGATCTTGTTCATGGGCTAACATTAACTTACACTGATAGTCCTGGCTTCTCATTTTCCAATTTGGTCTCACAAATTTCTGACTCGTTGGTTCTCTGTCTGAGCCACTTGAGGCCCACAGAACAGCTCTTCTGAAGGCTAGTTCTGTCTGTTACAAAAGTAATCTGCCTGTTTTCCAAACCTCCCTTGATATTTCTGACCTCTGCTGTCCCCTATGCGAGGAATTCTTTTGGTCACCACTAGGGTATCTTCCATAAGAGATTCTGGTATATTCTGTGGAAATTAAGATGACACAGATCTGGAATAAGGCCCAGATGACCTTGCTTCTCAAGCTCTGAGATGACTACCGGGGAGTATTTCAGAAAACAGATGCCAAGCACAAATGTTTCCAAATGTTTCTTAGAAGCCCATAGACACACAGAACAGATACATAATTACAGAAGGTGCCTAAAATGACCTTGAAGCATTCAAGGGCAACCCCTTAATTTAAAGATAAGCAAACAGAGACCCAGAGATAGGAAGGGGCTTTCTCAAAATCACACCGAATGCCAGTATCAGGACCAGGACAAGAACCCAGGTCTCTTTTTGTCTAAGTTATCCTTTCTCTAAATTCAGGCCTTGTGAACTCTTCAGATTGTGAAGAAAGAGTGCTGGGATTGGAGGCAGAATCTCCTACCTCCTTACCTGTGTGGATCTTGAACAAGGACAAGTCATAGCCTCTATGTGCCTCAGTTTCCTCATCTGAAATGAAAGTGTTGAATTAGTTGACATCTGAGATACCTCCCAGCTCTAAATCTAAAATATCCTCTTCAAAAAAAAAAAAAAAAAAGAGAAAGCCTTGATTTCATTTAAAGAGCTGTTGAAAATCTTTGAGAACATACCCACCAAGCCTTTATCTTCTTTTCTAGAGCTCTGGTCTGCTTGAGGAGAGCTGGGAGGAAGGTGGTCCTTCCTGTGGGACTCTCACCAGATCCCTTGGCTTCTTCTGGGATCAAAGGTGGCTGCTCTTAAAGACAGATTTTTCTGCCTTTGAAGTTACAGGCCAGGTGACCTAGAAACAACTGCTATGACAACTCTAATTCCAGAATTCTGCCCATTTTAATTAAAAGCTGTGGGAAGCAACATGAGTCAAAGTTCTCTGTGAAGTTAGGTATCCAGGGAACTGCTTAGCTCCACTCTGCTTGTGTCAGTAAATGCCTATAAGGGGGGTACCTAGGTGGTGAAGTGGATAGAGCACTGGCCCTGGAGTCAAGTGGACCTGAGTTCAAATCACCTGTGTGATCCTGGGCAAGTCACTTAAACCTAATTGCCTCCAAAAAAAATGACTATGGAGGCAGACATCAGAGTGTAGTAGGAAAAAGTTTGGAGTCAGAGGACTTGAATTCAAATTCTCCTTCTGCTGCTTAATACCTTGGTCACCTTGGACAAGGGGATACAGTGAATAGAGTGCTGGGCTTGGAATCAGGAAGAATCATCTTCCTGAGTTCAAATCTAGCCTTACTTACTAGTTCTATGACCCTGGGCAAATCACTTATTTCTGTTTGCCTCAGGAAAAGGAAATGGGAACTATTTTAGTGTCTTTCCTAACTGGGGTCAGGAATAGTCAACTCCCCCTTCATTTTACAGATGAGGATACTGAGGTACAGACCGTTTAAGTGACTTGCCCAGGGACATATAACTAAGATTTTCCGGACTCCCAGTCTAGCACTCCGCTCACTTCTTACCCCATCCTGCCTCCTAGCAACCTGGATTGTGAGAGGACTGTTGCTGTGGTGTTTGTCCTTCATTCTCAGAGGACCCTGACATCAGGATGATGACATGACATGCGCTAGACTTTGCTTTGAGGGAGGGAGGGCTGTGCAAGGTCATCAACCTCACTTGCTTCTCCTGAGCCATCTGGGTCCAGTGACCTGATACTCATCAGGATGACTAGAGATGGCCCAGGATGCAATGGGAGACCCTGGTCCTTTCAGCCTAAGGTCTTATACATTCTCACTTTGAGTGAGATATAACCATTCAATGAATAGGCTTCTTTAAGTAGTTGCTCAAGGAATGGTCCCTTTAGTTAAAAAAAAAAATCAAGCTGGGAGGCGAAGACCCTCAGGGTTCCTGGGGAAAAGAGAAACAATTACTATTTAGTATTTAAATCCACTCTGTGCTAGGTGGGTGAGAAGACAGTGGTGCTGTTAAATGGGGGTCTCAAATCCTCTCTGCCTGGGCTTCCTGCTTCCTTGTTAACATCTAACTGTTGTTGTTCAGTTGTTTCAGTCAAGTCTGACATTTTGTGACCCCATTTGAGGTTTTCTTGGTAAAGATACTGAAGTGGATACTTTCAGAAAGATACTTTCTTCTTAAGCTCATTTTACAGGTGAGGAAACTGAGGCAAACAGTGAGTTGTCCAGGGTCATACAGCTAGTAAGTGTCTGAGGCTGGATTTGAACTCAGGAAGATGAGTCATTGTATCCACCGTGCCACCTAACTCCCCCTATCATCACATATAATACCTTCCTGTAAGTGCCCTCCTTCCCCCCCAAAAAATGAGTTCAATGCCCTTTCCCCATTTAGACTGGAAACTCCCTGAAGGCCAGAGCTCTATCCTGTGATTTTTTTACTTTCTCCTAGTGCCTACTTTTGTTCTGAGTATACAGTAGTTGCAAAGAGGCAGATTTTGGAAAAGGAAAAACTTCCTAACACTCAGAGCTGCTCCACACTTGCCTGCGTTGGACAGGAGTGAGTTTCCTGTGGAAGGAGTAGGCATATGACAGAGAGAACATTCATGTTGAGTTATGGGTTCAATTCAATGGACTTTGGTCTCTTCCAGCTCTATGATTCAGTGGGTTCCTTTGATTGGCTGGGAGCAACCTGGGGAGAAGGGCAGAGGGGAGATTAGAAGCATCTGCAGGGCTTGCTGTGCCTGATGGGGCCCAACAGGGCATTTAGTCTAAGAGTTTTCTTTTTTTCTCTTTTTTTTCCTTCTTTTTTTAAAAATTTATTTATTTGACTTTTCAACATTCATTTCCACAACATCTTGGGTTGCAAATTTTCTCCCCATTTCTGCCCTCTCCCCACCCTAAAATGCCGAGCATTCTAATTGCCCCTATCACTGATCTGTCCTCTGTTCTAACATTCCTCCCTTCCCTTATCCCCATCTTCTCTTTTGTCCTACAGGGCACGATAACTTTCTATTCCCCATTATCTGTATTTCTATTTCATAGTTGCAAGAACAATACTCAACAGTTGTTCCTGAAACTTTGAGTTCCAGCTTCTCCCATCCCTCCCTCCCCATTCATTCCCTTTGGGAAGGCAGGCAATTCAACATAGGCCATATCTGTGTAGTTTTGCAAATTACTTCAATAATAGTTGTGTTGTGTAAGACTAACTATATTTCCCTCCATCCTATCCTGCCCCCCATTGTTTCTCTTCTGTCTTTTGATCCTGTCCCTCCCCAAGTGTTGACTTCAAATTGCTCCCTCCTCCCACTGCCCTCCCTTCCATCATCCCCCGCACCCTGCTTATCCTCTTCTTCCCCACTTTCCTGTATTGTAAGATAGGTTTTCATACCAAATGAGTATGCATTTTATTCCTTCTTTTAGTCAAATGTGAGGAGAGTAAGCTTCATGTTTTTTCTCTCACCTCTCCTCTCTTTCCATCCACTGAAAAGTCTTTTATTTACCTCTTTTATGAAAGATAACCTGCCCCATTCAATTTCTCCCTTTCTTCTCCCAATATATTTCTTTTTATTTGTAATAAAAATTTATTTATTTAACTTTTTACATTCATTTTCACAAAATTTTGGGTTCCAAATTTTCTCCCCTTTTATCCCCTCCCCCCACCCCAATACCCCAAGCAATCTAATTTTCCCTATCTCCAATCTGCCCTCTCTTCTGTCATTCCTCCCTTCTCTTGTCCCCATCTTCTCTTTTCTCCTGTAGGGCCAGATGACTTTCTATTCCCCATTAACTGTATTTCTTATTTCCTAGTAGCAAGGACAATACTAGACAGTTGTTCCTAAAACTTTGAGTTCCAAATTCTCCCCATCCCTCCCTCCCCACCCATTCCCTTTGGGAAGGCAGGCAATTCAATATAGGCCATATCCGGGTCGTTTTGCAAATGACTTCCATGATAGTCATGTTGTGTAAGACTAACTGTATTTCCCTCCATCCTATCCTGCCCCCCATTGTTTCTATTCTGTCTTTTGATCCTGTCCCTCCCCAAGAGTGTTGACTTCAAATTGCTCCCTCCTCCCATTACCCTCCCTTCCATCATCCCCCCCCTTGCTTATCTCCTTCTCCCCCACTTTCCTGTATTGTAAGATAGGTTTTCATACCAAAATGAGTGTGCATTTTGTTCCTTCCTTTAGTCGAATGTGATGAGGGTAAACTTCTTGTTTTTTTCTCAGCTCTCCTCTTTTTCCCTCCACTAAAAATTCTCCTGCTTGTCTCTTGAATGAGATATAATTTACCCCATTCCATTTCACCCTCTTCCCTCCCACTACATTTCTCTCTCACCATTTACCTTAATTTCTTTTAAGATATGGTCCCATCCTATTCAATTCACTCTGTGCTCTCTGTCTCTGTATGTGTGTGTGCGTGCACATGTGTACGTGTGTGTGTGTGTGTGTGTGTGTGGTCCCACCAACTACCCAGATACTGAAAAGTTTTAAGAGTTACAAATATTGTCTTTCCATGTAGGAATGTAAACAGTTCACTTTTGGTAAGTCCCTTATGACTTCTCTTTGCTGTTAACTTTTTCATGCTTCTTCTCATTCTTGTGTTTGAAAGTCAAATTTTCTTTTAAGCTCTGGTCTTTTCAACAAGAATGCTTGAAAGTCCTCTGTTTCATTGAAAGACCATATTTTCCCCTGAAGTGTTATACTCAGTTTAGCTGGGTAGGTGATTCTTGGTTTCAGTCCTAGTTCCTTTGACTTCTGGAATATCCTATTCCATGTCCTTCGATCCCTTAATGTAGAAGCTGCTGGATCTTGAGTTATCCTGATTTTATTTCCACAATACTGGAATTGTTTCTTTCTAGCTGCTTGCAATATTTTCTCCTTGACCTGGGAATTCTGGAATTTAGCCACAATGTTCCTAGGAGTTTCTCTTTTTGGATCTAAGAGTTTTCTTAAATGCCACTGGACCAAACACTGGGTTACAGTCTGGGGGTTTGGTTTCTAGTCTCCCCATGGGCCTTACAAGCTGTGACCTTGGCCAAGTCACAGCACCTCTGGTTTCCTTTTCTGTTAAACGGGATTAAAAACAAAGGCCTCACTATGGTCTAAAACAATCAGAGGTGATAAATAAATGAGAAAAGCTAACATTTATTTAGCCTTTTAAGGTCTGCAAAATGCTTTACACATGTTCTAAGTTGATCCTCATAACAACTCCGGAGGTAGGTGCCATTATTATCCCCATTTTACAGATAAGAAAACTGAAGCTGCAAGCCTTTAAGTGACTTGCCCAGGGTCACACAGCTACTTAACATCTGAGGCTGGATTTGAACTCAGGTCTTCCTGATTCCAGGCAAGGCACTCTATCCAACATGCCACCTAGCTGGCCTTCTCTAAATCTGAAATAAAAAAGTAAAATAACTGTCCAGGTGCCATGCCAGGGTTAATGAGCATCAGTGTCGGTACTAAACAGAATAGGAAGACATAAGTTAATGGATGCCTGCAGACTCCGTGAGCAACTACTGTCCTTTCAATACATTTGATTCAACTCTGCTGACACACCACCCGCTGGGCTCAGCACTGGAACAAGTAAGATGGTTTCTCCACAGGTCCTCTTCTCCAGGAGCTTCGCATCCAACAGTTGAAGAACAAATACACGATAACTATGATTCCAAGGGGTTCGGCAGGAATACAAAGGAGAGAGGTTCAGGTGGAATCCTGGGAGAGACCGAAGGAATAAGGGATGGCTTTCAGCAAGGGGAGGTGAATGGTGTATTGGGGAAGGCTTCAAAATAATCTCCCTAAAACAGAGTCAGGGCTTGTTGCTCCGGGCTCTAGCATCTTCAGAGGTTCCCTCCAGGATCAGATTCCTCCGCATGGCATTTTAAAGGCTTCTCTGTGTAGGCTGATAACACCCTTCACAAGCTGCGTTCCCCAAAGATCAGCTCTTTGGTTGTTCTCTGGATCGAGACCTCCACTTCCCGCCACAGTCTGTCCTCCACTGGTAGAATATAGTCACCTTATTTCTGCCTCTTACAATCTCTCTTCCTTCAGGACTCATCCAGGGCTGTGCAACCGTTAACAACCAGCTGGGGTGGGGGCCCTGGAATGTGTATGCCACCCTTTTAAGTGTAAACTACATTATTAATATCCAACTCCAACGCTTTAAGTCTAGTCAATCGGCACAACAACAAATGAAGCCCTGATGTGTAGCATTTGCCGAAGTGCTTACAATGAAAATTTAGCAATCGGATCTCTTGGAAGCCAGTACTAGCTGACTCTGGAAGGCCTTTGGGGGCTCATCTTCTCTGCCATCTTCCAGGAAGCATTTCCTGAATCTTTTTAGCTTAGCTTTAGAATCTCTTTATCTCTCCCTACGCTTCAGATCGTCATGTGTATGGTTTATATATCTACTTCCAGTCAGGCAATGTAGGGCCTGAAATGCCTGAATCTGTAATTTGTACTTTATTTCATTGGCAAGGGGGAGCACTAAAAGCTTTGGAACCAGCCAGGGTCCACGGCCATAACAGCGTGTCAGGTCGATTATGCAACCTGGGTGAAGGAAGAAATGGGGAGAGAACACTGGAGACTGGTCAGAAGCCAATTCTAAAAGCTCAAAAGAGAGATGAAGGTATCCTGTGTCCTAGTGAGAGGCGAGAGGAAGTCTGAGGCTGGAGATTCTGCAGCCGCGGAAAGGACTTTGCACCCAGAGGCTCGCCCCAGGCTTTTGCAGACGGAGAACCAGGAAGTGATGTTGGGGTCCAAGACAGCAGAACGCCAGAGCTGCGGAGACCTTCGGGGTTACTTAGTGCTATTTCCAATGTAAAGAAGGGAAAACGAGCCCAAGGAGGAGCCGGGACCCCTGGCTCCCATGCCAGCGTTTGCGGACTCAGTTTTCCCCGTCTAGGTTCAGACTGCGCCCATCTCCACCAGCTGGGATCCTCCCCCTTTCCGTTCCTTCCCTCCGCTCCCACCCCCGCCCGGGGGAGCGCGGCGCCCAGGCTGGGACGCACCACTCACTCCTAGTCCAATTGGTAGCGGGGGCGGCGCAAACCTGGAGCTTCACGGGGAAAGCGCTGGTTGGACAGGCAGGGGCGCCTACCTGCGTGCCTTCGGAGAGGGCTGGGCTGGTGCTGGGGCCAGGTCCGGCCCCCGGGACTCGCCGGGCCGGGCAGCGGGGGCAGCTCCAGCCCACGTGCGTCGGCCCGCGGTGACAGCTAAGCCCGGCAGGGCGGGGCCCGGGCTCCGGGCTGCCCTCCCATTGGAGGGAGGCCGGGCTGGGGGAGGCCGCCCCGCCCCCGTGGGGCAGCTCCCTTGGCCGAGCCAGGAGCTCCCGGTTCAGTCAGTCCCCAGCCGCCGCGCTGTTGCAGTCCCGGGGTGCCGCGCCCGCGGGCCGGACGGGGAAGTGGAGGAGGGCCAGGGCCGGTGGACGAGAACCATGCGCTGCCGGAGCGCCGTGGCGCATGGTAAGGCTTGCGGCGTCGGGGTGCGCGGGGTGCGCACTGGGGGGGCGCGGCCCCAGTCTGGGCGGGACGGGACGCAGGTGCGGGGACGCCCGGGGCCTCATCATCCCCAACCCGTGGAGCGGCCGCCGGCGCTGGCGCTTGGCTGGGGGGCTGGAGGGTTTCTCTGAAAGCAGTTGAGGCTCTCTGGAAAGGCCATGGGGAGGGTGCCCCTAAGCAGAGGCTGCCCTGGGCCGGAGACTTTGATCCTCCCTCTATCAGAAAAGAGCAATTTTAAACAAACCGAACTATCCGAGCAAACAAACTCGACTACCTGAGATGCCCGCCAGACTTTAACCCGTTTAACAAACAAATAAAAAGCAAGCCCCTTCCCCCCCAAAAACCCAAACAGCAATCCACCACCTTGGTCGGGTACCAGTCCTCTGACACTGGATATTTGGGGACCAGTCAAATCCTACAGAACCGACGTGCCACGGATACTCTTGTCTCTGACCTGTGGTCCCAGCTCATTTCCATTCTCCGAGCCTGCCCCCCTCCTTCGGGGATATTTCCCCTCCACCCGCGCGCTTTAATAACAGGAAGTTAAGTTTTGCCTCATGTCGGTGGCCTCGCTGTCTTTGCGAGGTCCCTAGGGGCTGTGGCTCCCACTCGGGCCAGCCTGGATGTCCGGGTGCCTCTCCGGCACTTCTCCCGGCATCTCTCCTGGTGTTCCGTGGGAGGGAGGGCCCAGGTGGCACCCGGTGCTGTGCCCGCCCTGGGCCCACCTCCCTGCTTAACTTGCCGGGGAAGGAAGTATTGTTTCGGAGAGGTGGCTTACTTAATCCTGGCACCTGTGGTTGGTTTCCTGGCTCGAGCTGGAGATTTGGAGGCAACTTCTACCAACCCCAGCCTAGCAGCCAGGCTAGGCTTTGCGTTGTCAAATGCATGTGATCTCAAGAGGAGATAGAGACTCCTGAAACCAGAGAAGATGTAGGGCTTGTCTCCGGGACTCCTGGGTTCTTCAAATGGAAAATTCTTGGATTTAGCGTTTTTGTGCTGAGGAGAGAGGTCTTTGGGTGGGAAGGGGAGAGGGCTGTGGAGATTGGTAAAAGGTGCTGCTAGAGACCTTGGAGGCCTTGTGGTTTTGCTGGGAGTTTGGACATCTGTTGCTGATCCGTGGTCTTGCTAGCTTTAAGATATAAATATTCTGATGTGGTTTCAGTTAAAGATGAAATAACTACATTCCCTACCACCACCATCATCACCACAGCAGGCAGGTCTTCTTGGGATAGAAGGAAGAAGGCAAGTGTGCCATGGATGGCTACAGTATCCCCCTCTCCATCTCTGGCCTGTGTTGGTACATGCTCTCCACCCCGCATTGGGCCCTTCTTTATCCCCTAGGGCAACAGTCCTGACAAGCCTGTAGTTTCTCCAGTCAGACTTAGACGATCCTATCAATCCCACTCCCACCCTCACCTAAACCTCTATCTGAGATCTTTAATTACTAGGAATCCTGGCATAATAACTTGTCTTCTTAAGTATTCAGAACTGGGGTTTTTAAGAGGCATTGGAGTCCACATTATTAGCCATCACTAGGTCTGCTGTTTGGTCTTTTTTTATTTTTTTTTACTTCTTGGATTGAGATTTCTGGGGGAGAATCTTTGGCAAACTCTGGAGGCAACTGCTTGCCTCACAGCTAGATCCTCCGGCTGTTGTTGACTTCTCTGTTGGAAGTGTTTGTAAACACCATGCGACTGGGTGAGTCCCTGTGACTGAGGAGGATTGTGTTGGAGGAAGGTCAGTGCAGCTGCATGGGCATTTAGTTAGTATGTTTCAGCTATGGGCAGTGGTATGGATATTGGCAACATGGTGTCCTGTTGAATAGAACCTCTGCTACTTGTGATTACAGTGATAGCAATAGACATGTTCATAGCACTTGAAAATTTGCCTTTTTATTATGTATCAGCTCATTTTAGTCCTTCCAGAAATCTTATGAAGGTTGTCCTGTGGGTACTATCACTTATATTTTTATAAACATGGAAACTGAGACTGAGAAAGGTTAAAGAAACTAGCCCATGGTCACATCATTTGGAAGGCCAAATTTGAATCCAAACTTCCCAGAACTCCCCTTAATAAAAGGATTTATCAAAACTTGGACTCTGTCAAAAGGCTGTACCAGAGGATCTAGAGCTCCACATGTGGCTTTGAGGCCAAAGATTCCCCACCTCCACCCGAAATCTAGCCCTCTTTCCCTTATTGTTTCCAGTGTGAAGGTGTATCTTTTGGGAAACCTCCTAATTATTATTTTTACAACCAAGTGTCTAGTGTCTTAAGATTTATGAAGCACTTCTTACAACAATTGTATAAGGGATGTGCTATTATTATTTCCACTTTGTAGATGAGGAAATTGAATCTGAAAGAGGCTAACTGACTTGCCCAAGGTCACACAGCTCTTTAGTGTCTGAGATAGGATTTGAACTGGGATTTTCTTGACTCCCAGTCCAGTGCTTTTTCTAGTAGGCCAATCTGCTCCTCTACTTTACACCCGCTGCCTTGGAGCTAGAAAAGAGCTCAGGGGTCATCTGGCATGATGGGAAGGCTTTGTCTCAGGAAATCCCCCTGCCCCTGATGTGTGCTCGTTGCCTTACTTAGTGGCCAGATCACACGTGCTGCTGATGCCAACCCTGCTGTCTGGCTTGTCTACAAGGGCAGAGCCCTGCACATGTGTTTAGATAAGAGGTTTAAAAAAAAGGAGTATGTGTGGACTGATTTCAGTAATCACCAACTTGTAAACATGGTGCAATAATAGTAGAAATGTTTGGTGTGCTCAGCCTTGCCACACTGGTTTGTGGCTGAGTGGAGAAGGCTGTGAGTCTAGCACATGGGGCTGATGGGGACTGATGTCATTGTAATCCCAACTTTGAAGTTTGACTTCATCAGCCTCAGTAATTACAACGTTGTAACCCAAACACTTTAGGTACCAACTGGCTGTAAGAAGAATCCTGGATTCTCTTCTCTCCCTCCCTCCCAACTTCTCCCTCCCATTTTCCTTCCCTTGGGGTCTTAAGGAATGAAGGGCTTTGAAGGGCTTCAAAGATACTTCTTTTCAAGTCTGCTTCCGACTTGAACTGTTTTCCTCTCCGATCTCAGATCTTCTAGCCTAGACTTGATAATGACAGAATGTCAGCATTGGTTGACTTTTAAAAAATCTTGTCTGTATTTGTTCAGAAGTGATGCAGTTGTAGGGGGAAAGATCGATGGATGTGGATCCCAGAGGTCTGAGTTCTAATCTCAGCCATAACACTACCGAGCTTTGTGACCCTTGGGCAGTCTCACCTGTCTGGGCTTCATGTTCTTCATCTGTAAAATCGTTCACATCAATCTATAAACATTTATCAAACACCTATTATGTTCTAGGCACTGTCCTGAGCACTAGGTTTACTCTAAGGGACAAAAAGACAATCCCTGCCCTCAATCTAATGGGAGGTTTGAGCAAAAGGCCCCTAAGCTCCTTTTGGCTCCAAATCTACAAGACAGAATCCATTAATTTTTTTTTTTTTTTTTAGCTTTCTGGGCAGTGGGGCCCAGAGATATCAATTCAACTGGTAGTAAGCTCCTTCTGTATGCCAGGATCTGTGAATAGGCAGTAAAGATACAATGATAAAAAAACAGGAAGAGTAAATGACTATATGTAAAATGTACATGTTAACCCTCACCCTTCCTTTCTCTCAGGACTGTTTTTAGGATTGAAGAATTTTTTTTTCTTCATTGAGACTGGGCCCTCCCTACCTTGTCCAGGCTTGAAATGCAGTGACTAGTCATCTACAGTCTGAGCTTAGTTAACCTAGAGACTCCCTCCCCCCTGGGGGTGAATCACCAGTGTCTTATACTATCATAGTTTATACTGCTGTAAGAGGGACACTTGATTGCCTTAGCTTTGCTGAAGTTCAGAACTCCCAAGCTGAAGCAATCCACTCACCTCCCAAGAAGCAATGAAGACTTTGTGCTTAAAGTTCTGTCACAGTGGGCTTCTGCTGTTGGAATGTTCAACTGATTTTCCCTAGATGGACACTACTCAGTAGGCTTAATGTTTTTTTTGTTTAAAAAGAAATTTTATTGAAGCCTTTTATTTTTATATATCATAATCCTTCTATATATTTTCTCCTTCCCCATTAGACCTGTCTCTTGGAATAAAGAAAAGTGGTTAAGCAAAAACAGCTGATCCTGGGACACTCTTAATAGTATTTGCTCCCTTCTGTCCTGGGAGCCATGGGATCGTAGACAGATGGGACCTTAGAAGCCATCTCTCTAACTTTCTTATTTTACAGATGAGGAAACTGAGAGCTAAAGGTGTTAAATTACTTGCCCAAGGTACTACACAGGTTCCAATTAGCAGAGGCAGAATTCAAACCCAGATCCTCTTGATTGCATATGCTCTTTTCTATGTATCATGATGACTTCTGTGACTCTTTGTAGAGAGGAAGGAGGTACATTTCATTATTTGTTCTCTGGGACCATTGCTGAATTTTCAGTTATTCAAAGTTCTACTTCCTTCGGGTGGTCTTTTCAGTTACCCTGTTATAGTCACTGGTGCTTTTTTTTTCTTGTGGCCCTGCCATTTTGCTTTGCATCAGTTCATACAGATCATTCCTCATGTTTCTGCATAATAACATTTCATTCCATTCATTTGCTACCATGTATTCAGTCATTCTCCAGTTACAACCTTGATAAATTTCCTGTTTGGAAAAAAAATTACCTAGTAAAAGTTACGCAGAACAATCCCCAAGGCTTAAGTTTTCTTAGCTGCATTTGGTAGAGTTTGGCCAACCCAACTAGAAGGGTTCAAGCAGTCTTTGAGTTTTGAGTTTCTTCTCCTCCTTATGAAAACATACAAACAAACAAACCACTTGCCCTAGGATTTCTTAAAAGACATAAGGGGTGGGGGGATGGGCAGGAAAAGAGAAGGCGTGAAATATGTGGCCTTCCTTCCTTCCTTACTGGTTCCACCACCTCCCCTTCCTTTCTAAGAGCTTCATTTTTTCTTGAATTCAGGAAATGAGGTCTTCCCAATGCTAGACTTAATTGAATTTTATAAAATATAGAAATGAGCATTAAACAATCTTTTTTTTTTTTTGCCTGTAACAGGAAAGGATGCTCCTCAAACTGGAAATCCCTTGAAACCCTCCCCCCCCCCGCCATGCTGTCACTCTTAGGATAACTGAGATATAGGTATGGTTGTGGGATGGGAACTAGAAAACCCCAGAGAATATTGGGCTGGCAGCTTCCCTTTGGACATAGGACTACAGTGCTCTATGCCCAATGGGACAAAGGTCAATTCCTTTTTTTTGCTGGAGATTGGAGGTTGGTGGGGGGGAAGGCTGTGGAGAGTACATAACATTTTATTGTTTCATGGCTTCAGGATCCCATCTGCTTACCCCACTACCTTTCTTTTTTCAAAATGTATTTATTTTTATTCATTTATTTTAAATTTAAATACTAAAACAAATACGAAACAAGCTAAGGGAGAAAAAGCATTGCCATGTGCCCTGCAGAATGTAGCTACCTTTCTTTTCTATTTTCTTCCCCTTGGCTTTTCTGAAAACTGTCAACATGGCTGGTAGAGACTGATAAGGAGTTCCTTCTGAAAGTGCTGAGGTAGGAGTTCTCCCAGCCCCCAGCAGGGCAGGAGTGATGTGTCACCGAAAGGCCTCGATGGCCAAGATTGTTTCAGCTCTGTAAACCTGATTCTGAACCAAGCCCTCTCTCCTAGTTTCCTTTTCCTTGGAAATGTCTAGCTTCTTCTGGCCCAAAGGCTGGCCACGAATCACGGCTGTAATTTGTACAATTCTCCAGCCAGAAATGCTTTCTCTCTGCCCTGAACCCCACTAGCCTTTCATGCCTTCACTCTTTGTGTCTTCCCTGGCTGTGTACAAGAGCTTGGGAACTCTTAAAACCAGGCCTTTATTTGAGTTTGGCTGTTATCGTATCCTTGAATGGAATAGCTGCTTGACGAATGAATGCTTGTTGAATTAGAATGACAGAGATAGGAATGGCCCAGTTTGGAAAGTGATCTTAGAGGATAAGTGGCCCCACCTCCATGATTTACAGGTGAGGAAACTGAGGGGCAAAGAGGGGCAGTGACTTGCCCAAGGTTACACAGCTAGCTGGTTTCTGACTCAAAGTTTGGTGTTCTTTCTACCAGACATAACTCTTAACATATCACAGAATCAGTTGAGAGAGAGAGAGAGAGAGAGAGAGAGAGAGCGAGAGCGCTGGTTACATTAGTTATTTACTGTCCCCACCATGCCCCGTTCAAGAAAACAAAGGGTAGTTTCTATCTTCATGGTTCCAGTCAATTCGTACAAGCAAACCCATGAGGGTGGGTTATGGGGCTGCTGTGTTGTTAGGGGGTGGGATGGGAGTACTTAGTGCATATTTTTAGATTTTTCTTTTGGCTAACTATGAACTGAGCTAACTTTTATCCCTCATAAGGTCCAGGGAATTTTCTGTTTTGTTTTCTCAAATCCCCACCTCAATACAGTTCGCCCAAAGGTTATAGATTATGAAGACAACTGTAGCAACAGCATTCTTTCCCAAATGCAGCAAGACTGCGTTTCAGGGAACTGAGAGTATGGACCTCTGGATGCAGCTGGTCTTCCCATTGATTCATTCCTCTGTCAGTGCCTTTGCTTTGGAGTGAGAGATGGTGGCATGGGGTGTGGACAGTCTTACTGGTGTACTGCCATTGTGGTGGGCATGGCCCTCTGCCCATATGGTTTGTTTCCTTGTTTAGATGGTCTATTGAGAGGCAGCAAGAATTTGAGGAGGAGAATGAAGGAACAGTCAGTTCTAGGAATCTTTCCTGGAATATGTAGGTATTGGATTTTCCAACTCTTTAACCCAGAGGTGGGATGAATCCTCCTGGGGTCTTAGTGTTCTTGTGGAGTTGCATTGACTAATGGGTCTCAGGTCGTGGCAGTATTTATCATGGGAACTTGGAGGATACTGGACTCTGTCCTGCTTTGGATCAGAAAAGGGATTTTTGAGGAATGGGTCTGGACCTGTGATTTCTTTGCTCTGTTGACTGTCTATTCCTTTCAAGAGTAAAATCATGTATACCTTCTAGTCTTAGCTCAAAAGTTTTTGAACTTTAGCCTGAAAGTTTTGACTTGACAGCCACGTAGCTGGCATGTCTCCAAGGCAGGCTTTGAGTCAATCAATTAAAAGTATTTTTTAGTTACTATATGTCAGGCACTGGGCTAAGCCCAGTAAGTAAAACCAATCCTTTTCTTCAAGGAGGTCATATTCTAATGGGGGAGACATGTTAATAAGTAGGTAATAACAATAACAAAATAGATATTGAGTGGATGAGAGGTTGTCTCAGAAGGAAGGGCAATAAGTGGCTGGTGAGGCCCTGCCACCTGGGTTGGAGTTGGCAGAAACCAGACAGAAAGACCAAGTAGCAGGCTGTTGCAGTAGCCCAGCTGAGAGGAGATGAGAAATTCCACTAGGGTGGTGGCTCCATGAGTGGGTGTGTGTGTGTCAGGGAGATGGTGTGAATGGGCAAATGACAACTTTGTTAGTGTCTTGGATATGGGGAATAGGAGAAGGTGAGGATGAAACCTAGTTTTTGAGCCTGTTTCAGTTAGGATAGGGGAGCTTGGAAGAGGGGAAGGTTTTAGGGGGAAAGATAATGAGTTCTGTTTTTAGGAATATTGAGTTTTGGATGCCTATGGGACATTCAATTGGAAGCTTCAAATCCCCACTCCACCTCCTATTGCTGGAGAAGGGGCAGTGTGGTGGTAGAGTGCTCATCACGGAGTCAGGAAGACCTGTTGGAATCCACCCTCAGAGTTTTGTTAATTCTACTACCCTGAGCAAGTCACTTTCAACTTTCTGAACCTCAGTCTCCTTATTTGTAGAATGGAGATTATAATATTCCTTGTAATACTTATCTCACTGTCTTGTGAGAAACAAATGAGATGTTGCATTTAAAGTGATTCAATTATTAAGCCACACTACCTCTAGGCTTGTACGTAGTAGGTGTTTAATAAATTAATGAATTAATGTGAGAATTTGGGGGAGAAACTGGTTGGTAATAGGGAAGTTTGAATTTGGCTTTTGAAAAAAGCCCCAAAGCTTATCAGAAAAGCTAAGCTTTCCCATTGGCTTTTTGCAGATCTTTAGGCCAAATGAAGTGAGTTACAAAACTGTTTGTCTTGTGCTCCTAGGCAGGCTGTTTGTGAGCTGAATCTGCCTCTTGGTTATAGAGGATGATTGGGGTTTGCTAAAACAAATGAGAGGGAATGTCCCAGTTCAGAGACAGTGGCCCCATCTCCACCTGTGTAAGCCCTCTCTCTCTAGGGCTGCCTTGCCTTTGGAGGAAGAGGGTGGTGGGGAAGGGGCAGTGAGATGAGCCTGAGGCCAGGACAGATTTACTATTGGCATTCACTTGGCTAGTTAATAGACAAGACACTTAGCCTAGTATGCCTCAGTTTCACCCAGAGAACTGAGTTCATTAGCAACATAGCCCAAAGTTCAGCTTGGGAGTCCCCCCAACGGACTTGGAAAACTGAATGACCAAAGGGGAAGAGTTTCATGACCAAGCAGAACAGTTTCCTTTTCATTTCCTTTTGGCCTTGCAGGTGAGTTGGCTTATTTATCCTAGAATAGCAAGTATTGGGTCCGACCTTCTTTTCACTCTGTCCGGGATCTGCTCCATGGAACCTCGGATTGTGGAGTGTCAGCCTCCTGGTGAGGAGACCAAGCAGCTCTGTCCTGGAGTGGCTGCCCTAGAGGATGCCTCAGTCTCCTGGTTCTAGGTTAGACTATACAAGTCAGCCTTGATTTCCAGCTCACAGACTCGTAAATTTAGAACTACAAGGGCTTAGAGCCAATGAAGTCTAACTCCTTTATACAGAGGAGGAAGCCAAGACTTAAAAGAGGTTAAGTGATGTGCTAATAATCCTGAGAGGCAGGATGTGAACCCAGGTGTTTCTGGTTCAAAGGCCTGGGCACTACCCACTAGGCCAGGTTTCTGATATGCCTCAGCTATTTTATGTGAGATTGTTGTGTCCCTTTGGGAAAGGATGTTGTCTGTCTCCTCAGGTCTCCGTGGCTGCTCTTAAGGCAGGGGAGTGTGTGAACAGGTCATTCAACAAAGCACAGGCGTGCTGATGGGCACTTGTTTCTCCTCTGTGCTTTTGGTCTTCGCAGGCTGCCTACTGTGTGTGACTCAGCCACAGCTCAACCCAGTAGTTATCAATTAATTGGGTATGTGCTTTTTCCGGAGCCCTTTACTGGACATTGTGCATGCAGATGGTAGGATCTAGAGAAGTTAGTCAGGCAGGAGAGCAATCCATTTCCATCTCAATAATAGGGATGGAATTTATCCCAGGACCTGCTCCAAGAAACTTTGTGAATGGCCCTCATTCCATTCCAGGTCCCTCCTGCTCCCTTCTCCCCATCCCAGGATATGCAGAGCCTGGTTGGGTTAGGATATAGCTCTCTTCTGTTTTAGTCAGCTAAATACTAGTCACGTCACCCTGTCTATCTCAGTTTCCCCATCTGTATAATGGAGAAGAAAGAGGCAAACCAGTCCAGTATCTCTGTCAAGAAACCTCCCCCACCCCCAAAAGGGTTGAACAGATCAAAAACAATGACATTTAATCAGAATCTCTGACCCCTCCTTAAAAGCACCCACCAGCAAGCACACCTATTCGACTTACTTTACCGCATTATTACTGCTTATTAAGAATGGTAATAGTGGTGAGAGGAGGGTGCCCATCACCCTATCCCCTTCTGGGCCCTCGTCTTCCTCCAGGATGTGCCCAGGGCTCTAAGCTCCCTACGAGTCACTTGACCCTTTGGGGGCATGGGATACCTCTGAAACAGAGAGGAGTCTTTCCTTTACGTTGGCTTGTCTGAAGGTCTGAGTGGGAGGAGGGCAGGCTGGCAGGCTGGCCTGCCTGTCTCTGAAGCTGCTGCCTGCTAAGGAGCAGGTCCTGGGATAAATTCCATAAGCTAACCCACCGCTTGTGTCTCCGCTGGTTCTGGGGCCCGGCCTCACAGGCGTTCAGCAGCACTGTCTGTTTATTGCAGAAGCCTCATCTCTAGCTTCCACATGAAAGAAAGCAAGGCTATTTTTAGAGCTCTTAGTTGGCATAGCTGCCCAAATACAACTTAGGCTGTCCCCAAATTTAATTTCTGACTCTCTCCTCTCCTTCATTCCTCCGTCTTGCCCCCCCCTTATCTCTCCTCCCTCTTTCTCTCCCCTGTCTTTCCTCCCTCTCTCCTTTTTCTGTTCCCTCCCTTTCATTCCTCTATCCCTTTCCTCTCTCCTCTCCTTTCCTTTTTCCTTTCCCTCTCTCCCATCTCTTCTCTGTCTCTCTGTCTGTCTCTCTTTCTCTCCTCTCTTTCTGTCTCTCTCCTCCCCCCCTTCCCTCTCTTCCTTTGCCATTAAAAAAGCTGCTTGTTACCAGACTGAAAGACCTTATATGTGCACATTTGGGAGCAGAGCTTAAATTTAGTAAGCAAGTTCCCATCCCTTAAAAAGGTAGGAGAGAAGAGGAAGAGGCCACGCTGCTTATCTTTTCAGTATTCCCCAGCCAGAGGATTAGATAAGAGGCCTCCCTTTTTGCCAATTTACTGCTCTTCTTTTTCCCCACCCCAGGCCTTGAAGGGGAGTGCATTTGGCAGAGGAGGGTTTTGATGCTAACAGTCAATCACCTGTATTCTCCTAGGGAAAGCTCATGCTCCCCTGAAGCCCTGGCAGTATTACAGCTTACTTTGGTGGGAGGCTCTAGTGTTTACCTATGCAAAATCCTTTGATCCTTCAGAGGACCCTGCAGTAGCAAAATATGGATTATTATTTCTGTTTTATGGGTTGAAAAAATTGAAGTTCAAGAGATTGAGACTTGGCCTAGGGTCACATAGTTCTGATTAAAGGGTACAGAGCTGGAGCTGGAACCCGGGGCCTTCCAGCTCCAAATAATACATTCTTAATACTGTCTCCTTCTTCTGCCAGCTCCCTACGCTTCCCTTCCTCCTCGCACACCATGTGATCTCTTGAGTTGTTTAAGCCCATGGATCAGTCAATAAGCATTTATTACGGACCTACTATGTGCCAGGTACGAAACAAAGAAAGGCAGAAAGACAGTCTCAGCTCTCTAGCTCACAGTCTAGTGATAGAGACAGCTTGCAAACAAATATATATAACCAGCTCCATGCTCATTGGAGAACATCAACCAAGGGAAGGCAGGGGAATGAAGAGCACTTGGGAATTAATGGCAGAAGGAGGTGTTTTCGCTGGGACTTTATGGAAGGCAGGAGGCAGAGTTGAGGAGAGGGAGCATTCCAAGCATGAAGGATCGTTAATGAAGTGGATGCCCAGTGTTCTCCCGGAGCCGTCAGGAGGCTGGTGCTGCTGATCCAAGAGTATATGGTGGAGAGTCAGGTGTAAGAAGACTGGCACTGGGTTATGAGGAGCTTTGAATGTCCAGCGGAGGTAGTTAAATTTTGAAGTGGGATAGTGAGAGGACCCGAAAGGGTGGAGATGGGGTCCTTGCCATTTCCAGTCTTTTTTGGTAAGAAAGCCAGCCCACTTCAGAGCTATAGAATTCTAGTCTCCCCCAGATCCCAAAGCTCCTGCTGCAGGCTTTGATGCACCTAAGTAGATTGCTCTAGTTTTCAACAGTTCTTGCTGGTGGGAGGTTCTCATGAGCACAAAAAGTGCTGGGCTTTGAGCCTGGAAGAACAGAGTTCTAGTCTTACTTCAGATATTTAACTAGCTGTGACCCTAAACCAGTCATTTTGCCTCAGTTTGTCTCACTTTCCTCATCTGTAAAATGGAGATAATAATAGCACCTCTCAGACAGGGTTTTTGTGAGAATTAAATGACATAACATGTACAGTGCTTGGCAAACCTTAAAGGGCTACGTAAAATGCTCCAAATTACTATGTTTGTTGCTACAACTTAAATCCATACACTGATGTTGTAGAGGGGAATTGCAATCTGGGCAGCCCCAGCTTAGCCTGGTCACCGGAGGAAGGAGCTGACAGTGCAAGTTGTCTGCGAAAATAGCTGGTTATGGAGGCTACAATAAGGCCAGCCTTTGGGGAGCGCCGGAGCAAAAAATGAGGGAAATTCCCAAAGTAATGACAGAGGGGCCCTGAGCTTTCAAGGGAGTCATTAGTAGAGGTCAGATGTCTGAAGTATATCTGGGATTTGGATTGTGAGGAGAAGGGGAAGGGAGCAACTTTTCCTTTGTGGGAAGTAGATTTCTTTTTCTGGGTGTCTTTTGCTTTGACCCACTATATAAACTCTAGCTAAAGGGGAAGCCTACTCTTTATTGATATCTTTTTAAAAAATTATCTTCATTTCTGAATATATCAGTCCCCTACCTAGTCTAACCTCTTATAACAAAGAGCAAAAAAAAAAGGGGGGAAGTCAGGAGACCAATTGTATCTGACAATATATACCATATTCCACATCTAAGAAGGGAGAAGGTACATTTTCTCAACTTTGAAAAAATAGAGTATTTTATTTTTTCCTAATTACATGTTAAAACAATTTTTAAAAACATTTTAAAAAAGTTTTGAGTTTACATTTTCTTAACTCTTAACATGGCCAAAATTGGACATTAAAATCAAAACAAGATTGATTGATTTATATTATAGTTTATTTCTTTATACTTTCTACTTACACAGTTGTAGGATATAATATGTATAATATGATTATATATTAATATATAATTATATAATATATAGCAATATAACATAATATATAATAGTATGTATATATATATATATATATATATATATATGTAATTTTGTATCCATAGTTTTCTTGGTTCTATCAGTTCATATGAATCTTGCCATGAGAAACCACTGTATTAGGGGATGAGGCTTCTAGACAGAAGGCACACTGCCAGGGAAAAGCCCAGTAGTAAATAAACATTGTACATCCTCTCACAAAATGTTTCCTCCATAATTCCTTGCCTTGAGGAGACATTCCAGTGAAGAAATGAAATCCAGGGAGCCATATTTGCTGTTCCTTGGTGTAAATGTTGTCATCTCACCCCGGACTTGCCTTTGCAGTGATCAGTGTGGTATCAGAATTGGTTAGGTATTGGAAATTGGCATCTCCTTTCCACTTATCACACTTTCCCCTACTATTATACTTTAGAATGTGTCCTGTCCCCTTATTAGGTCAGATTGTAAGCTTGTTGAGAACAGACTTAGTTTCCCCAGTGCTTAGACTGGAAGAGCCTGGGTGGAGGGCACTAATAAAAGTAGCTTTGAACGAGGAAGGGTTTGGAAGCCCTGGAGTGCCCGGGGAGGATCTGGGATGAGGGTGTGGGAGGGGCTGGGAAGTAATGGCATTTGTTGGGAACAACCTGGAGTAAGTGTGAGAATCTCAAGATTGCTGGGCCTTAGGAGCCTTGCATGGTTTTAACAGTCTTTGGAAATGAATGTTAGACATGGCCAGTACGTTTTGTTTACAGGTTTGCTCAGCCAACCCTTTCTTTAAAGATCAATTTGGGGCCTAGTTCTGGGCAGATTTTTGCCTTTGGAGCCCAGTTCTAGGGGGATTTCTTCTAATTCATTGTCTGTAAACTTTGGCCAGGAGGAGAGTGTCACTTATTGGAGCTACAGGTAAATCATTCACGAAGTCAGAAGACTTTTTATTATGGGATGAATAACCATTCCTCAGTTTTATTTGTTTTGCAAATTTAGACTTCTGCTTTTGCTGAAAATCTTCCCCCTCCTCTCCCACACCTTATCAGGTCTGCCTCAGACTTTGGTTGGGTGTTGCTTTGGGGCCCTGGTTCTCCTGCCCTTTCTCTTTGCTTTCTAGGGAGACATTTTTTTCTGGAGGTGGGACTCAGGCTTTTTGTAAGTTCAGCCCTCCTGTTCACCATGTTAGGTACTGGGAGACCTACAAAGTTTAGACAGAAGGGGATCCCTACCTCAGGGGCTTTGCAAGGAGGATTCATACACCAGCAGTGATGGCCACAGTATATACTGTTAAATAAATACTTGATAGAGGGCAGAATAAAATGTTATGGGAGAAAGAAGGCTGATCCTGCCTAGATCTGAGAAGGCTTCCTGGGAGAGTTTGCATTTGAATGAAATTTTAGAGAAAGTGCCTACTTGTCTAGGTAGAGCAAGGTTCTTGATAACCATAAAATCACAGGCTCAATTCTTATCATTTCTTCTTTTAATGATTATTGAGACTGAAAGTGGAAAAGGAAATGGAAGTTCCTGAGCAAAGGTCAGTCAATGTGTTTTCTAGACTGGTCACTATTATCATTTCAAAATGTGGAGGAAATTGTAGACTTTCCATGACTGAGCAGACACTTGCTTCTCTCGTGGAGCTCTAGAATGGATTTTGTTTATCCCCTCATTTTAGCGAAGAGAAGAATGAGAAAGTGACAAAGAGAAGATTGAGAAAGTGACTTGTCCAGGGTCACACAGATAGCAAATAGCAGGTTTGAAATGAACCTTTTAAAACTGGTGTTTTAGGAGACAAGTGCTTTTGATGCTCAGTAAAGGGTCATTCATTTCTTATTTGAACACTCGTATGCACAATCCTGTTACCAGATTAGTGGAGGAGCAGATCGAACTAGGGCAGGACAAGTAGCACTGAAATTTAGAGGGAGCCTTAGCACTTTCACTTACTTGTTAGTGTAGAAGTAACTGAGTTTAGCCATTTAGCTTCCAATTTTAGCTAATTACTATTACTATCTTTCCTCCCTTTTGGCCCTCTCTTCAGTCCCTTGATTTGAAGGGACTTTCTGCTTTTTCCTCTGGACACAAAACATTGCTAGGTGACGCCCTGGGGGTGGAACTAAGAGTATTTTTACAGGGTGTTCTAAGAGTATTTTTACAGGGTGATGGGGAATAGTAGCTAATTAGGGATGACTGCTATGAGATGTGCACAGGGATGCTGGAAGATTTTTGGAGTAGCCCTGGGATAGATTGGAAGGTGAACTTTGGCTTTTGAGCCATAGGAAAATTGAGATTTCACTCATTGGGGTACCTGTTGACCCAGCTGGCTCCTCAGAGATCTGTGGCTATAAACAGATGCTGGGAAGACCCTTTTTTCTTTCCAATGAGCCCCAGAGTAGACCCTGCTGTATTCTAGGGGGTTTTGTAGAAAAGTCATTTGAGAATTGCCTTGAGAGGTGCTGGGTCTGGAGGCCTCAAAGCAAAAGCTATTTATTCTTTCTTATGCCCAAGATTTGATGGCCACCCTGCTATTCCAGACCAGAGGGGAAATCATTTGTACAGACTTCCTAGCCTTCATGTTCAGATGCAGAGGTTTCTCAAGAGTTATTGTTTGCTAGTGTTATTCAAAATGAAAATTGTAATTTCAAAAGGAGAGTTGCAGGTGGGAATGATAACTGATGTTTATGCTCTGCAGATGCATGATAAGGGATATTCTACATCCAAATGGTACAATGTAATCTATTGCTGAAATCAGCTCTTCCCCAGAGCCCAAAGCTTCAGGTTAACACCCTCCCCATGTAGTCAGCAGGCTGCTTTTGGCATCAGGCTGCATCTCCCACACCCCTCTCCCTTCTCATCCCCTCCTACCCCCGGAAAGACCTCAAAATGAGCAAATGTGAATAAGTCAACAAGTCAGCAAGCATTTATTAAATACTTACTGTATCCCAGGCAGTGCTGATTTCTGGGTAATAGGAAACATTGCTTTTGGAGAAGACTTTGAGTTGTCCCAAATAGAAGCTCCGCCATCAGTAAGTATTTATTAAATACCTACTATGTGCACAGTGTGGGCATACTAAAAGGAGCAACAAAAAAAGCCATAGCTGGATGGTGGGTGACCTGTCTAAAGGGGAGATTCTTGTGCAAGGATGAGTCGGACCAGTTGATTAGCCTTTGAGGAATCTGCCAATGCTTGAGATTCTCTGAGACTCTCAGATTCCTCTTGCATTCATACACTATACCTAACAGTATTCACTTTACTTCTTAATTTTCATGTGTGTGTTTTTCTCATTCAATTAAAAAATATATGAAACCCTTACACTATGGTAAAATTCTTGCCCTTTTAGATTTTTAGTGGAGTGGAGAGGGAGGCCATGGCACTCTACAGACAAACATTTCACCAACTAACTTGGAAACTACTTGAAAATGGGGATCCCATTTCACAAGGGTAACTGGGTGGCACAGGTCTGGAGTCAGGAACACTCATCTTCATGAGTTCAAATCCGATCTCAGCTATTTATTAGCTATATGACCCTGGGAAAATCCCTTAACCCTCTTTGCCTCAGTTTCTTCATCTGTAAAATAAGCTGGAGAAGAAAATGGTAAACCAATCTAGTATCTTTGCCAGGAAAACCCCAGATGGTGATCACAAGGTCATGACTGAAACAACTTAACAGCCACAACAATCCCATTTCACATTTATATCTCACCTTCCCCCTTCCTTGTGTGTAGACCAGGGTCCAGCACATGACAGGTGATATTGTGACAGGATTCTGCCTTTTAGGAGATGGGGGATGGAGGGAAGCCTTTTTGACTAGAGGTCCAGGCCTGATCATCTCTCCTGTTCCCAACATCCAAGAGGTCTTGATCTCATTTGAATTCAAGCTCTTTACTCATAATATGGCTCATCTTTAGAGGCATCTTCTGTGGAGAGGCTTCTGCTTTGGAGGCTCTGTTGTCCTGCTGAGGAAGTCCATAACACGGGTGTAGAAACTCCAGTTCTCGTTTTTGTGGCTTGAAAGAGACTCTGGAAAGCTTATGAAGGAAGCGACTGCCTGGTGAGCTGGCAGCCTCCTCTTGTGCGTAGTTGCTGGTTAACAAAGAGGAAACAGTTTTTGTTGGGTCTCATTTTCCGGCCTAAGTGTTTTAAGCTCTGAGCCATATGGAAGGACCATCTGAAATCACCCCATGTCACCAGCTGGAGCAAGCTTCTGGACGTGTGTAGTTTAGGAGTCTTACTGTGATTATTTGAATGTTATTAGAGTTTCAACAAAAAAGCGGTTCCCAAGTTTAATTCTTCTGCAAACAATTTTTCAAAACATACTCTTCCCTTCTCTTTCCATCTCATTATGAAAGGCTGTTTCATAACTCAGCTTGCATTTCACATCCAAATTTTCCTCCTTCCCACACAGACTTGGCCTTTTCACTCCTGTTTGGTTATAAGATACATCGTCAGGGACTCTGGGTGTGACAGTGAGGGACCTCTAAAAGACTTTTCTGTGGGTGGTTTTCTTGGTGTGTGGGGGAAGAATTTTCCCTTTTGTCTGGCTTTTACCAGAAGGCCAGAGCTTTTTCCCCTGTTTCTCCAAAACCTTCTCTTACTGTCCCCAAAAAGTGGAGCCTCACATCTCATCTTTCCCTTCTGTCCTCCCCCCCCACCCCACCTCAGTTTTGGGATTGTGATTTTGTAACCCCTGAGCAGTTCCCTGGGGATGGAGTGCTAGCCAGGCAGGTAAGGGCTGGAGAGATTCACAGACCAGTCAGTGCCAAGTCAAGACATCCCTTTGGGGAGCTTGGATTTTCTTCTTTCTGTTTCTGATCATAGACTTAGAGCTAAAGTCTGTGGTCCCAACTGTCATATTGAATAGTTTAAGGGAGTCACACAGTTAGTAAGAATCCAGATCCTGTGATTCCAACATCAGCTCTCCTTTTTGTTTTCCATTGTCCCACATTGCCCTTCTTAGAAGAAAGATGTCAAAGCAAAAATCGGCATCTTTTCTGTAATTTAAGTCTTCTAAAATTGCCTTGAGCATTGAGAGGTTGAGAGACTTCTCCAGAGGGCAACATAATCATTTTATGTTTGAAGCACACCTGGAGATCACCTTACGCACCTCAGGCTCTAAGCAGGGAAATGATTTTCCCAAGGAGATGACAGTCATAGATGGCCTCTGATCTAAAGTGATGCCTTTCTGTGCTAGGGAACATTGAAACATCTTGGTACCTATGCTTAGGATCGTATCTAGAGGCTTATGAAAATATATTTTGCATGACTGCCCATGTATAGCCTTTATCAAATTGTCATCTCAGTGAAGGGGAAGGAGGGGAGAGAATTTGGAACTCAAAATTTTTAAAAATGAATGTTAGAAATTGTTTTTACATGTAATTGGAAAAAAAAAACATTAGGGCTAGAGGAGACCTTCAGAGACCTTCTGGTTCACCCCCTTCTTTTCAGATAAGGAAAGTGAGGTCCAGGGATACCTAAAGACCTGCTCATAGAGGTTCCAGGCATCAGAAGCAAGATTTGAACCCATAACTTCTGATACAGGAGCCAGTGTTCTTTCACTGTATCAGCCACTCTGTTTAATTAGGGGTATGTGTGTGGGGGGAGGGAAGGAGGGGAGTTCTTCTCACTGGTTTTGTAGATAATGATACCTTGCAAATGATAATCTTAAGAATCTTGCTTTTATGAGATTTCTCTGGTGATTTATGAGGAAGAGCATGAAATCTCAGCCTGTGGGTGGCTGGTGGGAAGCTGAAATGGGGCTGGCCTTTACAGTGGTTTTTTGATGTGGCTTTTGGTTCTGGGTGTAGGTTGTATGTTTGTGCAGACCCTATTCCTCTGAGGTTTGAGGCCCTGGGGGAGAAAATGGGGGGAGGGCCTAGGAGAGTGTTGGTGCAATGCAGGTAATGATGTTGGTAGTCGTGGGCAGGGAATCTTAGCTTGGCTTCCAGTTCTGCCTCCTGGTCATGGTCCTTCAGAAATCTACCCAGATCAGTTATTACCTCTGCTGCTTGGGAGGTCCAGCTGCATGGATGTTGATGGGCTCATCCTCCCAGAATGATGCAGGGGTTGTGAAAAACGTGCAGGGAGAGTCTGCTCTCTGGCCCTTACTGAACTCCTGGGCACCCAGGGGAGGACAGTCATTGTTGCTTCTCTCCAGAGATCCAGAAGCTGGACATCCTAGGGCAGCCATTCCCTTTCTCAAACCCCTCTCCTAATTGAGGGGAGTGGTGGGTGTGGTGTAGGGTTAATTGTATGTGGCTTCTCCCAGGTACTCTGGTGTGATCAGGATGACAGAAGCTTCTATTTACTTTGGGCTTTATGGGGCCGCTTTACATCCATGATCTCATTTTGACTCTCTCAACAGCTCTGATGAGCTAGTATTAAATCCATTTTACAGTGGAGTACAACGAAACTCTGAGGCAAAAGGACATGCCCCTGTTCATACTGCCCAGCGCAGGAGCTCTGGGCCATAATCAGCACCAGGCTTAATCTCACAAAGCTCCAGCACTTACTTTTTCTGTAGGCGTGATGTCTGAGCCCAGACAATTTCAGGAGACAGCTTCATTTTCTATTTTTCTTGTTCAGGGAGTTGTATAACTCCCTTATATCCAGAGAGTTTCTTCATCAGGGAGTTCCCTTTACAACTGAAATCACAGATCTAGTCTCTGTTCCTATGTTCTACTCTTAAACTCATCTACTTCATCTGTAAAATGGGAGACCTTTGTGATAATCTCTAGAAACTTCTTTGGAGGAGGAAAAATCTAAAGTAAAGAACCTTGGAGGCCACACAATCTAATGCCACAGAACTCAGAGGAGGAACCTGTTAAGGGCATCTTATAATGAAGAGCTGGAAGGAGCCTCAGAGACCATATAGTCTTATGTTACAGATAAGGAAACTGAGGCCCACGGTGGTGAAGGGACTTGCCCAAAGTAACAAGTGGTAGAGCCAGGACGACTTCTGCTCTTGTGGCTGCAGGTTTAAGACTTTTATGTATTCTTCTCCATCTGAGCTGGAGTCTTCTCTACTCCACCACCAACAAGTGGCCATCCAAGACCTTCCTCCATCCACTGAGAGAGTGAGCCCTTGCCACCTTTGGTTAAGTCTAATTTTTATGGGCAGCTAGATGGCACAGTGGAGAGAGCACTGAGCCTAGAGTCAGGAAGACTTACCTTCCTGAGTTCAAATCTGACCTCACATACTTACTAGATGTGTGACCCTGGGCAAGTCACTTAATCCTGTTTGCCTCAGTTTCTTCATCTGTAAAATGAGCTAGAGAATGAAATGGCCAACCACTCCAGTATCTTTGCCAAGAAAACCCCAAATGGGGACACAGAGAGTCAAACATGAATGAAAAATGACTGAAAAATAACAATTTTTATGAAATCTGACCTCACAGGCAACTGAAACCCTCCATCCTGTGAATGTTCTGTCCTTGGCCTAGTTCTGAACGACCACTTGTCAGGTGTGTAGTGGACCTGTCCTTGCTCAGATGTGGGTTAGATTTGACAGCTTTTGAGGTTGCTTCCAACTCTGAGATCTGTGATCTTGCCCTCTGGGACCAAACACATTACATTCACATGATAACTCTTCCTGAATGACCTTTCCTTGTATTTTCTAAAGTTACTCTACAGCTTGAAGTCCTGTGTTGCAGCTGGGCTGTTAGAAAGGCTCTCTTGGTTGGGCTGCTCACATAGTATGGCATCTAGTTCAGGACAATGAATAAATTGATGTTATGTGTTCATGGAAAACCATAGCTCATCAGCTTTTGCTGAGGAGGATGCCCCCAAAGTACCCATAGGTGCAGATGTAGGATTCCAGATTTTCAGAGGTGAAATTGATCCCAGAGGACATCTATTTCATCCTTTGTCTGAGCAAGAATATTCTCTACAATGTCTCTAACACCTGGTCATCCATCCAGCTTTCACTGGAAGTCCTCTGGTGATGGGAAACCAAAGTACAGTGGTTTGGAGATTTATATGGCACAGGCAATAATTTTGACATGGTTTCCATTTTGGGAGGGCCTTGGTCATGCATGAGTACTTACTTCTCGTGACTCAGATTGTGTCTGACTTTGACCAGATGAGTTTTCTGCCATTTGAATGTTGAAGTTCATATTATATGCATGTGTTTTGTTTCATTGCCTTTTTTTAAGTTATGATCTTACTTCTGTGGTTTCTAAGAATGGATATAACAGCACGAAAACAGGCAAAAGTTCCAGCTCTTGAAGAGCACACTTAAGTGACTCTTAAGAGATATTGCAGCAGCTGTTGGTGTGAGGAAGGATAATTCAAGCTCTTAATGAATCATGGTCATTCTGGCCAAAATGTAACCAAAAATACAGTAAAAGATGAAAAGCAATGTCAAGTATGAGAAAATTGTTGCCTCAAAATAACTCAACTTGCCTTCACAAAGCAAAGACTTTCAGAAGGACCTAGAAGCTGAAGGGGATCATCATTGTTATCATTAATGCTATTATTTGTCTACATTTCACTAAAACATTATTTTCTTTATTATGCAACACAGATTTCTTAAAGTTGGAAAAATATTGAGAAGAGCAGTTTAAAAACAAGCTGTTAATTTGAAGCAAAAACACTTGTGATAGGCAAGATAATACAAAGACTAGCATAGAGTATTGGAAAAAGGCAATTTTTACTTATGAAACTCACTCTTTCATTTAAACTTTTTTTTTATTAGTTCAAAACTATGCCAAAATTATTGTCTCAGGAATCTAGGTGAGCCTCTAAGATCTGGATATCTTCATCAGAATGCAAAGCATCCACTCCCCCCAAAAATGTTTGAAAGATTTTTTAATTTATCATTAGGCCTGAGAATCTAGGTCATGCTAAGCCGATGATGAGCTCTGAAAAATAAGTTGTTATCCTGGGAAGCCAAGTTGTTTTGGAATTATACAAATTCCTATTGGAGGTACAATATGCCAGGAGAATCTGGTGCCACATGTGGGATGTTAAGGATTTTATACAAGAGATGAAAATAACAGCTAATGCATGCTATTACATAATTAAGTGAAAACCCTTTTTTCCAATATATTTTATTTATTTTGTTAAACATTTCCCAGTTACATGTGAAAACAAATTTTAACATTCGTTTTATAAAAATTTGAGTTCCAAGTTCTTTTTCTCCTTTCTGCCCCTCCCTCTTCCTTGAGAAGGCAAGCAATTTCATATACACTATTCATATGTGAAAACACTTTTTGGCTGAATTAAACAATTGTAAGCAAAGTCCCAAAATGGGGTTGTGAAGAGTGAACATGCCTCAATACCAACCAAGCAGGGCCTGTATAACTCAGTTCCGATGGTTTGATTCAACGAAAAATAAAACCATTTTTCCCTTAGTTAAGGCAAATGAGATAGTTTCAACCCCCGCCTTTTCAATGCTTCGCTGGTTTGGAAACCTGCCTAATTAAAATCCTATGGAAAAACCAATGGGCTATAATCAGGGCTAGACCTGGAAAAACAACCCATTTCTCAAAGTCATGCTCCAGTTTCCATTGTGATAAGAGTGGTTTCATGATGGAGAGTCCATGTCAAGATGCAATAAACTCCATGCCAAATTACGTACAAACCAGTGGTTATGGCTAAAGGAAGACACAATGCATATTACGAGTTTTTGTTTGAAGACGTAGTATGTTGTAAGACTTTAGGGGATGAGTTAAATTGAATTATTACCCATTGTCCTAGTTGATCTCCCACCATTGTCCCCGATTGTACCAACTCTGAGGTCTCTGCCTTCTATAGACAGATGTGTGTGTGGTTGGGTTTGTTTACCGTTCCGCTTGGGCGGGAGCAGCTGTGCTTCCCAGATGGAATATTCTGAAGGGATTCAGATTTGGGTTTTTGTACTCAATTTTTTTTTAATGTGAATTTAGTCATCATCAATCATCACCAATCAGCACGCATTTATCCATTTGGTTAGTTTTTTGTTTTCAACATTCATTTTTATAAGATTTTGAGGTCCAATATTTTCCCCTCCCTCCATTTTCTCTCCCCAGGAAAGCATGCAGTTGGCTATAGCCTCTACATGTCCGATCATATTAAACGTTTCCACATTTGTCATGTCAGCAAGCATTGAACGAGCGGCTGCCATTGTGCAGGCATTGTCCTAGGCACTGGGCATACAGACAGGCAGGAAATAGCCCCTGCCCGCAGGGAGTTTATTTTCTATCCTTCTATTATCTAATTTTATCCTTACTGTCCTGTGAAGTTGGGGGTGTTGTTATTCAAATTTTACAGATGAGGAAACTGAGTCTTGGGGAGGTTAAATAACTTGTCCATGGTCATATGGTGTGAACACTGGTATATGAAATCAGGTTTCCTGACTCCAAGTTCAAGCCTCTTTCCATGACATCATGAAGCATCTCAGGGTTAGTTCAGACTTAGCCAGAATGTTCCTTTTATGTAGTATTCTGAATGTACCACCCAGAGACTTAGCATGCTAGGAAGTGCTCATTAATTCAGAACCAAACCTTGTGCCAGCCTGACTTTACTCTTACAAAAATCCTAGAAATGCTAACATTCTATGCTTTTACCCAATTAATGGTCAATCCATATAATAATAGTAACTGACATGTATATAATACTTTAAAGTTTTTTTATTTTTAGTAATATTGTATATATGTATGAGAGAGAGAAAGGGAGGGAGGGAGAGAGACACACACAGAGAATATATACATATATAAATATACATATATATATATCTTAATTTAAATTAGAGGCATCTTGGCATGGTGGATTGAGAGCTGGCCCAGGCAGGCAGTCAGGGAGATCCTTGCCATATATTGACTGTGTGACCTTCACCTACCTCTCTATGTCACAGGAAACTTTCTAAGACTAGAAGTGACTGAGAAGTCACAGATCTGATCTTCACTGTCAGAATTTTTCCACTCGAATCTTCTTCCACTGGTAAAACCACACTCTAAAAAAAAATAATTAAATCTACTGTTTTTGCGTCACTTTCTTTTCCAAATATATTTATCCTTTCCCAACCCAGTGAGTCATCAGCCATGACAAAGATGAGAGAAGAAAGAAAAGAAGCACTAAAGAAAAACCAACCAACATATCACCCATGTCTGATAATAGATATAATAATATAATATAGCACAATATAATAATAATAGGATAGATATAATAATACCCACAGTTTGCCACCTTTGCACTTTCTGTGCATTCTTTTACTTGAGCCCACTACAGTCATAGGAGGTGAGCACCACAACTATTATCATTCCATTTCTACAGATGAAGAAACTGAGATCTGGGAAAGTAAAGTGTTCTTCTCCAGAATTAGGCTTTGAACCCAGGTCTTTTCTGACTCTTGGTCTATGTATGTTCATCCTTCATTGCTGGAAGAAGACCATGCCATCAGAGGAATGATGACATGACTTGCACTTGACTTTGTTTTGAATGAGGGAGGGATGTGCAGGTCACCAGCCTCACTTCTCCAGAGCCATCTGAATCCAGTGACCAGATAGTCATCAGGATGACTGGAGATGACCCAGCATGAGGCAGTTGGTGTTAAGTGACTTGCCCAAGGTCACACAGCTAGTGAGTGTCAACTGTCTGAGATGAGATTTGAACTCAGGTCCTCCAGATTCTTGCACTGGTGCTCTATCCACTGCACCACCTAGCTGCTCTGATTCTAGGTCTGGAGGCCCGTTGATTAGCCTGTGTTGCCCAATTAGATTGTGAGCTCCTTGAGAAAAAGGACTGTTTTTTTGTTTTTTTTTTGTAGTTGTATCCGCAGTGTTTAGCACAATGCCTGGCACATAGTAGGCACTTAATAAATGTTTATTGATGATTAACTCTTCTGCTAATTTTAAAAAAGCCCTAATAACAGGAGTTAGAGCTAAAAGGGATCTTTCTGTAAGATCCCTTTTTTCCTTTTTTACAGATGAGGAAATGGAGGCTGAATCACTTGTCAAGGGTCATACAGCTACTGAGCAACAGAGTTGAATGTTTCTGACTCCAAGGATAAACTGTGCACCCACACTCTGCCAGTACAACTAGAACGACACAATTAATTGGGCTTTGGTATTCTAATTGAGTGCTGCAGCTTTTGTACTTTATTTCTTCCTCTAGATAGGGATCTTTGTAGAGCACGGAGCGATTTTCTGTCTTTCCTTCTCCCTCCAATGTACAGGTTTTCCTTGGCTGGGTAACTGACCAGTGTTTACTATTGTTTAAAGTGAATATAAGACTTGTTGGCATGAAAGAACATTTAAATAAGTATACTTTAAGTGATAACCAGTGGAGGTTGGAGCTGGCCTCAGAATCCTAGGTTTAGAGCTAAGAAGGGAACTGAGAGATCATCCAATTCAACCTCCTCGTGATAGGAGAGGTGGAAATGAGTGAGCCAAGGTCATATTGGTAGTGAGTGAGAAAAGTGGGATTCAGACTCAGGTTCTCTGACTTCAGATGCCATGATCTTTCTTTCCCACTGAGCCTCTTGTGTCTCTGAAGAATCACAGGAAAATGGGATTGTTGGCTTTGAGCCTTGTATTTGCACTCCTAGAATCTGCCTAGCACAGTGTAGGCTGGAAGAGACCTGAGAGGCCAACTACTCCTTTTAGGATGGAGGTAACAGGACCTAGCAAAGTCAAATGACTTGCCCAGGGTAATACAGGGAGAGCCTAGATTTGATCTTAGATTCTCTGGTTCAAAAGTCAGTCGTTTTTTCATACACCTAGTTCTCTCTCTCTCTCTCTCTCTCCCTCTGTCCTCTCCCTCTCCCCCCATATGTATGTCTGTCTGTCTGTCCCATCAGCTTTCTGAAGGAAAGTTATTTTCAGTACTACAGTACATAAAGAGCAGTTCTTGGTGGGGATGCTTGTGCCTTTCCTCTCTTTATTATCTTGTTTAGCCTGTGTCTCTCTTGTCTATTCATATTGGTTTGTGTGTGGTCTCTCCCATTAGACTGGGAGCTCCTAGATAAAGGGCACTGGTTTTTACCTCTCTTTTTCTGTCAAGTGCTTAGAAAAGTGCTTGGCATGTATATACAAGGCTCTTAATAAATGCGTGTTGCCTTGACTTGACCAAGAGAAAACTCTGATAGCCACTGTGGGCGTGCTCTTTCTGCCTTTCCTCTTCCATTCCTCCTGCTTTCACTTTTTTTTAAAAAAGAAAGATATTTCTTCTTCATATATTTTATTCTGAATTTAATACCCAATAAAATAGTCTTTTTCATGTATGTAGTAGAACAGAAAAAAAGGCTTGTTAAGTCAAACCATAATTTTTTTATGTATAGCATGCTTTTCTTTTTAAACAGCTAATGGTTACTCATCATATAACTTTCATACATGTCCTGCTTGTTTGTGCTTCCTGTTTCTCCTTCTTAGACTGCTTGCTTTCTGTTCTCCCCAAACTTTGTCTCCTCGCTGCCCCCTAATTAGCCCTCCCACACTGTACTCTCCATACACTGAGAGGAGATTGGATGGTGAAAGTTAGTGGAGGTTCCTCCCTTCTTAGCCTGCTTTCTATCCACAAGGTTACATGATCCATGAGACTCAACATAGGTAAGGACCAAGTGAAAGTCTGTAGCTGCTCTTGGTGGATTAAGATTCTCTCTCAGGTCCGGTTGGACAACTACATCACAGGTACCGAGATGTGACTGATTTTTCAGTGATCTTTGAACGACTGTAGAAATTACAGAGGTGTGACAGAATTGAAAAAACGCCCCAATTTTCTAAAAAGACAGGTGAGTGACTTTTGCAAACATTAAGCTAGTGAGCTTGACAAAAAAATCTAGTGACTGGTTTAAGAAAAAACATTTATTTCATTAAATATTTCCCAATTACATTAAAAACATTTTTTAACATTTGTTTTTAAAAATACTGAGTTTCAAATTCTCTTCCTCCCACTCCTTCCCCACTCTTTGAGAAGGCGAGCAACATGATGTCAGTTGTACATGTGAAGTCAGGCAAAACATATTTCCACACTGGCCATGTCCAGTGACTGCTTAAGGATGGTTGGTAACCATCCTGGTGATCATGAAGTCAGCATGGGTGCATCAAGAACTGGTCCTACCAGAATATCTTCATTTCCTTTGTTGACAGGGTTACTAGACCAGTAGATCAGGGCTTACTGAAGATGAAATTTACTGAGATTTGAGTAAATCATTTGACAAAATGTCTGGTGATCTTTTTTGTGGACCAGATGAAGGGATGACAGCTAGACAATAGTACAGTTAATGAATTTGGATCTAGTCAAATGTCTGGAACTGAAGATTAGTATTAATCTCTTGATGTAACCCTGGGAGGAGGTCTTCAGCAAAGTTCCCTAGGGATCTCTCTGTTCTTGCCTTGTGTTGGTCAACATTTTTATCAGTAGCTTGGACAAAGAGACGCAGATGACTTGTTTATCAAATTTGTAGGTGATGTAAAGATGGGGAGGATTAGTCAGTCAAGTCAGGTAGCATATATTAAGCATCTTCTCTGTGTTAAAACACTGGATTAGTTAACATGGATAGCAGAGTCAGGATCCAACAAGAGCTGGATAAACTGGCACATCAAGTCAGATCTACTGGTAGGATAAAATTTAATAGAGATAAATATAAAGTCTTACAATTGAATTCGACTCAAGTTCACAGGTCAGAAGTCACCAAGCATTTCTTAAGCCCTTTCTATGTGCCAGACACTCTGCTAAGTTCAGGGAATACACATGGAGAAAAAAGAAAGAGTTCCTTTCCTCAAGAGCTTCTGTTCTAATAGGGAAAGATACCATATTGAAAGGGAGCTAAAGGGTGTGGGGGAGGAGCAGCCTGGAGATCTAGGAGGAGAGTGAAGGAATGAGCACAGTTGGCCTGGACACTTTCTTGAAATGGAGTTTTAAGGAAGAACTCACCAATCGGAGGAGAGAGAGGGATCTTTCAGTGTGAGAATAGTGCTGAGGCATGGTGGAGAAACATGGAGAGGAAGGAGTGGATGTGGGAGAGAAGAACAAGTATAACAAATAGAAGTACAAGTTGGGACAGGTTAGCTAACAATTTGTATAAAAAATATCTGGGGGTCTTAGTGGACCACAAGCTCATTATTAGTCAAAAGTGTGACATAGCCAAAGAGCTCAATGTGATCTGAGGCAGCAGTTGCCAGGCACAATCTCCTGGACTAGGCAGGTGGTAGTATTGTAATTTGTACAGTCTAACTTGCAGTAATGTTTTTAATTATGGGCAGCACATTTTAGTAAAGACATGGAGTAGTTGGAAGGCATTCAGGATGGTGAAGGGGCTTCAGGTCATGGCATAGGAGTATCAGCTCAAGGGATTGGGAACCGCTCCCTGAGAAGGGAAGATGGGGTCACGTGAAAGCTGTTGTTTGTTATCGCAAGGACTGTCTTGTGGAAGAAGGACAAGACTTTTTGTGTATCACCCCAGAGGATGTAAGTAGGATGGATGGGAGTTTGATGGAGGCAGAGATAAGCCTGATGTTGTGAAAACTTCCTCACAGTCAGATCTATCTCAGAGTGGTTTGGGCTGGGGTGGGTTCTCCTTCACTGGAGATCTTCCAGCAAATCTTGGTGACAACTGTTGGATATGTTGTAGGGGAGATTTTTTGTTCACCCACAGGTTAGACTAGATGACTTCTGGATTTTGGGATGCCATGTGATAATTGGACAAACATTTAATCAAAATTCCTACTGGACGTCTAGTCTCTAGGGTTACAAAGCTAAGTGAACCAGCCTGCCCTCAAGGAGCTTACCTGTTGTGTAAGGCTATGTATAAGGAAGGCTAGTTTGACCCTCGTGAAGTGTGCACTGGAGGGTGGCAAAATGGAAGGAAACATGTAGGTGTTTGGGTTGTGCCTGATAATGGAAAATACAGGAGTTGGGAAGAAGGCTACAAAAGTAGATGGCTCTGATGGTTAACTAGGAGAGGGAACAATTAAAGGCAGCACCAAGGTTTTGAGGGTGGTTGTTGATGCTAGAAGCTTTGCTTTGTCCTTTGATTAAGAACTAGACATTTGCATGAACTCATCACTCCTCAGATGCTCCTCATTTTAAGGGAGGCAGTGTGGCATGGTGGCAAGAGTCCTGGAGTCCTAGACTGGGAACTGGAGACTTGGCCTTGAGTTCTGTTTGACTGGGGCACAGGAAAGATTTGCCGTTAAGATTGGTGTCACCCAAATTTGGATCTTCCCTTTGGCACAGTGATGACAAGTTATCCCTCCCCAACCCCAGCCATTTCCTTCTTTTCAGCTGAAAAATGAACACTTTCTTTTTTCCCTTACCCTGAGCCAGAACTCCAGAGGAATTAGCAAAGTCCCACCACTCATTTCCAGGTGTCACCACACAGTTTACACAGGGCTAATAAAATCTAGCCAAACATCATTAACGTATTTAAGTAGTCTTCGAATGTGAAGGATATTTTTAACTTTTATGGAAAGTGACTGACACCATCAAGGCAGCATTCTTTGGGTTTATGGGGTGTCTTGGGGATGAAGGATTAAGTCAAGACAGGAAATGGAGGAAATGAGAGCTCAACAGCTCTTGAGAAGTAGGCCTGCCTGTGTTCCTTTCCCCTGAACCAGCCGAGAGGATGCTGGAAGCCGTTGGTCTTCAATGCTGACGGCTTGGTCTGAAGAGTTAGTGTAGACAAAGCCTAGAAAAACACCATCTGAGGCCAGATAAGATCATACAGTTAGGGTGTTTATGTCATTTAAAATGAGCCATTTGGGAGTCTGGAGCCAGGAATTCTGCTGGCCTCACTCTATTACAAATTGAACAGGCCCAGTGTTTGTTCTTTATCTATAATCACGGGCTTGGAAAGGTCCTCAGAAAGCTGTGGAGTGCATCCTTTCCTTGACTTACCTTTTCTCAATGGAACACTCCAATCTCTGTCCCCTGTAAGACTCTTTGTTACTAGGCCTGACCCTGTCCTAAAAAGGCACCTGCACACCACTCAGAGGAAGGCTCTCTAGCATCCTTGCTGGTCATTTCCTGATATTTGATAGCCTGACAATTTTTCCTTTAAAGACTCCAATTGATAGGATCTTAAGTCTAAAGGTGGAAGGCACTTCAGAGACTGAATAGTCCAATCCTTTCATTTTACAGTTGGAGAAACTGAGACCCAGGAGTTTAAGTGACTTTCCCAAGGTCACATATTGCAGAAAGCAGTAAAGTCAGGATTTGAAACCAAGTTCTCAGACTCTAGGACCCTAACCACCGTACCACACTACCTCTAGGGAACTTTCTTTACTTTTTCACCATGCCTTTGTATCATCTGTGGTGCCACACACTCAGTTCTTGCCTGGGCTATCGAAATAACTTTCACAGTAATCTTTAATCTCTTTAATCTTGACCCTTAGGCTCCTAAAAGTCACAGAATCTCAGTCTAAACATCTCAGTGGTTATCTGCAGGCTTCTTAAACTATGGGCACAGCCATCTCCATCCCTTGAGGAAGCATCAGAGGAAAACTTCAGTGGAGGATGGTAATTATGGTAACATAATAAAGAACATGTGTGTGAATCTTTTATCTCTGTCCCATACTATACTGCAAGCTCTCTGGTCCAGTGTGGGCCATCAAGGTGTATTGTTAGAATAGAATGGAACACCTGTTCCAGCACTTGATTCCAGCCCAGGAGATCCTGTAGCACAGTAAGAAGAATGACAGCTTTGTGTCCGAGGACTTGAGTTTGAATCCCACCCTTGTCACTATGATCTGCATGACCTTGCAATCCATTTCCTCTCCGAAGGGCCTCAGTTTCCTCATTTGTAAAATGAAGGGGTCAAACTTGATGTTCCGGAAGGTCTCTTTCAACTCAAGAGCTATAATCCTATGACCTCAAAGCAAACCATTGAAAGGTGACCTGTGATTGAGAAACCCAGGCTTCTTGGGGATCCAACTTGCCTTGATGAGGATTTGCCCACAGATCAGATAGGGGTATAACAATTTTATTTTCTGAGCTTCCTGAGCAGCACACAACTCTCTCTTCTCCTTGGCTGTCGAAGAAGTAAAGTGCCTGGTTGCCTTTTTTTTTTTTTTTTTTTTTTTGATAGAGCAAGAAGGTCCACCCTCCCCTCCCATCTTCCTAACCAAGTAGAGTCACCCATATCTTTCCTCTGCCAGCAGACCCTGGTCAGCTCCCTGGATGTTTTCAGCCTTTCCTAGTTAATTTCCCTCTGATCCTTTGGAGCTACTGTCATTATCACCTTGCTTCTGCTATGAAAGCTTCTCTGCCTCTGAGATAATCACTCTGCACTTCCTTCATCATGAAAGTTCGTGTTTTCTTCTATCCGTGGGACCCCAGTGAATTTTCACAGCCCCACCCTGGAGCTTTGTCTTTGGCCCCAAGATGTCCATCACTGATGTTTTTTCCCTGTGAGATTAGCAGATGCAAACCCCACATTTATATTTCATTATGTTGCAGTCATAGACAAGAATTGGGAGGGACCTGCATGATTATCTTGTCCAACCCTTTCATTTCAAAGGTGGAGAGACTGAGGCCCAGGGTAAGGAAAAGATTTATTTAAGGATATAGCTAGTTTATGACAGAGGGCAGCTAGGTGGAGCATAAAACCAGGGCTGGAGTCAGGAAGACTCGTCTTCCTGAGTTCAAATCTGGCCTCAGATAACTTACTAGCTGTGTGACCTCAGGCAAGTCACTTTACCCTGTTTACCTCAGTTTCCTCATCTATGAAATGATCTGGAGAAGAAAATGGCAAACCACTCCAGCATCTCTGCCAACAAAACCCCAAATTGGGGTCATGAAGACTCAGACATGACTTAAAAATGACTCAGCAACAACAGTTCATAGCAGAGAATGGATTAGAAGCCACATCTCTTGCCTGCCAGGCAGTTTTCTTTCTTCTGTCCTGTATTGCCTTTGCTTAATCTCCTCTAGGATATCATGCAGTTTGGCTCTGGAAGAAGTCTCTTAACTTGTTTGACCTTTGCCCTTGACCTTGACCTTCTTTTGTAAGTCTTTAGGATGGTCGTGCATTCCCTACGGAACTAAGAAACAGACTTTGCAGAGAAATGGACTGAGCTATCAGAGAGAGATAGAAAATCAAGAATATTTCCAATGAAGGGATAAGATAGGTAGCTACAAGAGCCAGCGGACACACCCTACATCTTCCAGCCAATACACAGAATTTGTTGTTTGTTCTTCCTCCTCGAAGAGGACCATGTGTTGGGGTCTGTACTTTGAGGGCACCTACAAGACCATTATCCCCTGCTTTGTTTTAAAGCTGGTTTTTCCATTTGGATGGGATCTTGGTCTTTCATGGGAGATTTACCACAGGATTATAGTCTCAATTTAAAATGTGGAATCTGCTAACTATAGGCTAGGGTGCTTGATTTCACTGCCTGACAAAATTCTGGATTGCACTATTAATAGCTAGCATTTATGTAGCATTTTATGGTTTGCATTGTGCTGTGCAATACTTGCTCTCATTATCCACATTTTACAGATGAGGAAATTGAGGCCAGGGAAAGTTGTGATTGGTCAGGGTCACATAACCAGCAGTTATCCAGAACAAGACTGCAACTTAGGCCTCTTGATTCAAAATCCAGTGCTCTTACCTACTGTTCTATCTATATGCCTGTCAAAGGGGTAGTCACTGAACATCTCGGAAAGGAAGCAGCAGTCACAAGGGGTGGGTGAACTTGACTTATTCCATAATAGGTCATTCCAAACTAACCTTCTTTCCTATTTTTATAGAATTGTAACCTGGTAGATCAGGGTACTGCCATTGATGTAATTTGCTCAGACATTAGCAAAGCATGATATAAAGGCTCTAGTTGTCTTTTTGTTTGTTTTTATTTTAAGTGGGGAGATGTGGACTTGATAAATAGATTCAGAACTAGTCAGATGGCCAGAATCAGAATAGTCAAATGGTTCGATGTCAACTTGGCTGTATCCAGTTGTCTCCCTAGGGATCTGTCCTTGGTCCTAAGCTATTGAACATTTTTGTCAGTCTTGCATAAAAGTCAATTTGTAATGCCTATGTAATTTTCAGATGACAGGAAGCTAAGAGATACAATTCAACGCAGGGTGACAGTTGAGATTCAAAAAGATCTTGACAGATTAGAACATTAGACCAAATGAAATGAGATGAAGTTTTGTAGGTATGCACATAAACTCTTACACTTGAAAAGTTGTGCATATGTGTGTGTGTGTGTGTGTTTTAAGAATTCAGATTCAAGATAATGGGAGGTGAAGCTAGACAGCAATTCATCAGAAAAAAATCTTGAGGTTTTAGTGGTTTGCACACCCAATATGAGTCAACAGCATGATAGTTTGGAAAACTAGTGCAATCTTGGGCTGCTGGAAGGAAGATATAATGTCCACTTCTAGGGAAGGCTGGATTCCACTGTCCTCTGTCCTGGTCAGATTGCACTGGAGTCCTGTGTTTAGTTGTAGGCCCTGTGTTTTAGGATAGGCATGGGTTAGCCAGCTAGAGATGGTCCAGAGGAGGGCAGTCAGGAGGGTGAGGCACTTTGCACTCATCCCATAGGAAGATTGTTTGAAGGAAATGATAGTTGGAGATGGGAGAAGATAGGGAGGGAATGAAGGAGAGCAGGGGTACAGAGATAAGAGTCATGTTCATATATTTGAAGGTCTTTCATATGGAAAAAGAATCCAGCTTACTGTGCTTGGCTCTAAAAGACAGAAATGGGAACATTACATAGATGCAAATTTAGGCTTGATGTAAGGAAATGTTTCTTAACAATTACAAAAGCTAGCTAGCTTGAGAGTTAGTAGGTTTGCTCTCAGTGGAGGTCTTCAGTCTTGACCACTTTTTGAGGTGTGTCATTGAGGGGATTCAGGGTCAGGTATGGGTTGAATTGTAGAGTATCTAAGATCAGGCTTCTGGAAGATTTTCTTCCTCCTTAAAAATGTGTTGGGACTGTTTCCTGAAAATCCTACATATCTATTCCTATTTCTATTAGTGGAGGTGTGAGGCTGGATGAAGCAAGGTTAACTGGGCAGAACAGTCCATGTTGAAAGTTCATATTTAAAATGTCTCAGATTCTTTTAGCGAAGTAAGCTGATAGCAAACGCCCTTCCTTGTAAGTTCAGATTCGGAGTGTCTCAGGAGGAACCGTTTTGCATTCCATACTTGGACACAGAATGATTTTGCCGGGACTGAAAGAATGGGTATCAACTTTGGGGAAACATGAAAAAAAAATCCCAGTTATTTTTAATTTAAAGGCAAGGTATCAAAGACACAGTCTTTGTTATCAGAATGAATTCCTTAGGGGCATGTCATCAAAATGAAGAACCTAAGGAAAACACCAAATGTCTAGGGCAGATGTATAGGAGCAGTGAACCTTTTGGGAAGGTCAGTGATTTCTTAGAATCTTCCTTTAATAAAAACATTGTTGAGGTGTACTCTTGGGAAATCTACCTAAGAAATAGGTAAGAGGTCTTGGTCCCCTGGGTCTCTGATTTTTACAAGTCTCTCCACTGAGGTGCAATCCAAATGGGACTGAAATTTAAAAGTATATTCAGGGTGCTGCTGGTCAGATCTTCCTTCTTCTAGGTTTAGTGTTTGAAGCCGTCAGTTTTCAAGACCATGATGACACAGCTCCCACTGTAGCAAACAGGTGTCTCAGTTACTGTGGCTCCATTGCCTGATGACCATCTTGCTGGTGATGAGCTTAGGCTGGTTCTCAAATGATAGTGACACAGATCTTCACCAGGTCAATATCTAAAGCCTTTTCAGCTCAACAGGACCAGCACTTCACTGGCACAACTTTCAAGAGACCAGGGGCACCTCTGCACCATGATGAGACAATTGAGGAAGACTTCAGCAGAATAAGCCCTTAGTGGAGTGGAAATCTCAAGAGCAACTCAACCTTGTTCATTCATGAGGCATTGATTAAATGACCAGAGATGTGTAAAGTTGTTTGCTAGGCTTTACAGAGATGAAAAAGACAGTCTTAGCCCTCAGGGAATTTATACTGTAGTAGGAGACATAGACATATACACAGATATATTGTGTTTAAGTTTTCCTGAAAAAATCTAAATTCTGATTTGAAGTGGGAGAGGGTAAGGAGAGAAGTTGAATATTTTTTTAAGAAATTAAAGAATAAGAAAATCTAATTTCTGCGCTCGTACAAGGTGTAGGCTCTCATCACCTCGTGTCTGTACTACTGCAATAGTCTTCTGGTTTATCTCCCTGCCTTAAGTCTCTCCTTATTCTATTCTGACCCTCTACTCAGCTATCAGTGTGATCTTCCTAAAAGGAAATTCTGACTAAGTTTCCTTCCTCCTCCCCATCACCCCCAGCTCAATGGGAAGGGTAGGAAGGAGGTTTGGGAAAGATGAGATCAGTTTTTTTAATTTGCTGAGTTTGACATACTGGCAAGATAGAGCTTTGAGGGAATAAACCCTCCTCAGGCTGACATGGCTCTGACATTCTGTGTGGTAGCGGAGAGAGAACTGGCTTCAGAATCAAGAGGATCTATATTTGAGTCTGACTTCGGAAGGATACTGGTTGTGGAATGTTGGCCAAGTCATACAGCCTCTCAGTGTTCTAGACAATGCTTTAGCACTATAGTTTGCAGAGAGGGTGCTGACCTCTTTGGTAAAGGGAATTTCCTCACCCAGGATTTTGCTTTACTAGTGAAATTCTCCCTCTCTCTGTTCGTAGGTTACCTAGAGTACATATGATAAGGCAGAAATCATCGTTATGTAGGACAAATAAAAAAGGCTTCCCGGAAGAGTCAGATGATCTGACTTCATTCACATCTTGATTCTTTTCCTAATTAGCTCTGTGATCCTTTTTAAGACTCCATCCATATTGGCCTCACTTTTCTCTTTTTGAGCATTGCTTTTTTTCAAGAGGTTTCATCTTTTGTCATCTTTGCTAATGCTGGAGAGTGTGTGGAACTGTGGGCAGAGCTGTGAATTCTTTTGGTAGTTATGGGGAAGAAGAAATCTGGAATTATGCAGAAAATTTGACGATTTGCTGATACTCTATTCAGAAGACAAAGATTTGAATTTGATTATGATTATACAGTAATGATACTGCCTTGCATTGATGAAGTCATAGGATCTCAGTATGGAGAATTAGAAGGGACCTTGATCATTTCATCAAACAACATGAAGGTCCAGGTCTGGAAATGTCGGATTTGTAATCAGAGCACTTGGGCTCAAATTCTAGATGTCCCATTTACTGCCTGTCCGACCATGGGGAGGCATTCCACGCTTGTGGGGGCTCAGTTACCCCATCTGTAGCATGAGAAGTTGTCTAGCTGACCTCTAAGATCCTTTCCAGTGCCAGGTTCTTGTTCCCCAAAATTCCCATTATTGGACATATAACTTTAGGTGGTAGATGGCATGTTCCATACATACTAAAATACTCACAGCAGCACTTTTTGTGGTAACAAAAAGAGTGGCAGCAAAGTAGGTGTCATTTCATTAGAGAATGGCTAAATAAATTGTGGTATATGAACCTCATGGAATATTATTGTACTAAACTAATATGAAGATGTTCAAGAAACTTGAGAAGATTGATGTGAACTGATCCAGAGAGAAGTAAAATGAAAACAGTATGCACAATGATTAGAATAATGTAAGAGAAAATAGAACTGATTGAAGATGAAATTAGATGGATTCCAACATCTAATCTTGGTCCCAGAGAACAAATGATGAAACATGTTTCTCTGCTCTTGGTGGAGAGGTGGGGAGGTCTGCGGGGACATAACGTTCCCATTCTTTGTCAGTGGTAGTTGCTATATAGGATAGTTTTGCTTTGCCATATTTAATTGTTATGAGGAATGTTGCTCTGTGGGACATGATTATGGTATAAAATATCCCATGTACATTTAGTAAACTAAAGGACAGGCAAATAAGGTGAAGGATCATAGATTTAGACTTGGAAGGGACCCTTAATCACCTAGTCCAGGGGTGGGGAACCTGCAACTTTGAGGTCACATGGAGGTCCTCAAGTGTAACCATCGACTAGTGGGCTGCACTTGAGGACCTAGAGGGCCATAAGTGGCCTCAAGGCTGCAGGTTCCCCTCTCTTGATCCTAATCTGTAGATGAAGAACTGAGGCATAGAAAGATGAAAATGATTTGCCCCAGGTCACATAACTAAAAAGTAGTAATTCTGGGAGTTAAACCCAGTCCCTTTGGCACCAAAGCCAACATCTTCCCACTGTGCCATGCTACTATTTGAGATAATCTCTAAGTCTCCTCCATTTCTGTCCTGTGATCCTGTGACTAGAGAGACCCAAGGTGGAAGCATCATTATAGATAGAATAATATAGTTCCAGCCCTGGCCTCGTGACTTCTGATTCAGTTTTTCCAGTATGCTACATTCCATTTCCCAAGTCCTGGCCTTCTCCAGTCTGTGACAGGCCTCACTGCTTGCCAAGACACTGTGGAAAGAGTTGTTAAGCCATTCTCTTCATGGAATTCTCCACCTATGCTAATATCTATCCTTCTCTGACCTGCAGCTAGTCCCTAGGAAGAGTCAGGCACAGCATTCAGTCAGCCCTTATGAGATGGGTCTCTCCAACCTGTCAGGGCATATCAGCCCTGCCCCAATTCAGAAAAAACATGCTGCTCACAGCCAACTGAAATGTCAACACAATGGGGGTGAGAAAACTATCCCAGATCTAAATTAACCTGTGTTCTTGATAAGCACAGGGAACAAAATGGGAGAGTCCGACAGTTCCCTGAGCCTGAGAACTGGGCTCTGATGAGTTTCAAAGCAAATCATTTTCTCTTATTTATCATGTTTTGTTTTCTAAGCTTTGAGATGAGCTACTTTCTAAATATGGGCAAGTTTCTGCAAATGGACCTCCATGTAAGTAATGAATATACTCACCATCTTAGTTTACCTTGGTATAGCCCATTAAGCTTGACAAAGTGCTGGGAAAATTCAGGAGACCTTTTTTTTTTTTATGATTGGCAGAGACCAATCCTCAGGACTGTTAGAGACTTTGAAGATCATCTCTCCAGATTCTCAGGTTTATTAGGGACCTCAGAGGACATCAAGCCCAACCTCAACTTAGAATTCCTAAGTTATCATCCAGCCTTTGCTTTGAAGACCTCTTTTAAGGATGGTGGTGGAGGAGACTCACCACTTTCTGCGGTAGCCTATTCCAATTTTGGGTAGCTCCAATTATTGGCAGGTTTTTCCTCATGGGGAGCCTAAATCTGCCACTTGGCAACTATCCTTACTCTCTCACCTATCTCTGTCCCAAACGGTCTCTAGTTCTACCTTCTGGACCTGAGCAGAATAAGTCTCATCACTCTTCCATGTCACAGCCCCTCAAATACTTGAATACCATTATCCTCTCCCTTTCCTTCCACTCCCAAGTGTCCTCTTTTCCAGGTTAAGCATCATAAGGATAGTTTGTCCAGCTTCCCTCTGTATGGCATGGCCTCCAGTGCCCTCGCTGTCCTGACTGTCCTCCTCTGAGATGCTTGCCTGCCAGTCTTCTAAAACTTGGTCCCTCAAACTGACCATAGTACTCTTTCATTTTTGGTCAGGGCAAAGGATGGTGGGACTCTTACCTCTCTTATTCTGGACTCTGTGCTTCTCTGAAGTGCTCTTTTCCCTCTTTGCCAATCATAACATTAAATTATATTGAGCTTCCAGTTGGTTCCCAGATTAACTCTTCACCTAAGCACTGCCTCCCCCATCTTGTATCTGGGATTTTTTTTTTTTAAATGTAAATATAGGACTTTCTATTTAGCTCTCTTTAATTTCATTTCATTAGATCGGATCACTGTTTTTGGTCTGTTCAGCTCTCTTTCCTTTTGGGTTCTCAGTTCTGTTGCTTATCATCTTGGTTATACTATCCAGCTTCATGTCATCTGAAAATGTAATAAGCATGCTCTCAGAATCTTTATCCAAGTCTTTGATAAAAATGTTAAGCAGCCTAAGATCAGAAGTAGATTCTTGGGGCATTCTACCAGAAGCTTCTCTCCATGGCAATGTTGGCCTCTCCTGGTTCATCCAATTCCAGAATCCTGTAGTCCTTGTGTCTCCCTCTCCTCTATAAGAATAGCATAAGAGACTCTCAGGTACATAGCTGAGATCTAGGTAAATGATATGTGTAGCCCTGACCTGATCTGACAGTCTGGTTACCCCATCAGTAAAGGAAATGAGGCTAGCCTGGTGTGACTTGTTTTGGATGAAGTCCTGCTGGCTTTTAGTAAATAGGAGCCCGAGAGGTTCCATGGGAGAGAACTGACTGGAGTCATTGCATTGCAACTTCAGGCAAGTCTGGAGGGGGCTGGACTAGATCATCGCCAATGCTTACAGTTGTAAGGCTTCAGTCCTCTCTTCTCATTGTTCATAAACCATCAGAGTTATGCTCATTAGCCTGTGTGTGTGTGTGTGTGTGTGTGTGTGTGTGTGTGTGTGTGCGTGTGCGCGTGTGTGTTCATATGTATGCCTCTACCTGGAATTTACCTTTCTGTTTCTCACTTCTGCCCATGGCTAGATGGAGCAAACATCCTTCTGGAGGGGATTTCTTTCCGCATTCATTGCTTTGAATCTTACCAAAGATGGCCAGTAGCTCTTTGAGAAACTGTGGGTTCAGTGTTGGATCAGAGCACACTGATTGAGACCCACAGCTGCAACTGGCCAGGAGGATGCTATGTCATTGTTAATCCAGTAGGACTCCAACAATGAGCTACTTCATTAAATGAATGTTTGCCAGTGATTATGTACCAGGACACTGGAAATAAAAAGACAAAAGCAACAGTCCCTTGTCCTCAAGGTGTTTATGTTCTTCTGGGGGAAAAACATGTGCCCAGAAAATGAAATTGCAAATATGTACAAAATAGATGCCAAGTGATGTCTAGGAAAAGGACGCTAGAAACAGGAAAGGAGATCATGCTCCATTTTCTGTAGGAGGTGACCCTTGAACTGACCTATGAGGAAGGTAGATGGGGAGGGAGGGAGTGCATTCCATCCACTGGAAGAATCACGGACTAATAATGGTTGCTAATGTTTACATAATGCTTTCCCTGTTATCTCATTGGATCCTTACTACGACCCTGGGAGGTAGGTGCTATTATTATCCCATTTTACAGATGAGGAGACTGAACCTGAGAAAAAAGTTAGGTGACTTGCCCAAGGTCACACAGCTAGAAAATGACCAAGGCAGCTTTTGAACTCAGGTCTTCTCTCTCCAAGTTCACTACTCCATTCACTATGCCTTCTAGTTGCCTAGAAATATTTGGAGGGACTTTCCTGATACCTTCTGATTGGCTTTCCACTTCCTCCCCAACCAATGACTTTATATTTACTTACCCTTAGTATACTTGCTTCCTCCAGGTGGGGGTTGTTTTGATCTTGTGTTCCCAGTACTTTTCATAGTGCCTTGCACATAGCAGGCAGTACTTGAAGTCAGCTGGTCTACATTGGGGATACTGAGGCTGAGTGGGGAGTGATTTGGGCAAAGTTAAATTGGTGCAGGAGTGAGATCAGAACCGATTTCTCCTGCTGTCTTCATGTGACTTTCCCAACTTGATTCTTCTCTGCTGTTCTCAAGTGTATCCAAATTATACCTGAGTTTGTATCAAGCTACTTTTGACTCCTTTGAGGGTTCCTTGAGTGACTCTCCAAATTACCCGCCCCTCCCACATTTGAGGGCCTACTGTGTCCCTATGGGGGTGGGTAGGTATGTGAGACCTAGTCCCTTCTGGCCTTCAGAGTCTGCTTGGAGAGACCAGACAAGGGAAAACACAACAAAATTCAGCTCCAGTCATCCAGGAAGAGATGTCCCCCAGGCGATGAAGGGTAACGAAAGTCACCCTAAGCAAATCCCTGGATTCTTTGTATAAAGTTGAAAAGCACCTTTTTGCTCCCTGTTGCGGAAGTGCATATGACAGGATATCATTTAGTCAGAAGTCCCCATTAATGGACAGAGGTTGTGTGACTGCTGCTGCTCTAAATCTCTTGAGAGAAAGTCGAGAGCTGGGGGCGTTTGGGTTCCTGCTGCAAACTTGATGTTGTTGGCATCCAAATGCTTCCCAGACAGCTGATAAGATACTTGGAGGAGTAGTCTCCTGCAGGGTTGGCTTATCAGTTATCCTCCCTGGGAGGAAAGCGGAGGTGAGGATGAGGCTTATCTGGGAATGTGCTAAGGCAGCCTTTGGGAGGATGGGCTCAGCACTGGATCACTGTTTCCATAGAGCTGGAATTGGAAAGGGCCTTAGAGGGCTTCTAGTTAATAGTAACAATACCTAGCATTTTTACTAGTTGTTAGTAATAATGATAAAAGCTAGCTTTGAAGTCTGAAAAGCCCAGTCTGTGTTATCTCATCTGGTCCTCACAACTACCCTGTGAGGTATTACTATTGTCCCCTTTTACAGGTGAGGAAACTGAGGCTGAGAGAGGGTTAGTGGTTTGTCCAGAGTCACACAACTGGTAAGTTTCTAAGGCAGGATTTGAACTCAGGTCTTCATGATACCATGACCAGTGCTCTTAATCACTTTATAACCTTTTCATGTTGCAGGAAAAGGAACAGAGGTTTAGACAGGGGATGTGACTAGTCAAAGGTCACACAGGTAGGATGCAGCGGAACCAGGATTTGAACACAGATCTTCTGCTCCAACTCCTACTCACTTTCTGATAACATATGGACAGGAGTTTTTAAAGCAGATTTTCTTTAGCACTGTGCCTGGATGGGGAAAACTGCAGGAGGATGATGTTAAAAATGAGTTCTCTTTATTAGTCTGGTTCATTGCAATTCTTCATTTCAATTCAACAGCCATGTATTGAACACGACTGTGTGCAAGGCACAAGGAACACAGATATGAATGAAGGGTGTTCCCTTCCAGAGCTACCAGTCTGTTAGGCAACGAGACATGTGGCCAGAGTTGTGGATGTTGTCTTTTGTTCTCAAAGAGGATGTCATGACTTGTAAGTGCATTGGATTTCAGTGAGGCAGGGTCACCGGCCTCCCTCTCTCCTCCAGAGCCATGTGGATCTAGTGGCAAGAAATAGACCAGGATGACTGGAGATAGGCCCCTCCTATGCAAGGTAGATAGTGATTGAGTACATTGGAGAATGTGGAATCAGAGGACCTGGGTTCAGAACCCACTCGTGATATTTACCACCTTGTGACCTTGGGAAACTCTCCTTAACTTTTCTGAGCCTCAGTTTTCTTATCTGTGCATGGGGAGTTAGATTGGATGACCTCTAAGGTCCCTTCTAACTCTAGAGCTAATATCCTCGACTTTTTGTTTTTCTCGAGGAGTATAGTAGGAAGAATCACAGGTATGGAATTAGGGTTTGAAGCCATGCTGAGCTACTCACCCTCTGTGTGTCTGGGCAAGTCACTTTCTCTCGGCTTTGGGCTTTGGTTTTATCATCTGTAAAATAAGGGGATAGTACTAGGTGATGTCTGAAGTCCCTTCTGGTTTTAAAGATTCCTTGGCTCAATGAATAGAACTCCAGGCCTGGAGTTAAGAAGACTCATCTTAATGAATTCAAATCTGGCTTCAAACACTTAGTGGCTGTGTGAGCCTAGGCAAGTCACTTAACCCTGTTTACTCTTCTGTAAAGTGAACTGGTGAAGGAAAGTATCTTTGCCAGGAAAATCCCAAATGGGGTCACAAAGAGTCAGACGTAACTGAAACAACAAAATCTAGCTCTATGATCTTGGGAAAAGTGAAATTTACAGAGAGGACATGATCATTCTGAAAGTGCCTGACAGTAGGTTGATGGGGAATTTTCAAGGTGCCTTTGAATTTATACATGGGAAATACATAAATCCTTCTTACCTTTATGTATTGTGTACATAGAAGCACTTGGAAAAAAATGTTAAAGGCATCACCTTCTCTCCCTTGGAATTTCCCTGGAACAAGAACTAACCAGCAGCAAATTGTGAGATGAATCAGTTGGGTACTCATTCATCTTCGTGGTTCCCATGAATTTTCTCCTCTACTACCCCTCCCCAAGATGGCATGCAACTTGATGTAGCCTATACATGTACAATCATGCTATTTCCACATTACCCTGACTTTTTAATAAGAATATTTTCAAAAGAGGGGGGCAAGGCTGCTTCACATAAAATGGTTCCTGGAAACTTCAGTTGCATCTGACACCAGTCCCCTCCTGCCCACTCTCCAGTGAGATTCCCCAGTAGAATGTGACTTTCCCATCCTTTGTACCGGCTTCTGGACTAAGTGCCTACTCTGTGCAAAGCTCAGAAAGTGAGCCACAGAAAATGAGCAGGGTGAGAGGTCTGCCCATAAAGACTCCATAGTCCAGACCCATAAATGGATAAATAGGACAGAGCAGAATATATTAAGTGTATGTACCTCTTTCCTCATTTACTTGGGAGCAGAGCCATAGCTAGGAATTTTTGAGCACGGGGAAAGTGGCAGGAAGCAGACAGACATGGACAAGCTTAAGTGCATTGGAGAATAATAATAGACTTTAGGGTTTGCCAAGCCCTTTATATACGTTATCTCATTTGGTCCTCATTATAATCCTGTGAAGTATGTGCTAGTCTCACCCTTATTTTGTAAATGAGGAAACTGAGGCTAAGGTAAAGTGACTTGCCCAGGATCACACAGCCGGCTAGTCAGTGTCTGAGGTGGGATTTGGAACTCGATTTTTGGAACACCAGGTCCAGTGCTAGCATTTGACCAGGAATGAGACTAGTTTAGGCGCTCACCTCATTTAACAAAGTCTTGTTTTCACTAATAAGTATTTTGGTAACCATGTGTTCTGTAAGCTGCTTGTGGAGAATGGACCTTTCCTTTAAACCCTGAAGTTCAGTCATGGGTGGGAGCTGGGTGGGCTCAGGGGCTTCCTCCCTAGGGCAGGGGGAGGATGATGAGGCTGCTATCTCTCATCCCTTGCCCCTTGCGGTTAGTCTGAATCGTTAGCAGCCAGAGGCAGAGAAAGGGAGCTGCTTTGTGAGTCATGGAGCCTCAGACGTGGAGAACCACAAATAAGTAACTTGGGTTGGGAAAAACAAAACTGCTGTAGGCTATTCTTGGAAACAGCAAGATTACATCGTGTTTCTTCCAAGAAAATGTAGGAACCTTCTACGTTTCTGGGTAGTTTGTTTTATTTATATTATGATGTAAAATTCCAAAGGAGTGGCCGCTGAGCAAAAGATCTGTAAGGAAAATTTTAGCAAAATTTCAGAGACAGAACGCAAGAACTAGAGTTTTTTTTCCCCTTGAATTTAGCTCTGAAGGGCTTTTGAAATCTTTCTTCCGGTTCCCACCTTCCCACGTTTAGATCACCCCTACAGATGTGTGCATAGCAGATAGAACGCTGAACTTGGAGTCAGGAAGACTTATCTTCCTGAGTTCAAATCTGGCCTCAGACTAACTAGCTGTGTGACCCTGGGCAAGTCACTTAATCTTATCTGCCTCAGTTTCCTTATTTGTAAAATGATCTGGAGAAGGAAGTGGCAAACCACTCCAGGATTTTTGGCAAGAAAACCCCAAGGGGGGGTCATAAAGAGTCCGACATGACTGAGAAGACCTAACAATGACAAAAACATAGCTGGCTACTTTTGTAGAGGAGTTGGAATGCTCGGGGTGTTTCTGACTTGCTGCTGTTGACTATTTTTGAGTCAGTATCTGACAGTGGGTTGATGGGTAATTTTCTGGGTCCCTTTGAATGGTCAGTTCACATCTATATCCTCTTCACCTTTTTGTTGTATTATGTGTGTAAAAGGGAGTGATGTGATGGGTATCACTCTCATGTATTCCTGCACTAGGAACTAACCCTAAAGCAAGAAAAAGCCAGCATTAAACTTCGAGGTGCCAACTCTGGGCTGAGGGCTGTGAAGGCTGGATGCTGTGAGGTCTTTTCAGAACCCAAGAATTATTTCTTACTCTCACTGAAAATGGCATGGCATGGTAGGAGGAGGGTGGGATTTGGAGTCAGAGGACCTGGATTCAGTTCCCAAATCTGCCACTTTTTATCCATTGACTTTGGGTAGGTCATTTTGCTCCCTCAAGGTCTCAGTTTCCTCATTTGTAAAATAAGGGATTAAAGTGAACGGCTATCAAGGTTTTTTCATCTCTAAATGTGAGAACCTAGGGATTCTGGATAGGGGAGGCAGGAGAGGGAGTAGGTTTTTCTTTTTTTGGTATTGTAACTTTGTGTTGCTATGCTGTCACATCAGTCAGTCAACCAGCATTTATTAAGCACTTACTAAGCACTAAACTAAGTGCTGGTCATAACAAAGAGAGGCAAAATAATGATCCCTCCTGTCTAGAAACTTCCATTCTAATTGTGGAGGAGGAAGGGGGAGACTTTGTGCCTGCCTCTCTCTCCCTCTCCCCTCCTCTCCATTCCTCTCCTCTCCCTCCCTCCCTCCCTCTCTCTCTCTCCCTCTCTCTTTCTCCCTCCCCCTCCCTTCCCCCCTCCTCCGCCCCCACTGCTGATTGTCTAGACTGAAGAAAGTGATGGAGAAATTGATGATAATGCAAATTTCAGTTAAATATGTGTCCACTTGTTAAACATTCACCAGCATTCCGAAGGGGTGCCTTAGATCCTTTTTAGCTGTGGAATCCTGATCCTCAATTTCTTCATCTGTTAAATGAAGGGGTAAGGTCCCTGCCAGGGCAGGTGGGTGGTACAGTGTATATAGAGTGCCAGGCCTGGAGTCAAGAAGACTCTTCTTCCTGAGTTCAAATCCAACCTCAGATGCTTACTAGCTGTGTGACCCTGGGCAAGTCACTTCACCCTGTTTGCCTCAGTTCCTCATCTATAAAATGAACTGGAGAAGGAAATGGCAAGCCACTCCAGCTTCTTTGCCAAGAAAATTCCAAATGGATCACTGAGAGTAGGGACACAGTGAAGAAGGACTGAAGTTATAAGTTAATGATTCTGCCTAATTGTTCTGTTGAAATGACTGCTTACTGCTTCAAACACAAACCTGCCTGGCCTGATTCATCGTGCTCACCTTTTAGCCCTACTGCTTGACTCCCTCCCACTTCCTCATCGCAGGTAGGCAGGTTGCTTTGGAAACAAGAGAGCTGACCTGGCCTTCGTCGGTCCCTGGATGCTGGGTATATCCGGCCTGATGAAACACATATTTGAATATAGCTTACCATAGTTGGGGGAAGCATGCTTGAAAGGAATTCTGATAATAACAGCAACTGTAACACCGTCTGTGTTACAGTATTTGAACATCACACGACGTAGGCTAGGAAAGCAGATAGTGTAATCATGGCTATGATGCTGCCGCTGCTGATGGTGGTAGTAATGTTACCGTCGGGAATGATTTTTCTTTCCTTAAACCTCAAATAACAGTTTATACTTCTTATGACTTTTGCCATGGTCTGTTCTGCACTGTGGCTGTTGAATGTTGCACATTTGTGTAGTTTGCTAGATTGTAAACTTTATTAGGGCAGGGATTAATCCTCTCTTCATTATTGTTATATCAACCCCCCATACCCAGGTGATCCACCACAGGTCCCTTTTGGCTGCACGTGCTGAATAAGTGATGGTTGTGTGAATGAATGAATGAACCCTCATTTTACAAATTGAGCAAAGTAAGGTTAGGAGGCTTTATCCTAGTCAAGCTTGTACAGTTAAAGAGGTAGAATTGGAACTCAAACCCAGATCTTAAATAAGAGCCCCTGTTCATTTTGTTACATCATTGCCAAACAGCCCAAAATCTCTGCTGGGAAAAGACATAGAGTCTGGGCCTCAATTTCTTCATCAATAAAAGGACGGAAATAATGCCCATAGAACCTACTCCATAGGTTTGTTGTAAGCACCAAGTGAGATAATGTAAATAAAATGTTTTGGGATTAGGATCTGAGATATCATTTGGCATAGGGTAATCCCTCAAGAATACACATTAGCATCTGTTCTGTACTTTTTAATTTAAAGGTGGCCTAGGGCTCTCAAAGGGTGAGGGGTCCAGAGTCCCAGACTGTGTGGGTGCCATCATTTGAATTCAGGCCTTCCTCACCTCAGCCCAGGTTTCCATTCACTCTGTCATGTTTCTCTTCACATTAAAGTGCTTTGCAAACTTTCAAGTTCTGTGTAAATGACAGCTACTTTTGTTGGTCAGGACTTGTGATTTCATTCAGGTGGGGAACTTGCTGGTGTAGAAACTCCCTTCATCATACTGATCTGCAAGTTATCTGTAAATTATATAATCTTATGGAATTCTCCGGGGTCCTGAGAGGTGTGTGCACGTGTGTGTGTGTGTGTGTGTGTGTGTGTGTGTATACATGTGTGCGTACGCATGCGTGTGCAGGACTTGAACCTCAGGTCCTTGAACTCCAAGGAGGATTCTCAGTTGATTTTCCTTCTCTCTGTGTGAAGCAGCTGACCAAATAGGACAAGGCACAGAATGCCCCATGGTCAAGGGAAGGAAGACTTGGCAAAGGAGAGGTAGCCCTTGGAGCATGAGTAGAATCATAGGGTCGTAGACTGAGAGCTGAAGGAAACCTCTGAGGCCATACAGTAGATTCCCTTTATTTTACGGATGAGGGAACTGGATCCCAGAAATGGGAAGTGACTTGCCCTGAATAACTTGGAGTCTGGAAAACCTAGCTTCTTATCCTTCTTCAGGTTACTCAGTACTTGAGGTGTACCTGAGTATTTACCCAGGTTCTAATCCCTCCTCAGTTTATTTGTAGTAAGTAAACTGAGGAGAGATTAGAGCCTGAGTCTTCCTTTCGGACTTGAAGTCCAACATGAGTTGATGTGGATGGGCAGAGAGAGGATGGGTTGGGGGATATTGTATGAGTAGAGATATGGTATATGCTTCAGGAATCTTGAGAAAAGATTTGAATAAGGCTCGGAAAACTTGGGAGCATGCTTGGGCATAAGGCTGAGAAGGTGAGGTCAGGGTTTTACAACATCTTGAATTCTAAGTGAAGGGGTTTATAAAAAAAAGAGGAAACAGGGAGTCACTGCTGGCTGTTCAACAGGAGAGACATGATAGAAGTGGAGTTTGGGGAAGATGAGCAAGAGAGAACAATATGAAAGAGAAAAGGCCCAGGTTTTGATGGGCACAGAGGGAAGACTTTGCCACACTGTCGGATCGGAGATTTTGAGCTTTAAGGCCCCTTTAAAGTCAGCTAACCCAGTTCCTTCATTTTTACAGATGAGAAAATTGAGCCCTAAGGAGTGGCAGGTGACTTGTTGAAGGTCACACAGGCAGAAAGAAACTGGCGTAGATTGCTACCCAGATCCTCTAGCTTCAGATTTAGCACACTTTCCACTGTACCAGGCAACCTCGCTTCCTAATTTGGTTTCGTTCCCTGACAGGAAACCACTTGGCCCCCTCGGGCATCCTTGGATAGGTTATGATGACCCAGAACTCTCTGAGCACCCCTCCTCCAGAACAGTTTTTCCTCCTCTTGTACATGAAAATGCCAGCCTCCCCTCTCAAGGTGCAGGCAGCCTGTAACGCCCTTTTTTTCTTCTCTGCCATTGTGTTCTTCCTTCATCTCCTAGCCACTCTTAGAATCCAGTTGGTCATGGGAAAGTGGGAGACAGATGATACCTTTCTTTATTTGAGTTTTATGCAACCAATTGGGAAGCCAAATGGGCATATTAAAAAATCTTTGCATTTGAGGTATGAAGAAGTCCAATCTGACATCCACCAAGCACCTACTGTGTGCCAAGTACCTGTGCTAGGCACTTGGGATGCAAAGAGAAAAAGAAAAAAAATCTCTGCTCTCAGAGCTGATATTTTCCTCAGCAAAGACACCATCAGTATAGACAGAAGAAATACTGAATATAAGCAAAGTATTTATTCTAGATCCCTTGGGATTCTTTGGAGAGACTTGCTGGCTCCTGTTAGTACATCCTTTTCCATGTGAGGAGCCCTACTCAGTGCATCATATGCCAGGGATATTGACGGAACAACATGACTCCCACTGACGAGGCTACCAGCTCATTCCTCCAAAATAGCTGCAATTTAGCTCTGTTCAGAGAAAAAGAACACATGCTTGGGAAATCAGAGCGAATGCGTTGACTTTTTTTTTTTTTTTTTTTTTGCTTTGAAAGTATTTAAGTGACTTGCCTAAGAAATGTCTGAGGTTAGAGTAGGAGAGATAGGAGGGACGGGGGCCAAAACCCAAGGAGGTTATTTTGGTAATTTGAATGAACACTCATTACATTTTCCCCCATCAGTCTGTGCACTTGCTCCAAATAGCTCCTGGTTTGGGTTGAGGCAGCACAGACTGCATTTGCATTTCTCCAGGGGCATATGCACCATTCTCTGTGCCTCCAGGTTCCATCCTAATCCAAAGCTCCCGAAAACAAGGAGGAGTTGTTGTGGGCATCTCCTATGTACTGACCCTGCAAAAGAAGGGTTCCACCTGTAACTGACGAAGAGAGATTCTAAAATTGGGGGTGTCTAGTGGTGGGGAGGATGGTAGTGGCATCCTGCATGATACACCAGGGTAAGTGAGTCTTTTCTGCTTGGCTGCCTCTCCAAAGCCATCCCTTTGGGTAAGAAATAGCCATTCTATCCCATGATTTTGTCTCACTCAGTTGCTGGGGATGGTTTTTTGAAACACATTGAATGATGCTTTAAATCTGTGCCTAGGTACTAGGTTTGGGAATCCGTGGTGTGGTGGGGGGAGCATTGGTCTCTTGGTTTGGGAGATCTGGGTGCTGGTCTTAACTCTGCATTCATCCACCTTCTGACTTCTCTTTGATTCAGTCTTCATTTTGTAAACGAGCTGATTGGATTAGATCAGTGTTTCCTAAAGGCTCAATGAAGTTTGCACATGAGCTAGGTGAAGATTCTATATTTAACAACCAGGTTATCGCTCATTTTAAAGGGGCAGCACCCCCCAATTCCCAGTGTTCTATTGATGGATTTTTATAGTACTAATTTCCAAGAAGGTCTGCTTTTAAAAATAAGGGTTTTATATTCCCTTGGCTTTTTTTTTAAAGGTTATTCACCTGTCAACATTAGCTGGGGCTGGCTTTTGAATAGAAATGAAAACATCATAAAATATGTTAACAAATTGAATTTTATTTTGAACTGAATCTTCAGAAGTGGACTTTTTCATGAATTGCTTTCTTTCTTTTTCCCCCACCTACCCCCGCCCCATTCTGTTGTGTTACTGCTTGAAGCTGATGTGTGTTCTTCCTTTTCTCTCTCTCCCTCCAGGTGTGACAGTTCCTTAGGTATCCCATGGTGCTCGCCTCTGTGATCTTTTCTGTGCAGCTGCCATTTGAGCCTCTCTACTGACTGCCTGCCATCAGAACATGGGGGAAAATGAAGAGGAAAAGCAGAGCCAGGCGGGTCAGATTTTTGAGAACTTTGTCCAAGCCTCCACATGTAAAGGCACCCTGCAGGCCTTCAACATCCTCATCCGGCACCTGCAGCTCGATCCCTCGGACCACAGGAACTTCTATCCCAAACTGAAGTCGAAGGTGACCACCTGGAAGGCCAAGGCCCTTTGGAACAAACTAGACAAGCGAGGAACCCACAAAGAGTACAAGAGAGGGAAGTCCTGCATGAACACTCGGGTGAGTGAGTGAATGAGCCTTCCGGGCTTGGGGAGTGTCCCTCCGCGATGACGACTGCCCCTTGTCGTCCCACGGTCAGGCTCTCATATTGACTATACTGTTACTTACAATGGTTTTGTGTGAATCTCCTACAACTTGGCAAAGTGTATTTAGGACTGAGGCTGTGCTTAATAAATATTTATTAGAGCTATCATGAGTCAATGAACAAGAATTTATTAAGCATCTACTATGTGGCAGCCACTGTTAGACATGAGGACAAGAAGGTAACAGCTCCTGCCCTGTTGCTTTTATCTGTAATTAACTGAATCTGGACCACAGACAAATTAATTTTGGGGTGAGGGGGAATTAGAAGCGGAGAACCTCATTACAGGTCCAGGCACACCTGGAGGGGTTGGTCTCTCCCTCAGAGAGACCCAGCCTTTGCCTCTGAGTAGCTAGGGTGTGAAGGTGGGCCCCAGGACAGGCACTCTGTTGACCGGCCCAGCGGCTGTAGTATTTGTGCCCTGAGCACCACAACAGCAGTGATCCAACTGGAATAGAAAGGGGTTCCTGCAGCTGCATACTGACTTAAAAAAGATCACAGATGAATATTATCAAAGTTAGATTATGTTTTTGTTAGTTTCCTCAAATATTTCCCAGTGACATTTTAATCTGCTTCTGACTGCACTGGGAGGTTTTACAGACCCCAAGTTTGACCCCTCTGCTGTAGAGGAACTGAAATGTTTGGGGATAGAGAGGAAATACCCCCCCCTTTGGATGTCAGGGGTCCTGGAAAGAGCCCCCAGAGCCCCCTTCACCCTTTTTTCCACCCCTCTGGCTCTAAGATATGTTGATGTAAATAAAGGGCTAGTTCCAGATGTCAGTGGTATCGCTTTTTTTAAGCAAAAATGGGGGCCAATGACTGAGGAGAATTGATGATAGAGCTCAGTTCTCAGACAAGGGAACTGAGCCCCAGGAAGGGAAGGAGCTATTCATATAGAGAGTAGCACAAGAAGGAGCAGAAGCCAGGTCTCCTTAGTCTTAGTCATTTTTCTTTCTCCTGTGTACTCTGCTGCCTCATGGAAGCTGCCATTTTGCTGGAAGGGTTCCCCCCACCTCTGGATCTGCCTCTGACATTTATTGCTGTAGTTGTGTGATCTGGGGCAAGGCACAACCTCTCTGGACCTTGATTTCTTACTTTTTCGTGATTGTTGTTGGAGGGGGGATGGCAAGGCAATTGGGGTTAAGTGACTTGCCCAAGGTCACACAACTGGTAAGTGTCAAGTATCTGAGACCACATTTGAACTCAGGGCTGGTGCTCTATTCACTGGGCCACTTAGCTGCTCTGATTTCTTTACTTGTAAAAAGACATTGGACCAGATTGTCTGTACAATCCCCTTCCAGCTTTAAAAGCACAGTCCCATGATCTTTTCTTTCAGCATAAGAGAGAGAATCAGAAGAGACGGTTAAATAGATGCCTGTAAATGAAGGATGTGGGCCCAGAGCATCCTCCTTGTCTTCTGTTAAATGGGGGGACTGTTTGGATGGTTCTGACTTCAGAAATGGGAGGAGGAGAAAAGAAGCTCCTGCTTATTTTCTAAATAGCTCAGACACACCTATAATTAATTTGAATCAATCAACAAAGGGACTTAAGGCGGAGAGGACAGTTTATTCTAGCGAAGAGGTGAGGAGAAGCCCAGCTGAGTTGGTAGCCATAGATGGGAGACATGTTGTGGAGATAGAAATGGTGGATTTGATGGGTGGTGGGGAGTGAGGAGTGGGGTGGAATGTAGGGGTGACGAACCTGGGAGAATGGAAGGATGGGGATGCTCTCTGCAGGCACAGGAAGCTTGGAAGGGTGAGGACTTAGAGGGAAAGATAATGAGTTCAGTTTTGGACATGTGGATTTTGAGACTTCTCTTGGATATTAATGTTCGCTGATTTTCTCCCCCTGCCTGCCACCTGGTTTTGAGGGTATCACTTTGGCCCTTGGGTTACTCTATAGAGCAGCATAAAGAATCTCTGATCCCTCCGAAAACCTTCGGTGTTGAGCTGGCCTGAGGTAGAGGACACCAGGATGGAGCTATTTGGTTACTCTCTCTGATCTTTGGGACTGCAAACCAGGCAAAAGCCACTTGGGCAGGAAGTAGCTATGAGTTTGGATTAAAAGTGAGCAGACGTGATTTCGATGCCGGAGGAGGCAATGTAGTCAGAGCCCTTGGAATTCCATTTGGTGCCAGTCCCAGGATGAGGGTTTGAACTCTCCATGGCAATTTGGTCTGTTGTGTGTTTATCTGGATGATGGAGAGCTACAGAATGCACTGTGGGCCTCTGTGTCTGCTTCCCACATCTCACGGGAGTCAGTGATGGATAGCTTCCCTGAGAGATGAACACAAACTGTACTGGTTCTGTAGAAGCCATCCACCTCCTGCTTTGATCAGCCCCATGTGCTCAGCAATGCCCGTGGGTGGCATGGGCTGACCCATCCAGGGCACACGAGGGGAGAAGGCAAAATGGGGAACAAGAAGTAGAAGGTTCTTCTTTCCTTCTTTTCATCTGCTTTACAGACATGTTGGACCACTCTTCATTCCCCAACCTCACCCTGCGCTTTTGCCATCTTTCTGTCTGTTCTCATACCTATCCCTATCACTGGAAGAGATTCTTCTCTCACACCTCCTTTGTCTTTTCAGTTTCTGTCTCTTGCTTGTAGTCAGAGGAAACCTGAATTAGCATCCTAGTGTTGACATTTCCTAGGTGTCTGACCATGGACCAATCACTTTACTGCCCTGAGCATCGGTTTTGCCATCTGTAAAATGGGGACAATACTAATGCTGGGTAGTTGTGAGGAAAGCACTTACTGTTAGGTACCTCCCTTCAGGACCTCACTTGGGTGAAGCCTTTCTTGAGATGAGTTTGATGTCTCCTACCTCATCTTGCCGGGACCTTTCCTTATTACTCTTCTTTCTCCTTGTATCACACTTACATATGAGTTTTGCCCTTCTTGGATTTCAAGCTCCCAAGAACAGGCTCTGGGTTGGAATCTAACTCTGTATCTCTCCCTGCACTTAATATAGTGCTATGGCCAAAGGTCACTATTCAGTGGGAGCTCCATTACTGCAACACTGCTGTAACTTACATCTTTGAAAACAACTTTGAAAGACCACAGAACTCCCTGAGCAGTCATGCCCTCAGAAGAGGGATGATAAAGTGTGCCATCCACCTCTTGGCCGGAAGGAGAGGATGGACCAGGGATGCAGAATGGGGAGGAGCTTTTTCAGATATGAGCAACATATTCGATTATTTTTTTGACTATGCTTATTTATTACAAGAAAGGATGTGTATTGGGGTGAGGAGTAAGTTAGTAAGAAACAAGAGATTCAAAAAGAAAGGAAGAAAGAAAGGGGAAAACATCAGTTAAAAGTTTTTTTTAAAAAATCTTAGATACAAAGGATCTAAAAAAATAAAACCATAAATATAAAGAAGGCTGTAAACTTACAAGGAACAAACATAGCCCCAAAGAAGCATGAGAAGACACCTTCCCCTACTGCTGTGGGGAGATGAGGATGGGGCCACAGTGGACCACTTAACAGATTGCTAGGTTTTTGTTAATGGTTTTGCTGATTCATTTCTCTTTATTTTTTTCCTTTCAAAGTATCTGTGGTATATAGAATGACTGGGATGGGGCAGAGGAGAGGTACAGGAGGACATTTAGGTGACATAAAAACAAGATAGCAATAAAATAATTTCAAAAAATAAATGGGAGAAAAGAAAAGGTCACAAGGGAACACAGTCAACAATTTTGTTCCTATAATATTCTATGTAATAGAAACTTTAAAATATCCATAGTAAGTTCACAGTTTCATATACAGTCCATTTTTGTTTTCTTTGTATAGAAATGTTTGTATTGATGACTTTTATTGCTGTGGGTCAGTCATTTTTCAGTCATGTCAGATTCTTTATGACCCTATTGGGAGTTTTCATGGCAAAGATACTGGAGTGGTTTGCCATTTCCTTCTCCAGCTCATTTTACAGATGAGGAAACTGAGGCAAACAGGGCGAAGTGACTTGCCCAGGGACACACAGTAAGTGTCTGAGACTGGATTTGAAGTCAGGTCTTCCCGACTCCAGACCTGGCACTCTTATCTACTGTGTCATCTAACTGCCTCTGAGGGACACAGTAAAAATGAAAAATGTCCAAATTAAAAAATTAGGCTTCAGTTGCCTAAAGGTCAGACAGGCCAAGTAGATTACCATGGTCACACATCTAGTAAGTGACAGAGACAGACTTCCATTCCATGCCTGGCATTCCCCTCTCTGCAAGGCTTGAAGCCCTTACTGTGCCCACAGATCTGGCTCCCTCTAAATGTTTGTTGGAAATGAACCGTCAGAATGAAGCAAAGGGACAAGTTGAAAGGGATACGCGGAGCAGGGAGTGGTGGCGAACCACCCACAGTGCTCTGGGTTGCCCACCCCTGAGCTGTGGCAACCCCAGCACCATAAAAAGTCCCCACCCTGGGGAGAAGCAGCACCTCCCCACCCCACTCCCTCCCCCTCCCCAGGAGCCCATCTCTGTTGGAAAAGCTGTAAAGTTTTATTGTTCCAGACTCCCAACTGCAGCGCAAGCCTTTTGTGTTTATGCATGATTGACTTTCTTTTAGAAATTTGTTTTACATTTACTTTGAAAGTCTTGGGGGTCACTTGAGGGAACCCAGCTGGAGTTAATTCTCCAACATTGGAGCATTTTTGAAAAAGCTCCTGTTCCCTAATTTCCATTCTGTCTCCCCTGTTTGGGGAGGGGGTGGACCGAGGGTGTCTCTGTTGTCATTTAGATTCTTTAGGCAAAAAGGTAGAGATTTGCGAATGGGAAGGGTGTTGAAGAAGGGTTAAATCCAAGTCCTCCAGTGCTGCTTCCTCTTCTCTGACTTGCCTTCCACAGGAGGCATTGACTTCCTGAATGAAAGAGAGAAGTTTCTCAAACAAGGTCAGGAGAAGTGGGACTGATCCCTGGGCTAGGCCAGCCTTGTAGGGGAGTTACCTGGAGTGCCCGTGGGTTGGAAGGCAAGAATGTGTTTGCCAGGGTGGGGTTGGCAGAGTTTGGGTGAAAGCCTTGCTGAGTGACTTTGCTTGGAAAAGAGGAGCTGGCGTCCAGCCCAGGCCTTGTGGCCTCTTTACCTTGAATAATAGTGCCTTAAAGTTTGCAAAAACATTTTACAAATAATCTCACTTAAGCCTCACAACAACTCTTGGAGGTAGGTGCTGTTACTTTCCCCATTTTACAGATGAGAAAATGGAGGCAAAAAAAGTTTCCTGAGATCACACATCCAGTAGGGCTGTTTGACCTGAGGTCTTCCTGAGTCCAGGTCCACTGGAAGACCCCTGTTCCTTTGAAACTTTTCCTGTTTCCTTCTCCACGTGGAACTGACCCTGCCCAACGGACCTCACCTGTTAGGTCTTTCTTAGACTCCTTGAGATGTATCATAGGTTTAGAGTTGGAGGAATTTGGGAGATTCTCTAGTCTAGGAGTTCTAGACTGGCACCAGGTACTGTCAATCAATGGCTCTGCCAACAGAAACACATACATGCACCCTGCTGTTCTCCCTTCCTCTTCCTCTCTTTCTTCTTCCTCTTCTCCTCCTCCCCCTCTGCCTCCTTCTCCGTTCTCCCTTCTTCCTCCTTCCTGTCTTCTATCTCCTTCTGGACAGGCTGGTCACCTCCCCTTCATGTCCCAGGCAACTCTCATGAGACATGAAGTTGCCCAGCCAGGACTGATCTGCATTGGCAAAGGGAGTTCCTCATTGGCAGATCCTTACCCTGATGAAATCACTTCTGGTTAAAAAACTTTGTCAAAACTGACATCTATACGATGCTTTAAGGTCTACAAAATACTTTATATACATTATCTCATTTGAGCCTCATAGCAGCCCCTGTAAAGAAAGTATTACAGGTGTCATGCCTCTTTTACAGATGAGGAAACTGAGGCTCGAGAGAAATTCAGTGACTGGACCATGAGAACCAAGGTAGTAAATGTTGGAATAAGGATTTGAACCTGGGTTTTTCTGCCTTCCAGTGTGGCAGTGTCCCCTTGTTGCCTTTGTGCTGCACTGAAGTTACTGTCTAATGAGGAAAGATTTGTGTAGGAGTCATTTTCCCAACCCTTCCTCCCACCATTCTGACACACCAGACCGTGGAATTCCAGGATGAGAAGGTTGGAAGTGATGCCAGATGTTACCTAGTTCCCCTTTTCCTCCAGTCTAGATCGTACCTCAAGAGCAGGGAGCTGGAAGGAACTTTAGGGTCCCCTCATTTGACAGGCAAGAAAAAGTAAGCAAGCAGGCCCCTTATCAGATTACCAGAAACCTGATAATAAGGACAGCTGTAAGCTTTGGGGCTTGCATTCCCCTGATTTTGCCCACTTCACTCTGGATCAGTTCATAGGAGTCTTCTCAGGTTTCTCTGCAGCCATTGCCTTCCCCCAGACTCCAGTTCAATTCAGTTAAGCACCTGCTGTGTACCAGGGGCTGTGCAGGGCACTAGGATTTCTAAAACAGAAACAAAACAATCCTCTCCTCCAAGGAGCTTACATTCTGTTGGTGAATAAAAAAGTGTACATAGAATATGAAATACAAAATACTGATGAGAGAGGTCTCTATGGCAATCTTCTGCCTGCCCATCTGATTCAAAGTTAATGTAACCCAAGGGTTCTAAACTGGGAGGGCCTGTGAACTTGGGGCATAAAATATATATGAAATTCTTCACTATAGTGGATTCCTTTGAAATTCTACATAGCTGATTTTATGTGCTTAAAAATACCATTCTGAAAAGGGGTCCCTGAGTTTCACCAGATTCCCAGAGGAGTTCCTTGGCTTTGCCAGAGTCCCAGAGGGTCCCTGGGTTTTTACCGGATTCCAAGAGTGGTCCACAATAAAAAGGTTAAGAATCCCAGTTTTTGGCTAGCATAATCATTCAGTTCAGTGTATAGCATGGGCTGAAGAACCAGCAGCATTTGAGCAGTCAGAGGGAAGGGGAGGAATGGTGGGTGGTAAGCCCAAGGTGTATCTCTGAATGTGTTTAACCAGGTCTGCCTGAAGTGTAATCAAAGTAAATTTTTTAGCTTGATGGAGGAAAGAAAGCTTGACTCCCACTGTCCTTTACTTTTCTTGGTCTTCCCAGTACTGAGCACAGTGCTTGGCACACAGGAGGCGCCTAATAAATGTTTACGGACTGACAATGGTAATTTAAAGAAGTCAGATTTAGTGCCTGTCACGGTGACTTGGAGCAGTACCAGGGCTCTCTTCTTCTGGGTGAAGCAAGCTAAATAAAATACATGGAAAATTCCTGCCTCAGAGCTGGTGAAGGCTCGTATTGGTGTGGCCTCCTGAATGGCTTCTGGCTTTCTTCTCTTGCTGGGAATCTAAGGATGGAAAAGGATTGTTAGCTTGAGGACCTGGGATGAGCAGTGGAGTGTCTAGGAGGGCAGCTAGAGGTGTAGACAAGGTGCGGTTTCAGGTTAAGAGACTTCAGTGATCATCCAGGCTAACTCTCACACTTAGGAGAAAACTTTGCTGTTCCATGGAAAGAATGCTGGGTTTGGAGCCCCAGCTCTGTAACTTAACTATCTGTGTGACCTTGGCCAAGTCAGTTCATCATGTACCTCAGTTTCCTCATCTGTCAAGTGAAATGGTTTGACTAGAGAACTGATGAGTCCCAAGGAAGTCAAACATTCAATATTCAAACTTCCATCCCTGATTCCAAATCTAGTATTTCCCCCACCCTGTGCTAGCCTTTAGCACTGACTATGCTCTTTTACGGTTAATGTTCTCTTTGAATATAAGTTCCTTCCTTTGTTAAGAAGGGAGAAATCTCTTTAATAGATGGGAATGAATTCTTCCTGGATGCTGAGCATGAATCTGCACAAGTGGAAGGGCTTTTAACATTTTCAACTTAAATTTTGCTTCTATGGCCAGAGTTACCAAGCTAAAATTAGTGTGGCATCCTGGTCTGGGAAGCAGCAGTTTGTGATTTTGGGTGGAAAAAACAGCTTTTTCCATGACTTTGAGTGAATTCAGATGGCCTGGAGAGGGGCTCAAGTATTCATTTCAGGCCACAAACCATAAGGTCCCTTTCCTACCAACAGCAAGTCCAGTTTTCCTAGCTGGTGTGTATTGGGGTGGGACCATTGTATGTTATTGCATAGGAACCCTGCTAACCCCTCTCCCCTTACCCTGCCCCATGCTTGTCACAAAAGCCTTCTTTCTCATGACATATATTATAACATATTGGTATGCATCTGGGGGGTGTTATTCAGTTATTTTTTAGTCTGATTCTTTGTGACCTCTTTTTGGAGTTTTCTTGGCAAAGGTAGTAGATTTCATTTCCTTCATCAGCTCATTTTACAGATGAGAAAACTGAGGCAATCAGGGTTAAGTGACCTGCCCAGGGTCACACAGGTAGTGTCTGAGGTGGGATGTGAACTCAGGTCTTCCTGACTCCATGCTGGCACTCTCTGCATGTTTGTGCCACCTAGCTGCCCTTCATTTGGGTGACACATCAGTAAGTGGTCACTGGGAGATCATAGGATCATAGCTTTATTGCTGGAAGGGTCCTTAGAGGCCGTGCAGTCCAACCTTCCCCAAACTCCTCACCACCCATTTTACAGATGAAGAAATAGTGAGTTGCTTGTAAATGTCAGAGGTGGCATTTGAACCCAAGTTTTCTGACTCTAGGTTCTGCACTCTACCCACTTGCTCATACCGCCATCCTGAAGGTACTTATGTGGGAGCTGGGTGACTACTTGCCTGGTGGTATGAGGTGGGAGTTCTTTTCCAGACAGGTATTAGACTAGCTGACCTCTCACATTGCCCCTACCTCTAAGGTTCTCCAGTTCTTTTGTGAGCAGTGGTTGGAGGTACATGCATGAGGAAGAGGTGTTGGTGGAAAGAGAGCAGTTCCAAGGAAGAAGGCCCTTACGACTGGGAACCGAAGGCAAAATGTAGCTATCTGACATTCCACACCTCTGAATCATGGTCTGCCAGGCAAGCTTGTCTCCGCTGCACTGGTGATAAGAGCCTTTCTCACAAAGGGGGCAGACACCAACTTGGCTCTTGCTCCTGGTTACAAATGGTGATGATAAAGGCTGACATTTTACACTCATTTAATAGAAAGCATAGGATAAAGGGGCGGTGGGCTTTAACATTCCTCTGTTAATTGCCATGTTTTGAAAGCATTAGTACCTGTCTCATTGTCCTGCATTCGCTCATACACACCTTCCTGTGGACATCGGTTCTATGTGTGAGGAAGGACATTATGAGGCAGCTGGAGGAAGTCCAATACCAGACAAGAAAGGGCTGGGAAGAATTATTTGGCTTATTTGCAACTTTGTCGTCATAGGAACAGAAAATGAACTGCAGTGCATTTGTTCATTCATTTCAACACGCATTTATTACGTTCAGTAGCCTCATATTGTGCTCGGTTCTGGAGCACAGCAAAAACTAAGACAGTTGTTGTCCCTCTGGAGAGAATTAGAAACTATTTACCTGGACAAAGTACCTGGCATATCCCAGATACTTAGTAAATGCTTGTTGATTGATCCAAAAAAGGACTTGTTTTTTTTAAAAATGTGCCCCTCCTGAATTCATGTTATGGCAGGATTATGCAATTATAGATGGCCTCAGGTTTGCAAGGAGACTACCAGTATTTCCTCTTGGGCTTTGGCTCTGGTAGAATGAACACAGATCAGATTTAGAAGACAGGCAGTGAGACTTGGGACTCGCCAGATTGTTGATAGGACTGGATCTTGGAACTTGACATGAGACCCATCTACCCCCTCTCATACCCTATATATGTGTGTGTACACATACATACATATTCACATGCACATTTAGGTTGTATATAGAGAGCTCTATTAATAGGGAGAATATATGGTTTTAAAAAAGCATTAGATTTGGAGCCTGACAACCTGAGGTTAAATCTTGGCTCTGGCAGGAAGGAGTAGTGGCTAGAATGCTGAATTTGAACTCAGGAGAGTCTGGGTTCACATTTTACCCAGACAGTCACTAGCCCTGTGATCCTTCTTGGGCAAGTCACTTAACTTTTCTCTGCCTCAGCTACCACATCTGTAAAATGAGGAGGTTGGACTCAGTAGCCTCTAAGGACTCTTCCCAGATATTATTATCATATGTGAACTTGACCGAGTCACTTGCTTTATGCCTTAGCTTCTTCTTCTGTAAAATGGAACTTTATTGTATTTCTCCTTGAGGGCAGGGACAGTTACATTTTTGTCTTTGTATCCTGGAACATACTAGAACATATCGGAATATACTAGGCATTTAATAAAGGCTTGCTGATTGATTTCCCAGGATTGGTAGTGAGATTGTAGAAGTCAGTACTAGCCATTACCAGCACTTCTTTATTTAAAGACCAACCATGCAGATTTACATGCAGAGTACAGTAGTGACCCTACCTGAGTTTTCTCTGGAGGGCTTGGGTATTAACACCTCGGTTTTGTTTGTCTTTGTTCTTGCTGGACATTGCTAGTGACAGGCTGGGTGTCCTCGATATCTGACCACTCTGAAGGGCCACTTTCTAGGCAAGAGAGTGGAGAATATCCCTGGGAGCATTAGAGATATGGTGGGACTGGATGAGGCATGACCTTGGAGGTTGAGTTGATAGGTTTGTTTTTTAGCTGTAGAAGTTTCCAGGGCCCTCTTGGAATCTCAGAATTCTAGAGTCAACCCTCATGTGAAATAGAAATTCCTTGCACAAGCAGTCTTGACCAGTGGTCTTCCAGCCTCATTTGTGCCCCCTCCCATCCCATCCCCCCTGCCCTTCCAAGGTGGTGCATTCCATTTTTCAAGAGCTCTCACTGCTAGGAAGCCCTACCTGAGAGGAAGCTGAACTCAGCCTCCCAGGCACTTACCTTTAATGTTCCTGGTTCTTCTCCTTGAGCCAAGAAGAAGAGAAGTACTTCTTCCACACGATAGTGCATCATATATCTGAAGAGAGCTCTCCTGGTCCCTGTAAATCATCTCTTCTCAGAAGGATGCTCAGACAAGCAGGACAGTTTTGGAAAGTAATGTAGAATTTATTGCATACTTCTTCAAATGGCAAAGAGTATGAAATGGAGATTCAGTTTTAGATAGAAGGACCTTTGTGTTCTTCTGTTTTATGTAAATGTTCTTTTTTATGTTTGTTAAAAATTAAAAAAAATAATAATCTTCTTCCACAGACACAGTGATAGGTCCTCTACTAAGGAAGCTGAGGTCGGTGGATTGCTTGAGGTTGGGAGTTTTGAGCTTCAGTAGGGTCCGACTAGATCTGGTGTTTGCATTAAGTCTCAGGAATCATATAGTGAGCTCTCAGAAGCAGGGAGTCACCAGGCTGTTTGAAGAGGGGCCAACCGGCCCAGGTCAGACGACTCTGTGTTGATCATGAGTGAGATCAGGCCTGTGTGATAGGGAGACCCGGGTTCAAAAGAAAAAGAAAAAACCTACTCATCTCAGGCTAATCAGCCTCACCTTTTCCAGTCATTCGTCCTGTGACATGGTTTCAGAGTCTTTTACCACTTAACTCATCTTTCTAGACCACTTCCAGCTTTCCTTTTTTAAAATTTGACTTCCAGGACCTAAAAGAGGACTCATCAATCTGCCAGCATTGGTTAAATGCCTACTACCATGTGTCAGGCTCAGTGCTAAGAGCGAGGGGTCCAGACAGGGCCTGTATTCAAGGAGCTTACATTCTCTTGGCAAAGACAACACATACCTATATAGGGATGTTTTCTGCCTGTTTTACTCTTTGCTTTCCATTTTAGTATCACTAAAGGCTGGAAGTACGAAGCCTGTACAGGCAGGGATTCAGACTGCTCCCTATAGATTGCAGTAAGCCAAGTGAGACTTAGGCAGGAGTGGGGAATCTTCCTCTCTTGAATCATTGATCTGCAGGGAACAAAACCAGTCCTGACCCACACTGGATTACAAACAAGATCCATGCTGCCTTCACAGTTGGCTAAAATCAATGACCAAATGGGGCAGTGATGCAAACACTACCCTATCCTGCCTATCACCATAGCCTCCCTTGAGTGCTAGTGCCAGAAGATAGCTATGCCAAAAATACTATTAAGTGAAAAGGAATATATTTCACATCTATATTTCCAAAAATATTTGAGCTCCAGTCTTGATCTTTCACTAGATTTCCTGCTCCAGAATTTGAGGAAGCCCATTACTGGAAAAGAAAATCACAATCTTATCTTTACCTGGTAGACTGACCATTTGTATAACACAAAGGACTGTCCAACGATCTGATAAAATAGACTTTTATTATTAAGTGGCTGGAGTTTGGAAAGACTGTTCTTTGTGTTAGTGCTTGAGATAGAAAGACAAGAATGACCCATGATCCTAGAGCCATAGCATAATCTTCCTATTTTACAGACAAAGAAACTGAGGGCCAAAGTGGTAAATGGATTTGCCCAAGGTGACACAAATAGTTTTGAGCCCAGGTCTGCATTCTCCCTGCTGAAACACAAATCTTCTCAAAAGAGTGTTTATATTTTTATGAAGGGGAGGAAAAGGAGGAAGGGGAATAGAATAGGTAAACATTTAAGTTTATAAATGAGAATTCATGATGGAAAGAGAAAGCACTAGCATTTGGGGAATGAGGACAGGCTTCTGTAGGAGAAGGCACATGACCTGAGCCTAGAAGAAGTCAGTTATTCTCTGTCTGCGGAGAGTCTGATAAAAATCTGGGAGAGTCAAGAGGTCCGAGTTCTAGTAATTATGCAGCTCATTTCACTGTTTGACAATGACCAAGCCTTGCAGCATTCTGACCTTTTGTCACCTCACTGTAAAATGCACAGGTGCAATATTTGTCCTACCCACCTTACATGTGAAATGCTGTACAAATATTAGGTGGTAGTGCTGCTGTTGTTAAGTGAGAATATCCTGAGATTTCTGTTTTTTAGATTTCATTTGTATTGTTCTTATGTCACCTCGATTTCTGGGTATCTCTTTTCCTCCCCTCCCCTTTTAATAAAAAAGAAAAAAGAGAGAAAACAGTTCAGTAAAACCAATGAATGATCACAGCTTTGTGTCGCAGTAAATGCTGTATTCCGCACCCTCGGTCCCGTGTCTCTGTAAGGGAGGTGCAGTTCTGAGACCCGTCACTGTTCTCCCTGGATCCGTCCTTAACGGTGTCCCAGCCAGCCAGCCTGGCTGTTCTGAGGCCCGAACTGATCCCTCTGTAGCTTGTCCTGGAGCTGATGCCCCCAGAGCTGGCGCCCCTCTCCAACCCTGCCCTGATCAAGCCCTGCCAGTATCCGCTTTGGCTTGGGATAGCAAACCTTCCAGCTTAGGTAATGTGTTTGCATTGGGGGAGGCTGGTTATCCTCTTCCCTTATGTTTTTTCCATAAGAATGCTTTTGACATTATGCTTTTATCTACTTCCTAAGAAGAATTGATCTGAAGTTTAGTTTAGGGGAGTAGCCTGAAGTAGACCTCGGAAATCCATTAATGATTTTTCTTGCTGTCATTTCTAATGCATTACACCGAAAGGAGGTTCTCTTATCTACTAGTTCTTGGAAAGGAGCAACAAGCCTCTTGTGCTGTGAGCCTGGTCCTGTGCACTGCCCTTGTGTCTTTTTACCCAACACTCCTGGGGATCTGAGGGTGGCAACACACATGGAGAACTGTGGTCTAAAGTAGGCTCACTAAACAGGTGTTGACTGTCAGAAGGGCAGTGAGTCCTAGTCAGCTGGCATTTTTTCAGTGCTTATTATATGCCAGCCCCAGTGACAAGCAGCAGCAATACAAAGAAAGGCAAAAAAACCCAGTGACCCTACTCTCAGGGAGCTCCCATTCTAATGGGGGAGACTACATGAGATTAATTGTGTACATTCAATTGAAGAGGGAAGAGATGGTTCCTTCTAGAAGGAGGACATAGGGTTGGATAAGATTTGTTGTAAAGAAATATTTGTAGATGACTTCAGAAAAACTTGGAAAGACTTATACACACTGATGCAAAATGAAGTGAGCAGAACCAGGAGAACGTTGAACACAGCAACAGTAATATTGTAAGGATGATCCACTGTGGAAGACTTAATGCTTCTCAGCAATACAGTGATCCAAGACCATTCCAAAGGACTCAAAGGATGAAAAATACTATCCTCCTCCAGAGAAAGAACTCATGGCATCCACATGCAGATCAAAGCAAACTCTTTTTCGCTTTCTTTTATTGTGTGTATTTTTTTATTTCTTTTTTCTTTTTTGTCTGTGTTTTCTTTCACAACATAGCTAATATGGAAATATGTGTTTTGTGAGTTCTCCTGTATAACCTGTATCAAATTGCTTATCATCTCAGGGAGAAGGGAAAGGAGGGAGAGAATTTAGAACTCAAATTTAAAAAATGAATGTTAAACATTGCTTTTATGTGTAATTGGGAAAAAATAAAATATTATTTTAAAAATATTTGTAGAGTTAGAGTTTTAAGAAATCTTGGAAATCACTTAGTTCAACCCCTTCATTTTACTGATGGAAGCAACTGAGGCTTAGTAAAGTAAATTGTCTTATTTAAGGTCACATAGCATATTTAAGGTCAGGTTCTCTGACTTCATTTCCTGTGGTCCTTCTGAGTACTCCCCCTCTGATTATCACTGGCCACAGTATTCACTATCCTCTGAAGAGTCCTGTTCTAAAACAACTGAGGCCTCGGGCTCAGTTTATGTCCCTCAGATCATCCATGTGCCATGTCATCTCCTACCTCCATGTTTTTGCTCAGGCTGTTCTACATGCCTGACATGTCCTCCTGATTTGAGACTTGGTTCAGGTGTCCCAACCTTCCACATGAAAACCTTCCTTGATCTCCATGCTTCTTAGTACTTTCTCCTACTTCAGATTATATTGTTTTTATTGGTATAACTATTGTATCCCCCCAGTAGAAAGAAAAAAAAAAGACAGAAACTCTTTAAGAGCTGAGTGATTTCTTTCTTTGTTTTTGTTTTTTGTATTTTCAGTGCCCAGCATAATGCCTTCCATGTAGTAGGTACTCTAAAAATGGGTAGTTAATGGAAATTAATTGAAAGGTGCTGGCTGCCATAGTGCAAAAAGTGCTTCCTGAATTCAGATCTGACCCTCTGACACTTACTAGCTATGTGACCTTGGGCAAGTCACTTCATCCTATTTGCCTCAGTTTCCTCATCTGTAAAGTAAATTGGAGAAGGAAATGCCAAATCATTCCAGTATCTCTGCCAAGAAAACCCCAAATGGGATCATTAAGAATGAAGAGTTGGACACAACTAAAAATGGCTCAACAAGAACAGTGACAGAAAAGGCAAGAAGAGTCCCCCCTTTTGGCAAGTGATTCTCAGGGAAGGTGAGATTTCCCTTTGTGAGTTTGCCTCTCTGGGCAGAATGAGGGGAGCTGGGCTAGATGACCTCTCAGTCGCATCCAACTCTGAATCTGTTTTCCCTCTTCCTCATTGTAACAATGGTATTGATAGTCATGTTTCCAGGGAGAAAAAGGAAACCGATAAGATCCGTTAGTGAATGCCAGTCAGTTTCCCTTCCTTGCCAGCCATTTGTTTCCTGTTCCTTGAATTCCCTTCTTGCCAAGGCTAAGGTCCACTTCCCTGGACCTTCTCCTGTGGGGTGGGGGAAGAAGGCCAGGCTGTACCTGGTGCCCAAGGAGGAATTCCCTACAGGGCTCTGCCTCAGTCATGACCAGTGCTTTGGAGTTCAGAGAGAAGATGGGTTCAGAGAGTTTTCTGTATTCAGCCCAAGGGGAGGGGCAAAAAGAAAGGTAACAGTCACAATGATTCAATTAATCACCAACTATGTGCCAGGCACTTTGCTGGGCACCCTTGCCTCCAAAGGGCTTCCATTCTGCTGGGTAGTAAATGGAACTAGGTCAGGCTGAGCTGCATCATGAGAGGCCTTTTTGACATTAAGCTTCCTGAGGAAATCAACTTGACTCTTGTGGAAAGTTTTATAAACAATGTATGATCAGCAAAGGAAGTGGGCTGGGGCTAGAGCAAGGGATAACAGATGGACGGCTGCGTGCTACCCTGGAACCCATGAAACATAAAAAGGCTTGGAGGAAGTCTTCCTACATGCCAGGTAGAACATCTGGGCAGCATTTGTGGGAGAGAATGTGAACAAACATTGGCATGGGATGAGAAGGCAGAGAGCGGCTGAAGTCTGCATCTGGGACCACAGATGCATTGAGCTATATCAAGGGATGAACTCCTGGCATTGATAAGAAAGCATGGATGGCTTCAAATCTCCATCCAGAACCACACATCCATGGAGCTACATCAAGAGATGAACTCCCAGCATTAGATTAAACCTCCAACCCTTATTCTTCATATATTCCTCAGATTCCTCTCTCAGAATCATGTCCTGCCATCTATTTCTCAGTGTGAAGCATTCAACATGGAACTAAGTTTGAGTTTGTACTGGTTGATGGGGTTCTTGGTGTAGCAAGCATATGCTTTCATTGCATTTTGCCTTTATAAGTTTGTCTCCTTTTTATGACCTTTGGGTTTTGACTAAGAGCAGTTGGTCAGCGTGCTGAGTAGGAAACTTGGACCAGTGGTGGGACAGCTACAGGAGGCATGAATAGCACTTTGACCTTGGTTGCTTAGAATGGAGAGTGAGGGAGCTGAGTTTATTTCTGGGGGTGGAGAAAGTCAAAGGTTGATGACCTAGCAGAGTGTGCTGCAGATGAGGGATATGCCAAGGGACCTTTGAGAGTTCATGGAATCAATCCCCTCCATTTATAGATGAGAAAACTGGAGCCCAGAGTGGTGAATTTACTACCCAAGGTCACACAGAGGTAGAGAGCAGCTGGTCTCCTGGGATTAGATCCCAGGTCCTACCTCCTTGCTGGGGCTGAATAGGGGGGGCCATGCTTTTATGCTTGGACCAGTAAATGACATTTGTCTCTTGATTTTAAGGTTTTCATTCAGTCATTTGATCTTACCAGCAACCCCCTATGGGAAAAGCATTTTATGCAGATGGGGAAACTGGGCCTCAGAGAGGGAGGCCAAGTGACTTGTTCCAGGTCACACTACTGGTTGCTGTCTAGAACCCAAGTTTTTGGGAGCTCTCTTCCCTCCCTCCTCCTCCTTCTTCTCCTTCCTCCTCCCTTCTCCCTTCTCCTTCCTCACAACCTATGATTTCATCAGTGTAGGGAGCTTCGGGTGCCTTTTTGGCTGAGTCAGCACCTAAAATTCAAAATCCCAGAGAGTTGCCCAACCTGGAAGAGTAAGGTGACTCCCCCAGCTTCACCTGGTCAGTGTGTGTCAAGGTCAGGACTGGAATCCAGGGCTCCCTGGCTCCCAGCCGTTGTGTTCCCTTCCCACTCAGCCCATGACTTCTTCCCTTTTTTTTTTTTCCATTACACCATGCCGCCCCTCCACAGTACTTAGCGGGCATCTGGCTTTGTTATTTCACTATGGTAACAGTAGCTGCCTCTTGTATTTTTGTACAGATAAGGGAGGAAATTCAGGGCCCCACGTCCTAGAAAGGAATCAACATCTGGCTCAAGCATTAGAGCATCCCCAGCCCTGAGGGTGTTCCTGAAGTCCCTCTGGGTTGCTGATTTTTTTTTTGGAGGTGGGAGCGAGAAGAGAGGGGGTGGGAAGGAAGCAGCCCCAAGAAATCAGCCCCAGCTCTCTCTCCTGCTGTGTGAGGACAGCACCCACCCATTTCCAGGATGTACACGGGGCTGACCTGACATCTCCTGGAATCACCCCGACAGAAAGCCAGCCTCTCCTCCCCTCTGCCCTGTGCCCACTGACTCCCAGACTCACTTTAGCAAACCTGTGTCCAGGCTGCCAATTTCCAGGCCAGGCTGGTTTGCCAGCCTCACGTTCAACTCCATTTCCTTTTTAAAAAGTTAGTTTTGCAGGTTGCGTTCAGTTTTTACATAACCGCTATCTGAATGAAAAAAAGATCATTTAATAAAAATATCCTATGATGACAAGCATTTGTATAGTACTTGAAGATTTACAAAATGCTTTACAAATATTCTCTGACCTGGTCCTCACAACCACGTTGGAAGGTTAAGTGGTATTATTATCCTTACTTTAAAGCTGACAAAGCTGATGCCCAGATAGGTGAAGTGGCCCATCATTCAGGCAGCATCTGAAGCAGGATTTGAACCTTGCTCCTGCCTGACTCCCAATCTAGTGTGCTACCCACTGGACTAACTGCCTCCCTGCCCTATACAGTGACTTCATCCAGCTGGCCAGACAACAGTCTGTCCTCAAAGCTTCCCACCTCTCTGCTGAGAAGGAGGGTTGTCTACTTCCTGTTCTAGTGGCCAGGTTTTCCTGATTAGGTTTTCCATTACTCAGGCTTTGACTTCCTTTTATCTGTACTTTTCATTTAACAATTCTTTAGGCATTGTGTCTTGTTGACTTTGGATGAAGCAGCATGGTGGTACAATGGATAGACTACTGGGTCTGGAGTCAGGAATAGCTGAGTTCAAATCTGGCCTCAGACACTAGCTATGTGATCTTGGGAAAATGATTTAACCTCTGTCTCCATTTCCTCAACTGTAAAATGGAAAATATTAATGGTACCTACCTCCTAGAGCCATTGTGAGAATCATATGAGAAAATATTTGTAAAATACTTAACACAGTCTCTGGCGCATAGTATTTAATAAATATGTCTCCCCCTTCCCCCTCTCCCATTGCCCCGTTCTGCTTTAGAGTGGGAGAATTTGTCGTATTTTTCTCCCCCACTTTCCATCTGGAGGAAGGAAGAAAGCCTTTTCTGGAACTCAGCCTGATTTGATGAATCGGGGGCCAGTTTGGAGGGATGGGCTTTGGTCCTCTTTTGTCTGACAGCAGATGTGAGGACTGAATGAAGGAGAGCAGGAGAGGAAGGAGCTGCTGGAAGACAAGCTATGGCTTTGATTTTACTGAGTGCTTGTGGAAACAGCTCTGAGTTCTCCAGCCTTTAAGAAGAGACTGATACTACTGATCGAAGGAGACTCTATTTACAAACTCAAAATCTCTACCCCTCTCCCTCCCTCCAGAGGTTAATTGACTGACTAGCCTAGGGTTTTATAACTAATAAGATTTGGAACTGGGATTTGAACTCACCTCCTTCTGACTCTTGGCTTAGTGTTCTGGCCATTGCACCATCCAGCAGACAATTGGTTATTCAGCCTCGGTCCTTGGGATGCAGGCTAATTATAAAGGGGTTCTCTCCTTCCCCTTGAACCTAGCTCTGCTATTGTTGGAATTAGTGTCTCTCTGTGAAAACTGGAACACAGTGGCATCTCTCCCTACCCGTCATCTGGTGCAGAAAAGCAGACTCTTTTTGCTCAGTGTGTAGTGACCATTGCTGGAGGGGAATCCTTAGTTCTTTCACTGAAATTAGCTAGAAGTGAGATGATGCTTGGTTCTGTGACCTTAGGCAGGGTTCTGGACCACTTTCACTTGGTCGTAACTGGGGTCAGATGCTGGGGTCTTGAGGGCTTTGTCTCCAGCTGTTCTGAGTGAAACTTTGGAGTGTCAGTAGCTGCTGGTGAAGAGAATGCTGGGAATTTTCTGGAGATGGCTTATTTTTATTGGCTTAAGCATTCCTCCTCCTTTCTAAAGAGATGTTGGTATCTCTGAAGAAGATTGAAGTCAGTTCCTCTGTTAAAGACCCTGCAGTGGCATCTGGTCCTCAGGGCAGAGCAGAGTCCATTATGGTTATGGTGCATGGGCAGCACATGCAAACCAAGGGATGCTATTTTTTCATGTGATTTTTTAAGATAAATGCACATTTTTGGTACCTCCAAAGTCCACTTTTCATGTTAGAAGAGGTAATTATTTTAAGTCGTCAGATCCAGTATATCACTGTCTACAGGAAACCTTTGTGCCTTTGCTGTAATTTTTAAAACTTTACCAAGGGCTTTGTTCATGTTGTGACTCAGGCTATAGTCTAAGCTCCTCCACCTATATTTAAAAGTGTTTAGTGATATTGTTTTTATATCTCCTGCATTTCCAACTATATTCCTTTCCCCAACAATACTCAGGGAACTTTCCCTTGGAACAAATAAATTTTTTAAAAAAAAGAGGAAAAGAGGCAGGTCAGCATAACTAGCCGACAAATCAACGAACTGATAGTTTATGCACTGGTCACGTCCATTGTCCTTCCTTTCTGCACAGAAGGCAGAATGGAGCATTTTCTTACCTCTTCCCTGGGGCCAAGTTTGGTCATTATAATGATACCCTGCCCAGAGGGCTTTGGTTTTTTTTTTCTTCTTTTTTGCCCTTTCTATTTCCACTGTGGTCATCATTCTGTACATTTTTTCCTCCAGGTTCTGTTTACTTCCCTCTACATTCTCATACTTCTCTGAATTCTTTTTTGCCATTGTTTGTCATGGCTGGGTAGTAATTTCATTCTATTTATCTGCCACAGCTTTTCCTAGTCATTCTCTAGTTCTTGGTCAATGGACAATCTAGTATGTTTCCAGTTCTTTGCTGCCACACAGAGTTCTTTTGGGGCTGGTAAGTCCTATAATGCAGGTGCTCCTTGAATGCAGACTCAATCAACAACAGACAGCAGCCTTCTCCTTTTCCTGACAGACCTCACTGACCCACAGCAAGTTCCCTCCTCACTTTAGTATCTTGACTCTTGTCTCTTGTACCCCTCCCTGAAGGTTCTCTGACTTTCCTTTGTGTTGCACCTCTCTAGACTTTCCCAACTTTCCAAAATCCAACTTACTTTAGCCTCTTCCATGAAGCCCTTCCTGAGTGCTCCCGGCCACTGAGACCTTAACTTCCCTGAGCTCTGGGGAACCACTGAATTACTCTTCTGGAGTCTCTGTTCATTCATTATCCATTGTTACATTTGGTTGTCGTCTTGGATTGATATCAAATGGTTTCACATATTGTGTTCTTGTCTTGTGTTCTCACATGGATTGGGAAGTCTTTGAGGAAAAGGATTATGTTTTTGTCTTCCCCAAGGTGCTGAGCAAACAGTAGTTATCTGTAAATACATGCTGTTGAGTTGAATTGGAAGGGGGTGAAAACAAGACTAAATAACTAGAAAGGACCTGTGTCATTTCTACCTTGTCAGCATCTCTTGTGTACATCCGTGATCTCCTTTTACAGCCACCATGGTTATAACGGCCCTAAGTCACTCTCACCTGGAGGTTTGAAATACTTTCTATCCATCTCTCTGCTTAAGTCCCTCCCCACTCCACTCCCTTCTCCTCATGGCCATCAAAGTAATTTTCCTTAATTGCAGATATGACCGTATCCCTCTCCCCCTCAAAGAACTCTGTTGGTTCCCTATATCACTCCAAGATCAAATGGAAACTCCTTTGTCTGGTATTTAAAGCCCTGACCCACCTGCCCTCTTCTTACACATCCACTCTGATTCTTTCCTTCTCCTTCCTCCATGAACTCTGTGGTCCAGAAGTACAGTTGTTGCAAGTGACTTTCCATGCCTTTGTCCTGGATGGCCTGGTTCCTAGAATGCTGTCTCTCCTCATCCCTGCATGTCTCTTGGTTTCCCTGGCTTCTTTCAAAATTTAGCTCAAATCCCATCTTCTGCAAAGGAGCCTTTCCTAGTCCAGAAGAGACCCCTTCTGCCTCTGCTGACCTCTGCTCTTTGACTCTAAGAGACCAACTTGTGACTGACTAATGATAGCTATAGTTGGGTTCTGGGATTTAGGAAAGGTACCTTTGGTCTTCAGGCTGCTTGAGCTCCAGGTGCTATTCTCTAGAGATTCTAACATGGTTCTCAAAACTTGAATGATAATTTTTCGAGTTTAAGGAGCATTTTGTAAGGTTTGTGAAGAATTTTGCTTATATTACCTCATTTGATCCTAAAAGGCAGATACTATTATTATCCACAATTAACAGATGAGGAAACAGACAGAGAGAGGGAATGTGATTTGCCCAGGGTCACACAGCTATTAAGTGTCTGAGACCAGATTTGAACTCAGGAAATGGAGTCTTTCTGACTCCAGGCCTGGGACTCTGTCCACTGTACTAAGTGCTTAATTTTCATTGGCTGACATCGCCATGGCTTCCTGATCTTTCCAGAGGATGGGGTGAATGAAGTTGGGAAGTGTGTGTCCAGAAGCCAACCTCGAGGATCCTATTTCCCAACTAATCTTTAGGATTTGCTTTTTGTTTAATTCTGAACTTAACAAATGCCAAATAAAATGAGCATTTCAATATATGTTATGGAAAAGGAGAGAGGAATCTTTAGTTTCCAGGGAAACAAGGAATAGCTCTCTCCCCTCAGCTGTGTTATGGGCTGAGGACCTGGGCTCCTCTCATCTAGAGTCCGGAGCGCTTCTTATTCAGAAGGTATTCAAACCTGGTCACTTTGGACTGCACTTGGGAGCAAAGGAGTTTAAAATGAGAACCAGTCTTAATAGCCCATTTAAAGCTACAGCCACAGCTCTCTGGCCTTATGGAGCAGGACGACAACACCCTTGGACTCTTATAAAGGGAAGATGGGAGAGTTAGGCTAAAGGCTTCCATGGAAGGACCAGAGGAGGTCAAATGTCATGGCCCTGGGCTCCTCACTGGTCCTGTGCTAGGCACTTGATTGCTCCAGTTCAAAACCACTCCATTGGCTCCATTGCTTCTGGCCACAGAACACTTTGGAACCTCTTGTATTCTTGTCCTGCATTGATGAATTTGAATTTCTAACGCCTGCATTAAAGGTCTGGGGTTGTAGCTCTAGAACTGAAAGGAATCTTAAGGGCCAAAATTTAGAAATTGAGGAAACAGATCTAAGGAAGTTAAGTGACTTGCTCAAAGTTACTCGGCAGTATCAGGTACAATTGGAACCCAAGCCTTGTCTTCAGACCCAGCGTTCTTTCCCCTGTACAAATGCTGAGTTTAGGTTTCCATGTTTGTAAGAACTGAATGGGTGCAGAGCCTGAAGTTGGTACAAAGAAAATCTCAATGTCCTTCTCATTTATATTCACCGTGACAATGTGGAGAGAAAAGGGGCATGTTATCTCCTGGTCCTCAGCTCCAAGAATCTGCCATCAAAGGGGCATCAGAGAATTTCACAGTTGGAAGAACTTCACTATCCTCAGGCTGTTAGGAGAAGCTTTTTAGAAATGTGCCTTAAAATCCATCCATCAAAGAGAAAAAACCAAATGAGATGTGTTCCCTGGCAGGCCACTGCCAGTCACCAGTCCCCCAAGTCACCAGTGGACAGTAAAATGTAAACTTTTCCTTGCTGCAACAGATCCCTTGGATCTAAAAAAAAAAAAACCAAAAAACATGTTGATTTAACTTGACAACCTTTTATTAAGCACCTACTCTGTACCAGGCTTGGTGCTGGGGTCTGGGCTGTCCTTTGTGTGCTTCCATTCAAAGCAAGTGAAGGCTTTGGGACACCTGAGCTGAACTGAGGCTCCAGAAGTAACTAGCTTTGTGAGCTGAGACAACTAGCCCATCTGTAAAATGGGGAAAAGAATACTTCCACTGCCTACATCACAGAAGGATCAGGAAGCTGGAGGATGATTATAAATGTAAACTTCTGTGATCATGGAGTCTACCTCCCCCATTTGACAGATGAGGGAGCCAGGAGTCCTGGATATTTAGGGCAGGCACAGGTGGTTGTGTGGGTATGGAAAGTGACGTGCAGCTTTGCCATTGTCCTCTCTTCCACTCTTTCCCTCACTCCTACATATTCATTAGAAAAGAAGAGAGGGACAGTTTGTGGTAGGGATCCAAGCAACCCACTTACCTCTCTGTTTTGCCCTCCCAGTATTGAGAAGTAGAGGAACAGATGGTTTCCCAGAACAGAGGGGTTGGGCCTGATAAGCACTTGCGAGCATACATGTAGAGAGGTGTTGTGAGGCAGCCCTTCCTTCAGAAAGCCTCTCTTTCTATGTGCATAGTTTCCCAAACCTTGAATGACGGATCAGAGATTCAGAACTGGAATGAAGTTTTGTAGTCGCCTAATCCAGTTCTGCTCATTTTAGAGGTGAGAAATGGAGAGACTTGCCTACAAATTATAAAAATTATAGCCAGGTTTTGAACCCAGGTCTCTGATTCTTCCCTTTGGTATATGAGGCATGACTATGAAGCTATGGGGAAAGTTAGCAAGGATCTTTGTGTCTTTAGACAACTTTTTCTTGCTGTGACAGATCCCTTGGATCAAAAAAAAAATTATGCCACTCCCTATCTTCAGGCTGTTAGGAGAGATTTTTTAGAAATGTGCCTTAAAATCCATCCAATAAAGAGAAGAAACCAAATGGGATGTATTCCAGCCACCGGTCCCCCCAAGTCATCAGTGGACAGTACAGTACGAGATTAGAGTCTTCTGAGGTCTAGACTCCTCAATCTATTTGCCATTTTTTCCAAAACATTTTAATTACTAGCTGTTTGATCGTGGAAGGTGACCCACTTAAAAATTATCAGGAGCTGAAAACAAACTCACATGCTTCTTGTAGCAGCTTACAAGTTGAATCACAACTAAATTCCAAGACTGGTAGGTTTCGGGTACCCTGGCTTGGAAAGCCTAGTATTAGATCATCAAAGAGAGTCTGGCCCAGTTTTCATGTTATCTCTAAGTCGTCAAAGCCTCATTAACTGAAGAAGGCCCATGTGTGTTTAAGCAAAACCACACAGGAGTTTCTTGGGCACTGGAGCCCAGAGCTCAGATGTTTATCTCTAACTCATGGAAATCAAGGGGAAATTTTACCAATTGCCATTCTGTGGGTACAGGCTGCTTGGTCCATGGAAATATGCAGCCAAAGTCAGGCTGGGGCAGGGAAGGTATCTCAATTAAAAGGGCTGGTACACATGATGCCATACCCATGGTGGAGTTTGTACAAGAACAGTTTCCACAAAGTTGCCCAGACATGACTGGGCCTCTGCATCTGCCCAGGGGAACGAGGAGGAATGGCTTATGTCAACTTTTGCATCCTTGGATTTGCTGAGTTAAAGAATCAGAAGCAATATTAAGACAAAACAAGCCAAGATTTAGAAATTCTGATCAACTGTGATGCCAGAGGACTTATGACAAAATATGCTACTTGCTTCATTATATGTGTGTATAGAATATATTTTAGTTTACAATGTATATGTATGTACATGTAGATGTATACACATAAATACATATACATATGTACATTGCTATTCTTTTGGAGTCATTTCAGTCAAGTTCAACTCAATGACTGTATTTAGGGTTTTCTTAGTAAAGACATTGGACTGGTTTGCCTCTCCTTCACCAGTTGATTTTATAGATGAGGAACTGAGGCAAACAGGGTTAAGTGATTTGTCCAGAGTCACACAGCTAGTGTCTGAGGGTAGACTTGAACTCATGAGAATGTGTCTTTGTGATTCCCTACTGTTCTATCCACTGTGCCACTTAACTGCCCACATAAATAATACACATGTCTATACACACACATATATATATATATACACATATATATATACACATGTATGTACTCACACATATATGATGTGGCCAATGTAAGAATTTGTTTTGCCTGACTATTCATGTTTCTAAGAAGTTTTGTTATTCTTGCTTTCTCAAGTGGGATGGGGGAGGGAAGGAAAGAATGTGCATCTGAAAATAAAATAAAATTTAATTTAAAAATAAAGAGCAAGGTCCATTCTCCAGTAGACAAATGGTCAAAACCGTTCTCAAAGGAAGAAAGGCAAGTTTTCAACAACCACTAATAATAAGGAAAATAGAAATCAAAACAATTCTGAGATTCAGTGTCATACCCATTAGAATGGCAAAGATGACAAAAACATGAAATGACAGATAGAAGGACAGTGCAGCATTGGTGAATCTGTATTGTTTTGGAAAACAATTTGGAACTGGCCTCGTCACTAAACTATGCATACCCTTTGATCCAGGAATACCAGTATTAGGTATCATAATAGCATTTTTTTGTTATAGCGAAGAATTGAAAATGAAAATGGAAGTCTATTAGTTAGATAATGTTTGAGCAAATTAAGGTATATGAATGTAATAGAATATTATTGGGTCATAAGGTGAAAAGAAAAGGTCTGGAGAAGCCTTAGAGGATTCATATGAACTGATGTGAAGTGAGCAGAACTCGTAGAACCATTTGTATACTAAGTATATAGTATTGTAGAGGAAAATGGTTGTGAAAAATTGAAGAATTCTGGTTAATGCAATTACTAGTCGTAACTTCTGAAGACTAATGATGAAGCTTGTGGCCCATCTCTTGACAGAGAGGTGGTGTACTAGTGGGACCTAATGAGATATACATTTCCATTGATAAAAAATGCATTTATTAGTTTTACTTGACTGTCTTTATTTGCTTTGAGAGAGAGTTTTCATTGGGAAGTTTGGAAAGGTTTTTTGGAGGGACTGGGGGAGACTGGTAATAGTGATGGGAAAAAGAAAGGAGAGCCAGTAAAATATTTTTAAAATACAAATAAACTAGAAGGAAGTTCTAGATCTTCTAGAAGGATCACAGACCAGCAAGGGTAGTGTGGGTACTACCTAGTTAAATTTAATATATATTAAAAAATTAAGCTATATTTAATGGAGATTTGCTGTTTCATATATAATCCTTTCTGTTCTTTGTAGATGGAAATGTTCATATTCTTTGATGTTTCTTAAGTTCATAAGATATTAAAAAAAAAATTAGCTATGGCATAGGAAGACCAAATGCTGATTCTCTGATTCCTTCCTGTGTCTCAGTAGCTAAGTGGGTGTGGGAATGGGGTCTGCCCTGCTCCTGATGGTGTGGGAGAAACTTGGGGACTGGGCAATATGGTAACATTGAGACATTAAGTCAGTCAGACAAAATTATCTGACAAATGTTCAACTGACGAACACATGATGAAATTTACTCTCTCCCCGTGGAAGACAGTGTGGGGGGACTTCAAGAGGGAATTATGTCCTGTCAGGCCAGGGTTTTCTCATTGGTCAGGTATGTTTAAATGATTTCTGTTGTTACAAGGGAGGGCTAAGGGATCATAGTAGGGAGTACAATGAGAAATGATTGGTGTTAGAACAAAAAGGCAACAAGAAAACAAAAAATAAAGTGGAGGAATCGTTAGAATAAAATTGAGAGCTGGTTTTAGGGTTAATGACCATGATGGGTATTTTTTAAAAAGACATAAAAAAACAAAAATGAAGGCTAACAGAATACAATTGAGGGCTGGGCTTGTTTGGAGTCTTTTCCCATGATTGGTTCAAGTTCTAAAATTTAGGAATAAAAGCCTTTGCTTCCACATGCCTTATAAACAGAGAAGATAAAGTATCTTCCCCCTTGATTTTCTTTCTCACCTTGGTCTCGTTGACTTTTGACTTGCCTCTTGGTTGGGTAACATGACAGCTGACTCAATGATATCTCAGAATGAAAAGGTCAACTCTGCACTCTCTTTAAGAACTCAGAATAGGCCTGGGGGTTGGTGGTAGCAATTGCTGTGCTCAGGTATTTATTTTTTCCCTCTGCTGACATCAGAGCAATTGGAGTAGGTGAGGGGTGATGGTGATGCGTGGCTTTTTCTCTGGGACCTCCCAGTAAGGGTTGCGTATCTCTGAATAGTAAAAGGCAGAGTATATTCTTGAAGTGTTTCTAGACTTTGGTCTAGCATAATCTGTTTCTGTAATACTGGGTGTTAATGGGGTACAGCCTTGATAGAAGGAGCCACTGGTTAGCCTATGACATAGGTTAGGAGGTTAGGAGGAACATTCCAGGGAGAGGGAAGAGGAAGGGAAAAATATGGATATAAATAAGGTGGAGAGAGTAGGGAGCTTTGGGTCATGGAAGTCCATCTAATTGGACAGAATTGACTAAGATTAGTTAGATAAAATGGCAAAGGTTGGCATTCTTTGAGCTTTGGCAGTGTCTGTCAGGGGATGCCTGCCATTGTGTTTAGCCATTCACAGAGGATTAAATTTCTTATATAGTGTTGATTCAGTCTAACTAGCCTGGGGCCACAGCCCTAGCTTGGGAGGATAACCAGTGTTCAATGCTCCTTTATTCCCTCTGGGTTCCTTCCATTTGCTATAGCTCTTCCCTCCACCTCCAAGGGGCTGCCATCATCCTACCATTTCCTAGCCAAAGGGAATTTCTATCTCTTTCTGTAAAAATAATTTTTATTGATATATTTTGTCTTTATATTACTTTTATTTCCCAACATATCCCTCACCCCTTTTCACTCTATTACAAAGAATAAAAAGAGGGGGAACTCAGTGAAATTAGCCAGCATATCAACTAAATTCAACATCCCATAGAGTGTTCCACACCTGTAATTCTCCACCTCTACAAAGAAAGGAGGAAGGTGCATCCTTCTCTCTCTTCTTCAGGTCCAGGCTTCCTTATTATAATTTCATGGCATTCAGTTTTCTTTTGTATTCTTATTCCTTCCATTAATGTTGCTATAGTGATTGTTTATGATTTTTGCTGGTTCTTCTTACTTTGTCTTGGATCAGTTCATAAAAATTTTTGTGTGCCTCTCTGTTTTCATCCTATTCATTGTCCGAACTGGCCTAATTGATGTTCCCTGAATCAATATTCTTTATCTTTTATTTTTTTAAATTGAATTATTTTATTTATTTTCAGTGTTCAACAGTCACTTCCATATATCTGAGATTTTTTTCCACTCCTTCCCTCTTATTCCTCCTTCCTTCCTCACTCCCTCCCTGAGATGGTGTACAATCTTATATAGGTTTGACAAGTACATTTCTATTAAATGCATGTTGCATAGAAGAATTAAAATGAATGGGGGAAACCATAAAACAAAACAAAACGTAACATAATGCAAAAGAAAATGGTCTGTTTCTATCTGCGATTCAATTCCATAGTTCTTTCTCTGGATGTGGAAGGTGTTTTGTCTCAAGAGTCCATTGGAAATGTTTTAAGTTCATGCATTTCAGTGAAGTACTAAGTCTACCAGAAAAATTCCTCGCACGCTGTGGTTGTTGCTGTGTGCAAAGTTCTCCTGGTTCTGCACTTTTCACTCAGCATTAGTTCATATAAGTCTTTCCAGGCTTCTCTGAAGTCTTCCTTTTCATCATTTCTCATAGCACAATAGTATTCCATTACATTCAAATACCACAGCTTGTTCAGCCATTCCCCAGTGGATGGGCATCCCTTTGATGTCCAGTTTTTGGTCACCACAGCATTCTTCATCTTGTCTTTGTGTTTTTGCCCAGTCAGTCGCTGTGCCTGGGATGCACCTTCCCAGCACTTTCACTTCCTAGAAGACCTGATCTCCTTCAGGCCTCAGCTCATGGTCCATGTTCTGTTATTCTTTCACTCGTTAGTGGTCTTGTTGTCTCTTATCCACCTTTCTCCCCTCTCCTCTCCCCTACCTCCCTGCCCCTCTCCTCACTTTTTCTCTCTCCCAAAATAATCACGTTATATATTTTATCTGTTTACATGTTGCTTCATTCTGGTAGAGTGTAATCTTTTTCAAGGACAGGGGCTTTTTCATTCCGTTGTAGCTCCCATCTCCATGTGCTGACTAAAATAGGCATTTAATATATGTATATCATGTTTTATTTTATTACTGGGAGCCCTGTCCATGGTTGTACCACCTCTGCTTAAAGAGCCAGTGATGGAGTATTTACAACTTCATGAAGCATCCCATAACACTTTTGTGTAGCTCTAACCATGGGGATGCTTTTCCTTATAACTGAGCTGGTCTGCCTTTTCAAGGTTCCATTCCATTACCCCTAGGTCTGTCTTCTGGAGTGAAGCAAAACAAATCCAGTCCTTCTCCATAATAGCTTATTGAATTTCAGCCTATCATCAGTCTCTTCATTATTAATACTTCTGCTGGTCTCTTCAAACGTCCTGATTTTATCCAGAATGGGCACTGGTACAAAACCAAGTGAAAACAACCCACACAAAAATATAAATGGACATTGTTGTGCATTCCATGGCAACAGGCCAGGTCTCAAATGATTGATTTCATCATGCCTGCTGCGTGCCTTCAGTGACTTTTAGGCCAATAAAAAGCCAACTTTTTAGTCATGTCATAGATTTCAGCTAATCCTTGATGGTCTTTTAAAACCATTGAATTCCTGTGTTCCGTATGATCAACACACTCATTAAATGGATTTTGATAATAGATTTAGAGTAGGGAAGGTTATCAAATCCAACCCCTTCATTTTACAGATTAGGAAACTGAGGCATAGAAGGGCTAAGTTGAAACTTGCCCAGTGTCACACAGTTCATATAGGTATCTGAGATGGGATTTGAATCCAAGTCTCCCTGACTTCAAGTCTAGGGCCCTTCCATTGGGCCAAGGTTACCTGTGTGTCCATGTCCACAATTATGTCTCTTTTTCCCCCAAAGCCTTTGGTGAATTGTAGGTTTCTGTAGGCATGATTTGAGAAGTCTGATCACATAGGAATGCCAACATATCAAGACTGCCATGTAGCCAGCTCTACTACTTCGGCAGATTCAACCCAGACCATCATAAAATATGGATAAGTGGAGTCAGTAGCTCCTATGGCTTCCATGTGTGTAGGTCTAGCTGCTTTGGGTCTGACGATGAGATAGTAAGACCTTATCAGGGAAGTAACTGCAGGAAGGCTCAAAGCAGAAGGATCTGTTGAAGTGTCAGCCAGCCCCCTGATCACCGATAGAGCCGTCCAAATGGCATTCGTAATTTAGGAACATAATCAGGATTCTAATATTTGTATATACCATGATGAATGAGTGAAGAAGCAGTTTCTTTGTGCTAACCCCAGGGGATACAAATAAAAATATGAAGCCACTTCTCCTCTGAGGAGATCTCATTCTAATTTGGGGAGAAACCACCACCACAAGAAAAGTTCCACTCCACAGAGGCATGGAGACCTTAAAGGTGCAGCCTGTGATACACTTATTGGTCCCCATGAAAAACTGAGCCCACTGCCTCGTGATTCTACAAAATGGACTTCACTGTACCCAGAAATATATTCCACTTCCACAGAAGGTGTAGTGAAGATGACAGGATACTAGACCTGGATACTAGTCAGGAAAACCTGGGTTGGAATATTCCACATCAGATGATTACTTGTTTGGGTAACCATGGGGGAGGCACTTCATATCTTGGGGGCTCAGTTTCCTTATCTGTAAATTAAGGGGTTGGACTTTTGAAAGCTGTCCTTCTCTGAATCTCTAATTCTATGATCCTTTGTCTCACAGTGACTGTGGAGCTAAAGTGCTGCCCATAATGCTGTTCCTAAGTTTACCCAGGAATCATAGCCTCCATAGGCATGGAGCTTCAGTTACCTGGGAGATGCTCATGCCTCAGGCTTCTGGGGGGCTCCTCTCCTGGTCCAAAAAAGAGAGTTTGGATTATTCAAATTGGAACTACTATTTCCTGGACTCTCCTCTCAGTTGTTATGTTGGTAATTCCCTGGTCTTTTGAAAGGTCCAAAACACATTTTGTTTCATGAAGTTCCATCCTAGAGAAGTAGGTAGAGGGGGCCAGTGTCATTCACCCAATAATATCTTGTGTCTGGGACAGTGATTCTGCAAAGGTTGAGGGACAGATGTGTTTCAACATTGGAGCAGCCTGAGTCCTTAATTTGTGGACTGAGTTATGAGCTTGAAGTTACAGGAATCAGAGTGAGATCCCAGGGTGAGGGGAGGATTGTACTTCATTCAGCAGACATCTCCTGACCTCTCAGCTTTCTGGGACTTTTTCAGTAGTAGACGATGGTGTAGGGACCCCTCCTCTTCTGTCCTCACACATAAACAAAGAGCCACTTTTTCCATGTGCTGTTGGTGTTGGTATTTAATAAATGCTGAAGCCTAAACACTGTAGGGACTTATCTATACAATGGACTTCCTGCTGTTCTTGGCTCTGAATATCCCAACTAGATAATAAATCAAAGGCTCCAGAATGATATGCAGGGTATCAGCCAGCTGAACCCCACCTTCCAGCCTGGGTGGGAAGGACATTAACCATGGCTGACTTGGGTCTCCCTGGAGACCTCCTCCCCTTCCCTCTGGGTGAGGGTCCAGGAAGTTCAAACCCATTGCCTGGAAGGAGCATGAATGGATCTGGCTGCCAGAATCTTGTAGACTGAGAAGTTTAGGACTTGGCTGTCTGGCTATGACTAATCCTCTAGGGACTTATTGGGTTTTGAAGGCAGCATTTCAGTTTGGAGTTATCACAGGGCAGCTGGTGAAAACCACCAGAGCCCGGCATGGAGCATGTTTGAATAGCACGGCTGGTTCTGTGGGAATCCGGATGGGAAAAGGGCAGCAGGAGCTGGCAGTTACTAGTTTGGATTCTGAGTTCTTGTTGTCATTGCAGGTAGGCTTGTAAAAAGTGGAAAGGTCCAGCTTCTGTGTGTGTGTGTGGGATACCTTTTTCCAATCTGGATAACTTCTGCTCTGAATTTTCTCCCATTGTCTGAACTTGGAGTCAGAATCAGAGATTGAGAGATACAAGGGACAGAGGTCAGCTAGTCCTGATGTCTTATTTTACAGATGAGAAAACCAAGGCCTAGAGAAGTGAAATGATTTGCCCATTGTCAAACCCAGAGCTGCTGATTCTTAACATCAACCTCTTTCCACTCCTTGGGTTCAGATCTTGCCTTTTTTTCTTCCTAGTTCCTCTGCCCTTCCCTCTTCCTCATCTCCCTTTTTTTCTTTCATTTGGGCCCTTACCAGCCTCTGCTCTGAAGTGGCCTGGTAGACTTGGTGTTTAACTCAGTCAAGAAATCCAAGTTTGGTCCTGGGTCCAACATAGAACCAGTGTGTGAAATCAGGCAAAGAGTTAACAGGTTAACAAGCATTTATTAGGTGCTTACTATATAATGTCTTTTGTGAAGAAGATGATGTTGATGATGGCCTTTAATGATAGGTGTTTTCCTCTCCCTCCAACTGTTGTGGTGATTAGTTCTGGATTCAGACTTGGTGCTAGAGAATCAGAGTTCTTCTCTTGCTTTGATCAGTGCTGGGGACGCAAAGAAAGGCACAACCCCATCCCTGCTTTCAAGGAGCTGACATTCTGATGGAGGAGGCATTTAAATAAGTGTCTGTGCCAGATATTTACAGTTGATGGAAGGTGATCTCCCTTCCTGAGCTTCAGTTTCCCCATCTGGAAATGAACATAATGATGCCTGTAGTACTTGTCTCCAGGGTAGTTCTGAGGATCCAGTGAGATGAAGTACATAAAACATTTTATAACCTTGAAAATGCCATATAAACGTTAAATATCTCCTTGATCTTATTGGATCCATTGGGATTTCCTTTGATTTTAGAATCGGGGTTGAACATCCAGGCAAGCAGCTTACCCTGTGTGTGGCCCCAGGTTGACTTTGACTAAGGAGACACAGATGTTTAGAAGGTTCAGCAAAGCAGCCCAACTATCTGTGGCCTTCCCAATACAGAGCTGCCTGAACTTAGGGAAAGGGGTTTTCCCTCTCCCTGACCATTGCAGGATTTAGTTCTGGGTTAGGACTTTGGTGAGAGATCAGGACTCTTCTCCCCTGTCCTTCCATCTCTTACTCAGTCCTTGTCCTCGTGATGACAGAAGGGACTGAGCTCAGCATTTGGCCAAACAGGAAAAGATAGACTAACCACAAAGAAATGTAGTGAATCCAGACTTAACCTCCAGACAGCCCTCAGAAATTCTGAGTTGGGACATATAGGTCATGCTTTGACACACGAGTCACTCTTTGGCAACATGCTAGAATTCTCCGAAGTGTGTGGATTGGGAGATAATGAACTTCCAGACATGAACAGGGGCTTGGGTTCCTCTGTGACCATAAATAAAGCGAATGGGACCTATCAGAGTTTGGTGAAGACATCACCAGTTTGAGCGTTATCTGACAGATGACTTCATTTCCCTTGTGATTTTCATCCACTGTATCTAGAAGAGTTTTTTGATAAAAAAGAACAAATGGGAAGGGTGGATTTGATCCAGCAGGTCAGCATAGTTTAGGGCAGGAGAGCTTCTGACATGCAGGTTTTATCTCTCCCAGAGGCCTCTGAGTGTGCCCTGAATTCACAGGGGGAGGGTTGCATAGTTTGTAAAAGATAAGATTTGACCCTGAGCATGGAGACTTGTTTTCCAAAGACTCAGAGATGTTAAAGAATGAAACTCAGGCTTAGCCTGAAGCCTGCTGGCGTGTTCGACTGGCTGGAGGCAGCTTGTCCTCAGACTCTTAGAACTGCTTCCCTCTGCTTGGACAGTCTACTGTGGGTCACTTGGAGCTATTGTTTCCTGAAAGAAGCTTCAGAGCTAAAAGGGACTTATGAGATCATCTATCCCATCTCCATTTCATATGGGGAAACTGAGGCTTAGAAAGGGGAAGGGATTTGCTAGATATAACCCTGGTGGTGACCAGTGCTATTGGAACTACAACCCTCACTCAAAACAAAGTCAAGTGCAAGTCATGTCTTCATTTATGTGATGGCATGGTCTTCTTTGCCAACGAAGGACGAACACCACAGTCCTCTGATGCTAAAGGTCCACCAGTCTTTCTACTGTGCCTTGCTACCTCAGAGGGTAAATTCTTTTTCATCCACTCATTCATGTAAGTGCTTTTCTATGTGGCAAGCACTGTGCTAAGGTCTGGGTGTGTGCACGTGCACATATACGCACACACACTCCCTATGCTCAAAGGATTTATATCCTTTTTTAAAAGAATGTAGCATGTAGCAACAACAACAAAAAAACTTTTTGTTTTTTATGATTTTTTTAGTTCCCAAATACCTTCTTCCCCCCTTCCCAGCTGAGAAAACAAGCAGGTTGATTATTATACATGTGTAGTCATGCAAAACATATTTACATATTAGTCATGTTGCAAAAGAGAACACAGACAAAAACACCCCAAGAAAAATAAAGTTTAAAAAGTATGCTTTGTTCTACATTCAGATTCCATTAGTTCTGTCTCTGGAGGTAGATAGCATTTTTCATCATAGGTCTTTTGGAGCTGTCTTGGATCATTGTATTCCGAATAGCTAAGTTATTCCTGGTTGATCATCATACGGTATTGCTGTTATGGTGTACAGTGTTCTCTTGGCTCTGCTCGCTTAATTTTGCATCAGTTCGTGTAAATCTTCCTGGGTTTTTCTGAAGTCTTCCCGCTCATCATTTCTTATAGCATAATAGTTATTCCATCGTAATCATATGCTACAACTTGGTCAGCCATTCCCCAATGAATAAACATCCCTTCAATCTCCAATTCTTTGCCAACACAAAAAAGGCTGCCATAAATGTGTTTGTACAAATAGGAACTTTTCCTTTTTCTTCTGTCTCTTTGGGATGCAGACCTAGTAGTGGTATTGCTGGGTCAAAGGGTATATACCCAGTGCCTTTGGACACAGTTCTAAATTGTCCTCTAGAATGATTGGACCATTTCACAAGAGTAGATTAGTAGAACTTCTTAAAGGGGAAGGAAACAACACTTAGGAGGGAGCTGTGGCTGGAGAAGGGGCATTTGAATTTGAAAGTTACAGGGGAGTTGGCTTCTGTCTTGTTGCCTTTCTATTCTCTGAACAGGTCTGATGTTTTATCTCAAACTAGATTGCCCTTGGCCTAGCAAAATCCTACCTCACCTTTAATGCCCAAATCCAGTCCCACCTCTTCTGTGAAGTCTTCCTGGAAAGTCCCTGCCCAAACTCAAATTGATCTCTTCCCTGTCACTTGGCACTTTCCCCATCCTTGGATCTGTGATTTCATTCATATAAGGAACTCCTTGTATGGAGATGTCTTTTAATGACGCAGATTGGCAGCTCCTGTGGAATTTCTTGTCTTGGAGAGTTTCTTTCCCCTCAGAATGTAATCTTTTTCTGAGAAAGCACTGCTCTTTCTACAAGTACTAGTGCCTGTCACAGTGCTTTGCATATAGTGGTGCATAATAACTAATTGGCACTAAAATTTCTTACCTGTGTTCACCCAAAGGCAAGACTTGAGCCTAGGTCTTCCTGATTCCAAGGCTAGCCATCTACTATACTCTTTTTCTCACTGGGTATCCAGCTGGAATATTAACTATCTCCTCTGAATCCCTTATCACCTCTACTGGATGGAGCCTTTCTACAAAATGACAGATGTTAGTGGTTTCACTTTTGTCTTTATGTCTCCAGCATCTACCACGGCGGCTAATACATAGTAGGTACTTATTTCTTAGAATAGCTTTTATATAAAACTTTAAGGTCTGCAAAGTCATTAGATGTTTGTGATTTCATTTGATTTTCACCATAACCCTGTGAGATACCTGCTATTGTGATGGGAAAATCGAGGCCAAGAGGTTATATTGCTTGCCTAAAGATCTCACGCGACTAGTAAGATTCTGTGGCTCAGATCCGACCCCAGATCTAATGCTCTGTCCACCACACCACTAATGCTTGTTCGGGCCACTCTGTTAGTGGACAGTGGGCTTGGTCATCACTGACAGTTGTTTCTTTCTTGTCTTTTCTGTAGTGTCTGGTGGTTGGAGGAGGACCCTGCGGCTTGCGTACCGCCATTGAGCTCGCCTATCTGGGAGCCAAAGTAGTCGTGGTGGAGAAGAGAGATACTTTCTCCAGAAACAATGTGTTGCACCTTTGGCCATTCACCATTCATGACCTGCGGGGCCTTGGTGCCAAAAAGTTCTATGGGAAATTCTGCGCAGGCTCCATCGACCATATCAGTAAGTGCACAAAGCATCTCCACGTTGGGTGGGGGTGAGTTGGCAGAGGCATCTCTGGGGAGCTGATGGAGAGCCAGTGCTAGGGTAATTTTACAGAGGTTGCCTTTTGTAGTTGGATAAACAGGAACGTGTTTCCTCCTTCTGGGGTACCTCTTAAGAGGAAAGGTAAGATAGTGCATCCTGTTCTCTGGAGAAGAAAGTGGATGGAATTCAGGGAGGAGACTTGTACATTCCAAGGGCTCTCAGAGTTGAGCAGAGTGGTCTACCGCCTACCTTACAGGGTTCTGGTAAGTATCAAATAAGATAACGTGTATAAAGGGCGTTGCCAGATTTTAAAGTACTCTATAAATGTTAGATCATTGTTGTAAAAAAAAAATTAGCTCTATAGAATCCCTGATGATCAGCCTTCAGTGATAGGGCCATCATTTCATCCTAGGGCAGCCCATATGATTTGGGGGCAGTTCTAACAGAAAGTAAGTACTTTTTTGAAGGGTGCGAAAAGCTTGGACCTGGATTTGTTTGGCTTAAGGAGCTCCTGGTGTATAGAAAATCTCTCTACATATGCAGATCAATGAGTGGTCTGTAATTTGTAAGTGACTTCATTTTGGGTATGGAAATAGCTTTCACCAATATAGAGGGCAACTCAGGTAACTTAAAGGGTTGATCACTCAGTGTCATACGGCCAGAATGCCTGGGGAGGAGAACCTGAACATCTGATTCCAAAGTGGTCTTTTCAAGTTCCTTGCTGCTTAATAGAAATCTCATCCCTTCCATCATTCCCCATTAGTGTCTTCTGAGTTTCACAGAATAAGTCTTGATTTCTCACTGGGTCAAAAAAATGCCTTATTATATTATTAAATGCCTACTGTGTGCCGGGCACTAAGTTAAGTGCTTTACAAATATTACTTCATTTGAGTTTCAAAACAACCCTAGGAGGTAGGTGCTGTTATTATTTTCCCCAGTTTACAGATGAGGAAACTGAGGCAGGCAGAGGTTAATTAACTTGTCCAGGGCCACATAGCTGGTATGTGTCTGAGGCAGGATTTGGAGTCAGATCTTCTTGAATCCAGGCCCAGTGTTCTCTCTTCTGTGCCACCAGCTGACTCTGAGTCCACTGATTCCCTAGGCTAAGATTTCTATTCCAATTTCTCTAAGTTTTGTCAACAAAGTTGGTTTGATGCCTATTCAATGAGCATCTTTCATCTCCTATTTCCTATGAGGTAACCCTAAGTCTCTAACAAGGGCTTTTTTGAGTTAGATCCCAAGTGGGCAGTGCTAATCTAAAAGTTCATTCATCTGCCTGGGATTTGGATTTGATTGAACATCATTTTGCCCCCAGTAAATATAGGAAAGCCATTTGTATAGCTGGAAATACCTGTCTGGTTTCCCTCCCCTCCCTCAGTCTAATCTTCTCTTAGTCAAATATTCCTGGTTCTCTTAAATCATCTTTATATAGTATAGTTTTGATCTGTCATGAATATCCTGGTGGCCTGCCTGGAGGAGTTCCAACTTGTCAGTTTCTTCTAAAATACATTCTAGAACTCAACAGAATTTTCGAAGCATGGCTTGCTTGTCCAGGACAGAGGCCATATGGTCAGGGTCACATACAGAGCAAGTCATGGGGGAGACATCTGCCTGGGCTCTAGAGTCTAGGATTTTGTCCTCTGAGCTCGGGTTTCTTTAAATGGAATATAAAATGTTGGCTGAGGATGGAGGGCTCAGGCATTAGGAGCTCTTCTTAGAAGCTGGGGGCAAAGGTTTAAGGTTGGGGTGGGGGCAGGCTAAGGACCTGGGATAAATAACTTGCCTAAAATGGACTGCAAAAGGGATCTTAAAATCAAGTCAGATGCCAACATAGTGACTTGTTTGAAATTTGAGATTATTGCATCCTTAGTATTAGAGAAGACATCATACTTTCATATTTTATAAGAAAGTTGAGACATTTATTTCCAAGCAGCTCTCTTCTGTCATCATTTAAAACTAATGCCCTGCCTCGCCTCCTCCCCTCCCCTCCCCTCCTCTCTCCTCCCCTCCCTCCCCTCCTCTCCCCTCCCCTCTCTTCTCCTCTCCTCCCTTCTCCTCACCTCCCCCCTTTCCTCTCCTCCCCCTCCCTCTCCTCTCCTCTCCTTCTTCATCAGTGGAGAGGAGCTCTGTCAGGCCCTCTCTCTAGAAGTGCCCATTAGATCAGCACCTGTTTTGCAGCTTCTAGCCTTAAGAGCATTCCCTGGGTCCCTGAGAAGCTGGGTGACCAGCCCAGAGTCCCAGGGCCCATGTATGTCTGGGTGGGACTTGAACTCTGGATATTTCCTACCCTGGGCTTCTTCTTCCCAGTTTATCACGTTGTCCCTATTCCAGAAGCTGCCGAGGTTTCCCTCCTGGGAAGCCCTCTGCTCTCCTCCTCTTCAGGTAGGATCCTGGTAGCAGCCACCTCTTCCTTTCCTGTTCCAGCCCAAGAACACCCCTTCCCCTACCCCTTTCTTCCATTTTTCACTTTTCATCTCTCTTCCTGTCGCAGCCCCTCTGCCCATTGGTGGAGCATCCTGCACATTCCACAGGCTAGAGGAGGTGGGGCTGTGCTGGAGCCAGCTTGAATAGGCAGAGCTGATGGTTAAACTTTTCAGTGTGAGCATTTACATCTCAGAAATCAACAAACCTACAAATCAGGGCTTGGTTCATTGTTTTGTTGGTTGTCTAGACTTATAAAAGTGATAGAGAAAATATGAATTAAAAATGTAAATGAAACTTAAAAGTCTGTCATGAGTACATCCCCCCCAAAAACTGGTTGTTAAACATTTACCAGCATGCTCTTGGGAGGAAGACATAATTACACACACACACACACACACACACACACACACACACACTACCTTAAGCGCCTCACACGTCCTGAAAGGTATGAGACATGATCCATGCATCTAGCATAACTGAGTTGAAGCCTGTAGGCAGTCCCACCTTCCCTCCTGCCCGCTACTCCCCGGGGCCTCCTTTACTGACTCCCATCCAACCATGTGTCCGACTTTCTACATTTGTGGAGAGTGGATAGGAGTTCATTAAAAATCATTTATATATGACTTTGAAATATCCCATCTCCCCAGGAAGGGATTGTGAATTTAGGGGACACTCCCTAGATGGGAGACTGGGATTGTCTGCATAGATATTAAGTCCGAATGCCTTTAAAAGTACAGTTAAGACAAGCAGCTACTTTTGAAATGTAGAAATGGATTGTGAAGCTATATAGGGAGACACATAGGTTGAACCAGACCCAACTTTACTAGGAATGGCCAGATAAAAAAGAATGTAATAATAGGACTCACTCGTCTAGCTGTCTGTGCTTTATAAAGTGCTTGCCTCATGGCAGCCCTGGGAGGTGGAGGTAAGTTATATGAGTGGAGTCCCAAAATGGGAAAGTTGGAAGGAAATCGGAGGCCACTTTTCAAGTGAAGCTGCTGAGGTCTACTAGAGGTCTCCAGGCAGAGGGAAGATGGCCCCTTGTCTGGAATCTTCTAGTGGTAATTTCTTGTATAGGTTGGATCAGATGGGAGATAAGGTTCTGCCAGTTCTCAAATTCTGTGATTCTCTGAGAGGAATGTTGACTTGAGCAAAGTCATATGGTTAGTTAAGTGACAGAACTAGCTCTAAGTCTTCTAGAAGACTCCAAGGCCAGTGCCCTCCCTCATGTACTGTTGTGCATACTCCCTCCCATTAGCCCTGTTTAGAGAAGAGGAGAAGACAGTTACCACACAGCTAGGAGAGGTTGGGACCAGGACCACCTAGGCCTTTAGATTCTGAGAGAGACCCTCTTTCTGTGATGTCAGACCATCCAAAGTGGGGGCTAGTATAAGTCCTGTAAAAAAAGAGGGTAGATAGCAGGGAGATGGGACAGAGCAGGGAGCAGCATTTGGATCCAAGATGACAACTCAAATCTATGGCAGTTAGTTGTGGTTGAGCAGGGTCCATACCACAGGCTGCAGAGAAGAGTCAATGAGAAAACCAGGTAGCTTAGGGCCAGAGCCAGGGCAACCAGCCCAGTTATTGAGGGAGGTGGCCATGTTAGCTACAGGATTTTGAAAGAAGCCCAGTTGAACTTGGCCCCAAATGGGAAAGAATATTGAAGGAACTTGAGAAAGCAGCATAGAGAAGTAGGGTCAGGGGGGTCACATCCTACTTCAGACTCTACTTCTATGACCTGGGCAAGTCATGTAAACTTTCAGTGCCTCAGTTTCCCCATTTGTAAAATGAGCACGTGGTGGACTTAGGTCTTCAACTCTAATTAATGGGGGAGGGAGAGCACAGTGTGAGTAGAGGGAAGAAATAACTACTTGGAAAAGAGAGTGCTCAGAATTTTTAAGTGAGTGCAGGCCCCTGTGGGGACAATGAAGGAATAAACTAAATGAATGAACAAGTGTAATTTGTGAGAGAACTTTAACCATCTAGAATGAATGAATTGGTGAAAAAGATTTTATTAATGGGATGTGCCAGGTATTGTGCTAAGTGCTAGGTAAACCAGTAACAGCAGGTCTAAGGGTTCCTGTCCCCAGGAACATAGACATGAAAGGCAGAGGGACCCAAAGATGGGTGTGTTGCACAGGAATGTTAGAGAGAGTGGTGATTGGAGGAATAGGGCAGTTGGTTGAAGTATAATTAGCAAGGAACAGAAAACTACTAACAGTTTTGTGGAATCTAGCTGTATGGAGCTGCAGTCAACTAGGCAGGGGATAGACAGTATGAAAGAAGCCAGGTGTAGAAAGGAGAAAGGGGATCAGATTTATAGAGGAGAACGTTCCCTGGGGAGGGTGAAGAGAGGTAAGACTGTTGCTGAGCCAGGGCCCTCCTGGAAAGAGGTCTACCTAGAACCTGAATCCTTGTACAAATGAATTGTACACAGTCCTTTCTCACCTGACTATATTCCTGAACTTCATCATGCTCTCCCAGATCTCATCTTCATCATCACACCAACCCTGAAACTCATACCTCCTCAGGAACAGCCCTTGGGGCCCCTTCCCCTCTCTGATTGGAGACGGTGAAGGGTGGACAGTGGAGAGCTCCTCCCAGCTCCTCTGGAGAGCATCCAGGGCAGCCTTTTCATCATCTTCCAAAGGCTGCCCCTCTCTGGACTTTATCATGTCCTTGTGCCCAAGTATCTCCCCTTTCCCCTTTTTCGGCTTCTTTTTTTGTATTGTCTCCCCATTCAGCTGTGATCTTTTACTTTTCTTTGGATCCCAAAGGCTTAACTCAATGCCTGGAACACAGAGTAGGCACTTAATGTTTTGATTGACTAGATCTTCCTCCTTTCCACTGGGGTCTTGCTTTGGCCAGCTGCAGATTTCCAATGGGGAGGAGGTTAGAAGCTTTCAGGTCTGTGGTTCGATCTGATGATTGATAATTGTGGACTCAAACCTGATCTTTTTCCAGTGTCACTTGGGTAATGGCATTGGCTGCCTGGATCATTGGACATCGGAAGTAACTCTGTTTTCCCTTCCCTTTCCCTAGGTATTCGGCAGCTGCAGCTCATCTTGTTTAAGGTGGCCCTGATGTTGGGAGTGGAGATCCATGTGAACGTAGAGTTTGTGAAGGTCCTTGAACCTCCTGAAGATCAGGAGAATCAAAGTAGGGGTCGTCTGTTCTTTTCCTTCTGACCTCAGACAAAATCTGTACAAATTAAACCCACCTGTGTTTCTAGGCTATGACTCCACCTGACAGCTTTCTGGGTTAATACAATCCATGACCCATCTTACCTTCGGTGGGAGCCACTGTGGGTCCATCACTTCCACTTTGCTCATTCAGCTCCAGAAGAGTTTTTTTCCCTTGTCAGACAGCTGACTCCGCAATTCAGGCATGTGCCCAGTAAGTCCCAGTAAGGAGGGCACCATGGCCACGTGATCTGAGCCAGAAGCTCGGTTTTGTTTGGTTGAGTGTAAAATACTCACACACTTCTCCCATTTTCTAAGCCTTTTAATATTTAAAAAAAGCAATCCCTAGTAAAATACGGAAATTGCTTTAGACTACTCCTAGATATATCTATATCTATGTGGGGTGTAGGGGAGGAGACTCAGATACTACTTGTGTGACCTGGACAAGCCATGTAAACTGTGCCTCAGTTTCCTCATTTGTAAAATTTATTAAGTCTTGGACTTAATAAATTCTTAAGGTCTATTCCAGCTCTAAGTCTATGATCTCACAAACTGATGAAGAGGGAGAGGAGAAAGCTAAGTGACTCAGTGGATAGCGCCTTAGGTCTGGAGTTGGGAAGATCTGAATTCAAATTTGAACTCAGCTGCCACTAGCTGTGTGACCCTGGGCAAGTCACTTTATCTATGTCTGCCTCCATTTCCTCAATTGTAAAATCGGGGAAATACTAGCACCTAGCTCCCAGGGTTATCGAGAGAACCAAATGAGAGAATTGTAAAGCACTTAGCATAGTTCCTGGCATGTAGTAAGTACTACATCAATGTTAGCAGTTATTAGTATTAATAATAGTAGAAGGAACAGGGGCAGCTAGATGGTGTAGTCGATCCTGTGCTCGGCCTGGAGTCAGAAAGATTTATCTTCCTGAGTTCAAATCTGGCCTTAGACACTTACTGACCCTGGGTAAGTCACTTAACCCTGTTTGGTTTAGTTTCTCATCTGTAAAATGGGCTGGAGAAGGAACTGGCAAGTGACTCCAGTATTTTTGCCAAGAAAACCCCCAATAGTTAGTAGCAATAAAATAGAGGGAAGAGATAACAGGTCACTTGGAGAAAGGATTGCTTAGAACTTTTAGGTGGGAGCCATCCACTGTGGGGTGAGTAAAGGAAAAGCTGATTAGAAAGAAGTAGATACTGTTTTTAATCTGGACCTGTGATTTCATCGGTGTGAAAGAGCTTTTGGGGCATTCATCCACGATCTACAAAGTTGGAGTTTTTTGGGGCATCGAGTGGTCATTCAGAGAAAGGTCTCGAACCCAGGTCTTCCTGACTTCAAGGCCAGTTTACTATCTGTTGTGCTCCTCCCTGTGAAAGTTTAATCATTTCCATTTTAGAGAGGAAGAAACTGATGATAAGAGAGGGGAAACAATTAGCCCGAGAAGCTGGTGTAGGTCAGATGTGAGATGTCCCCCTAGGCTATCTTCCCTCCAGGTTCAGCCCTGTGGCTATTATACCATGTTGCCTCTCTGATAGATAACTAACGGAGAAATGAGTTGGTATTCAGTTAGATAGGTGTGTATTATTAGGAATAATTATTATGTATTCATTATTTCTTATTTTTTCCTCTCATTGTAGGCTTATTCTAACTCTAATTTTCCCTAGATCTTAGTTTGGTTTCCGAAATCTGGAGCCTCACTTTTACTGGACCCTCTGCTTTCTCTTTGCTTTGTGTCAGCCAAGAATTGGCAGTTGGGATTTCCCCTCTCCCCATTTGCTACCCCTGGGAAAGGAAGAGTTACTTTCCATGCAGTTGGTGTTCATTCATCACTTCCCAAGCCTCAAGAAATGACTTTAGATTCTGGTTTAGGGGAGCCTGCAAGATTTTTTTTTCATACCCTTGAATGTAGGGCTGCCTTTTTAACAGAGCAGTGAAAACCAATTCATTCAGCTGTTGAATGGCGCTCCACTATAGAGAGGCAGTGGGGTGTGGTGGAAAATAGGCTGTTTTTTTTAAATTGGAAGACCTACATTTACATTCTGGGTCTGCCACTAACTGCCTTTTATTTTAGATAAGTTAGGGCATCTTTCTGGGAACTTATTTCCCTCATCTAAAATGAGGACTTTGGACAAAGTGACCTGGAAGGTGCTTTCGAGCTCTATTTCTCATCCCATGATTTCTTAGGGACTGATAATTGATGTCAAGGGATTTGGTGATGTGGTAGGGAAATATTTTAAGATACTTTAACTGAGCTGTGAATCCTTTGAAGGTCCATGAGCTCTGGGACCATTTTGGACATCCTTAAGCCAATTCACTGGGTTTCCCTTCTTCCCTAGAAATAGGCTGGCGTGCAGAAATTCTGCCTGCAGATCACCCACTATCTGATTTCGAATTTGATGTCATCATTGGTGCTGATGGCCGCAGGAATACTCTAGAAGGTGAGAGAATAGTGTCCTTTTCTAAGGGGACTCAATATGGATGGCATGGCTGGAGTGAGTGGGATGTGAGTGCTTCATGAAGGTTTGTGGAGCAGCTAACCACTTCTGACAAAGAGGGTGTGCCCTGTGATCTGTGGGTTTGATACCTGAGAAGAGAAACGTACACACCACACGCCCACACACCTATATACATACATATGAGTGTGTATATATACAATATATGTGTACACACACCCACACACATACATGTGTATATACATGCATGTATGTGCGCACACACACATACACAATCTGGCTCAGCCTTAAGGCTGTAGAGGCTCTGGAGGACAAGGACCCTTATCTGTTACCTTGCTTTGGTAGCAACCAAAGTACCAAAGTAATGGATAGGTTCATTAGATTGCTGTTTTTTGAGGGTGGAAGGTGGGACCGGGTACACCCAAATAAAGATCATCCAGAGAACATAGCTAGGTCCTGATTAGTACAAATAATGAATCCCCTGAAATGGTCATGTATTTGAATTCACATTCTTCAAAGTTATAATTATGTAAAATATGGTCATTCATTCTAGCCCAATGGAAATACACAGCGTGAATTTGAATAATGTGATCACTTCAGGATTCTTCATTCACACTATTGGAACCTAGCTCTAGTGACCGCTGGGACACAGAATCACTCAAATGTGCTAGAGGACAGAGATTATTCCCATTTTTGCCGTTGAATTCCTGGTGCTTAGCATAGCACCTGGGTCGTGGTGAGAACTTAATAAGTACTTGTTGATTCTCCACCAGTGAGGTTTGAGCTCAGACAGCCCCTTGGGGGTAGAAATACATGCTGCTGGGAGAATCCTCCATTTTTTGGAACCCTAGTGCCTTGGTGGCATATATATTTCTCCCTCAGCCCTTTAAGCCCCCCATTATTATTGCTACCAGCCCATTGGCTCCTCACTCTTTCCCTAGCAGGAAATAATTGACTGGTCCTGCCACCTTGGCATAAATTCCATAGTTCCAGCACTGTGTTCCTTCATTTGGAAAGCCAACTGACACCAGACAGGTTTGCCTTCCCATCATGCCCCATGTTCAGGGGGACATGGGCAGCCAAGCAAGTATGCTGGGGTGATTGACAGGTTAGTTTTGGATGTATGGTGAACACCAGGGCAGGGTTTGCTCCCAAAGGTGAGTAATTTCTAAGGTTGCTCAGGTAAGTAAGATACCAGAGAGAGAAGGAGAGAAAGAACATGAACTGAGGTAGGAGGCAGGTCTAGGGATCTGTCATCTGATGACATACCAGACCTCTGAATCCCTTCTGGGAACAGAGACTTGGCTTATGCTCCCTCCCAATTGTGCAAAAGGAGCAGCTGCCTAATTCCATCCCAGACCTGTAGTAGGTACCCAAGCTCCTTAGGGAAAAGGGCCACCTCACCTGTATTTCACCTTCTCTCATCTGGATGACTTTTCCCCCCCAATGTTATCAGATATGACCATAGTCATATAGCCAGTCACAGTTGAACTGAAAATTAGCTCCAGGAATCATTCTTCGTTTTTGGGCTCAGAAGGCCTCTGAGATTCTTTTTAGTTCTAATTCTAGAAGTCAGCCCCTCCTTTAGGGAGGCACCCCATGTTTCCCATCATCAAAGTCTCTGTACTTCAGAGGGAGGGGTTGGTAAGCCACTGTGCTGCTGGAGTGGGTCCCTGGGCCATCTGGAAGGGTCCTTCTGACTGATGGGAGACTTACCCCTCCTGACTCACTCACCCCACGTAGCCAGCTGGCACTCAGCATTGTACATGGAGGTCCCTTACTTAGACTTCTCTCAAACACTCTAAAGAGTCCATTCTGGAGGAAAATGAGGTAATATCCTCAACATATCACTGGTAGGGATGAGATTGGGTTGTATTAGGATAACAGCCAGAAGAGTCTTGATCCTAGGGTTTTCAGAAGGGGCAAGAATAAATTGTATGTTTGTTTTTGCTTGACTGTACTTATCTATTACAAAGATTATGATTTTCCATTTTGTTTGTTTTTTGAGACAAAGATTGTGATTTTCTTTTTCGTTATTTTTTGAGATAAAGATTGATTTTTTTTTTTGAGACAAAAGTGTGATTTTCTTTTTGTGAAGAGAGGGAGAGGAAGCTAACAAAGGGATTACAAAAAAAGTAGTATGTGGGTCACAGAAGCATTTTTTTTAACTGTATAGGAGAGGATTGAAGGAAGTTCAGAAGGAAACACAGATAAGCTGGACAGCTTTGAAAGCAACATATTGAATTCATTGTAACTTCTTTTAGTTTTCTTTTTTTTTTTAAAGCAAGCTGTATGAAGCAAATGGCGCAGAGATTTTTAATTTTCCTTTGTGAAGGCTTCCCTTGGAAGTTTGCTGAAACCCATGGAAACCTCTCAGAATAGTGTTTTTAAATGCACAAAATGTACTACATAGGATTACACAGGAGGTAGAATTTTAAAGGAAATTGATTATATTGAAATATACATATCAAAATATAAAAAAACCTCAATAGTTCATGGAGAACCCCAGGTTAATAACCCCTGTCATGTGTCTCACGTTCACATCCTTATCTTTTTCTGGGCTTATACATATGGAAATTTTCTTTTTTGATGTTTCTTAAATTCACAAATAAAGAAATAAAATTTAAACAACAGCAAAGAAAGACATAAGGAAAAAAGAAAGAAAAGGAGGGAGGGAGGACAGACGGGTTAGGAGGAGATACTCCGCCACATCTTGTTTCTCTGTACAAACCTCAGGCTTTTGGGTTTCAGCCCACCCCAATTCCCTGGAGTGGCATAACCATTCCCAGTCCCCGGGTCCTGCTCTCACATGTTTATGGGGACTTGGAGAACAGTGACCACATTAACCTTGCTCAGCCCTCAGGGCCTGTCCCAGAGAAAAGACATGCTTTTTCCTTTTTTCTCCACCCAGGTTTCAGAAGGAAAGAATTCCGTGGGAAGCTGGCTATTGCAATCACTGCCAACTTCATCAATAGAAACACCACGGCTGAGGCCAAGGTAGAAGAGATCAGCGGGGTGGCTTTCATCTTCAATCAGAAGTTCTTTCAGGATCTTAAAGAAGAAACAGGTGGGTCCTTCATCGCCCAGAAGACCAGGCTAGAGTCCAGTGCTTTTTAAAAAAAGTTATTTTCGATTCCAGGAACAAAATAAGCATTTCCCTAACACAGTACAATAAAAAAAGATGATCACCCATGAAACTGCAAATCTAACATATACAACTTGCTGCTCCCCACACATATACAACACAATTATCATGTACATTTCTTTTTTTCCTTTTTATCTTCCCTTCCCCCCCACCCTAGAGATGGCTACCATTAGACCTAAATAGAAGTATATATGTAAAATTATTCAATGCATCTATTTATTAGTTCTCTCTCTGTGTGCAGATTGCATCTCTCTTCATATGCCCTTTATTTTTAATTTATGTATTTATAATAATCAAAATGACTTAATAGCTCAAAATAGTTCTGAAAACAGTATGTGGTTACTATATACAATGACGTTCTCTTGTTTCTGCTCATATCACTCCTCATTATTTCATGTAAGTCTTTCTATGTCTTTGGAAGATCAATGAGCTTCTCATTTCTTGTAGCACAGTAGTGTTCCATCACAACCGTACACCACCAAGAGAACTGCTGTAAACATCCTATTTACATTCTAAGTTATAATCATTATTTGTGAATTTATCTCGATCTGATTTTTACTCACTATTTTCTAAGCCTCTCTTTTTACCTTATCTTCTCCCTCCTTCCCCCCACTTCACTCACCCCTCCAAAGTTTCCCCATCCTCTCTCCTGCCTTCCAAAATCCCAATCTGCACACCTCTCTAAAAGTGTGTCCTTGACCCTGTCCCCCAGTTTTTAAAGTCTAATGCTTTTTTCTTTTTTAAGAGTCTAGTGCTTTTAAAATAAACAGAGAAGTAGCCTGGGTGTTTAGGGGTTAAAGACTCTGGAGGGGAAAGTATCTTTGATAAAGTGATAGCAAGGGATTAATCTGTAGACATTATCTTTTCAAAATCTCCCCACCTTTTGCAAGAAGCCTTTTTTGGTCCCTCTAAAATCTATTGCCTTTTCTCTGAGATTATCTCCAGTTTATCCTGTATACATCTTGTATGTATATAACTGTTTGTATTTTGTCTCTCCATTAGAATGAAAGCTCCTTGAGGGTAGGGACCATTTTTAAGGCTTTCTTGGTAGATCTGGGCTTAGCACAGTGCATAGTAGGCACTTCAATTCTTGTTGACTTGACTCTTGGATGAGCTCTGGCTTTTCTGGGGGGCTCATAGACTATTTAATCAGCATAGGGCTGTCCCATTGCTATATGGCTTCAGGTCATAGACCACTACTCTCTCTGAAGCATTAAAAATGGCTTATTACCTAGAGGTCAGTAGAGGTACCTGATGGGTATGAGTCACTACTCATTACAAATAAGGGCATATAAAGGACCAGTGGCGTAAAAGGTGCTATCAAAGAAATATATGATCAGAAACTATAGTCAGGTATCAAGAGCAAGGGTGAATCAGTTTATGAGCTCATCCGGTTACCTTTTAAGGGCAGGAGGAAAGGCCAACTAGGCTACAGGTAGAACCCCAATGTGTCACACATTGGGGAGGAAATGGATAACAGTCACTCAGGCTAGATAGGAATGGATAGATCACATTCTGCAGTATCAGAGGGAGGGAATATTCACTCTATGGAAGGTCTTGGGGCAGTGTAGTAGAGGAGGAGAGCCATGAACCCCAGGAGGACAGAAGACCTGGTTTTCTAGTTCCATCTTTGTTACTTACTAGTCACATGGCCATGGTCAGGCCAGTTGCCCTTGGTTTCCTCATTTGTAAAACAATATGAAACTAGAGTCTCATTGAGTGTCTTTTTTTTTAAATTTAAACCAAAATAAACAAAATATTTTTTCCCCAGATTAGTAAACTCTGGGTGTGTTTCATGACTTAATGAAAGACTTGATGTGTTATTTATGTTTGAGTGTGACCTTGGATAAGTCACCTTCTCTGGGTTTGGGTTTTCTCATTCATAAAGTGAGGGGATTGAACTAAATGACTCCTAAGGTCCCTTCAAGACCTAAATCTATGTGATTGAGTGCTTACTATACATATCAAGCCCTGTAACAGGTGCTAGCGATACAGAGACAAAAATTAAACAGTTAATACTCATTGAGATGTTCTGACACCTGGGCTTGGCACACAGGAGGTGTTTAATGGTGAGTGGTCAGAGTAAAGGAATTTTGAAAAAAAAATTCACTTTGGTCTTTTTATATGGTGTTTCTTTGTAGAATCCTTTTGAAATTTGTTTTTAGACTTCTCTGTTAACAGAAATCAATGTCTAGGGGAAGATTACTCTATGTGATTGTGTTCCTTTTGGAGATGATTGCCTGTTGAATAGGATTAAAGAGATTCTTATGAGTACCTCTGCCTTGTCCTAATTTTTTTCTTTTTTGGTCTAGACCTGGGATTTCTTTAGTGGAGGGAATTTCCAGGGAGGAGCAAATCCTTTACTCTTTAGAATTTTCAAGAGTTATCTGGGTTAAGTGACTTGCCCAAGGTCACACAGCCAGGATGGGTCAGAGGTGACACTTAAACCCAAGTCTTTCTAACTCAGAGACTTGCTCTCTCTGTCTATTATGCCACACTGCTGTCACTGTGTCCTAAAAGCAAGATACCCTGTCTTCTGTTCTGTAGAGGCTGGAATATCTTGGTTAACTTTCCTTCTTTCAAATGGATAATACTATTGTCTCAAAGTTACATGAGACCTCAGAAGTCATCTAATCCAGCCCCTACCTGAAGTCCAAATAAACTGTACCTTTCCTCCCCCCAAAAATGACTGTCCATCATTCCATTTGAATACCTCTATTGACAGGGAGCTCACTACTATTGTTCCACCCCAGCAGCACATTCCTTTGTTGAACAACTGGAATTGCTAAGCTGTTCCTTTTATGTTGAAAGAAAATCAGCCTCCTTGTAAGTTCCCCCATTGTTCCTGGTTCTGTCCTCTAGTGCCAAGTATTTTCAGCAAGGATTAGGTACATCAGCATGTGTTTGGCTTGAGTAAAAATAATGAGAACAGTAACAGTAGCTAGTATTTATGTAGTGTTTTCAAGTTTGCAAAGCACTTTACAAATATTATCTCATCTTAGCCTCATGAACAGCCCTGGGAGGGAGGTACTATTATTATCTCCATTTTAAACCTGGGGAAACTGAGGTAGAAGTTAAATGATTTGCACAAGGTCACACAGTTATTACATATCTGAGGTCCTATTTGAACTCATTTCTTTCTAACTCAAGGCCTGGCACTCTATCCACTCTGCTATCCAGTGGGTCATCATTTCTTTCCCAACTGTAAGCTTTGTCTACTGTGTGGATAACATGGTGATGGGGATATCCATAAAAACATCTTATTCAACCCATGCAGCCAGAGTCTTGGTGGGAATCAGCTAGCTATGCTTAGTTAAGTAAACTCTTGTAGATATCCCATCCTGCCCACAAACTGAAGCCAGATTCTTTTAAGAACACATGGCCTGAGGATGAAACAATAAGAGAATATCCCATGCCTCGTTTGACAAATGTTGTGTTTGTCTCCTTGTAGGGATCGACCTAGAGAATATCGTCTACTACAAGGACAGTACTCACTACTTCGTGATGACAGCGAAGAAACAGAGCCTCCTGGACAAGGGGGTCATTGTGAATGTAGGTGGATGCCCCCTGGAAATGTTCTTCTCTAGGATTTTGGGAAACAGTGATCATTTGCATTTTTAAAGTTTTTTTCCATCTTTTCTTTCCATACCCCAGTTATTCCCTCTCCCCCCACTGCTTCTCTCCACTGAATTCACCCTTGTAACAAAAACATTTACATGGAACCAACTAATGCAGTGACCACATCTGACATTCCACATATGGAGTCCCTGCACCTCTCTTTGGAGAGGAAGTTCCTTTCATTATCAAAGACTAAGAATGTTCATTATGATTCATCAAAGTTCAAGTATTTTTCAGCATTGCCATTTGGGTTACAGTGCTTCTTGTCTATACTGTTCTCTGGCAGCTGCTTTCTTCACTCTGTGTCACTTAGGTCAATTTTCCCATGTTTCTCTGAATTCTTCATATCCATTGTTGGTTATGGCACAAAATCGGCCATGACCTTTACATGCCATAATTGGTGAAGCCATTCCGCAGTTGATGAGTACTGTGCCTACTTTGTTTTCAAAATGTTGCTAGGAGTGCTGCTATGGATATTGGTTATAATAGTAATTTTTTATATAGCACTTTGAGGTTTACAGAGTGTATTACATATATTTTCTCATTTTATCTTCATTACAACCCTATGAGTTAAGTGCCATTATTATCCCCATTTTACAGATGAGGAAACAGAGGATGACTTGCTCAGTTATATTTAGCTGGGACCTTTCTTTTCCTGACTATCCCAGACTATCCTCTTCTTGTTAGAAGTGAGGGTTGGGATCAGGGATCTGTAGGAGCCTTGGATACTTTATGACATGGAAATCTCTGCTTCTGACCCTTCCATTGGGTAGGCTATTAGACTAAGAGGGGTTTTCAATTAAAGGTTGAGACTCTTTGGCGTTTTTTGTTCAGTTAATTCTCCCTTCTCCCAAGTTCCTAGAAATCCAGTTCTGTTTTCTAAGCGGCCAAACCTGATTAGGTGGCAGTTGAGATTCTGATAAATTTGTAGGAAGGCCTGAACATGGACAAGTCATATCACCCATCTGAGCCTGTTTCCTCATATGTAAAATGAGGTTCAGAATACCTGCCTTGTATCTTCACCTGAATGTTTTGAGGTTCAGATAAGATTATGGGTATCAACATTTTAAACTGTATAGAAATGGAAGATTTGGATGCTGGATTTAAGGGGGTGCTGATCTGTGACTGGGGAATTTCTAGCACAGAAATTCCTTTTACCAATTCAGATACGCATCTCTTCTATGACTTAAAATCTTCGAGCTTCTCCTCAGGTCCCTGAAAGATGCACTGGCTTGGCCAGCCTGTGTCAGATGTCAGACTTGGATCTGGGGCTCCCTGACTTAACGGCAGCTCTCCCCTATAGTTTCTGTTGCATCGCCTCTCCTGGCTATGGTATAAATGGTTATATTTATTGTATAAATAATAGATATTCAGGATCGGAGTATTGGGAGCTAAAAGGGACCCTGGAGGTTACATGATTCAGCTTGCTCGTGTTAGGTGTCCCCTTTCCAGCTTCCGAGACTGTCTTTATCTCTCTTTACTTTGTCTGGTCTCCTGCTAGCCTTCCTTCCTTGCTGCAGGGCCTTTCTTTTACCCTCCAACCCCTTTTACACTTGGCATTGGCTATGATCTCCAGGCATGTTAATATCAGATACCCAGGGCATCTGTGACTAGAGAACAATGGTAAGAACACGAAGCATTAGGTGTCCCTGGAGTGTCTGTTCTGAGTTCCCAAGCCCTAGAGAGTAGTGAGATAAGGATCGGGCAAGGGAGGTCAGCGTCATTCTCTGGGCGAAACACACCTTACTCAGTCATCGCCTCTTGTCTCTGAAGAACGCATCCCTTCTCTTGCCAGGTTTCTGCAACAGCAATTCAGTGTTGGTAATTCACTTCTCCCCAGGGCTTCCTTCGTGTTGGCATGTGCAGCACTGTGGCAGAGGAAGGCCCCAGAAAGAGGGAACGAAGGATGGTTCATGTTGGTATCTGACTCCAGGCGGTTACAGCGGCACCACCCTCAGGCAGTGGGGCAAGGCCTTTGCCAGAATATCTGAGCAAACTCAAGGGAATGTAGCTTTTTCACGTTGAGGGGAGGAAGCAAGGTTTTGGAGTCAGAAGCCCTGAGTTGGAATCCCAGCTCAAGAGTCCACTAACTTTGTGACCCTGGGCAAGTCACTTAACTATTCTAAGCATATTTCCTCCCTTGTGAAATGGGATTGATGATAACTCCTCTCCTTGCCTCCTAAGGTCCTTGAAGCAAGCACTTAGTAAATCTTAAAGCCCCAGGACAGAGGGGTGTAATTGTCATCTTTGGAAATGTAACTTAACATTTTTTAATCCATTAGACTCTTGGCAAGGGTGTTACCAGCTCTGTATGAAATGCTCTTAACAGTAGGAGCTCATTTTGAAGGGTTTCTCATTATCCTTGCACACTTTCTCATCTCCTGTTCTCTGTACAAGATCCCTGCGATAGAGGGATGAGGGTGAAAGGTGAGCGCCCTTTTTGGACAGATGAGGGGGCCCGAGGTACGGACACACCAGCGGAAGGGCATGTGATTCAGCCACCCATTAGGGGGTTCTTAACCAGTTTTGTTTCCTGGGCTCTTCTGGTAGCTTGATGCAGCGTATAGGCCTCTTCTCAGAGTAATATTTTTACATTCATAAAATAAAACACAAAGGAAACCCATTATAGTGAAATACAGTTATCAAAATAATTTTAATTTTAAAATAATATTAAAAAGTAAAGTTCCTGGACCCCAGGGCAAGGCCTCCTGCTAGAGTCTGGTAATACGGAGGACTCAGTTTCTGTAGTGGTTAATAATAATGTTGTTGCCGTGGGGATGGGGTGAGGGGTTGCTGACAAGAACTGACATTGGTGAGGGGTTTTACATACCGTTGTTCATTTGCACCTCCAAGGCAGGTACTACCCAATAAGGCATTATTTTACCTGTCATTTGTTGTTTAGTCATTCAGTTGTGTTTGATTTTTCATGGCCCTGTGGACCATAGAATACCATCCATGGGATTCCTATGGCAAAGATCCCGGAGTGTCTTGCCATTTCCTCCTCCAGTGAATCACCTTTTGTCAGAACTCTCCACTATCACCTGTCCGTCTTGGGTAACTCTACACTGCATAGCTCATGATTTCATTGAGCTAGGAAGCCGCCTACCACGTTAAGGCAGTGATACAGGAGGGAATTATACCCATTATACAGTCAGAAAGTTTCCATACCTTTCGCAGGGTCATGTAGCTAGTGAGTATCTGAAGCAGAATCTAAACCCAGATTTTTCTGACTCCCAGTTCAGCACTTGATATGGTCTACCATTGCTCACTTTGGAACTGAACACCTACTATAGTCAGGGCTACACACTTAACCACCAGGGGAGATATGGAGATGAAGAAGACATGACTTCTGTTGTCCAGGGGCACATAGCTAGACCTGCAGAGCTTAGAATTCTTGAAGGACTATGGGTGGGCTTGAATGAGCTAAATAACTCAGAGCTATGTAGTATAGCACTGGGTCTCCTATTCTGTGAAGTGCATTTGGAGGCACCTACTCCCCTGAGGGATGCTCCTTAATTCATAGGACTGAGGGCTGGAAGGAACCTTAGAAGCCATCTTGTCCAGTCCAAGAAGAGGAAATGAACCAGAAAATGATTTGCTCAAGGCAATGAATCATTATGAAATTCTGGAGTTTGAATACAGACCTGCTGGCTCCAGATTTAAAGCTTTTCTTTTCCCTGCTGCCTCTGTTCCATCACCCTCCATGTATCATTACTTCTTCACTTTTTTCCCTTCTAATAACACAGTGCCCAGGCAGTAGCTCTTGACCCCTTGCCCCATCCCCATATAGGTTATTCCTTGATTGCCCAGGTCTCCAGTGACATTTCTTTGTCACCTTTGGGGTTTTGACTTTTCTGCAAGGTTTTTTCTTTTCTGAAGATGTCCCTGTCCATGAAGCTGGTACATGCAGTCATTTTGTTTTTATAGATAGACTTTACTGTGGTGTGAGAGAAGTTCACGGTCAAGTCCACACACCACATAAACTGTCTCCCATTACTGAGCTTGGCACAGGCTTAAGTTTCCTATACTCCCCATCCAGGTGGAGCTCAATAGCAGTATCCAGTCTGGTCACCAGTCCCTTCCCCTGGGGCTTGTTCCTTGGGCTTAATATCCTTCTTTATAGTTCCTCCTATGTCTACTTCTTCTAGCCTGGAGGTCCCTTTGAGGAGGCAGATCTCTTCCAGTGTGGGCCCTAGGTCTAGATGCCCCTTTGGCTTCAGGTTGACACTGTCCTCTGGTCACCATCACCTGATCTGTTGACTCAGTTTGTATCCTTGGGGCTGTGGCTACAAGAAAATCTGTCTGATCTTTTCTCTGTTTCTAGATCCTAAGTGCATTGCCTATTTCCTTGACCAATTTTTACTTTGTTTACTTTGACCAATACACCATGAGGTCTTTTCCCTTGACCCTCGATCTTTGCTCTTCTGTCTTAATCTTATTCTGGTTTCTTTATGGTGAACTAAAGTATTGTTCCTCTGTCTAGACTCCTTCTGAACCTTTACCTCCTTTCAAACATCCCCCTTGTATTCTGTTCCCAAACCTGCTTTCTCCCTAGACAGTAGGTCCCAAACTGAAGATCTCCACCTCTGGGATTCCCATTGCTCAAATATTAAGAGGTGCTGTTTGCGTCTTCCCTTAGGAGAACTTCCACCTCAGAAGTGGGAGGTGCCCCCTCAGACATTATTCTTGATGCTCCCCATACCTGCGGGGCAGGGAAGTGGTGGCTAGAGGAGCTCAGAGAAAGAAATGGGTGTTTGTTCTCCTTCACCCCCTGTCTCAGAGTAGTTCCCTTACCTTATAAGGTCTGGTACATTCTGTCTTTGATATCCACTCAGTTTGCCAAGTCGGATCAATTTTCTTTTCATGATCATTAAAGTTATAAGTGACTTATTAAGTGTCTGTCATGCGCCAGGCACCATGCTGAACACAGGGGACCGATCCAGAGATAAAAATAATCCAGGCACTACCCTTGACGTATTTCCATGTCAAAAGTGTCTCTTTCCTCAGTGCATATGGCCACCACCCTGGTTCATCACCCCTCACCTTGACTGTGACGATAGCCTTCAATAGATTTCCCCATTTCTAGCTCATTATGCTCTAGTCTCGTCTCCACACAGTTGGCAAAATAATCTTCCTACATCCCAAGTCTATTTGCAAATCATGGCATCACCTTCCTCATATCATGGTACTCTTTGAAAATGAAGGACAAGCAACACCAACTGACCAAGAACCTTCAGGAAGCCTCCCATTATATAGCATAAAGTACAATCTCTTCAAACTGGAATGCTGTCCCCACGCTCATCCCCACTCTGGGATGACAGTCTGATGTACTCAGAATTTTGGTATCCTTTCCTCTTGGAAATTCAACAGCAGGCTTGTGCTGGGTGACTAGGAGAAACCCAGTTTGTTAACCTTCTATGACCTGTGTCTCCATCTTCAGCTCAGTTTGCTTCCAACCTACCTTTCCCTGCTGATTTCACATTACCGTTCACGCGTTCTGTGTTCTAGTCAGAGTGGCCTGTATGCTGTTGCCTGAACTCACCACATTATTTTGCACCTCCAAGATTTTGCATGATGCCTGGAATGTACTCCCTACTCCGCTGTGCTGTTTAGAATCCCTTGTTTAAAGTTTAGCTCATGGGTAGTGTCTTAAGGATGCCTTTTCCAATCCCAGTAAGTAATTATTGATGTTCTTTCCATACTCCTTAAATTACAATGCATCTGTTTGTCTATTTACTTACGGCTTCTTTCGCAGGATAGAGTGTTAGCTTTGGGGCAGTCAGGCATTATTTTTCCTCTTGACTTTGTATCCCCTTGAACACATAGTAGGCATTTAATATGAGCTTGTTGAATTGTGTCTCTCTCCATGCCTACAGGGTTTTGTCCTCAGTAGGTGCTTAATGAATGCTGTAAAAAAAATAAATGATATTCTATGGTGGCTGTCCTAGATGAACTCCAAAGGTCCTTTCTATCTCCAAGGTTGTCTGAGGTAGCCCTTTGGTGCATAATGCCCAAAGTATCCCAAAGTTGGGCCTGTTTTTGTCCATTTTCCAGGAAAAGTACAGCTTTAAGTTACATTTTTTTTCTTTATCAAATTCTTTTTTGAATCCAGTTATACTCTGTGAGATAGTTTTTTAAATGTTTTACCAATGCTTTTAGAAACATCATTATCCTTTCCCAATAACCCTTGAGTTCTTTCTTGTAACCAAGAGGTACAGTTGAGCCAAACAAACCAATATACTGACCCTGTCTGGTGATGTGTGGCCCATTCCACTCCCATAGTTCACCACCTCTTGACTAACAGGTTTGCAGTATGTCCCCATCAATTTTCTGGAGTCATGGTGCATCACTGCATCATCCTGAATTCTCATGGCTTTTAATGTTGTTTTCCCTCACTTTATTTGCCATCATTTTGCCCATCATTCTTTCATTTCTTCTTTTGAGTTCTAACCTTGATCCCTCATGTGACATACTATTGATTTCCCACAGGATTATGTTGACACGGAGCTCCTGCTTGGCCCAGAGAATGTAAACCAAGACTGCCTGCTTTCCTATGCAAGGGAAGCCGCTGACTTTGCTACCAATTACCAGCTGCCTTCCCTGGACTTTGCCATGAATCACTATGGCCAGCCTGATGTGGCGATGTTTGACTTTACCTCCATGTATGCCTCTGAGAATGCGGCCCTCGTCCGGGAGAGACAATCCCATCAGCTCCTTGTAGCCTTGGTGGGAGACAGCTTATTAGAGGTACTGCTTGTCTTGGCTTTCTACTTTAGGCGTATAAACTTGCATTTTAAAGAACAAAATTGCTGTTACATAATGGGGTGGGTCCCTGGGCTCTTGTTAACTCAAACAGGATCTGCTCCATCACAGTTGGCTCAGGAAACATCTCAGGGAAGACTTTGGCCAGTTGGCAGTACTCATTAAAGAAAATTCTCTTGACCTTCTGAAAACCCATTTACTTACTGCAAAACAAAGGCAGCCAGCTCTGTATTCCAGCAGGATACGATTTTGATCCATTTGTGTGCTTTTGTTTGCATATAATACCCTTTTGATTTAAGATTACCCTTATCAGTTCTAAGTTGTCCATTTTTACTCAGACCATTCAGAATAATTGCGCTAGAGGGGAACTGGACAGGTCATCCTTATGCCATGGAAAGCTGGTCCTCTCCCTGCTTTCTATGACTGTGTTTGTGAGCCCATTAAGCGGAAAGACTGTGTTGGTATAAGAACCATCAGGAACAGTGGAAACTTTGAGTACCCAGCCATTGGATGCTAAGTTCTTGATTGTTTCTTCCCCCCAGCCTTTTTGGCCCATGGGTACAGGCTGTGCTCGGGGTTTCCTGGCAGCCTTTGATACAGCATGGATGGTGAAGAGTTGGGACCAGGGAATCCCACCCCTTGAGATCCTGGCTGAACGGTGAGTGCTGAAATGGCTTGAGGACAAAAACAGTGTTGTTTGTGCGAAACAGTAGGAAGCCCAGTTTGATTGGAAGACAGAGTTTATTTAGGGGAATGAGGTATAACAAGCCTTGAAAAGTTGATTGGAACCAGGTTGTGAAGGGTTCTTCACACCAAACAGAAGTTTCGATTTGATCCTAGAGGTAATGGGGAGCCACTGGCATTTTTTTGAACTGGGTAATGTTTGGTCAGAATTTGGCTTTAGAAATATTGTATGTGTGTGTGAGAGAGAGAGACAGACAGACACACACACTTGAGACAGAGAGATAAAACATTAAGAATTTGTATTTTGTTCTAGAGACAGTAAAAGAACCACTGGAGTTTATTGAGCAGAGCATGGATTTGGTCAGACTTATGCTTTAGGAATGGGCAACTGGGTGGCTCAGTGGATAGAGTGTTGGGCCTAGAGTCAGCAAGATTCCTCTTCCTGAGTTCAAATCTGACCTCAGACACTTACTAGCTGTGTGACCCTGGGCAAGTCACTTTACTCTGTTTGCCTCAGTTTCCTTATCTGTAAAATGAGCTGGAGATGGACATGGCAAACCACTCTGTTATCTCTGCCAAGAAAGCCCCAAAAAGGATCATGAAGAGTCGGACATGCCTGAAACGACTCAGCCACAACAGATACTTTAGGAGTATCATTCTGGCAGCTTTTGTCCTGGAAATGCTCCAAGCCTTGAATTTCCTGATAACACTTGGTGGTCCAAAAGGCAGAGAGGATGTGTTTTAATGGAACTAGGTTCTGAGGGTGCCCCTTTGCTATAGAAGGGGATTCCTGCATTGGAGGGAAAGTTGGAATCAAAGGCTCCCCATGAAGGTCCCTTTCCTAAATATTATGGTGGTGTGATTTTTTTTTTCCTTCCCTGGGACACTTGTAGCCATGCGCTTGGGGATGCTGCAGTGGTCACAGACGTTAGAGGAGGGAATGGTGACCATGCACATGTAGGGAAGCAGGGGGGTGCCTTGGCCTTCTTGCTCAAAGAACAGTCTCTCCCAAGGGGAGCTTACATCAGGACCACACAGCTCCATTGCCCTGGGCTTCCCTGAAGCTGCAGATTTCCCAAACACATCCTCCTTACTCTGCCTGCCTAAACCCTGCAGAGTTCCCATGGGTGCATAGGCCATGGTGGGGGAAGTGCTGCTTCTAGGTATGAGAAACAGCAGCTTCATCCAGGGAAGGGTCCCAGGGCCTGTAAGCAGCCTCTCACTGTTGGGTTCTGGTTCCTACCAGGGAAAGTCTTTACCGACTCTTGCCTCAGACGACTCCGGAAAACATCAGTAAGAACTTTGAGCAGTATACCCTTGACCCTGGCACTCGGTACCCAAACCTCAACTCGAACTGTGTCCGGCCCCATCAGGTTAGCCTCTCTCTGGACCCCTGTCCTGGTGTTGGGCTCTTGACTTGGGCAGGGAAGCATGGCTTGAAATCTTGGGGCCAGCATATAAACCCACAGCAGTAATTACCCTTCTTCCCCTACCATCCCAGCCCAGGACAGTCAAATAGGAAAGTATTCCACATTCTTTCCTCATTACCCAGAGAATAGAAGGAAGTGGTTACTTAGTCCTTCTTATGCCATATATGTACTTAGCAAGCCACTTGGACAACATGCCTCTGAGGATGACTTGGTCCCTCTCCTCACACCATCCCTCCAACCCCATTCCTTATCCCTGATCTCACTGAGTTGTGGGTTTGTTTATTCACCTTGCCTACCATGCTGTCAAAACCCAGGCTAATTGTACTTTATAATGAGATGTCACATAAGATGGTAACTCTGCCGGATTTGTGGTCAAAGGTCCTGGGTGTGAATCTGGCTTCTGGTATTTGCTCTAGGCACCTTGGGCAAGGTCACTTAGCACTCTGAGCCATAATTATCTTGTGTTAAAGAGGAGGCTAGACTAGTTGACATGTGAGGTCCCCTCCACCTCTAAATCTGAATCCTGGGGTCCATACCATTATTTCTTAGTAGAGTTACAAGAACTAATAATATATTAATAAGTCTATCTTCTCTGACTGTCCTGTGTTAGGCTGTGTTGCCCAATCATAGAGAAAAGCAGAAAATACAAAAGGAATTATGAACGTGGGGTTAGCAGGCTAGTGTTGGGCAGGTGGCGATGGATCATGCATGGCCAGGGGGACGTGGATGGAGGATGGCAGCACCCCATTGCCAGGTCTTTGCCTCTTTTCAGGTGAAGCATTTATACATTACTACGGAGCTGCATCATTTGCCTCTTGAGAGATTGGGCTCCATAAGAAGATCAGTCAGTCTCTCCCGGCGGGGTGAGTCTGTCTCATCACACTTTTCCTGCAATGAACTCCCAACTGTCTTTTAGTTCCTAACTGGGGAGAGGGATGTGGCTATCAGAAGGGGACTGGGTATAGGGCTGAATAATCAGACTGTGGTTCTGGAAGGTGGGATAGTCACACTGGTGGAAATTTCTCTCAGGGCCTTGTCTGCTCTGACCTCACTCCTTTCTCACTAGGGTCTTTTTGCTCCATAATAGGTAACAGCTTGGCATTCCACTTTATCTCATTTGCCTAGAATTCTGTCCTCTGCTTTTCATCATCTCCTGTCCATGTTGCATTTCAACTCCCTTGACTCTGTATAAAATGCGTTACTAAGCATCTTGCTTTGACATGACAGACACTTTTCAACAAACACCAAACCTACCCCTCACAAAGCATTTCTACCTTAAGCAAAACTGTCACCTGGATTGATGAGAGAGCATCATTTTCCATTTTTGATTCCTGACAGTGGTTAACAGAAAAGGGAGATAGGTTGGACTTTAATGACTTGATATCATGTTATCTGCTGTGTTTACTTGACCTGGATTTGTTGCCTTTGAGTGATGTTTTCATTTACATTGTTGTGGTCATTGGGTTGGGTTGAGGTGGCCCAGCACATTGGAGAGAGAACTGGGCTCAGGGTCCTGGATTCAAGGCCTTCAGCCTCTGACCCATCCTACACACGTATCCCTGGACAGGTCGTGTCACCATTCAGACAACTCTCTTAGGAGTATTTGTCCTGGTAGAGGAAGTCACTCTCTGAAAGATCCTTACCCCAGTGAAATCCCAGGTCTAGAGCACCAAAGTCATTGTATTCCTACACTGGCTTGGTTGTTTTCACTTTGTATGTATCTTTTGGGTTACTCTGAATTCTTCTGATTTCTCATTTCTAGTCAGTCAACGGGGGACTGGAGGAGATAGAGTTCTAGGTGTGGAAATCAGAAAAATTTGAATTCAAATATTGCCTCAGATACTTAAGTGCGCTGTGATACCAGGCAAGTCATTCTATCACTCAGCCTCAGTGTCTTAATTTGTCAAATGAGTATCATAATAGCACACAGGGTTGTTTTGAGGATTAAATGAGAATTATCTGTGAAGTGCTCTGCCATATGATGATAAGAGTCAGTAACACATTGTTACGTTCCAGCACCTCATTTTGTTTGGCCGTTCCCCCATCCTTGAGAACATGTTTTGTTTTCAGCTTTTTATTATCACAAATGATGCTGCTATGAATACATTTGTACAATGTGAGTCTCTTCTTGCTGCCCCTGATTACGTCTATTCCACACCCTTGCTTTACATTCTACCTGTGCTTTTGTGTACCTTTGTTTATTCTCTTCTTATTTCCCATCTGCTCTTAATTTCCCCATTAGAGTATACAGTGCTGAAGGGAAAAAACCAGGTCATCTTCCTTCTGGACCTTCTCAGTGCCTTTCATGGGGCAATGGATGGATGGATAGATGGGTGGATGGGTGGATGGATGGGTGGATGGATGGATGGGTGGATGGGGTGGGTGGATGGATGGATGAATGAGGGTAATGACTTCTCAGTTGTAGCCACCATTCACTTTAGCCCAGATTACCATCTGTCCCAGAAGTCACCTTCCCAAATTGTCTCAGAGGCCTAGGAAATGAGTAGAATGAGGCACAGGAGGCCATCTTCTACGGGCAGACATTTCCACAGTTCCAACATGCAGATCAAATTCAGACGAATCAGAAGGCTGGTGTTCACCAACCAGTCCTGGTTCAAATCCAGGTCCATTCACTTGCTACCTGTTTGACTTTGAGGGACTCACTTAACCCCTATGGATATCTAGACTAGATTGGCCTATAAGGTCCTCTCCAGGGCCGTCCCTCTGGCCCGATGATCCTGTCCGTGGTGGGAGTCCTTCATCGCTGTCTTTTGCCAAAACCGTAGAATCCGACATCAGACCCAACAAGCTTTTAACCTGGTGTCAGAAGCAGACCGAAGGCTACCAGCATGTCAGCGTCACGGATCTGACCACCTCCTGGAGAAGTGGCCTTGCCTTATGTGCGCTTATTCATCGCTTCAGACCGGAACTCATGTGAGTCCCTTTGGGCCCTGGCAGCTCCTAGCAGAGGTCCCTGGTGGAAGACTCAGAGTGGGATGGGTCAGTCACTGGGAGCTGTAATTAGTGAAGTGTGATAGACCTTCACTATGGTGGCTTGGGGGGAAGCCCCTCCATCACTTCCCCTGCTGGATGTTGGCAGTTTGCCGCCCATCTGTGAAGAGCCAGAGTGAGGGTCATCTGCTGAACCACCTTCCCACCTCACTAGCATATTCCTACATTTTGGTCATCCAGTCAGTCAACAAGCGTTTATTTCAATATTCATTTTTTCAGTAAACATTTACTAGGTGCCCACTGGCTACAATGATCAAGGAGCATATGTTCTGCTTGGGGGAAATCACTATAAATTGGGTGATAAAAAATGTGTACAAATACATATTGATTAAGTGTTTGCTGTATGCCAGGCATAGTAAATACAAAGTCATTCCAGGAGTGGGGGGAGCACAAATGAGTGAAGGAAAAAGGGAATCAGTGTAAGATATTGGAGCTGGGCCTCAGTTTCCGCATCTGTAAAATGAGAGATTCAGGCTAGATAACCTCTGAGGTCCCATTCAATCCTATGTCTATGATCCAAATGACTTTGTATTTACTTGGCATATATTTTGTATTGATTTTTTTGTGTATGTGTTGATTCCCACAAGAAGCTTTTAACCTGGTATCTACTAGCCCTTTGGGTAGTTAAGCGGTACAGTGGAGAGAGCACCAGTCCTGGAGTAAGAAAGACTCATCTTCCTGAGTTCAAATCTGGCCTCAGACACTTAGTAGCTGTGTGACCCTGGGCAAGTCACTTCACCCTCTTTGCCTTAGTTACCTCATCTGTAAAACGAACTGGAGAAGGAAATGGTAAACCACTCCAGTATCTTTGCTGAGAAAACATCAAATGAAGTCATAAAGAGTCAGGACTGAAACGATGGGATAACACCTACTCACCTTGACCAATAAAACATTAGTTCCTTGACAGCAGTAAATGTTTTCATTTTTCTCTGTGTGTCCTGAGGTCCATCACAGTGACTGGCCTCAAAGAGACCCTTAAAAAATGCTTGTGGAACTGATGAAGTGATTTCAGTATTCTGGTATCTTCCAATGGCTCCATCATGTTGACAAGTCCACTTGGTAGTGTGGTTTGGCTTTTGAGGATGGTTGGAGAAAGCCATGCTCTCCTATCCTTTTGACTTTTCTCACATCATTCCTTAGCAACTTCGACTCTTTGAATGAAGAAGATGCCATTGAGAACAACCAGCTGGCATTTGACATTGCAGAGCGGGAGTTTGGAATCCCCCCCATGACCACAGGCAAAGAGATGGCATCTGCCCAGGAGCCAGATAAGCTCAGTCTCGTCATGTACCTCTCTAAGTTCTATGAGCTGTTTCGAGGGACACCCCTCAGAGCTGTTGGTAAGAAGCCTACAAGTATCTTGCTTTTCACAGAAAGTCAGTGTTTTGTTCAGAGTCCTCTGGTGGAAAACCATTTTGGAAACATTGGGTTTCTGCCTTCTCTCCAACTTTCCAAAAGAGATGACCTTGTAGCCTAAGGGAACGTCCCATGGGTAATGGCCAGTGTAAGCTACTGGCTCATCCTGTCTCTTTCCTGTAGCGCTGTTCTCAAGGTGCCTCTTCCTCTGCCACCTTTTCTGGTGTCCTTTGGGCTGTCTATATGATGTCCTAGAAATGAAGATGAGCCTGTGTGAGCGCAGGTATCCCCTGCTTTCAAGGAAATGTCATTTCTCCTTGGGCCTAGAGATGTTGATGGGTCCCCCTCTCAATCTCAATCTCCAGTGCCCTTTTCAGCCCCAGGGACCTGGAACCCATGGCCCATTCTGGATCCTTCCCAGAACCATATTTGGTTTGTTCCTTTACTATAAGGACTCCTCCTAAACCTGGTGACAACACATGGTCAAGCTCTGATTTTCAGTCTTCTCTCTTTTTCTAACAGATTCTTTGGGTAAAAACTATGGAGAAAATGGTGATCTTAGTTTAGTGAAATCATCTATTTTTAACAACTATCTCAACCTCACGTTCCCCAGGAAGCGGACGCCTCGGGTAAGTCTGCATTCTCAGTTTTTTGGGGGGATTTTGAGGGTTTGGTTTTTTTTTTTTGGTTTGGTTTCTCTCACTCTTTAAGTGAGTCTGGTCTAATTAGCTTAGTCTAACATATATTTCCTGGTGAGTGTTATTTATTTCACTTTTATACCTCTTGATGTTTGAGTCAGTCTATTTCCTGTTCTTCCTAGCTTATTTTTGGAAGGCTTAGGAGACTCCTGGAAAAGCATAGGCAGGGATAGGATGGTAAATATTAAAATAACTGGCTCTCCAAAAAAAATTTCTAAATACCCACGCTACAAATTTAACAATCAGCTCTTGTGAGCTGGTTTCATCTGGTTCCAGCACCAGAACATTAGAGACCTGGACTCACTTATCCAAGAACAGTTTTTAAAATGAATTGAATTAGCCCTGTCTCTTCAGGCTATTTGGCCCAGAGAAGTCTTTTTTGAAGAGAACTTCTGTGTTTCCTTTCCGCATGGTTTACTAGTAGTAGTCTTATTCCTGGAGGATTTTTCTCTTGCTAAACATTTGAGACTAGCAATCATGATATCAGTTGGTTTCCTGACTATTGAGTATCATGTTCGGGCTGCAATTGCATCTCCCTAGTCCTGGAAACTTATTAGGCTTTCAGAATGTTGATCTGGAAAGACCATGAGGTACCAATTTTTCCTTCTTTCTCATGCCTCAGAAGGAGAAATGGAGGCCTGAGAGGAAGGGACTGGATGAATGTCACACAGATTAATGGCAGAACTGACTTAGATCTCAAGTCTTCTGATAGCCAGTCTGGTCTTTTCCCAATGTAACAAAATGCTTTCATCCATTTGTATATTCATTATTCGTTCATTTTTATTTTTTTGCTTATTTGTGTATGTTGTTTTGAATCAAGACTCTTACAGGCAGGTGTATGCTGGCAAATGAATAACATAGCCAGCTCAAAGAAAATGTATGTGTGACACATTTTTAAAACATATTTTAGTTTCCCCCCCAAGTACATGTAAAAACAATTTTTAACATTTTAAGAAGTTTTGAATTCCAAATTTTCTCCTTTCCTCTCTCCCCTGCCCCCTCCCAGAGATGGTAACCAATCTGATATGGGTTATATAGGCCCAACCACATAAAACACAGCTCCGTGTTGGTACTTGACATATTTTAAAGTTTAATTTTCACTAACATTTTTTCCATAATTTTCTTAAGTCTAGATGGTCAACAAAAAATCAATCTGTCAAGCCCTGATTTGTAGCATTTGCCAATTTTAACCCCAGCTCTCCTGAGCTAGTACGGGCTGGCTTCAGTGTCCCCCCAGCTTGTGAGCGCCCAGATTCTGATCTGGGAGGAGGGACCCAGGAAGCTCACTGAACCCAACCCTCATTTTACAATTGAGGAGATTGAAGGTCAAAGAACCATTGAATGCCATGCTGTCAATTATTAGCAGAAAAGATTATAGAACCATAGATTTAGGGTGGGGTGGGACCTTAGAGATCAATGAGCACCATTGATTTAAGGGTGAAATGGGTCTGCCCCCTCATTTTGTAGATGAGGTTACAGAGAAGTCAGATAATTTTCCCAAGGTCATATGACTGGTATGTATGTCCTTTAACTTCAGTGGTGTGGCAATCTCTTTGTCCATAGTCTTTGACCAGAGTTTTATTGTCTCTCCCAGTTGACTTTATTTCCATTTTGTTGTCATTAAATTCAAATTTTCCCCCTCTTACTCTGCTTTCTTCACTCTGCATACAAGTCTTCCCATGTTTCCTCCTCCATTTATTTATTCCGCCATTTTTGAGCCCTCATGTACAGTAGTGCACTGGGCATTGTGGGGGGATACAGAAGACAGGGTTCATGTGCCTTTTGATTCCCCAGAGCTCTCAGCCTATTTGGGGAGAGAAGCCACACCCTCATCTGTGATAAATGGCTTTGGGAGCTGGGATGCTAGCCAGAATTTGAATTAAGAGAAGGGAGAGCTTGTTGTGTGCTGGGGAAGGTAAGACTTGGAACCAGCCAATGCAAAGGCTTAGAGTCAGGCAAAGGTTTCATTGCCACTTCTGTCATCCAGAACAAGCCCCACAAAATATGTATTGTGTTGTGGTGTGGTAAGACAAGCCTTAGACATCAGGGAACTGAGAGGAGGCTTTGGGATACTATCAAGCCCCAGCTCAGGGGACAGAGCAGGACAGGCCGAGACCACATAAATGCTCATCTGAACCAAGCTCTTTTGTCTTTACATGATAGAGTTCAGGCACCCTCTACATTTTGATACCGTGGAAGAAAACCCATTGAGTATGAGGTATTTGAATGATGAGACTGTCCTGGTTAGAGCAAGTTCATGTTGTAGAGTTGTAGGAAATAAGGTTGTACTTTTTTATTATAGAGTAATTTGAATTTATTATAGAGTAATTTGAATTCTAGACAGAAGATTCGCATAATGCCAGTCATGGGGAACCATTTTGTTTTAGGATAAGAACCCAAAGTAGTAAAGATTAGTCTGGTGACACATAGGTTTGAGCAGGGTAATGAGAGACCAAATTCAAGGAGACTGGATAGGAGACTGACTGGCTTAAGACTACGATGGTGGCCATGGCAAATAGACAAAGGCCTGTGATTGTGGGGCATTTCCAAGGACAAGTTGGCATGAATCTCAACCATGTGTAGGGTATGAAGAAGAGAGAGGGGTCAGAGAAGACTTGGTATCTTGAGCAGTAATGGTTGGGTAAATCCCCTAACAATGCTGATCCTGAGAGTTTTATCTCATGATGCTTTTATAATTCTTTTACATTTTATCTGGTCGTGGAAGGTCTCCTACTATTCAGTCTCCTGGTATTCAATTTAAGAACAAAGCATGGCCAGAGTGTCCTGAGCTGAGAAAGGGCCTCAGAACTCCCTGCTGTTGCTTTAGAGTCTTGGGAAAAAAGATCAGTCTCCCTCCTATGCTCTGGCCTCTGGGACAACAGGAAGTTTCAGTGGAAGCAAGGAAGAGCAGGGAGGGGGGGAAGGGAGAGCTCAGTTCACAGATGCACAGCTAACGAGCTGGAAGGGACTTCCAAGATCATCTAGGGCCAGCAGAATCTGCAACTTCAAGGTCACGTGTGGCCTTCTAAGTCCTTGAGTGCAACCCTTTGAGTCCAAGTTTTCCTTTTATTAAGGGGATTTGTTCTGTGAAGTTTGGATTCAGTCAAAGGGCTGTACTTGAGGACCTAGAGGGCCACAGGCGGCCCCAAGACCACAGGTTCCCCACTCCTGAATTCTTGGCCAACCTCCTTCATGTTACAGTTGAGGAAATAGGCTCAAGGTCACACTGATAATAAGTGTCAAAAGTGGGATTGGAACCCAGCTCCCCTTGTCTCCAAATCCAGCCTTCTTCCATTGTATGGCCCCTGTAATTCAGTTCAAGGCATGGTGGTCCATCGGGAGATTTACTTCCTACTGGAGGGCTGCATTATTGAACAGATAAAAGACTACTTGGAGGAGAGCTCAGTAGCATCCTTGAGATTGATTTGACTACGTTATCATAGATTTAGAGCTGGGAGGGCTCTCAGAACCTGTCTCATTCAGTTTTCTCATTGCACTAACAGGGTCACTGAGGCAGACAGAGTTGAAGTGATTTGTTCGAGGTCACACAGCTAGTAATGGTCTGAGACAGGATTTGAACCTCAAGTTATCTGTTTGACCACACAACCTCTCAAGGTTTATCTAGAAGAGATGTTGGCATGTCCCACCCGTCAAGCCCCATTTTGGTTCCTTGGTTTGAGCTCCATCATGTGAAAACCAATGACCACTGCTCTGGTCAAGGGGTTAACCGTGTTTTGAATGTCTCTTTGTGATCCCCTTGAGCATATTCAAAAGAGGTGTTTTCTGTGGAATTCTTTAACATCCTACTTCCTCTCCTTTGAGAGCCCACAGCCCCGCTCTCACTTCCCATACCGGCTTCACCACATCTCTGGCTGCATCAGAACTAGGCACACCCCAAACCAGCCTTTGTCAGAAGACCCTGGCCTTGGTGGTAGTGGTGGGGATCAGGTGGCTAGTTTTTGGAATCTCCCCTACAGTGACCCACTTCTGATGATTACAAGAAACTTCCCATTTACCCTCAGACAACCTTTGTGGTGACCGCAGGATCCAAATATTTCCTCCTTTTACTGATCACTTCACACTCCTGTTCACTTAATAGCTGCTGAGAGCAGGGAAACTGGGAGAAGCATGTTTGAACCTTTCACTTACCCCTCCTTTGTTTACACAATGATTGAACTGAACCAAAGCTCTCGGCAGATCAGCCTCAGAAAGCTGAGTGGCTGTCCGGAATCATGAAGGCTGCCGGTGGGGGTCACTGCTGTTGACTGTCTTCTCCGTTGTGCTGTGTAACAGAAGACCCCCCAACACCACTCTCCCCCCGAACTTCAGCTTGCTTCCTCTTTTCAGCTCCATTATCTGTCATTCTTTTTTCTTCAGAAAAAACAAGTTTTATGGATGACCTTTGTATTTATATCACAGTCATTTCTGGAAGGACCCTCCCCCTTCTCCTTTTCTCCCCCTTGAACCTCTAACAAAGAAAAGCAGTTATGCAGAAACACCTTGTATAATGACTATGTCTGTCAGCACATGCAATGTGCCTCTCACCCCTCTTCCAAGAAAAGGGAAATAATGGTTCAGTCAGTTTTCTGGCACCATTATTGGTTTTTCAGTTTTGAGACCCTTTGATAGTCTTTTCCAGTTACATTCTTGTATGGGAGTTATAGTCCTAGGGCTGGTTCATACTGGCTCGCAAGAGCTGGTTGTTAAATTGCCAGTCATTGAACATCTGCACCTCAGAAATTAGCAAATGCTACACGTTAGGACTTGGTTTATTGTTCTGTTTTTTGTCTCGATTTAAGAGAATGGTGGAAAAAATGTTAGTAATGTGGATTAAACTTAAAATTGTGTTCACCTTGCTTCCCCCCCCACCCCCGGGGAGCCGGGTGTTAAACATTATCCAGCTCATGCCTCTGATCATACTCACTACATGTGTAATTTTTGTGGCCTTGCTTATTTTTCCTCTTCATTATGTTCTTGTATTCATCTGTCCCAATTTATTCAGTCTTTCCCTAGCTGATGGGCACCTGTTTCATTTCACTTCTGTTTCTTTGCTGTCACAAAAAGTACTGCTGTGAACATTTGGGTGTCTAGGGACCTTTCTTTCTCTTTGTCACCTCCAGGTACATATGTCTAGCAGTGGGATTTCTGAGTTAAAGGAGCAGTCATTTTCACTTGTGTATGTATTTTCTAGAAGCACGTTGCCTGGACTCTTTGCAGATGCCACCCAAGTCCCTTTTGCTGGACTGATATAGTTTGATCACTGGGGCATGGAACTAGAAGGTGTGTCTTTGCTACCAGTCTATGCCACTCTGTCACCATGATCTCAAAGGACTTTGTCCCAACAGAGCCAGTAAGGTGTGATAGATTTCATGAACCCTTTTGTTCTCATTCCCCCTTACTGAGCTTTCTCTTGCTGGAAACACCTGCAGCACTGACTCATTTCCTCATTGGCAGCTCAGGTGTTTGTGTCATTTCCTCATTAGGAAAATGAGGAAGTTTCCTAGAATCACAGTCCCCTACTTGGAAAGGGACATCAAAGGTCATGTAATTCAACTCTTACTTGAATCAGAAACCCCCTCTGCCCCAGACAAATGGCTACGCAACATCTGCTTGGTTCTACTAACCATAGCAACCTCTTTGACCAGGAACATCTCTTCTTTGTTGGAAGATTGTTTTCTCCTGAGCCAAAATCAGTCTCCATAGAGACCTTGGGTCTGGTTCTTCCTTCCCAGTGATAGCTGAACAAGCCTGATCTGATCCCTCTTTCACAGGACAACATTTGATGTATTGTGTTCCGTTCATGTCATCTTTAATCTGGGTTCCTTTGATTCTTGAATGACACGGCTTTGAGTCCTCCCCACCAACACTGTAGCCCCTTCCTTGAGACCTCCTGTCAATATCCCTCCTATGATGTGGTACCAGGACTGGATACAGTACTCCAAATGAGTCTGACCAGAGTGCAGAGTGGTACAAATGAGTTTTTCCTCTCGCCACTCCCAGGCTTTATGCTTCTCAGCCTCAGAACATGTTATTCCTTTCTGGTGGTTATGTCATGATTCATATTGAACTTGTATTACACTAAGATCCCCAGGTCTTTTTCACATGAACCATCTTCAAGTTATCCCTATCAGATGAGTTTTATGCCTCTGAATTTTGGAAACCCAGGTACATGACCATATGGGTTTTTCTCCTTCATTTTAAATTTCCTATTACTAACTTCAGCCCATTGTCCCAATCTCTTAAAAATCTTTTTGGCATTCATTTATAGATTTGATAAGTTTGCATTTGTCTATATCTTTTGAACATGAGAGGCTCTTGGACTGATCCTTTGAGTACTTCACTAGAGACCTTCTTACAAGGTGATGATATGATTCCACAATATTTTGGCCTCAAACATTCATCCAATTCTAAATGCACATAATGAATCTAGTGTGCCTCTCTAGTGCCTCCTTATCGAACCTAATTTGGTTGGGTTCAATGTTACCTAACATTCTGTAATAGAATGAGGGTTTGTGACATGTGTCTGGTGTTCCGTAGAGCAGCCTGCCTTTGCCTGGAGAGCAGGACCAGTGGCAGTCAGGGGTACAATGGAGGGTAAAAGAAAAAAACACAAGGTTAATTCAGTTTTATAAAAACCAGACTATGCCTGGTGTCCAGCTCTACGACACCAAGGATGTCATTTGAGTTGTTCCCAGTTCACTCAGTGGCTCTGGGAACCTCCTTTGCTAGACTAAGCTAGCCTAGGGCAGAGGTCTCCTCCTCATTTCTAACTATCTGACTCCAACGCGACTTTCCAGCCAGATGTCATGCTCATTTCCATTCCGTGCTCAGTTCCTGATGAACTGGACTTCCCTGCCAGGCATCTCCTTCTGTCTTCTCCTGTCCTTTCACACCTTTATGACTTTGCACATGCCATCCATCCCTGGACTAGGATGCATTCTCCCTCTTTACCTGACTTGAAATTCCTGCTTTTCTTCCAAGCTGAGCTCAGGTGTTCCATCCTCCATCAATCTGGGCATGATCTCCTCTTACCAGAAAGTAACTTTCTCTGATTACTAAACCTGCTCTTAACGCTCAATCCCATACTGCCATGTACCATCCTTATGTGTGTGCTTTGTTACTCTCCTCACCCCCACCCAGAGTCCTTTCCTGTAGAGACTTCATCATTTTTAAAAAAGTCTCAGTATCCCCCAGACTGAGCAAAACATTTATGAAGCACCTACGGTATACCATGTACCACTGGGGATGCAAAGACTGTAGTTTAATAGATACCACTATCCTCAAATAACTTGCATTAATATGGGAGACAGTATGTAGAGATACATACCTGTGTTCCTGAGGTTTAACTGAAGTCATCTAGCATCATCTCAGTTTGCTAATGCAGAAGCTGAAGCCCAGAGAAAGGAAGTAGTTGTGTTCACAATTATGCTGACCCTTCCCATGGGATCTGGGAATGGGGCACGCTGCCAAGAATGGCTGTTGGGGAGAGCAGAAGGTGCCTGAGGCTCAGGCTGCTTCCACGAGGGAGCCACATTTGTAGTAGTGTGGGGTATTTAGAAACTAAGTAAGTTGGATCATTAGAATTGAAGTTCCTTGAGGCAGGGCCTGGTGTGTTGTTTGTTTGGTATTTTAATTTTAAATTTATTTATTTTGCTTTTAGTTTTCTTTGCATCCCTGGCACTTAGCACAGTGCCCAGAACAGAGTAAGTGGTTAATAAATGCTGATCTCCAGGTATCCCTGATAATTTAAGGACTATTTTTTTATAAAAACCTCATTTTTATGGAAATGCCAGTTTTCAGACTTGAACTGGCCCTACTGGTTCCCCAACCACACGGGGCAGGGGCTTCTCTGCAAAGGGCAAGGACTCTCTTAAACCTGGCCCTGCCCCAAGGCCTCCCCACTGGGCCCAATAAGCCCTGGATGACTCCATCCTGTGCCCCTGCCTCATTGTCAGAACATTTTGCCTGCATGTCACTAGCTCTTTTCCTATTGGCTGACTGCTGTTGTTTTTTAAAAAACTTTTCTTGAGTGACATTGATCCTGACCCACAGTGGATAAAAACATGGGCTTTTATTATGCGAGTGCCACTGCCTTTGAATCCTGGAGAAAAGTGTGTATGTCCATTTTGGGCCCTTCTTAATTCCCCTTCCTCCTGTCCCCACCATAGCCCACATAGCCCTTGCAGAGAGGGGATGGTGTCTTGGAGAACCTGAGAACAATCCCACATGTTTATGATAAAGCCACAACAGGTACATTTTTGTTCTTTAGGCTGATGATGAAAATCAGCTCAGGGAGAGCTTAGGGCATTGTGGGCTTATTAAAGAAAAACCTCTGACAGCTCAAGACATGGCCCTGACTTTTGGAATTGAATGAATGAATGGGCATTTAGTAAGATCTTTCTATCAGTCAAATTGATAAGTATTTATTAAGCACTAATGTGCTGGGCACTGGGCTGGCAAAGAGAAAGCAAGGCCTAGCAAGATCTCAGTAGACCTTCCATCTATCCCAACATTCCTCGTTGGTCTTGGAAATTGGCCTGGTGTGAGGGTTACCTCAAATATCTCCACCATCAGAAAGCATCTTAATAGATAGGTCATTTCTATTGTAAATTATCATGAGCCTGGAGAGGAGCCAAGGTCCTTTCAGGTAACCCATGGTAAATCCTAAGCACATAGAGGATTTCCCAGGGGGATGATGGTTGCCAGGTCAGACCCCAGCAGCAAGAAGGTCAGTCTGTGGAGACTTTGGGAATCATTTTAGACCAGGCTTGCTTGAGGGGGTTAAATCTGTTGTCAGGTGACTGCAGGTTAGTGAAAATTTTGCTGTAAAACAGCTAACTGTGGCTCATGGGAACCTCAGCTCCATCAGGGAAATCCAACATCAATTTCCGGTTTTGCCATGTAATGCCTGTGTACTTGGGGGCAGGTCATTTCATCTGTAAAATAAGTAGACTGGATGAGATGTGACCTCTTTGGATTCCTTGATTTGCAAAGCTCTTTACATACATTATCTCATTTATTGATGCAAATCAGCCAGTATTTAGTAAGCACCTTTACAAGTAACACTGTAAATAGGAAGAAACTCAAAAAAACAGCCTCATGTTCACAGGACGCTCCATCTAATGAGGGAGACAACATGCAAACATCCATGTACAGACAAGCCATAGAGGAAACAAATGAGAGACCATTTCAGAGAGAAGGGCACTAACATTTGAGGGGAATCATCAAATGCATCTTACAGAAGGTAGATTTTACCTGGGACTTGAAAGAAGTCAAGAATCAGAGATGTATGTGGAGAGAGAGGATTTTAGGCATGGGGAGATAGCTGGTGAAAATGCCCAAAGTAGGGAGATGGAGAATCTTAAATGAGGGACAGCAATGAGATGACGGTCATTGGGTCACAAAGTATGTGTAGGGGAGTTGGGTATAAGCCAGAAAGGTAGGAAGAGGCTTTTCCCAACAACCCTGTTGGGTAGATGCTGTGTATCTCCATTTTAAAGGTGAGGAAGTAGAAGCCAACAGTTTAGATGACTTGTCCAAGGTCTCATACCCAGTAAGTGCCTCATCTGAGGAGGCAGGATTCCAACTCAGGTCTTCCTTCTGGAGTCTAGTTCTGCCTCTCCTCAAAAATGCAATATACAGTTTTTTGAGTAAAAGCCAAATCCACACTTTAAACTGAGCAAACAGAATCTGTGCCAATGTCTGCCTGGTGGGACATTGTGTCCTCACTGAGTCCTCAGGTCTCCTGCCCCAAAGGCGCTGACAGGCAAGGGGGGACTGGTTGGCTGCGCTAGCCAGGCTCTAGGAGACCAGGAGTTGGGTATAAGATCATCTGTTTCTCTTGGTGTTTGCCCAGATGCTGAGGTTGAAATAATTTCCATCCCCAACAAAATGATTTATCGTAAATGGAGAAAACCATGAGGCGGAAAGCAGGGCTAGTTGACCTCGCATTTTTGTGCTGCTCCAGAGAGTAGAGGGGTCACATTGTTGGGTGATTATAAATCAATGAATGATTGCGCCGTTTCCTAACTTAAAAAGGAGGATGCTAAACACACAGTGGGATTGAAAGAGTTTAAGCCACAGGCTCATGCATAGAAAAGAAGGAGCGTGCCTCCCTACATTTGGGTCAGTCATATGAGGTCAGTTTTGATATATGGGACGACCATACTAGCCGTTGGCCCACAGATGGGGAAATGATCTCAAATGGGATATTACTGGAAAGTGTGTGCCTAAATTTGGCAAAACCAAGCCTTTTATGGGGAGGTAGTAGAGTGGGGTGGTTCATGGCCTTTCAGGCACACTCCCATGTAATGGTTGGTTTTCATAATACTAAGCCCACAAAAGTTCTGTGTATTCCTCAGCTCCCTCCATCAAAACCCACCTAGGGAGTTGCCTGAGGCTCAGAGAGAGTAACCTGCCCTTGGAGAGATTGTCAACTTTAGGAGCCTAGATCTAGGGCTGAAAGAGTCCTTCAGAGGCTATCTAATCTATCTGCCTCATTTTTATAGATGAGGAAATGGAGAACCCAAGGGGAGGTTAAGTGACTCACCTGTTTTAGAGGTCAGGTCTCCTGACTCCTACTTCTTTCTATTATACCAGGCTGTTTCTCAGGCAAAATTCGAACTCAGATCTCCAAACTTAGCACTAAGCCAGGCTACATCTAAATACCCTCTTTGGCAAACAGTTCCCATGCTGCAGCATTCCGATAGGGCATGCTTTCCCTCAGCCTGATGACACCTCCCCATGACACATTCATCCCCTTTCTCCCATCCCCTCCTCTCTCCAGCATTCTTCTGGAATGATCCATTCCCCTATTTGTGTTCAGTTAGCCAAAGAGGCACATTAGATGTAGTGTTCCAGCAGTAGAGTGTGAGTCAGTATTTAAGGTGAATGGAACGTATTTTCATAAATCCCTTTTCTTTTTTGTCTCCTCAGAAACAATTACCAGTGTGGTGCTCAGTTTTTATTTTCATGGATATTGTGTTCCATAGCATCTCCTAGGAGTATGCCTATTCTAACAGAGAATGCCCTGAAGACATTTTTAAAAAATTCATTTTCATTATTGTCCCTTCTTTTGGAAATAGTGATCAAATGTATGTTTGTAAACTGATTGGAAGTAGTTTCTAGGTAGCTATGATAATGAGAGTACTGAAATTTTGCCTTCAGATTCTAAGTGCTTCTGTGTCTCAGATTCTGGCCCAGAGCCCCTAAGAAAGACTGACAAACAGAAGACAGTGATTCCAAGCCAGATTCCTTGTTTCCCCTCAATGCAACTTGGAACTGCTTACAGCCATCCTGTTATATCATTGAGCCCTTTGGGAGTAGGGTCATGAATCTGTGATTTTGTTGCTAGTGAATATACAATGAGTATGATGAAAGCCAAACCACCATAAGTCTTGGGTTTGAGACAAAGACTTTTGGAGACGCAGCAATGTAAGCCAATGCTATTTCTAGAAAGAAAGTCTTCCTGGTTGGAGCTGCCCCTACAATTGTTCTCAGAGGCCTAATCAGCCACATTTAGGGAAGTCCTGGGCCCTCCTTTCCAGGAATGTTTTTTCTTCAAGTTCTTTAGAAATAGTTTAACTATTCTGAGTATATATATGTCTTTGAATGTTCCAGGTGGAGAACCACACAGAAGAAAATGATATGAATAAGCGAAGACGGAAGGGCATAGACAATTTGGAAGAGGTTAGTATTTTTCAGTACTTCTGTGAAGCATCCCGGTACTAGCCAGGGAGAAAGGTCTAAAGGAACCTCCTTATTCCCCAGCAGTAGGCCAACTACCAAGATAGAGTGGGATACCAACCCACCATTTACCTACCCATCTTTTCCCTTGGTGACCCTTGACTGCAGATTGTTTCTAGGTTGAATTAATAATGATGGGCTCATAGGTTCAGAGTTGGAAGGAACCTCAGGGGCCATCTGATCCAATTTATCCATTTTACAAAAGGGGAAACTGAGGCCCAGATGGGGTCAGAGAACAGAGATCCTTAGCTGGAAGCTATTTAGTTCTACCCTTTTATTTTATAAATAAGGAAACTTGAGGGCCAGAGAGGTTAAGCAACTTGCCCAAGGTCATAATAATATAAGTGGGATGTAAATCCTGTTCTTATCCCATAGCTTGTCCTCTTTCCACTGGACCACTCTACCTCAGTTCTGCCAGTTTCTTGGACATCTCACCGAACTGAATTCAACTTAAGTTAGAAAGTGACCTTCTGACCTTTTCTAGTTTAACATATCTACTTTCAAATTTTCTTTCTCTTAGGGCTTAAAAAAAATTAACACATTCCATTGTGTGCTCCCCACCTTTATTATTTTGGAGATGTCCTTTCCATGAATGTTGCTATCTTCTCACCTAGTGGCTGCCATTTTCCTCTGTAAGGAAAAGGACTAGAAAACTGTTACTCATAATTTAGTGTGCTGAGGGGTCACCGTTAGCCCCTCTGAAAATGGGTCCAGGTGGAGAGATTCCCTTTTGTTAGCCCAACTTGAAATGAGCTATCCTTGCTAACTTACTCTTGCTACCACAGGTGATGGAGGGGAACGTAACTCCAAACTCTGGCCTTCTGACTCTTGCCCTTTCTCTACCTGGTGCTTTGGGGGGGTCTTCAAGGGTCCCTGGGTTCCAAAATGTGATGATACCTCCCTTACTCCATTTTCACCCTTGCAGTCGTCAAGCTTTTCTAGCCGAAGCGCTGGCTCGTTTCGAGACTATGGCATCGGGAAGGAGGGCATGAATCAAAATAAAGTGAAGTCCATGGCCAACCAGCTCCTGGCCAAATTCGAAGAAAATACTCGGAATCCTTCTCTTCTGAGACAGGTGAGTCAGATGGCCAGGTACAGTGTCTTCTGGGTGACCCTGACCCTACAGGGAGGTAGCAGAGATACATGGCCTAATGACCTTCAGGTGTGCTTGAGGATCCTGGCTTAAGTGGACTCCCCAAACTGATGTGGCATGTATACCTCCCAGGTGTACTGTGAGTGTGTGTGCACTCACGTGTTCTTGTGTATACTTGGGAGCCTGAGGCAGTGGGGGAAGGAGGTGCAGTAAGAATCTGCTCTGAGGGATCTGTCTTAGTACCTGGTGAAAAACTCCCAGTCCAAACCCAACACCATCTGTTTTGAACCTCTTAAAACATTGCTGATCTCCCAGAATATAGACCTGCCTCTAAAACATTTCCTAGAATTCCTTGCCACCACCCTCAACCCCTATGTTCCCCACATATTATCAGACCAGGTAAGTATCAGGTAGGGCAAGAGCCCTGTGTCCTTGCTCCAGTTCATACTTTAGTATGATTTATTAAAATTTCCCAGACCAGAGAGACAGTGTTGTAGCTAGAGAACTGGTCTTGGAACTAGGAAGACCCAGGGTCACTTTTTGTCTCTGACCTATTGGCTCTGTGACCCTGGACAAGTGACTTTGTCTCCTGTCAGCAATCTAGGACGACAGCTTGCCAAGCAGGTAGCAGTGCCCCTTGGGAGAGGGAATATTCTGAATGGGAAATCCCCGTGCCAGTGATATCACAGAACTGGTCTTTAAAAGAAATAAGGCCCACAGCCTAATTTATTTTAGGCCCCAGTTTTGTTCCTTTTGGGCCCTAGTCCCATGGATTGGGGGTTTAGCTTAGAATTGTCACTTGCATGATTCGGATTGTTGCATTTCTGAAAGACCCATATTGAGGAAGACCTGAGTTCAAATTCTACTTCATTTATTAACAGTATGACCCTGGGCAAGTCACCTAACCAATCTTTGCTCAGTTTCCTCATCTGTAAATGAGGAATATGGGGATAGTAGCACCTACCTTCCAGGGTTGTTGAAAGGATCAAATGAGGTAATAATTGTAAAGCTCTTAGTGCACAGTAGTTTATAGACTTCAGTCATGATAATTTCGGCCATCCTGGTAACCACACATTCCCAAGGTGGGACTTTTTGTTGTCTTGGGAGGACAGCAGAGACCGACTGGCTCAAGCCGAAAAGCTCACCAAGGTCTATATCATTATGTTCAGGAGGATTAGTGGACACCAAATGGCTGAGCTGTGGACACCATTCATGAGCTCACAGTTAAACAGGCCCTTGCTAAGGGGACCAGTCTGTCTCCGCAGGGTTCTTTCTTTTGACCTGAGTAGGAACCTTTGGCTTTGGTGGGTGATGGGAGCCCACCCACATGGAGGGCTCACAGTGGGCAACATTGAGACCCCATTTTTTTATCACAGAGATGGTCAAGTGACCATGACAAGGGGAAAGTTTCTGCTGCTTCTGAAAGGCCCCTTGCCTCCTCTTCTCCAGCGTGCCCTTATGTGGGATCTGGCACCTTTCCTTCCCTTCCCTGCTTGCACTGGATACCTCCTGATAAATAGATTCCTTGGCTATTGGGGTCTCTGGGGGAGGCTGTGCTGCTCATGTTTCTTGGATGGGCCGAAGCTCCTTGGTTGCCCCCTTGTTTTGGGCCCTGGCCCACCTTCTGTCATCTTCTCATTGTTTCCTGCCTCCCAGTGTCCTTCAGACTGACTTCCCTTTTGTTTTTATGTTTCTTACGGTTGTTCTCCTCAACTCACCTTTCTTCTCCAAGGCACCAGCTCTTTCTGCCCTAGCTAAGCCAGTCTCACGCTCTCCTGCTGGCCCTCCTGTTCACTCTCGCTTTGCTAAGCCAAAGGACCCTCTGCCCAGCCTGTCGCCTCCTCTCAAAAGGCAGGTAGGGTTCCAGCTTGGAAAAGTTCATGTTTCCTTTCAGAAGGGAGGGATGGTGTAATCCAGGGTAATCTACCTCCCATCTCGCACATTCTCAGACCAGTGTTCATATCACAAGGACACACTCTGGGATGAACTTTGATGTACGGCAGACACCTTTATCCTTTAGCTTGATGGATTCATTTATCATGTATTTACTGAACACCTGTTAAGGAAAAAAAACCACTTTGATTACTGTGTTCAGTTACCTTGTGGCTGATATTTTTTCAAACACTAGAGAGCTGCAGCCCTAGATTTGCATCCTGGAAGAAGGAAATACTTGTGAGCTGGGAGGGTTAGTTCAGTGGTTCCTCTGTTCTGTTCTGTTCTCTGAAGAGAAACCAAGCAGGGCAGGAAGGAGGCCTTGTAGAGATCAGCATGTGGTGTGCTTGTTAGCAGTGATCTCCCTGTGGCAATGCCTAAGGCAGTGGAATGTTGAGCATCTCTGCCAACTTTGGGTTGGAGAGTGGGGGATACCCAGGCAGGGAGGCAATGTGGCTTTTTGGATTCTGGGATGAGCTTAACAAGCTTTATTCGGAAGATTCTGTATTAGGAGGTGTGTGTGTGTGTGTGTGTGTGTGTGTGTGTGTGTGTGTGTGTGTGTGTGTGTATGTGTGTAATCCCATTTTTCCTGATGGGAATCAGGTGATTTTACTGAGTTGTCTTAGACTTTTCACTAAAGGAGAGTGTGGTTTGATAATGACTTTTTTTTCTAATACCCTTTTTATGGAGAAGTGGATAGAGTGCTAGGCCTGGAGTCAGGAAGACTCATCTCATGAGTTCACATCTGGCCTCAGACACTAACTAGGCAAGTCTCTTAACCCTATTTGCCTCAGTTTCCTCTTCTGTAAAATGAGCTGGGGTCGTGAAGAGTTGGACACAACTGAAATGACACAACAACCACGACAATAAAGTGCTTTATAAATGCTAGTTATCTTTCATTTAAACCCCTCATTTTATAAATGAGGAAGCTGAGGTCCAAAAAAGTAGTTAGCATCAGTGGGAGATTAGATCCTGTACTCTCCGACTCCAGAGCCAGTCTTCTTTCAATTGTATATGGGCCTCATTTTTCTCAGCTAAAAAATGAAGGCCCTCTAGGGTCCCTTCCCCCTTTAATTCTATGTCCTTATGACCTATGCTTTCTAGCATTTTATCTTGAGCAGATTATACTGGTTTGGCTTGTTGATTTTGTACAGGAGCTCATGAGAGGAGTTTACTTGTAAGAGAGAAAGCCGCCATTTTCTGTGGTGTTTTGAGCCACGTCTCCTCAAGTGCCAGAAGTTAGTAGCACCCTCTCTTCCTCATGACCTTTTTGTGCATGTGTGTGTGTGTGTGTACGTGTGTGTACATGTGTGCATACATAGAAATGTGAGGAAACACTGTGTGGAGGGAAAGGCCCTTGCCCAGTTTCCCTGTTTCCTAGTTTCAGACATTAGCTATGACTGAGCAGGTGCTCAGGGAGTCAAAGGCGGCTTCTCCGGCTAGTGACAGCCTGACCAGGCCTTTGAGAGCTCGAGCCAAGTCGGACCTGCAGCCCTTCCACTCAGGAAGCCTGGCTCCTGTGCCATCCGCCAGTCCCGGGGCGTTTGCTCTGATTGGGACGCTGAGGCGCCTGCAGCATGTGGAGGACAAGATTCACCAGGTGAAAAGTGGACCCCACACCCCCTTCCCTTCCCACTCCCCTTCTTCTTTGCTCTGGTGTTAACTGCCCTCTGCCCCTTAGAGCCTCTGGTCAAATGCTGCCACTTTCTTTTATCTCCATCTTCTTGCTTTGATATTTCTATGAACAAGTCTGAAAATATTCTAGCATTACTGTTTCCCTGGCTTTTCTCCTAGTCTTAACTAAAACTGCTCTGTCTCTATTTCTCTTTGGTCTGTCTGTCTTTCTGTCCATTTGTCTCTGTCTGATTCTGTGCTCACCTCTCTCTGTTTTTGTCTCTCTGTCTCTCTCCCCCTCCTCCTCTTTCTCTCCCTTGCTCTCTCTCCCTCTCCCCCTCTCCTTCTCTCTCTTCCTCTCTCCATGTTTGTCTGTCTCTCTCTGCCTTTATCTGTCTATTTTTCTCATTCTGTCTGTTTCTTTCTCTCTTTTCCTGCCTGCCCATCTGGCTCTGTGCCCACCTCTCTCTGTGTCTCTGTCTGTCTCTCCCTCTATATCTGTCTGTCTGTCTCTCCCTTCCGCTCTCCCTCTATGTTTGTCTCTCTCTCTGCCTATCTCTATCTCTCTTTTTCTGTCTGTTTTTTTCTTTTTCTTGCCCACCCTTCTGGCTCTGTCTCTTGCTGTCTTGCTCTCTCTCCCTCCATCTATTTCTCCTGCTGTCTGTCTGTTTCTCTTTCTCTGTCTCTTTTCCACCTGCAGAAGAGGGCTCAAAACTTAGCCAACAGGGAGTTTCACAAAAAGAATATTAAAGAGAAAGCTGCTCACCTTGCCTCCATGTTTGCAAGTGAGGACTTCTCCCAGGTAACTGTTGCATGATTGACTGGGGCCCAAGGAGCCAAGATTCCAGAAGCCCAGGGCAGCATGGGCTGCTAGCTGGGTTCTGGACTCCCTCTCTCACCCATTAGAGCATGCTGGATCATAACACAATTCATCACTCCCTCCTCGTGGGTACTAGGCATTGTTCAGTACTTGGGAACTAGATCATTTTGCATTAGAATGGAAAATGCAGTGCTGTCCAAAGGGGGAAGCTATCCGGATCGGAAAAATCTGAAAGTTTACCGGCTCACCCTTGATGAATTCAGAAGGGAGAGGCTATTTACAAACAAATAAACAGGTCTCCAGGATATAACAAAGCCGAGTGTAGCCTCTCTTCATGGAGTCCTTTTGCCTTCAGAATAAGTCTATTTCTGCTTTTTTCCTGGGATGGCCCCTAGGTCCTGACTAGTTGGATAACAACAGATTTAATTCAGCTGCCATTTATTAAATGCCAGCAATGTGCTGGGAACCCTCCGAGACATTGGTGCTAGAAAGACAATAGCAAATAATGATTCATTCTATCAGGAAGATGGCATGTGCACATCTATGCATGTTGTAAAAATGCATACAAAATGAAGACAAGGGCATTTCGAGATGGGATGGGTGCATGAAGTTTACATGGTAGTATCTGAACTGGTTTGTTGCACCAAGTTTCAGAAGCAAATCTCAAGATGGCAGCCACAGAGATGGTCATTCCACTCTTAATCAGCCTGATGATTGAGAAAGTAACCAATGTTTGCTTCCTCTCAACCTGTTTTGTTTGGTTTTTTATTATGGGGGAGTGGAAATGGTTTGACCCTAACTCAGCCTCCTACCATCTACATGAGAGCCAGATGGGGCCAACTGGACTCTTAAGAGAGAGGGTCCCACCTTGTCCTGAGAGGTGCGAAAGAAACAAAAGCAGCTTCTCACTCTGCCAGAGTACATTCATGTGCCTGCTTCATTCACAGTAACATGGACGGATGTGCATTTCCTCTGGAATAATAATTTTTCCTATTTCTATCCTGTGCAGAATAAACTACTCACCAAAGGCCTTTCTCACTCCCATCCCCTCCCTTCCTCTTGTCTTCCATCTCGTGACTCAGCTGATGATTCCTTTTCCTCATCTGTCGACTCTCCTTCCTCTGACAGAAAGGTAGTGAATTGTGATTAAATTCTCTCCTGTGCTCTGAGGCATGCTGGTGTTTAAGTCCAATGGTTTGAGGGCCTTGCTAAGGGCAAAAAATGTCCATAAATGTGTGTGTGTGTGTGCGTGTGTATTTTTACATACATACAGAAATTAACCATGCAACAAAACCCAGTGTAGTTAGGATGACAAATGTAGAGAATAGTGTTGCTAACACTGGTTAAATGGATGATAAAATATTAAAGAGAGAAGGGGCATCCCCTTGGATCTCAGACATCTGCTTGTCCATTTGCTCTCACGTGTATTTTTTGTAATGAATGTTGATGCCTGTGCTAACACGGGTTGTGCCAGGCATTCAGCCTCCACTCACTGGGGCCGCAAACTGAATTCTTTACCCGGGGATGGCAGGGTGTTCTGTGGGATTTTGATACTATCAGCCCTGAAGCTAACTGGTTGCCTCTCACTGTGATAATCCAATCAAGAGTTAACTCTTAGGAACCTGGACTGGAAGAGTTAATCAGTGGTGACAGACTGAGAGATCCTCTAACTTAATGAATCAGAACCAGGAAGTAGGAAATTCATTATATGTGAAGGTGGCAGCCTGTGCCAATCCTTTCTGGCCCCTGCTTTGCTCCCACAAAGCATCAGTCTGCAACAGCCCTTTGACCCTTTGGTGAGGTCTCTTAGAGTGTGGCAGTTAAGTGGTGCAGTGACTAGAGTGACACACCTGGAGTTGGGAAGACCTGAGTTCAAATTTGGCCTCAGATACTAATCAACTGTGTGATCCTCTGCAAGTCACTTAAGCCTGTTTGCCTCAATTTCCTCCTCTGTAATATGAGCTGGAGAAGGAAATGACAAACCATTCCAGTAGCTTTGCCTGGATCATGAAGAGTCAGCCACCACTGGATGGCTGTACAACATCAACAGAATGGACCCTGGATATAAGTCTCTTCTTTTTTGGGAGCGCCCTGCTGAGGGTCCTTCCTAGACCCTGAATCAATTAGGCTCCCACCACTCTGTGGTTTCCTTCCTCTTGCTTCTCCTTTCTCAGTACCAGCTCTGAGTGGGTGTACATCTTCACCACAGCCAGAAAGTGTGCTGACTGAGCCCCTTCTCTGAACAAGGCTTGGTGTCTATGGAATACCTATCTCCAGGGAGGGAGGAAGGAAGGGAGGGAAAGAGAGGAAAAGAGAGAAGAAGGAAGGAAGGAAATAAATAAACAGAAATGCTAGGCAGACCCTGTCTTGTCTCCATAGCCTCAGCCATCTGGATGACTTCTGGCAGGAATGAAGGGGGACAAGTGGTAGAACAGACTCCTGGAGAAGCACATCTTTAAAGAGAACACGCCTTTTCCTCCAGGTGTGGCATGGGCTTGGGGTGCTGCCCATCTCTCCAGTCAGGTGGATTATGAGGATCCCTTTCTCCCCAGGCTTTTGGGAAATATGAACGTATTAAATTAGCAAACAGCTGGAACAGAGATGATTATAAAGAAGACATTCGGAAAGAGCAGTGCAGTGCCCTGCAGACCACGCAGTGCAGCCCTGAAGCGCATATATCTATATCTATATCTATCTCTATCTATCTATCTATCTATCTATCTATCTATCTATCTATCTATCTATCTATGTGTGTGTGTATACATACAAGTACATGTATACCTATATGTATACATCCATATATAAATATGCATATATACACCTATACATACACACATAAAATACATAGATTAAAAGTCGTGGGATGGGTTTTAGCACTGTAGGACGGTCCCTGTGTGTCTGCGAGTGTAGTTGCTTTAGCCCAGCATGTTGGGGTGAAGTCCTGGCCAGGCTCCTGTAGGAGGCTGCAGAGGATCACTCCATGATTGCCCTGTGGCTCCAGGGCCCTCTTCCCCCAAGGACCAAACCAAGATGGGCAACTTTCCCTAGGGCAGGAGAGGATAAGCAGTGCATTTGATTCTAAACGCCATTGGTGGAAAAATTGAGCATTTGTTGAAAGGAAATCTAAGGAAACCTGATCCTGCTGTGCGACCTTGGGGGTGATCCTTGTCCCTTCTGGGCGCCTCATTTTCGGAAGGAGGGGATTGAGCCTTGATCACCTGCTCCGACATTTTGTGGTTCTAGTTCAGTGACACTGGAGTAGCCTTAGGATGTCAGGGAAAGACAAACATTGGAACCTAGACCTCAAAATTGGATCTCATAGATGGTTGATATTTATAACATCTATACTACATTTTCCAATATAGTCTGTTTTAGGTGGCCCCAACCCTGGTTATGAGATGGGGCATTCACTCCCCCTTGGAGCACTAATTGTAGATGCCTCTCAGTTGGGCCCAAGCACTGGGGATGTAGACAATTGCCCTGCATCCTTTATCTCTACAGCTGGTCTGCCATCCCAAAGCAAGAAAAGGCTCCCTTTCCTACCCAGCCCTGCACCCCCAGTCAGCTGTCCTTTTCAGGGGAAAGCTTAGCAACTCAATCACCTTCTCCATCTCTTCTTTCCTGCCCTTGACCCTGAGAGCTGTGCTTGAGTCAGGGCCTATTCTCTGATCCAAGGTCAGGTCTTGGGTGAGGACTTTCCCCAGGGCTCAGGTGCCATGGCCAGGGTTAGAGGGAGAGGAACTGTCCTCCTTTAACTTGCCTGTCTGCAGACCCCCACCCTCTGGGTGGGAGCTGGCAGTTTGGCTCTGTCCACAGATACCTAGAGTTCATTCATTTAGCAACCTCAGAGGGCAGGGAAGGGTGTCTCGGAAGGCTTACTGGGGCGTGGCTGATCCTCCCAGGCTTGGCACAGAGCTGCTCTCAACTACAGCTGTCAGTGGCCTTTACTGTGGGTGCTCTTGGCTTCATGGAACACATCCAGGATCATCCATTCATCCAGTACGGTTCCATTTATTACTTCTGAGGCTTCTCCTCTGAATGAACTTTTTTTTTTTTTAAAGGACACACCCAAGAAAGGTTGGGAACATGAGACAAAAGGCATCAGTTATGGGCCTAGGGAATAGTTTAAGAGTTGGATGAAATGAATGGCACCCCAGCTGATCCCAGTTGCATATTGGTGTCCCCTGGCCACCCCACTGGCTTTTTTATGCACATACTCTTGTCCCAACAGAAAATGTGGGGGAACCCCGCCCCCCCCTCCAAGTCAAAAACAAATCTTCCATTCTGGCCTTCTCAAATAAAGTAATGAAAAACCCTGATCCTCTGAGGATCCTCACTTTACTAGCTTTGTACCTAGTAATTAAAGGCCTTTTTGATCTATTTAACTTGGTAAGCCCATGCTTAAAACAGCGTGGACCTGTAAGTCTCTGCCTATGAGTGCAATATTAAGTATAGTTGATGAAAATCTTTCTTAGAGACACACTTGGGGTCAGAACCTGCAGTAGATTCAAGTAGGGATAGGATGCAATGTTTAGGCTCATGCCCTCTTGAAATATTTTCCAGTGTCCACATCCCCTTGGTCATTTAGGCCAAGCTTCTTAGAACAAAAGTCATCTACTCATAGCACTCAGAAAGAGCTCCAGGTGGTAGGTAGGTAGGACAGGGTTTGGAACCCAGCTCCTCTGACCTCGGTCCAGGGATCGCTGTAACTGCCCCAGGTCCCCCTCTCCAGTTCCAAATGCATTCAGCTCCAAGACCCCTGGGTCACCTTTAGCTGATCTCTTTTTCATCCCAAAGTTAACAATGAGTAGCTGGAATGGGTAGTGTGTTGTGGGGGAGACAGTGGCCAGGGTGTGTGTGTGTGTGGCGGGTAGTTCCTAACCCTTCAACTATAGTCTTTACCCAAGCCTTAGAGACGCCCAGTCTGACCTTGCCTCTGTTTCACTGTAGTCCTATGTGCCAGGAGCGATTGGAAAACCTAGGCCTCCTCCAAAGATGGAACCTAAGCACAAGTTATTTCATCCAGACCCAAGTCAGGTATTGCCCTCGTTTGCCTGTCTGTGCTCCTCTGGCTGCACCCGGGTTTGCTGTGTTATTGTGCGTTAACCTGGTGGCAGAAGATGGCCCTGTGTGGACCGTGGGGCTTCTGTTTCCCATTCTTTTCCTCCCCCCACATCCACTTGATTTATTCATTCCCTTTGTGTTGCATGGCCTAAAAAGACAACCAACGTTCCACAGGAACTCAGTGTGCTTCATTTTGAAGTTCTGCTATTGACAGCACCATTTCTTCTGCAGAAACCATTTTCAAGTGTACGAATTAAAACATTGGTATGGTAGACCATGTGATGACCTCTACTGGCAATATATGGTATTGCATTTTTTAACCAATGCCAGGGCAAAAAGTGATGACTAAATCTTGGGAAGCAATGGGAAAATGGGGAGTCCTATAACCTAGGATAGTATGGGGGGGCGGTGAAAAGTAGCTCTGCAAATTCAAAAAGGAATTGTAAAGGAAAAATAGACTGATGGGTGGGGGCTAAGTTCCTAGTAGGCATATTCCAGAAGGGCATCTGTCCAGGTGGATCGCTTCTAGGACCTGCCTCGCTACTAGGATCCCGGCGAGTTCATGGAGTAAGGTTGGGCTAGGGGGGATGTCTATGAGAAAATCAGACTTGTTTTATACTCAGTTTGGCAGCAGACAAAGGTTGTGTGAAGCTAGTGATGCTGATAGAGGGAAGCCGTGGGTTGCTGAGAGAAGATGCTTGCGCTGGGAGTTATGAGATCTAATTGTAGCCCAGCTTGCTAGCTGTGATCTGGGGCCAATTATCTCCCCTCTCAAGACATCAGTTCCCTCACCTGTAAAATGAGGAGATTGGACTCAGTCACCTACTGCAATAGCACTGGCCCCCCGTAGGATATGAAGGAAAATCCTTGGGACCCAGACCAAGAAAGAAAATCTCAGATGGTAGATAGTCAAAATCTAGCTAAAATACATTTTCTGACACATTCTGTCCTATGTCTCTAGGGACAGAGTGGGGGCATTTCTGAGTTCAGGCTGCCTTCTAGATTGTCATGCCTGCTGGGCATACCTTTGCTTAAAACCTCCTTTCCTCCTTTGGTCTTGAGTTCTGCAAGTATTATATGTGCAGGGAAGATGGCATTAATGGCATCCTCATAGAAAGTCAGTTTGGTGGGATAGGGGGAACATTGGAGTCAGGGTCAGGAAAACCTGAGGTTGAGTCACCAGTTGCCTGATGCTGGTCAAGTCATTTAAGCTCTTCCAGCCTCAGCTTCCTTGTCTATAAAGGGGAGATAATAAAAACCCCAACTTCTTAGCTGGGAAGTTCTGTTGAGATAATAACATTTTGTAAATCCTAAAGTGTTTCCACCTTCTGATGAATATCTCTAGTGCCCCCTTTCCCAGACAAAAATATATTGAGTTGTTATTTTATTTCTTTATGTTGTTTGTTATTATTAATAATTATTCATTATTACTAGTTATATGATCAAGAGCACGTCAGTTCTATTGTCATTGCTTGAGACAACTCTCAAGTGATGGATCGAGTTGGTAGAATGAGTTTCTAGACCAGGAGATCCCCATGGATTAAATCATATGTCCAATCCAGTACCTCCTGTCCTTGCACCACCCCCATCCCCCAAGAAATGAGAAGATGGCACAATAACTTAAAAAAAAAATACAACTCCAGGCTGAGCTTGTCTGAACTCAGTAAACATTTTAAAGCAGGTGTTGATTTAGCATGATAAATGACCTCATTTAGTCCTAAGTGGTCTGGATCTGAGGGCCTCTCTGAGTACTTCATCCTTTCTCTATAGAGAGACTCTATGGAATGAGCTGATCGCTCAGTGACCTGAACTTGCCTCAGCTCTGGGGAATTAGAGAGGAACATGCTGCATGTGAACCAGGGTCTAGTGCTCAGTAAACTTCTGGCAGCCAGCTTGTCTGTGTTACTGCACTAGACCCTTTCACCCAGGATTCCAAGGTTCTAGAAATAAACACCCTCCTTCCTAGTCATCATCCTTGGCCAAACCTATAATGAAGAGCATATGTTCCTTTTTGGAACCCCCAGCTTGATTCACAGACATCGAATCCTGAGGCTGGGCTTTTATCTTTACCCGTGAACCAAAGAAGAGTTAGACTGTAGAAATTTCAACCTCTTGAGCAAATCTTTTAACCTTCCTAGACTCGGTTTCCTCCTCTGTAAAATGATGGGTTGGATTAGATGGCCCCTGGGCTCCCTGTCATCTATAGATCGATGGCCTGTGATCTTTCTTTTTTAAGGAATACAGTTCCAGAGAGGCAGTTTAATGTGGCATTGTCAAAGCTCAGAGTCTGTCCTTAGGCACCCCAATATTTTTTTAATCTCAAGACAATCTTGCATGGTGAGTGCTTGGTGCCCAGCCTTTCTTCCCCGCATCCAGTGAACGTGCTTCTCTGGACTTGTCGGCCAACTCTTCAAGAGGACCACTCTGCTGTCCTGGGGACTCTGCCCTTTTCCCAAGATGGGGAGTGGGTTCCCGGTTAATTCACTTAAGTCATCAAACTCAGCCATTGTGTGTGTGGCGGGGGGTGTTGTTTATACAGTAAAGAATTGCCCAACTTAGTGTTGACTCAAGCTAAGTGGTAAGTCATAGCCCAGCATGGACTGTACCTTGAAGATCTTAGTATTCATGGTGGAGGATGACAGCTCATCTAAGAAGTGAATTTCTCTAATTGGATGTCAGGAGCTGCTTTTCACCAGTGTTTTAGAACTGGGTTGATAGCGCTTGTTTGGTGTTGTGCCAGATTTCTGGGAGCCCTGGATGCATCCTAGCTCTGAGACCTCTGTGGTCCGATTCCGAGAGCATCACTCTCAAGTTATTGTACCTCAAAGTTCTCTCTTCAATCCTGACAAAGAAGATGGGATGAACACTGACGCGTTTAGGAGAGTGTCCTTTGGAAAGTGTTCCTTTGTTTGGCCTGCCTCCTCCAGAGAGGAAAATGGAGAACAGCTCAATTCCTTAACTTTAAATAGTATCCCATAGTCATTGTAGGAACAGCCATAACTTCCCAACTTGTAGTCTTTGAGAGTAGGAAATTCTGATCCTTCCACATGTGCCAAATGTCATCTCTTGCCCAGCCTCAGGTCTGATACCCAATGGAAAAGCATAGTCCCAGGGGATAACTGGGGCTTTGAACATCCACCATAAGCAGGAATTCCAGACAACAGAACCTTGTGAGGTTGTTGCTCAAGGTCTTGGCCCTCCTTGGAGTTTCACTGGTGCAATAATTCAATTTCCACAATGCCTCAGGCCCTAGACTAGAATGGAATGTGGTGCCATTTTCTACTCGGACCTTGTGTGAAGTCATTAAATTACCCATTGGTTGAATCAGCCTCCCCTGGTATTCTTCCTTGGAAGAGGTTCAAACAGCTACACCCATTGGGTAATGTAGTTCTATTGCCAGTAAATGCAGGAGGTGGGCATATGTTGGGCCACTAATTTGTTGTCCTCTAGAGATAGGGGTTTGTCCAGATGTAAACAGGGAAAGACTTTAAAGAAAGACCCCCTGTCCTCCCAGTGAATTAGGGGTGTGTGTGTGTGTGTGTGTGTGTGTGTGTGTGTGTGTGTGTGTGTAGGGCTTTGTAAACCCCCTTTAAGTGCTAAAAAAATGAATTGCCATCATAATTGTTATAAAAGTCTGTAGGCTTGGTAAAACCATGTCATGTTTTAGAGAACCCTTCCCCCTGTCTTCACATACACACGCACACACACACACACACACACACACACACACACACAAAATCAATCCAAGTTTCCGTCAGTTGATCTAGTAGCAAAGTGCCACCCTTTGGGCCCACTTGTCCAGTTCTACTCTTACCCAGCTCATGTCCCACCATCTTGCTCACAAGAATTTCATGAGAGACTTTGTTGACAGTTTTGCTAAAATCCTTACTAAGACTATATTGTTCTTCAGACCTACTGTTTTGCTAACCCTGTCTTTAAAAAGGAAGCAGGCAACACAATTTTAAGTACCTACTATGTGCCTGATATTGTGCTAGGGATATAAGGATCAAAAGGTAATAGTCCCTAGTCCTCCAGAAACTTGCATGCTGTTGGAGAAACTAAAACAATACATATAAGTAAATACAAGATCCATGCAAAGTAAATGCAAGATGGTTTGGGGGATGATGGGAGGCGATAGTAGTTGGGAGATCATCAAGGATGGCCTCCTGTAGGAGGTGGTGTGCCAGCTGAGCTTTAGAAGAAGTTCAGCACTCTTAAGAAGTAGGTGGGGAGGCAGGGTTTTAAGGTGAGTCTGTACAAAAGCACAGAAGCCAGAGATGAAATATCACGTGTGCAGAACAGCAGTTCAGACAGTAGAGTACATGAAGGGGAATGATATGTATTAAGTCTGGAAAGAGAGGCTGGAGCTAGGTTGCCACGGGCTTGAAATGCCAAACCAGGGAGTTTTCATTTGAGCCTAGAGGCAATGGCGAGCCACAGGGGTTTCTTGAGCAGAGCAGAGACATGATCAGACCTGTACTTTAGGAATGTCACTTTGTAAGCTTGTAAAGAGGATGGATTGGAGACGGGGGACACTTGAGGCAGGGAGACCGAGACAGAGGACTTTGTCAATCTAGAAGGCAATGAGAGAGTCACTGGAGCTTCTCAAAATACTTCTTCATCCCTTCTCTTGAGCAGAAATTTGTCATCACAGTTACTCATTGTTCCGTCTCCCATTGGTGCTATTTTTGTTGACATTCCTGCATTCCTGATGCAAATTACTCTGCTGGTTTTGCTTGTTTTGTGCTCTCAATTCATACCATTCCACTCATGATTCTCTGCATTAATTCTTCATATTCAGTATTTCTTATAAAACAATAATTTTCCCAGACAGTCACATACCAGTCATGATTTGTTCAACTGTTCTCTGGTTAGTGGGCATCCACTGGGCTGAATTTTTCCCAGGGCTTTTTTGGTTTTGTTTTGGTTTGGTTTCCCTACCATAAAATTCCTACCATAAATAGTATTGCTGTGAATATTTGAGGGCTGGTAGAATCAAGCCCCAACCCTGTCCCACTCAAATCCTTCTTTGTAATAAGAAAAAACAGTTAACCAGTGCTTTTCCCATCAGATTTACTGAAGTGCAGCTTTTGATGAGGGAGGAACACTTTCAGCCCCAATCCTCCTTCTGGCCCCATCTCCTGTATGTTGAAGGGGGTAGGAATGTGAGTCTGGGTGCCAAGGAATTCCAGACTCTGGTCTTGGGTTCAGTGATAAGGTTGGAGGGTCATCCGTCATCCTGTGAGTTTACTCACTAGCATTATTCAGAGGGGTTTTTTCAAAGAATTTAGAAGGTAAATAATGTGTTAATTCTTTGATAGACTTGAGGTCTGCCCTGGCCCTTCTTAGTGAATGGATCCATTTGTGTTTGACTAATTAGGCATCTTGAGAAGGCTGAGGGTCTCTATTTAGTGGGAGAGTGGTCTGGGGGGAAGGCCTGAAACATTTCTTTAGTTGGGAGTTCTGATGTATAGCCATTTTCTAGGACAGTGACTTAGGAGTGACCAAGCAACAAGAGCAATGTTCTAGCCCCTTGTTCCTGTTCTCAACCAGTCCTGGCCTCTGGCTTTCCTGCCATCATTCTTTCCACATCTCGCAGAGTCTTCATGCTGATATTGCTGAAGCCTGGTCCTGTCACCACCCCATGCCATTTCCTTGGCCCACATAGGCAGGCTGGCCCTGGGTATAGTTTCCATGAAGGCCTTCTTTTGAAAAGGTTCTTCCTCTGTGATGTCCCCTTCATGTTGGGCTTGCCTTGCTGGCAAGCTTGCCTCACCCTGTGAGCTTCCCAAGGAGGCTGATTGATGGCACAAGGGAAGAGCACAGAAGAGCCCAAGGAGGAGTCTGTCCTGGGGGTGGATGGCTGGGACCAGCCTGGATTATTGTGAGGTGGGGGGGCATGTCTGGTTTGTTTTTCTGCAGTTCCCATTCTCCTTTAGTTCATAGGGTGCACTGAGTGGGGCAGCTAGGTGGTGCAGTGGATAGAGCACCAGTGCAGGAGTTAGGAGGACTTGAGTTCAAATGTCCCCTCAGACACTTGATACTATCTGTGTGACCTTGGGTAAGTCACTTAATCCCAATTTCCTCATCCTGGGTCATCTCCAGTCATCCTGATGAATATTTGGTCACTGGATTCAGATGGCTCTGGAGGAGAAGTGAGGCTGGTGACCTGCACAGCCCTCCCTCACTCAAAACAGTCAAGTGCAAGTCATGTCATCATTTCTCTGATGACATGGTCTTCTTCTGGCAATGGATGAACCCACACAGGGTACATTGTAAGGACTATGGAAGGACAGAGCATATCTTCTGCTTCCTACTTTCTTTAAATGAGACTTTTATATCAGGGGATGGGAACAGGAAATAGAGGATGGAGATAGGGCATAAAGGATAGAGGATGGGGAGAGGAAATGAAAGAGAGACTAGATTTGACGTTTCAGTAGTGAAAAGAACTCCCAGGTGAGAGAACTCCATCTACTGAGGCAGATTGCTCCTACACTGTTGCCTAGTCTCTAACCAGTATACATCTATGTATGTCCTCTTCGTATGAACTTATTAACACATGGAGCATTCCTGAAGTAAATATTAATTGTTGAATTAGGGAAGAGGTTTGAACAAATCTCTTGTCTATTTCCCTTCTTCCCTCCTCTGACCTCCATACCCCATCCCCACCCCACTTAGTTATTTTCCAGGAGCCTTTTGGTTAGACAGTCTCTGTTTACTAGGGATTGAAGCAGGCTTTGGGATCCTGTGGTGGAGTAGAAAGGACGCCGATATTGAGAAGCCTGAGTTGCTGTAATAATACTGGCTCGCTTTTATTCAAGTATGCAGCTTAGTAGCTTTTAAGTCTGAAACTTAATAAGCGTTCAACTGCACTGGGACTTTTGGGACACCATTGTCTGATGCTCTAATGAACACTTGAAGGTTTGCAAAGAGCTTTATATGCATCGCCTCTTTTGATCCTTACAGTAACCCTTGTGAGGCAAATGGCGTTATTATACTTATTTTGCTGATGCAGAAACTGAGCTCAGAGGAGTTAAATGACTCAGTGGTGGTCATATAATCAGTAAATGTCTGAGGCAGGATTGGACTTCTCCTTTGAGGGTCTAGCACTCGATCTCGTAATAGCCTATCGCTGTAATTCACCAGGCTTCCAGCTGGATTTTGGGACGTTGGGCAAATTGCTTCCCATTTCTGGGCTTTGGTTTTCTCCTCTACAGTGAGGTTAGACTTTGTCCATAGTCTCTATGAGCACCTTCTCTTGACAGCAGCTAGGTGGTACGATGGATGGAAAATTGGACATGAAATTAGGAAGACCCCAGACTCTGCTAACAGTGAGAAAGACCCTGGGCCAGTTATAGAGATGAGAATTATGTGTGCCTTGGTCTCCTCATCTGGACTCTAAGGTCCCTTCCAACTCTAAATCTGTGATCCTCTTCTGCGATGGCTTAGTGTTGTTACCAGGCTAGCAGCAATGCATGCCGTTCAGTTCCTTATGGTTTAGAGTCCTCTTTGTTCCTTGCTGGGGGCCGGGGAGAGAGCTCATCTGTTGCTGCTTCTGTATTTGTGTGCCTCCCTCCTCTCCTGTCTGGTTGGCTTCTTCTCCCCTCCTTCCCCCTTCCCCAATGCTCAGCTGGCATCTCACTGTCTTTGCCTTAAAAATTGAACTTTCTTCTTGCTTTTCTTCTCTATCACTCACTGCCTCCATTACCCGGTAGATGACAGTAGGGAAAGTGTCTCGAGGAATAGGGGCGGTGGCTGAAGTTCTGGTCAATCTGTATATGAATGATCACAGACCCAAGACCCAGGCTGCTTCTCCAGAGCGGGTAAGGCTGCCTCCCCTCTCCGACAATCACCTCTCCCTTGAAACAAAGATGATGCAAGGCCTTCATGCCCATCCTGTTCAGAGCCCTTCTGGCTTCTCTGCCATACATACTCTGAGAAGGGTTCACAATCTTTAGCCCTGATTTGGGTTTTTCCCTCTTTGATCACCATGTCACTTGAAAAAGGAAATGTGCCCCTGAACTGATCATTTTGGTTAAATTCAGAGGATGGTAATGGACCAAACGTCCCTCCACCCAGTTCGTCTGCTTCTTCAGCTCAGGCTACTCCTGGTTGGAATCACCAGGTTGTTCAAAACCACTAGCCTGGTTTGAGTCTAGCACTTTTTCTTTCGCCCTCCCCCCCATAATTACTAAGCTGACTGGTGTGTGTTTATCTCCTCTCACCATCTCACCCCCATGGGCTCTGTGAACTTATCCCTCAATTGCCTAATACTAAGGAACTCCAGGTAACAAACTCTCACTTGGATGGGTGTGTGTGCGTGTGTGTGCATGCACGCATGCACGTGCACGTGAAGGTCCTGGGTTGTGCAAACCTTATTTGCCTTCCATAAGTTACTATGCACACACATTCATGGAACAGAAAAATGTCACACTTCCCATTTGGCGACTTTTAGCTTGTCTTCCTTTGGCAAACAATGCTGTGTGCTCTTTCTGTTTAACAACATTATTGAGGTTACGGGGAAGGAGGAAAGGCAGAAGGTCCCTGTGGATAGGAGACAAGAAGGCTTGGGTTCAAACCTCGTTTCTGACATATACCAACTGTCTGACTGTGAAGAAGATGCCACCTCTGTGTCCCCAGACAACTCTCAAAAACTATCCACCACAAGATAGGTGTCAGATCTCATTGGAGAAGGAAAGTTCCACACCAGGAGTTCCCTGCTAATTAAAATCTCAGGTCGAGGCAAAAAAATAAAAGAAAGGGGGGGTTGAGGGTGGAGAACTTTTAAAAAATAATAATAATAGGAATCTTGGAGCAGACTCGGTTTGGAAAATTATACTGAAGTCTTACCATTATAGACATGATGTTAGAGTGTCCTAGGTAGAAGAAAGATCTCTTTTGGTGAGCCTCTCCATTTGTGGGATCTTTCTCTGCCCTTTACAGTGATGGGAGAGGCCTTGGGTCATAGAGGCCGTAGACCTAGGTTCCAGTGCTTGCTCTGCTGCTCGTCTTACCTTTGATGAGCCCCTTCCTTTGGGGGAAGGAGAGGCTCAGTGTCCTCACCTATGAAGTGAAGGAGTTAGACTAAGATGGCATCTTCATTATCTTTAAGCCACAGGTTCTCCCAAGCCCAGCCTGCATGCCAGGACATCTTGGGTTCTTGCTGGAAATCTAGGACTTTTCTCCTCTAACTGGCTGTTTTTCTCCCTCCTCCTCCCTATGTCCCCAGGGATCTTTGAGAAAAGAGTTCCCCCAGAACCTGGGAGGAAGCGACATCTGCTATTTCTGTAAGAGGCGTGTGTATGTGATGGAGCGCCTGAGTGCCGAGGGCCACTTCTTTCACCGGGAATGCTTCAGATGTGAGATCTGCTCTACCATACTTCGCCTGGCTGTCTATGCCTTTGATGTGGATGAAGGTAAACCCCGGGAGCAGCCACCTTAGAGGGCAACATCCTGGGGAATTTCCAGGTTGGGGAGAGAGGAGCCTGAGCCCTGACAGCCCATAGACAAATAGGTCTGTGGTCTTCTGGGTCCTTCTGGAAAAACTGCCTCTGGGCCTTGGCTCTGGAGTTTCCTGAGGACTCCAATTGCATTGAGCTGGCTCGAGCATGTCTATGACTTCTGTTTATGCCTGCCTTGGACCATTACTATTTTACAGAAGTCTGGCAGAATCACTTAACCTTATGGTGCCAACTCTCTAAAGCTATGTATTGCAGAGAATATGACAACCTGCATTGGTAGAGATTCATCATTCTGAAGTTCCCCATGTCAGTAAAATGACAAGTCCAATCCCTAATTCCAGTGTCTTTATCTCCTCCAAAAGAAGGAAGACTTGTGTTCCAAGATCACTTACAGACAAGTATTAATTGTGAGACCCCAGGGAAAGTCACCAAACTTCTCTTGCCTTTAGTTCTTATTGTACAGAATGAATGAATTAGACTAGATGGCCTTGGAAGGTCTCTTTCAAAACGCTAGGTCTTGTGGTCCCATGGAGGGTTGTGGTTGGGCCTTCTCATGCAAGGGAAACTGAGTGGGCTTTCTGTTTATGGTTCTGGGTTTTTGTTGGTTGTGTTTTTAAGCCTAGCCAAGATGTCATTTGGGGGACTGCTCTGTCCTTTATGCCATTCATGATCCTATCCCTAGGAATAGCATCTCTAAATCTTCATAACTAGGAAGGTCCTGAAGTTCAGGGTCACATCATCCTTCTCCTGTTCACTGATATTGCTTCTATCCTTCAGTGAATCAGAATGGAAAATGATACACTTGTATTGGCAGAGATGGGAGGAAGAGAGATGGCATAGATGTTATATGTAGGTAGAAGAAGAATCTTAGGAGCAAAGCCCTAGAGGAGGGAATAAATGGGATATGCTAGAAAAAGATTGACTCTAAAGTCTAGCCGTACCATAGTAGGAACAGCTCAGTAGCACAGTGGATAAAGTGCTGAGCCAGGAGTCAGGACACCCTGAGTTCAAATACGACTTCCGACACTAGCTGTGTGACCCTGGCCAAGTCACTTAACCTGCTTGCCTCAGTTTCCTCATCTGTAAAATGGAGGATAATAATAGCACCTATACCTCAATTTGTGAGAATTAAATGATATCACAGTTGTAAAGTCAGCATGGTGCTTGGAGCATCGAGAGCACTATATAAATGTTAGCTTATTATTAATAGAGTGAGTGAAGAGGTGCAGTAGTGTGTGGGGCTGGGCCAGGTAAACAGAGCCATACCAACTGCTGTCTTCATTAACACAATGCAGATCTCTTAAAGAATATAAGCTCCTTGAGAACAGGTTTCTTCTCATGTTGTACTCCCCAGAGACTAACATAGTTCTGGGCACATAGCAAATGGTCCTTTAAAAATGCTTGTTGAATTCATCGGATCCTTTCCAAAATAACTTCAGCTTTGTCAGGTTTTGAGCTTTGCTCAGTACTGTTTTCATTATCGATATCTGCCTCTTGATAGAGGAAGTGGCACTTGGATGGTAGTTTTAATTGAACAGGCTTTAGGTAAGTCCCAGAAGACATAGATATTTCAATTTAATCATGAGAGGTTTGCTACACCCCTGTTACGTGGAAGGCACTGTGCTAAGTGCTGGCACTACAAATGAAAACAGCCCTTGCCTGCCCTTATAAAAAGTAGTAGTGGTGGTAGTGGTGGTGGTGGGGGTGGTGGTAATAGTAGTAGTAGTAGTAGTAGTAGTAGCAGCAGCAACAGCAGCAATAGTAATTACCATTTATATGGTGCTTTAAGGTTTCCACAGTACTTTACATATATAGTCTTATTTAAAATCCTTAAAATTTACTAGGGGGGGATACAACTCATACACAAATGAATCAGTGCAATGTAAATTGAGGAAGGAAAGTGCAATAACATCCTTGGAGAACCGTGGAACACAGGAGAGGCGCCCCAGGACTGAATAAAGCCAAGTATCTTGATTTTCAAAGTAGGGAAGAGAGTAGGACCTGAAGATTGGAAGCCAATGAGCTTCACTTTGATTCTTGGCAAAATTCTCCATCGTGTTATGAAAGAGATAGTTCCTGGACACCTAAAAAAGGAAACTGTAACCACAGAGAGTTAACAATAACTTCCTCCAGAGCAGGACATGCCAGACTAACCACATTTCTGTTTTGGATAGGATTATTATACTGGTAGAGGAGGAAAATGCTGTGGGTATAGTTTACCTAGATTTTGACAAAGCATTTGACAATCTTTCAGGTTCTTCCTGCAGTGAAGATGGAAAGGGGGAACAAATTTTAGTCTAGTTAGGTGCATTCAGACTAGGTTGAAGGAAAGGCGCTGTTGTAGTGTTGTACATTAGGCAAAACCTGATGACTTGGAGACAAAAAAAATGCCACTTCATGCACTCACCAGTATAACCCTAGGCAACTCACATTTCCTTGGGTCTCAGTTTCCTGATCTGTGCAGTGAGAGGGATGGACTTGGTAAGGCCCCCTCCATCTCTAAATCTGTGATCTCATCAGTGAGCAAACACAGAGTAACCATGAGTGTTTCCAAGTCAGCTTGGAAGGAGATATTTTTAACAAAGAGTTGTAGGTTAAATGCCATCTTCCCATTTGGGTTATTTCTTTACAGGTAAATTTTACTGCAAAGCCCATTTCATTCACTGTAGAACCAACAGTAAACAAAGGAAGAGACGAGCAGAATTGAAGAGAGAAGAAGAGGTAAGTTTATTTCTGTGAAATGCCTTTATCACAGGGAGGAATCAGTGGCCTTCATTGGAAGGCATTTCTCTGTGTCCCCTAAAGATGGCCATCTTGAAGCCTTTTTTAGTTCACCTGACAGCAGCCCAGGGAGGAGATGGGCTTTTGATGGGAATAAGTGAATAGCCAAGTATGGAGTCTATTGTAGCATCTTCATTGTTTTGGGTCTTCTGGGATCTCTGAGCCCAGATTGTACCCAAATGCGGCCTCCATTTGGCTTCTGTCTAAGAAACCATATGCCTTATAGTCACCAACAAATAGTCTCGCAGAGACAAAGTCCCTGGGAATAGACTTGAGGACAAATCCTCATGGGACTTTCCTGGCCTGACCTATACCTTTGGGGGAGATGCATGGCTAAGTCTACCCTATTTCTTCTCTTCAAAATATCCACTTATTTTGTCAATTACATGTAAAGATACTTTTAGCATTATTATTTTTTTAATTTTGAGTTCCCAATTCTTTCCTTCCCTCTCCCCTCCTTGGGAAGGCAAGGGGTTTGATATAGATTATTCATGGAAAACATTTCCAGGTTAGACATGTTGCAAAAGAAAATGCAGACCAAAAACCCCGAAGAAAAATAAAGTAAAAAAATGCGTGTCAATCTGCTTACAATCTACTCTAAATCTAATTCTCTCCTAAGAAGATTTTTCATTCTTGTTTCTATAACACTCTTTTGTACAGCATATTGCCCAAGATGCATGTCTGCCCTTCCCCATAGAGCCACAAGGAGGGAGGGAGGGAAAGGACGTTAAAATCTTTCTGACTCATCCAGTATAGATGGTTGCTCAGACCCAGGAAAGATGAGGAGATGATATTTCTAAGACCTAAGTCATACTTTTTTTTCTCCTAAGTTGAACCACACCTTAAGTTTAGTTACCTAGGTGTTTTATGAATTAAGAAAGGCCTTCATGTATAAACTGTATCTTAGTATCCCTTACTTAATTCTGCTGCCTTCAGCTTCCCCATTTTTTAAATTAGGAGATTGGACTGACTAAACTGGAAAGGTCTTGCTACTCTAAATCTATGAGCCTATGGATATTTTAATGGTCCAGTTGTCTACAAGTCAGTTTCATATTCACATTCTCAGGAGGGTCTCTGGTAGTTTTGCCCATGGCCCATCTTCTTTGGTCTAAAGACCTTCCATCTGCCTGAGCATCCGCTCTGTGTGACTCAGGAATCAATACTTCTCTTTGTCCTATTTCTAAGGAGGAAGCAAAGGAGAAACAGCAGGAAACCAAGTGGCCAGAACCATCCCCTGAAGTTCTTGGTCCTGCTGTCAACAGTCGAGAAACCAGCCCGCCAGGTATCATGACTTCCTTCTTTAGGAGAGTGCTATGCTGGCCCATTAGGGTGACAAGGGATCTGCTTGCCATTCCCAGAAGTCTCTATAACAGGATACGTGGGTTTCTGCATGAGACCGCCATCCATTTCAGGGACAATTCTTCCAACTACTGTTATATGTATGAACTGCTGAGCCTCGGAGTACCTCTCCTCTGTGTGCTTTTCGAGGTTCTGACAGACATGTACAGAGAGTCAGAGTCCCCTCTCCAGAGTATGCACGATTGGGTGCAACAATTCCTCTGGGTCAAACTCAGCTGAAACTTATTGTATACTCTATTTTTATCCCCAATACACTCTCTCCCAAAGTGCCTGTGATATTCCAAAGTGTAAAATTGTAATATTTTTGCAGTTTGCTAGTACTCTGAATTTCAAACAAACTACTTTCAATCAAAGTAGATACCCATGCAGAGGGCCCATCCTCCTCAGCCTGTCCTAAGAACTTGGCAGAGGTAGATGTCCGCATGGCAGCCAATGTGTGGGACTTACATGAAGGATGTTTTGATAGCTTTGTATTCTTTTTATTATGATAATGAGCCATATTTCTGGGTTTACATTTCAAGATTTAATAGACGACAGAAACTTTTTTTCTAAAAGGTTTTTTTTTTAATTTTAGGGTTGGGGTGGGTTTGATGGGGTGGGAGGAAGGAGGGTATTAAGTTAGGGACTGGGGATTTGTCACTTGGAGTGGTTTTTAGTTTTGCCATAGATTCTGAACTTTACCACTTGTGCAGATGATGATGTGAGATTTTTAACACAACACCTTATAAATGAACATGCCACTCCTTGGCCACTGGCTTCCAGTTTACTTGTCTACACTGGACAATTTTGGGGTTTTTTAATGCTCCTAAATTAATTAATAAATTACTCTTCTAGAGAGTAAGAATGTGGCTGAGCAGCATGTCATTAAAATACTGTGGTCCAATAAAAGTTCAGTGGGTCAATAGTAATAAACTATTCTCTCAGAATTAGAAGGATTTGCTTTCTTCCTTGTTTTGACTTGAAACACCAGATTTTTTTCACTCCCCAAACCCCATCATGTCAGTACATAGAAGCAGCAAATGAATTAATATCACAGACACTAGTTATTGGTGTCCAAACATAATATATAGCAATATGAAGATGTGGAAGGGGCCATTTTTCTGCAAATTACACTTGACCCTCTCTGACCACTCCCTACCTCTGAGCACAGACTGGTTAGGGACAGTAAAGCCAAGCGTTGGTCAGGTTCCTGGCTCTGAGGGTTAGGACCCAAGCCCAACGAGCCCAGGTGCCTTCTGGCATCACATCCACTGGAACAGAGACCAGTTGGAATCAGTCATCGGTCTTTGGGGGCAAGTGAGCAGAGAGCAGAGAAGCCAAACACCAGCCTTACAGCTAGAAAATAAATTCTAGCCCAGATTCTATTACTGGGATGTAGACCCTGTGATATATGCTTACAGGATGGTACAGTGTCTGGGAGTGGACTCCTATGCAGGCAATATCTGTCCTCAGGTGCAAGGAGGAGCTTCATTAAGATATAGGGTGATATAATGGGGAGAGTGTCAGACTTGGGGTCGGAGAGACCTGAGTTCAATTCCTGCCCCAGATATTTACTAGCTACATGACCCTGCATGACAAGCCAACCTCTCCAAGTCTCAATTTTATCATTTATAAAATGAAGGAGTTGGATTTGATGACATAGAAGTTTCCTTCCAGCTTTACAGAGATGATTATCTCATCATATTTATTTAGGGAAAGAATGATTATGTCCCCTGATCTGGAGGAAACCTTAATATACTATCTTTATAGACAAAGTAAGGTGTGGAGTTGAGGTAATTATTCATTAGTGGGATTCCTGCCCATAAATTCACTTGGGAAGAAAAGTGTTTGGGGCCCTGACTACATGTTTTAAACTGGCTGTCAACATTGCTTAAACTATTTGGAAAGTTACACAGCCCTTGTGGTCCATTTTGCCTGTATAGACATGCCTGTGTAGATATGATGCCCGGTCTGTAGTAGACACTTAGTAAAAACTTGCCGATTGGTGAGTTGATTGAGTCAGAATGGGTCTCTTGATGCCAAGTCCTCTCCTGTCTTTATTTTCCTGAGTTAATGATGCTGCTCTAAGCCCAGTTGGGTTTCCTTTCACTCTATATCTTAAGTTAAGCACTGTTTGGAGACCTGGGAGACTTTGCAAGTTTTAGAAATTAACCTAATTGGCTTCCTTGGGTCCCCCACAAAGACTTGGAAGATGCCATGGCAGGAGGAGGAGCCAGATGGTCTTGTGGAATCTGTAGTCAAATCATAGCTACCGGTTCTAAGACTGTTACCAGCCCCTGAGTGGTGGAAGAGTGGTCCTGTATGGTTTTCACAAGCCCTTCAGAGTTGGGGGAGGGGCCTTTCACTTGCTGCACGTTCGGGAGCTCCCTGAATTGCTCAGCTGTTCAGCTTAGGGATTTCAAAAATTGTTCATTCTCAAGGTGACGAGGCACATCCCTTTCTCGAGGGTCCACTGCTCTTTGTGGCTCTTACTTGCATTCCATCCTGAAAAATCACTGTGTCGTTAAAGTGTTTCATAGATGGTTCATTTCTGAAGGTTTATTTTTTTTCCAAGTCTCATTTATAGCAATAAGAGGGCTATTCTAAACTGTCACATACTGAGCCAAATGGTGAGATGGGAAATAACAATGTAGTGGAAATGACAAGACTCTGTAATATATGTTCACTCCAAGAAATGAACCTCCTGGTGAGGAAGCAGGAAATATTCTAGGTATATTTGGGGTGGGGTAGTGTGCTTTATCTGTCATTGGAGGTTGGACTGATATCTTAATATCTATTTATTTGCGTGCATTTATTAAGCACCTTCTGTTAGTATACAGCATTGTTGCAAGGTGCTGGAGTTAGGGAGGGAGAAAATGAGATAATGCCTACCCTCCAAGAGCTTCTATTCATCAGCAAGGTTCATATCTTGAAGAAATAGTAAGATTTGACATGGAGGAAATTTCACTCTTCTAATGATTTCCAGCCTTTCTAAACTGCTTTTGTTTCCTTCACCCTCCCAACTAAACTCTCTCTTCTTTCTCTCTTTCCAACGTCTCACTCCTGTCTTCAGTTCTTTACAACATTCCAGTGTTACCACCTATCCTTGGCTGACACCTTTCTGCTCAGAGGTGACTGGTCTTCTTGCCAATTGTGAGCACCTACTATTAACCCCAAATATGCTTCAAGGGCAGCTTTATCCCTCCTTCCTTCCCCCAACAGCGTTGATTGGAACGGACTAGAGTGCCTCATATTGTAATTAATGAATGCTTGGGTGTAACCAATTAATAGCATGGTACCGGGTGGGATTCAAAACCAGTTGCTTGTTTTGGAACATTGCTTTCCTTCCCCGGCCCCTCTGGCACTGCATGTGAATGTTTTTGCATGCTCTTCCAATCTAGTTAGCTGTATTCTATTACCACAACCAACCTACCTTCCTCGAAGGTTCTAACTCTGCCTGACTGAGACAGGGCCAGTAGAGAGATCTCCACCATTGCTCAGAAAGGCCTAGCTTTTTGATAAGCCTTTTTAGAACTGTAGAAACAAGTTTCCCAGCTGAAAACTAGCTTGAATTAAAAGACTTTTGGTGTCCTTGACCAAAATCGTAGGTGACTTTTCTGTAGCTATATTTTATTTCAATTCATCTATATGCCAGCCAAGAAGTACTCTGTAATTTGAAGTTGTGTTAAAATAATTGCAGTCCCATCTTAAGCATCTCCCAAAGCCACAAAAGGAGCCTTGGGGATTTTGTGTACTTCCTTTATAGACACAAGGCTTTGCCACGGATGGAGTTTTTCCACCATAGACTAAGATATCTTAGGCCCAGGAAACTTAGTCCAGATCAACAACAGGCCTCAAAGGCCAATGGAGTACATCAAGGACACAGGCCACATCTGGCAGCAGCTGCGCTAAGATGCCTGGGAGCTCCTCAAGTTCCTTACAAAAGGCCATTTCCCTGCCAGTGCATTTATTTGTGGCGGCAAAGCAACCTATGTGAATGTGCTCTTTTTGAAATGAATTGAGCTGTTAAAGGCAGAGAGCCAGGCCTTCCGCAAGCCTGCTTTGTGTGAATACCTGTCCCTGCCTGTCCTTACTGGGAAATACATCCCTATTCTTGAGGCCATTTGAAGACATGCATGTTGGCCCTGGGTGGGCTTTTGGCCTGGCTCCACCTTTTCAAACTGTCAGCTGGTGCTACCTTCCTCTCATTTATCTTCCGTTGCAGAGTCCTCTTCTCTCTATAAAGAATGCCAACCAAAGATTCTGTCCTCCTCATCTGCAACCTTTCTAGCTTCCCAACCCTCCTGTGACACATTTTGTGACCTTTGGTGACTTTGAGACATGTTCTGTAATTAACTGTTCACACAGAACCCTGTATTTTGCACACCCTGAACATTGTTTAGCTTTATTTATGGTATTTGTTGCTGTAAATGAAAATAAATGTGGTTCTTTGTAAACCTCAGTGTTTCCTCTCTTCCTTTTGAAGTGGGATTTTTTTTTTCTAAAGACATGGATCCATGGACTGGCTTCAGTCTTCCCTTAAGCTACTGAGGGCATCACTTGCACTCGCTGGGACCTTGGACTCTTGGGGCTATGCTGGGGCATTTAACAAAGGAAATATTACCCCAAGGTAATATTTGGACAATGTTACCAATGTTCTCAGTGGGGCACTCTGTTCTCTTTCTTTACATCTTACTCTTTTCTACTGTCAACATTAGACATACTGTTTAGTTGGTAGTAGATCTTATACTCTCTTGGTATTAGGCTCAGCAAAGCCATTTATGCCCAGGCTCTATTGGTAATTGGCCCATCCCCCTCACTACTCTAACTGTTTACTGCCAGCAAGAGAGGTGTAAGTGCTATTAATTTCTTTCAACAGGCCATGTTATAATATGTATATCCAGTATAACCAACACTGATTATGTAAATCTTCACTAACAGGAGATGGACTGGTAAAAGGGGAGAGTTTGAGAGGCAGAGATTAGCTGAGAGTAACAGACAATTCAGAATCAAGATGTCAGATCTGTGCCATTCTATCTCTCATCTGGGCTTCCTCCAAGGATGATTAGCAACAAACTCTCAATTCCCTTTGCATCTGAAATTTAATTAGGGTTAAATGTAGAGTCCTTTATTCGGGTTCAGAAAATTAGCTGCATGAAGGAACCATGAGCAGCCAGCAGTTCATGTGAAAAGATCTGGGTGTTATAATGGATTTCAAGCTCAGTGTGATTCAACATGGGGCATGAAAGCCAAAAAACATGAATGTAATATCGTAAGCTACAGTCGTGAAAGTAGATTGTTCACAATGATCAGTGTCTTCAAATTCTTCAAGGCTTAGAGGTCGAAGTCTGTTGGATCCGACTTGAACTGGCTCCCAAAACCTGATTGTTAAAATTTCGGTATGAGCATTTATACCTTGAAAATCAGCAAATGCTACAATTCAGGACATGAGTTATCATTTTGTTTGTTGTCTAGATTTCACAAAGTACTAGAGGAGATGTTTAGTAATGCAAATTAGACTTACAAGTGTGTAGGGAATATTCTTTTTTCTTGGTAAGCTGATTGTTAAATATCTACCAGCACACCCCATGCCTACAGGGTTAGAAGACAGACGAGAAATTAGGCTCTTACTTTCAGTATGGCACAGTTTATATATATATATATATATATATATATATATATATATATATATATACACACACACACACACACACACACACACACACACACACACATACACACATGTTTTTAAAAGGTGGACATCTATTTGATGTAAGGGGAAACTACTTAACTATTAAAAATATTAAAATAGGATGGGGCAGCTAGGACGCACAGTAGATAAAGCACCAGCTCTGAAGTTAGTAAGACCTGAGTTCAAATCTATCCAACCTCAGACACTTACCAGCTGTGTGACCCTGGGTAACTGGGCTAGTCATTTAACCTCGATTGTCTTTAAAAAAAATGTAATGAGCAGGTAGTTGAAAGGGAATCTGAAGAGGCTCCCTTAAGAATTCAGTCTTCCCTGATCAGATCTTTCCACAAATTTCTTCTGATTGCTTTCCATGAGTCTCCACTTGGATTCATAGGAAGGTATGGGCAATGGAAAGAACCGTAGTCTCAGAGTGAAGGAAATTGGACATTAATCCCAGCTCCACCACTAACTCTGGAATATTTTAAGAATCAAATGAGATACCAGACATGAAAGGGGAAAGGAATAAGCATTTCTCTGGTACCTGTTATATACCAGGAACTGTGCAAAGCACTTTACAATTATTGTCTCATTTGACACTCACAATAGCTTTGGGAGGTACAGGTACTGTTATTGTCCCCATTTGACAGTTGGGGAAACTGAGGCAGACAGGTTAGATGACTTGGCTAGGGTCACACAGCTAGTAAGTGTCTGAGGTCAGATTTGAACTTAGTTCTTCAAACATATGCACATGTTTTAGTGCAAAAATGCAGCCTTTCACAGACCCTCAGTTGAATATTCTGCAATTTCATTGTAATTGTATTTCAATATAACAGACTTCAGAGCCCCCACTAATGGTTCACTTGTTTTCAGTTATGATACAATAAGTCATCAATCACAGAAGACTCAGAACAGTCTTTGGGGCCAGGGGTTGGAAGTAATAGGAAGTGCATGGCAATGCCTCAGTTAATGAATCCTCTGGGAAAGAAAGTCCTCAAAAGGCAGTCCCCGGTGTCACAAAATCCTCCTGTGAAGCATGCAAAACCAGGTTGGTGTATGCCGTGGGGCTCAATAGTGGTGTTTCTCACCTCACTGTACACATGCAGAGCTTTGTAGATAAGACTCCTTCCCAATATAGTTTTGCTGGAGGTAAACAGGACTGAATGAAAAATGGATTGGAATAGGGAGAGACTTGAGCCAGGCAGACCCACCAGCAGGCTCTTACAGCAGTCACGGGGTGAGATGATGAGGGCCTGCCCCAAGGTGGTGGCATTGTCAGAGCAGAAACGGGGATGTATTCAGATGTTGCAAAGGTGAGATCGACAGGCCTTGGGCGGGTGAGTGGGGGGCAGTGAAAGAAGTGAGGAGTCCAGGATCATTTCTAGATTGTGAATCTAAGGGACTGAGAGCATAGTGCTCCTTCTACAGTAATAAGAAAGGAACAGGGAAGATTTAGGGGGAAGGATAATGAGTTCAAGCTTGGATGTATTGAGTTTAAGATGTCTACCAGACATCTACTTTGAGATGTCTGAAAGGAAGTTGGAGATGCAAAATTGGGATAGGTCATGTAATCCGATTTGGAAAGGCAGATTGGAAAATCAGAAGAGTTTAATTCAAGTCAAGGCTCTGAAGTTTACTGACTCTGTGACCTTGAATTTGCCTAACCTCTCTCAGATTCAGCTTCTCCATCTGTAAAATGGATGTGATAATCCGTGCCTTCCCGGCTTCACAGGGCTGTTGAGGTAATAGAGAAGAAAGTATTGGTAAATGTGAAGAACCACTTTAAAAAAAACCCAAAGGGAAACGTTGCAGGCCAGCGTGTCCTCTTCCTAGGTTAACCTGGCCAGGATCGTAGAAGGGACCACATTGGAATGAGTTTCTAGCCTACTCCCTCCAGCACACTGCCTCCTGAGTCCTAGAGATTGTGACTTGTCCAGAATTATACAGCCACTAAGGAGCAGTTAGGATTCAAAACCAGGATCTTTGATGTCAAATCCCATATTCTTCCTATTTTTTTCCCTATTGTACCAAACTACCTTTCTTTATACTCTAGACAGGCAGGGACTTCAAGTTCACTGGCTTTTAAAGAGTCATTAACAATGTAAGTTTATCCATTTGATTCTTTCCTTAAAAGTCAGAGGAAAATAAGAGACCCCAACACTTCAGTCTGTCCCATGGACCCAATCAAGGTCCTCCATGTAGCCTTAGTTTCCTTATCTATAAAATGGGCATAATTACCTTAATGGGTTTTTCATAGAATTATTGGGCACCTTACAAGTCTGTAAGTCCAACGCACTCATTTTACAGGTAGATCAGATAGGTAAGTACCTTGTGTGGAATCATACAGGTTGCAAGTATTGGAGCCAGGTTCTGTCAGAGCTTTCCCCCAGTATCTCATGAAATCGTGCAGGCATGTACAAGGAGGTCCTGAAAGTCTTCGTGCAGTTTTAAGCTGCAATAGCAAATTTTGCAAAAAGTGCTATATCAGTCACTTAATATTATTATTGTTATTTATTGTTAATCAGGCAAAAGAAGGGGACTTCTGACCTTCAAATTCTGGATGAGCTCTAGGCTCCCACCTAGGATGCCTGGATGAAACCACACAAGCCTATAATGCTGAGTAAAACAAGAAAGGAAACTGTCCTTTCCCCCCAAGAAGGCACCTGAATTATGTGTCTAGGGGATGTATCCCAGAAGTCAGAGCTGGAAACAAGATTCTCAGGCTCAGTAGAGTCTAATGTGCCTCTATTTTATAAACAGGGAAACTGAGGAAAATGGAGTGATGATTTGTCCAAAATTATATCGTGGGTCCAAGTTCCCCTTCAAAAACATGATCTTTGGGAGAACACTTGCACCGCAGCATCTGTTGGGATTTAATAAAAGATTTATAGAGTTTTACAGTTCAGATGTCAACTCATCCAACTGCAGTTTTACAGATGAGGAAACTGAGGGGAAGGAAAGAGAACGGAAAAAACATTTATAAAGAGCCTACTATGTGCTAGGCATTGCCCTAAGTGCTTTAAAATTACTGTTTCATTTGATTCTCACAACAGCCCTGGGAAGTAAATGCTTTTTATTATTCCCATTTTATAATTGAGGAAACTGAGGTGGATGGAGATGAAAGTGACTTGCCCAAGATCACTTCGCTAATAAGTGTGTGAAGCAGATTTGAACTCAGGCCTTCCTGCTTCCAGACCAGCTCTCTATCCACTGTGCCACCAGCTGCCTCACCTGGGGCCGAAGGCTGTTTAGTGACTAAAATCCAATAGGGAGCAAATATCAGAGAAAGCGTATAAACCAGGTTCTCTGATTCCGACTTTCCACTGCAAACAAGGGCCTGACAGGTTCAAGTGAAATTGAGCATTGGAGAAGAGGCCAAGGAAGTGACTTTTCTCAGTGGGACTCAGGGGTGGGGAACCTGCCGGCCTCAAGGCCACATGTGACCCTTTAGGTCCTCAGCTATAAAATGAGGACGATAACACCTGTCTCGCAAGCTTGCTGTGAAGTTCAAACAAGCTTATAGTTGTCAAGCCCTTAGCCTGGTGCCTGGCATATAGTGGGCACTTAGTAAAAGCCTGTTCCCTTCCCTTATTCCTCTCCCCTGATGTCACAGAACTAGAATCTAAGGCTGAGACTCTTTTCACTAAACCACAGTGACTCTTGGGGAAACCCTCCCTTTTTGGAGGTGTTGGGTCCCAGAGTGTGGACTCAGGGTAGGGACTGAGGCTGCTGGGGTATGTTCTACCTGACTGGTCGAAAAGGGAGCAAATACAGTTTTAAACAGAGGGAGGTGCCCTGTAGGAATAGTAATCATTGCTATATTTTAATAATTTAGTTTAATAATTATCATTATCATTATAGCTAGCATTTACAGAACGCTTTAAGGTGTACTCTTTAAGGATGCTCAAGCACCCCTGAAGCCTGTCGTTAGGCCATGTATCTCTGCTACCTCCCTGTAGGGTCAGGGTCACCCAGAAGAGATGTGACTCACCTGTCTGCTAATTTGTTGAGAGTATGGGGGATGGGGTGGTGGCCACAGCCCAGTTCACCAGGCTTAATGGTGTATAAGTATATCTAGCTGAGGGCAGGGCTGCCAGATGTTTAGGTCAGGATGGGGCTACCAGACGTTGGACCCAGTTGGCACATTCTGTCCCTCTTTCTCAGGAGCCTGCTACAGCTAGCACCCAGGGCTGGGGAGTAGAGTAGAGTTAAAGTCGGTGCTACCATTCTGGGAACCCACAGGTCATCACCCTACCTGCAGAAGGGTGTCCTGGAGACCTCTGAACTTACCTTGGATCATACAATCAAAAGGTCAATAGATGGAGATTTGGAAAATGACTTTAGAGATCATCTGATCTGGTGGTATCAAATTCAGATAGAAAAGGATCCTCAGCAGGCAGCATGTTGACTCAGAAAACCAAAAATTAACATTATCTCTGTTTTGTATTCTTTTATTTCTTCTGTTAAACATTTCCCCATTACAATTCCTATTAACAACCCCTGATTTTAATCTGATTCTGGCTGAATCAGTGGGGTAGTCCTGGAATTTGATCCCTGTGTCCTCATCTGTCCTCAGTAATGATGCCCGTAGTAATGCCAGCGCATCACTAACCCTTACATAGTGCCTGCTGTGCGCCAAGCACTGTGCTAAGGACTTCATGATCATTGTGCCTCATTTTTGACCCTCACAACAACCCTGAAAGGCAGATGCTATTATTGTCCTCTTTTTACAGTTGAGATTGAGGCAAACAAAAGCTGAGTGACTTGCTCAGGGTCACACAACTAGTAAGGGTCAGGCTGAATTTGAACTCAGGTTATCCTAACTCCAGGCCCAGCTCTCTATCTGTTGTGCCACCTAGCTGTCCAAGAAGGGGACAAGGGCCTCCGACAGGTTTTTCACTGAGGAAGCTGGACTTTGTGTAACCAGAGAGCCTAGCTCATTTCCTAGGTCAGCTCAGTTTGAAGGAAAACACAAGATCATAGACCCAGAGCTAGCGGAGAACTTGGGCACCACTGAGTAGAAACCATTGAGGCTGCTGCCATTTTGTAGACAACACATGGGACACAGGTTAAGTGATTTGCCCAGAGTCCTATAGATAGGAAATATCTCAAGTGGCATTGGAACCCTGAGCTTCCTCACTGCAAATCCAGGGCTCTATCTACTAAGCATACTTCCTTTCAGTGTTTGAGAGACCCCTGGTCCTGCCCTCTCCTCAGTCACACCATGGTCACAATCCTGGAACAAAGTTGGCTACCGGGTCCCATGTTGAGTATCGTCACATTTTAAGAGGATCCAATGTATATAGTCAATGGACATTGACCCAAGGAGCCAGCTAGGGTTCTGGGACCAGAAGATCACTAAGAGATGCACCAGAGTATCATAGATTTTGAGGTGGAGTTGACTGTAGACATTATCTAATCTAACCCTTTCATTTTACAAAGGACCTGGCCCAGAAAGATTAAACAACTTGTCTAAGGACAACAAGAAAAGCAGAACCAGTCATTAAACCCAGGTTCTCTTGACCCCAAATGCAATGCTTTTCCCCCATGCTGCCATACTGTCTGAAGGTGATTTTGCTGGCTGGTACTAAACAAAAAAAAGCCTGAGGTTCAAACGAAGGTGAGAATCAGCCTTTCATACCACCCTGCCTGGCCATCCTTGTTCCAAGCTCTCCTTTCCTCACCAGCCACAGAGGTAAAGAGGTGGGACTGCCCTTGCCCCCTTCCTCAGCCTTTTGTGATGGCCTTCCCTTCCAGGCTGCCCTCCATGACCTTGCTGTCTAATTTCATCAAGCTTTCTACAGGTGTTTTGGGGGTGGGGTGGGAGGACTATAGTGAATACACTGCCATTTGCCTTGGTTGTGATCCCACTAGGAGGAATCTTCCTCAAGGAGGGCTGGTCTTTGCTTAGCGACATCAGGGATCCCCATCCTCACCTGTCCAACCTCCCTTGTCCTGGGGCGGGGGATTCAAGTGCTGTATTTTAGGAGCCTTTTCAAGTGTTAATAGGCAGACCTGAGCATTGAATGCTATGAACAGAAGTGCCCTGGAGGGCATCAGTTTCTTCTACTGGGCTGCAACTTTGGCAGCTCTCACATTTTCCTTTTGAAAACAGATGCATATGTTTCCAACAAAGTAAGAAAAAAGCCAGCACTTAGTCCTCCAGGAGGTATTGAAGGAGAGTAGAGAACTGGCATCCTCTGAGTCACCTGGAGGGTCTGTCTGCAAGTTTATTGTATCTGTGAGTTGGTGGAAAACTGTGAGGGAGACAGCATAATGTAATCACTAGGGCACTGGGTTTGAAGTAAAGAAATCATGGGTTCAAATACTACTTCAGATACTTGCTGACCCTGTGACTTCTGGGCAAGTCACTTAATCTTCAGTGACTCAATTTCCTCATCTGTAAAATGAAACAGATAAACTCAGTGGCCTCTAAAATCCCTTCCAGCTCTAGACCTCTCATCCTTTGAAAGGTCTTGCTCTATCCAGCCTCAGATATGTACTAGTTGTGTGACCCTGACAAGTCACTTCACCCTGTTTACCTCCATTTTCTCCTCTGTAAAATGAACTAGAAAGAAAAGGAGAAGGAAAGATACTCCAGTATCGTTGCCAAGAAAACCCCAAATGGGGTCGTGAAGAGAAATGACTGTCCAACAGTCTTTGTCTGGTTTCAACTTTCTGCCCTCTTTTGACATTTAAAGGCCTCTGTGGGGTGGGGTGGAGAAGGGACCAGAAACCCAGAAATGAGAAGTTAAAGTCATTTGCTCAGGGTCAGCCAGCTAGCAATATTTGAGAAGGATATGAACCTCCAAATCTAGTATTCTATCCACCACACTATACTGGCTGCCCCTCGTACCAACACCCTTACCAACCTCACACATATACTCTACATCAGGCTCAGCACAGCAGGCTCCTACTGGAGACCAGTACTGATTTCTTCGGCCAGCTGTCCCTACTTGATTTTGGTATTCTGCCTTTGGGCTTTTGGCTCAGATTGAGATAGGCCTCTGCAGTGCTCTTAAGGAGAGGCTTGTTATCCCACCACATTCTCCTCACAAGTTGGAGAGCTGAACTGTTTTTCCCCACTAAGGAAAGATGCTATTAACATTTTTCTTTCTCAAGCTCCCCAGAGAATCTGATGCTTATCCTAGAATATCAGAGCTGATAGAACCATCAGAAAACATCTGGACCCCTCCCTTATGGTGAGGAGCCTGATGAATGCAGAAGGGAAGTCCTCCGCAAAGTTAGCAGAATTGAAACTAGAACCCATGTCTCCTGAATCCCATGGAGTCCAATGTGCTTTTGGTCTATTTCAAAGCATTTGGAACTACTGCAAGGCCTTAGGAAGGAGTCAGGGGGTAGTGTGCTGGGCCTGGGCTCAGGAAGATCTAATCTCACATCCAGTTTCAGATACTAGCTGTGTGACCCTGAGCAAGTCACTCACTCTCTGTTTATCTCAGTTTTCTCCTCTGTAAAATGAGGGAAATTATAGTACCAATCTCCTAGGGTTGTTGGGAGTATCCAATGAGATAGTATTTGCAAAAGCACTTAGCTCAATGTCTGACAAACAGTAGGTATTATGTAAATGTTAGTTACTATTACTGTTATTTCCTGAGGGGAGCACAGGGAATTTGCATTAAGGTGAATCTGAAACAGGAGAAGATATCTGGCAGGTAGTCCGTCCCATGAAGCTCTGCATTCTAAGTACAACCCAGGGGAGCCCAGAACTCCTGCGTACCAGCTAAAGGTGATGCTCAGATGGGGTCGGCTGTATCTGGCTCACCTATTGGCAGGGGACCAAGGTTCTAGCCTCTCCACTTTGGACTTTGGATCACGGATGCCGACTCTGTTAGTCTGACGGACAGAGGTCATATAGTAAGAGTTTTCTCCACATAATACCTGCTTCTGTGCCCTTTGCTCCGTGGTCTCTGCCCTTGTAGTTCATGTTCCTGGATTTCATGCCCATAGGCCTGGGGCAAGCTCCTGGAATGCCCTCTTTAAAGGATGCTATGGAGTGTATGATGACAGCCATAGAAGGTGGGTGGAGGATGGGAAGAGGGCTGTTGAGAGGGGAACAAGAGCCAATGAAATGAGATGGAGGGTCTGATGATCATCACAGCAGGAAAGAACATGTGATGAGGATAATGGGGGCAGGCCAACATGGAACCTTCCCTGCCATCCCATGTGTCAGAAGCCCCTTCTCTTGACGTGATCTCGCCTGCCTGAGGGACCAAGGCAACAAAGGCATGGGGTTCCAAGGTGAGTCAGCTATTATTGCCTTGTCTATTTAGCAGATTTTCTCCTCTCAGCAGACGAGCCAACCTCACCCAAAAAGCCAAAGAGCCTCCCTGGACCCTGCGATGTGGACAGCCAGAGTGCTTTGTTCCCTGCAGAATGGACCTCTGTGAAAATTGGCCCCGAAGGAGAAGGGAATGAAGATGGCATCCTGGCCGTATGTGTCATGGTCACCAGTGATGGCAGCAGGTCCGTATATTCCCAGAGAAATGCTGGCCTCACCTAGGATTTCTGATCCAGCCATCCCCTCTGCTGGATAGCAGGGAAAGTGCCGTGTCTGTGCATCTCCTTACCCTGTGGTCTTCTCCACCCAGAGCAGTGAGTCACTCTCTAGGCAGCAGGCCCAGGCAGGGGAGACCACACACATCCCACTTCACCTCACATGAGGTACGCTGTGCCCTGATGGGTGATCTTGTAGATTCCTTGGACCCAGTTCCTGCCCTTCCATCACTGAAGACGATGTCTGTATCAGTCAATACTGTGTGTGCGTGTGTGTGTGTGTGTGTGTGTGAGAGAGAGAGAGAGAGAGAGAGAGAGAGAGAGAGAGAGAGAGAGAGGGAGAGAGAGAGAGAGGAAGGGAAGAAGGGGGGAAACAGACAGAGAGAGGAGAAGAAAAAGAGGAGAGAAAAGAGAGAGGAGAAAGAGAAATAGGGAAGAGAGAGACAGAGACAGAAAGAAGAGACAGAGAGAGAAGAGAGAGAGAGAGACACTGAGACAGAGACAGAGAGCGCACAACTTTGGGCTAAAGGGACTTTATGACTCATTTAGCAACATTATTTCATTCAGAGTTCCTCCTCCCCCTCCCGAATTTCCATACAGCTAGTGAACGTCAGAATCAGGCCTTGCTGATCAAAGCCAGCACTATCTGCCTTGTCACATTGTCCTTCCCTGCCCTCTGTCCTCCCAGTACTTCTCCCTCCTGTCCTGTTTCCTTAATCCTAGATCATGAAGGGAAGGTCTGATAACTCTATGTTAAAGAGGGCTCACAGGGAGGAACCATACTGGCTGGGTGACCCTGGACAAATTATTTATCCTCTCTGGGAATCTGTAAAGTTACTGTTTTTATAAAGATTTTGGTAATTTTATTTCAATATAACTGGTTTTCCTTTGTAATACTATGTTGCTGTCTGATGCATTTAAAAGCATTATTCTGAGAAGGGATCCCTGGACTCCCTCGCCCTCACCCTGGCTGAGGGGTCCATGATACCCCAAAAGTCCCGAACCTCTGCTCTAATAAGAAGGTCCCAAGCCACATCAGTAGAGGGCATTTCCTTATTGGATCACTCATTTAGAGGTAGAAAGGCCCTTGGGAATAATCAAGGTCAATCCCCTCATTTTACAAATGAGGAAACTGAGGCTCAGAGTAGGAGTGAATAAGCATTTATTAAGTGCTTCCTATGAGTAGGACAGATAGCCCCAGCCTCCAAATCCCTGGAGGATATTAAGGAGTCTCTGGAGTGTTCTAAAGGGAAAGATGATATATAATGAAGAACATCTGTTCTTATGAAAGTGCGTTCCCTAAGAGTGCGGGGAAATGCCCTGCCCAAGTATCCATTGGCAGAGCCATTGAGTTGGGGAGTTAGAATTTGGATTTGAAGACTGGGTCTCCAAACCCCATGTAGTTTTTACTTCAGCATCCTTAGGGAAGTTACTGGCCCCACAGTAGTAAATTAGTAGGAAAGTCATAAGTGACTTGGCCCAGGGAGCATCACTTTCAGTTCAGAGTTTTCTATCCAATTTTCAAAGTGTCCTGGCTTACACCGGACACAGTAGGAACCTGCCTGAATCTTCAAGCATCTATAGTTGTCCAAAAAGGAGTGTTTTTCCTAGGAGGAAAGGGTAGTTGGAAAAGTAGTGAACCAAGCCAGGGAGAGTAAGGGATGTAAATAGAAAGGGAGACCTGGCCTCATAGGGAGACTTCAGGAAATAAAATTCTACCCTTTGAGTGAGAGAAATTATAAGACTGAAAAACCTATTCATACTGATGATAATAACTAATATTACATAGTACTCACTATGTGCCAAGTGCTGTGCTAAGTGCTTTACAATTCATGTCTCATTTGGTCCTCACCACAACCCTAGAAGATAGGTGCTATTTGGTCCTGATTTTACAGATGAGGAAACTGAGGCAAATAGAAGTTAAGTGACCCTCCATGGTCATATAGCTTAGTAGGTGTCCGAGGCCAGATTTGAACTTAGGTCTTTCTGACTCCAGGCCCATCACTCTATCCACTGGGATTGAGGAGAGTAGTGCTCATGACATCAGCTGGAGGGTATGGGGTGGGAAAACTCCAAGATGACCACCCAAGTTCAAGAGCACAGCCTCTTCCCTGCCTCTTCCACTTTTGACTTATTATCAAGTCAACCCTAGCTGAGGAGAAGTGTAGCCTGCTCCCAGCAAAATGAGGAAGAGATGAATGGCTGTGAGGAAGATGAAGCTTGTCATAGTTGCGTGGTCATGGCTAATTCCTTAATATATCTTTGCCTCAGTTTCCTCATCTGTAGAATGAGCAGAGTTTACTCAAAGACTTCTAAGGCCCTGTCCTTGTAAGCCTAGCAGCCTCTGGACTCTTTCAGGAACCACAGCATCTTAGAACCTTAACCTCTCTGAGGGTCCTGACATTGGAGCAGGAGAAGTATGGGGGTGAATCAGGCCAAGGCTAGAGGAACCCAATGAGTATAGGTTCCTGGGGGCTAGCTAGATGTGTCTTCCTCCCTCTTTTGTTACAGCTCTGATACTGAGTCGGATTCTGGGCGTGATTCTTCCAATGGGCAGTTTGGTGGGGAGAGGGCACTGAGGGCTGAATACCTCTGCCCAAAGCCCCTCCAACGACAAGTTTCCCTGACTGTGCCCCAAACCACAGGGATGAGCGCTGGGTGCCCTGAGGAGTCAAAGGCAGCCAATGGTGAGTATGCATTTATTTATTCCTTTTATTTTCCCTCTTATTCATTCAGTAAATATTTCCCAAATGCCAGTGTGTGCTATGGTATGCTTTACTCAGTTTTACTAGAAGAGAGATGATGTGGAAGAGTTTCTTTGGAGTCAAAGAACATGGGTTCAAATCCACGCTCTACTACTTGCTCCCTGGGTGATCTGGGCCGAAGCTATGTTCTCTCTCAGTCTGTTTTCTCCCCTGAAAAGGGAAGTGGTTGGAGCAGATTACCTCCAACAACCTTGCAGCATTAAATCTACAATCCTGTGAGATGAGAAATAGAGACTGGGCCTGTGCTTCCTTGGTCAAAGGGAACTCCCAGATGAGGGAACTCCCTCTACTAAAGCAGGTAGTAGCACCATCTCTATCACCGCTAGTTTTAGAAACTTGCTCAGAACACCGAGAGGTTAAGTCACTTGATCAGATCATACAAGTAACATGTAACAAGGAAAGACCTTGAACTCAGGTCTTTCAGACTCCAAGGAAAGCTTTCTCTCTAATTCTCCATGCTTCCCCCCGATACAGTCAGAAAAGATATGAACCACAGTTCATGAGAAGAGATAAAAGCCACACAAACAGCCCTGATACAAAGTAGCTGTAGTGAGTACAAAGTACTTACTGTGCAAGGTTCCGGCTGGGGGGGACCAGGCTTCCCAGAGGAGGTGATATCTGAGCAGTCTCAAAGGATGTACTGGTTACGCATAGTAACCTTTCACCTGGGGGGAGCAGAAGAGCCAGTGGCAGATAGAGTAGGAGGTGTGTTAATTCTAGAGCCAGAGGATCTGGGTTCAAATTCTGCTTCTAAGAACTACTACCTTTTGGATAACGAATTGTTGGGAAGTTGTTTTTTGCTGGGTTTTGTTTTCCTTTTTGTTTTTCTCAAATGCCTGAATCTACCTCTATACAATTTCTATACAATTTCTTCTTGCGTGTAGTCCTGCCCTTTAGGGTCAAGGAGCACAAGTCTATTTCCTCATTCATAAAGACGTCTAGTGACTTGCCCAAGGCTGCATAGTAATTAAGTAACAGAATCTGGACTGGAACTCAGCTTTTCCAGATCCTGGTCCAGGTTCGGTTAGTCTCCCCTACTGCTCCCTCTAATCCAAACGTCTCTGTTTTGGAGTCAGTGGGGGCTATAATTTGTGGTGTAGGGTTGCCCTCTTGTGGCCCAAAGTTGCATTTTTCCACCGTACTCTTCCGGAGACAAGGATGTTTATAGGAACTTTCAAGGGGTAGGAGAGGCAAAAATATTTTCATATGGCAAAAATTGATGGCTATAAATCATATAATAAAAAATTCTTTGAAGGGTTCTCAGTAATTTTTAAGAATATGAAAGGATTCTGACACCAAAAAGTTTGAGAACTGTTGATGTACATCAACCCCCTCATTTTACAGGAATGGAAACTGAGACCTGAGAAGGGAAGAGACTGACTTGTCCAAGGTCACACAACAACATAATAAGATCATAACCCAAGTCCTTTGATTCCAAATTCTATATTCTTTGTAGTACATAGCACATACTCTTCAACTTTAGAAGTCATCTGTCTTATTCTGCTCATTTTACAAATAAGGAAACTGAGGCCCAGAGATGGCCCCACTTGCAGGTGCCTTCTGCAGGCAGTCTGTGACCTCTTCCTAATCTCCTATGTATGAGAAGACAGGCTTTTGTCCTGGACAGAAATATGAAAGTTCAGAAGAGGAAAGGGTTTGGGGGGAAAGAAGTAAACTCTGTTTTGGTCACACTGAGTTCGAAATGCCTACAGGACATCCAATTTAAGATGTCCAAAAGGCAGTTGGTGATGCTCAGGAGAGAGATTGGGGCTGAATTTGCAGATAGATGTCATACAACTTGTAAATAAATTTCTGGGGCAGCATTTGAATTCAGGTCTTCCTAATCCCAACATTAGTTACTGAAGAAAGAACTAGCAATGTTGATCCACTGTTAGTGACTTTTGAAAGATGATGGAGAACAGGAGACATACTATGGAACTGACAGATAAGTTTTTCCTAATTTTAATAAAGGAAGAGACTGGAGTTTATACACTACAGGCCAGTGAGCTTGACTTTGATTCCTGGCAAAATTATAGAACATGATTACTGGAATGGTAACTGAATATCTGGAAAGGAAGTGGTCACCACAGAGCTAGTGTGACCTCAGCAAGGACAGATCAGACCAGACTCGCTTGTTTTCCTTTTTCTAACTAAACCAATGGACCAGGGAGATGGTATAGAGAATATTTAGCTAGATTTTAGCCAAGTATTTGATAAAGTCTCTCATGTTATACTTATGACTATATGGGCTAAATGATCATAGCAATTGTTAGGCACCTAGTATATGCCAGCCACTGTGGGGATACAATTACAATGAATCAATGAATATTCCCTTCTCCCAAGAAGTTTCATTCTAATCTGGGGAGAAAATAAATCCATGTATCTGGATAATGATAAAGAGGTGATAAAGTAGTTCAGGATGGAGTATTTGGGGAAGGAGAGAATTAGAATAAGGGAGATCAGGAAAGGCTTCTTGCAGAAGATGGTGCTTGAGGAAGAGAAAAGTTCTATGTGGTAGAAGTGAGGAGGGGAGGGCATTCTAGCCATGGGGAATGGCCAGTGCTGAGTCACAGGGGATGGACCAGCATGTGAGAAATACAAAGGTAACACTTCATTTTTCTGGGTTTGTTTCCTCCTTTGTGAAATAAGGAGATCGAACCCTTTTAAGGTCCCTTTCAGCCCTAATATTCCATGATCCTTGGCAGGCCCTCTCAGCCTCAGAAAACCAAAGGAGATAAGAGATCTGAAACCCGAATGGAAAGGGGTTGTTGGAGTTAGAGAAGACAGAAAGAGGGAGAAGAAGGGGACCTATGGCCAAGCATATCACAACCGGACTGTTCTGCCAACGTGCAGCGGTTAACTTTTAGTTTCCCTTTATGTCTTCATCTTAAACATTTAAGTTACCTTGACCTGAAAAATTCCTCCAACTTCATGAACCAGGAAAAAGGATGAAAGCAATGGTGTGTGTGTGTGTATGTGTGTGTGTGTGTGTGTGTGTGTGTGTGTGTGTGTGAGAGAGAGAGAGAGAGAGAGAGAGAGAGAGACAGAGACAGAGAGAGAGACAGAAAGACAGAGAGACAGAGAGAGACAGAGAGACAGAGACAGAGAGGCAGGCAGAGAGAAAGACATCACCTACTTTTTCCCTGGGATTCAGAGCAATTTTTTTTTTTTGTGCTTTGCCATGGTCGATGGCTTCTTTGACCCCTTCAGGCTCCAGTGCCTTGTGGGGCACCCATCATAATAAAGGTCTATTTCAGGCATTCTTCACCTTTTTTATCTTATGACATTTGTCATAATTTAGTGGAGCCTATGGAGAGACCTCTTCTCAGAATAACGTTTTGAATAATTGAAATACATACAAAATTTCAGTTAGCTGTTAAAGAAAATAAAGATGTAATTTTTTCCCCATCTAGGTTCCTGGACCGCCTGAAATTTATCCAAGGAAAAGGACTTTTTGGGGTACATGAGCCTTTAGTGTATTATACCAAAATAATTTGAATGTTCCTTAGAGGTCATTATAAATGGATATATGTATGTATGTATATATACATGTGATTCATGCACCTTAATATGTATTTACATTATGTACAAATATGTATTTACAATATGTTTGTACGTTCACCCACGTGTAGGTATATATAAATATATATATATATATATGCGTGTATATATGTATAAATATATGTAGGTGTACACATAGGGCAAATCAGTTCACCTCTGTCTGCCTCAGTTTCCTTATCTGTAAAATGAGGCTCATAGTAGCACCCACCTTCCAGGGTTGTTGTTGAGGATATGTATGAAAGTACTGTGTAAACCTGAGTATTCTTATCATTATTATAACATCCCTGAATGCTGTTGTGATCTTAGACATAATGTCCAGGCAACATATATGTATATATATGTATATGGTAAATATATACATGCACAACAATGTGGGATAATGTGAAAGGGTATGTGCATATATATATATATGTATAGATATATTTATATACATGTGTAACAAAGGCCTATGATACAGGGACATTCTCAGCTGTTCTGTATACACATATAACAGCTAACTTCACGAACCAGCTGTTCTGTCTCCTCACGGCACAGAGCAAAGGGAAATCAATCATAGCCAGAGGGATTCAGGTCCGATACCAGGAAGACCTTTAGTGGGAACCAACAAGTGTGAATGGAGTTGAGAGATTCATTGACTGAGTGTGGGATCTGAGGAGGAGTCCTAGGCGTCTCTGAAGGTTCCCACCTGGGTGCCTGGGAGGAAGGGTGACAGCATCAGCCCCAAGGGGAAGGAAGGAAGGAGGAGCAGGTCTTTGTGAGAGGAGGGCGAGGTCAGTGTGGGGCACATGCCAAACTTATGCCAAGATTGCTGAGCGCTAGAAAGGGAGACAATGAAATCACACTCCCATGTGAGTCTTTAAAAAGAGGATTCATTGTCCTCCCAGAGAGTTTGTTTGGGGCCATCTGGGCAGCCGTCTGGCAAGGTTTGGGGAGAGTCCTTAGAACATAGAGAAGTGCCCTCCTGGGTCAGCTTGGGGTCCTGTCTTGGCCTGGGGTGCTGTGGAATGTTTGGATGGGGGATGGTGAAGCTCTTGGCTTTTCCCATCACTCATTGCAGAAGGTCAAAAAGGCTGCTGGAAGATAAGGGGGAAGGCTTGGGAATTTTACAGATCCCACAGAACCCTTCTGGCCAAAGGCTGGAAGACATAAGAACCCATAAAACCAAAGACCTTTGTATCAGAGTGTGGGAGTGTGTCTGTATCTCTGTGTGACTGTCCTCATTTGCCTATGTGTGTGTGTGCGCGTATATATATATATATATGTCGATGCATATCTACTTGTATGTGCTTATACATGTCAGTATGAGACTTAGTGTGTGTGTGTGTATGTGCATGTGCGTGTGTGTGTGCATGTGATTCTTGGGGCCAGAAGTGAGGAGTACAGGAAAAAGCCCTGAATTTGAAGCCAGAGTACCTGGATTCAGTGCTGCTTCCTTATTGGCTGTGTGCCCTGGGCTTCAGTTTCTCCCTTGTAAAATAAGGGAGCTGGGCAGGATAGACTTGAGGGTTACTTGCAGCTCTAAATCGGGGATGCTGGAGTACAATGTTCATAAAATTCTGTGTAATAAACCCTGAAACACCCCAGATTTGTTTTTTTTTTTAGATGCTTGTTAATAGACATTAAAATGATCGTTCTATAGGATTTCACTGTAAGGGTGCTGTCAAAGTTCTGTTTAAGCAGGATTCTGCCACTATAGAAAAGTTTGCGATCCCCTTTCAGAGTTCATTTCCCTAGTGTCTGTGGCCCACATTTGGAGACCCATTGGGGAATACCGGCTTTCACATATATCATTGCTTTGCTCATGAGCCCCAAGGTGACTGCAAGGAGAGTCCCTTTCAATTATATAATCAGTATAATATAAAAATCCCTTGAGGGATCACACTTGGGTGGTGAGGGAATGTTTCGAATGGCTGCCTTTACTCCTATCTAATTCAATCTTTTTTTAAAATCTCAAATTTGTACATGACACAAAGCTCATATGTTGTAAAGGAGAATCAGGATCTGAAAGGTCTCAACAGGCTGGAGCAATATGAATTGGAATTTAATATAAGTAAGTGTAAAATCTTATCTATGGGTTCAAAAAGCAAATTATACCAGCACAGGATAGGGAAGATGGGGCTAGAAGACATTTAATATAAAAAAGACTTGGAGTTTTTGGTACACTGGGAGTTAATAGCACGAGAAGCTAAGTGGTGCAATGAATGGAGCTTGGGCTCTGGAACCAGGCAGACCTGAGTTCAAATCCAGCATTAGGCACTTCTTAGCTGTGTGACCTAGGGCAAATCAATTCACCTCTCCCTGCCTCAGTTTCCTTATCTGTAAAATGAGGATCATAATAGCACACATCTTCTGGGGTTGTTGTTGAGGATATGTGTGAAAGTGCTCTGTAAACCTTGGGGTTGTTATAATTATTATAACATATCAAAATGCTGTTGTGATCTTAGACTTCACCAATGGGTGAATAGGGGCATAAAGTCCAGACAAGATGCTATTCTAAACCATTGTCAGGCCACATTTGGAGAACTGGGCTTGGTTCTAGAGGCAACATTTTATGAAGGATGTTGGCAAGTTAGAGCACCCCAGAGTAGGGCAACATGAACTGAAATCATGTCCTATCAGGATTAGATGAAGGGACCAGTGATGTGTAAATCTAGGTAAGACAGGGCTTTGGAGAGAGCAGTATGGGGGGGCATTAGGGTGGTCTGCAAATATTTAAAGCCTTGTTATATGAAAGAGCTGAATGACCCCAGAGCACAGAACCAAGATAGATGGGTGGAAGTTATAGGGGAAGGAAAGAAAGAAGCATTTATTAAACACTTACTGTATGCTGAACACTGTGCTAAGCACGTTGCCAATATCTCATTCAGTCCATCCCTGTGAAGGAAGTGCCATTATGATCCCCATTTGTGACTGATGAAACTAAGGTAGAAAGTCAGTTACTTGCTCAGGATCACATAGCTAGTAAGTACCTGAGAATGAATTTGAATTCAGGGTCTTCCTGACTCCTGGCCCAGACTTGCACCACCTAACTGCCTAGCTATTATAGGGAGCCAAATTTAGCCCAATGTAAGCCAGAATTTCCAAGAATCAGAGTTCTTCTACGTTGGAATGACTGTACTCCAGAGAGAGTGAGTTCCTTATCGCTGGATGTATTCAAGCAGGTGCTGACTGATGACTTGTTGGGGGTATGCTAGAGGGGATTGCCACTCAGGTATGGGGCTGATGAATTTGAAGGTCCTGTCCAAATCTGTGGTTCATCGCTAACTAGCCTTCAGCTTGGCAAAACTCTACAAGTAACTTTGGAAATAGATCATTTCCCAAAGGAGGTATAAGTGGAGGTCATCCTGTGACAGGATTGGGTTGTCCATATTTAGAGGAGGTGTGATGTGAGTTGTTGACATTTGTAGAATACTTCCTATATGCTGTGTGCTAGGTACTTCACAATTATTATCTCCTTTGATCCTTACAACAACCCTGGGAGGTAGGTACTATTATGATCTCCATTTTACAGATGAGGAAACTGAGGCAGACAGCGAACTGATTTGCCCAAAGTCAACCAACTAGGAAGTGTTTAAGGCCAGATGTGAACTCAGGTCTTCCTGGTTCCAGGTCAGCATTCTCTCTGCTTTACCATCTAGCTGCCCCGAAGCAGAGGGGAAAGGGAAAGAAGAAACCTCAACACCTATGTTCAAACCATAGAGACCAGAGCTTCACATCGGCTCTGCTTGCTGACATCAGCATGGGGAAAGTGCCTTTTGCTTGGATATTAAATGACTTCTCTTTTCCAATGTTACCACAGCTCTCCAACGGGCCCATAGCTTCCAGCAACCGACTTCAAACAAATACCAAAACTGGAGGAGAAAATTCCAATCCAGTAAGTCATCTTCTATCACTTTCTGTTCATTCTTTAAGACCAGCTGTCTCCTTTCTCTCCCCTTCTTCTCATCGGAGATTGAGGACAGAAGGAAGGGGCTGGGGGCGGGGTGAGAGGATGATTTTCTTTGTGTCTGTGCAAGGCCAGATGGGGAATTCAACCTGCACTGACTCTGGAAACATCCCCTCTTCACTTGCTACCTCCCACCGCCATTCCATCCCTCACAGAAAATCACCACAGTGGGGTCGCAAGCTTGGGGGTGGAGGGAAGCAAGGCGTGGGGTGACAAGTTAGCTTTGTGCAATTATATGCAAATTAACATGGAAATGAGCAGAACTCAGCCCCTTTAAACTTTAAAAAAAATATTTAAAACTGAACATGGATAGTACAGCCAACTAAACTTGTTTAGACATTCAAGTTAATTTATTTCGATGCGAAAAGTTTTGCAGTGTTTTCTCTGTTTCTCTCTCAGACTTAAGTCCTCATCAATCTCCTTTTTAAAAACAAGTCCAGCCAAATTTAATTCAACAGGCTTTTATTAGACACCTACTCTGTGCTGGGTGAAGGGGAGACAACTCTGTGTGTGTGTGTGTGTGTGTGTGTGTGTGTGTGAGAGAGAGAGAGAGAGAGAGAGAGAGAGAGAGAGAGAGAGACAGGCAGACAAACAGAGACATAGAGAGACAGAGACAGAGCAGGAGAGACAGAGAGAGAGAGAGAGAGAATTCTTACCCTCAAGGAGTTTATATTTTACTCAGATGGTGCAACATGTGCACAGACAAGTTATTATAAGAGATATATGGAATAAGTACCTATTATTTGGGAGAGGGTGGGGTAAGCAATTAGGCATTAGGAAAGCAGGCAGGAGCTTCCCAGCTCACTCCCTGGTGTCGAGCAGAGGGAGGGTGGTGGTTTAGAGAGCAGCAGTGTTTCTTGGAGATGCCTTAGTTTTCTTATTTGTAGAATGAGGGGTTTAGACTAAGTGACCTCCAAAGTTGAATCTATGAGCCTAAGTTCCTAAATCTACCTCCTAGGGGCAGTCCAGTATCCTCATTACTTGTAGGAGAATGAGGTTAGAGAGGAGGTGAGATAACCAAGGAAACCAGAAGACTCCTTCTGCCCCCTCCCAAAAAAAACAAAGGAAAAAACCCCTAAGGAACAAAGTTGTTTTTTCTTCCAGCCCAGCTCCCTGGGCTGTAGTGGGGGGAGGAGGGAGGCGGCAGGGAGGGAGGGATGAGTCACACAGCAGTGTCAGCAATGACCCCCCTCCCACACCAGCCTTTGAGGGTCAATAGTCACACAGATCCCCCTCTGACTCCAACTGTTTGACACCCACTTCTGTTCTGACTCTCCCACCCACTACAGCCAGAGAACCCGAGATGGAACAAACGACAGCTGTTGTCCCGAACTGGAGCTAGGCAGCCAACAGCAGAGAGGGGATGGCCTCATACTCCCCTTTGGCCTTCTGGGAACCTGGAGGCCAAGGAAGCTGCCTCAGTGGGACTGGGGTGCAGCATTTTGTGTTGGTGGGGCCCCGTCTCACCCTCCCAAAAGTGCTTTGGGATGTAAAATAAATATATTTAATGTTTAGAATCAGAGGTCTGGAAGGATTCATAGACATCTAGCCCAGGCCTTCTTTCATAAAGAAACAGAGACTCAAAGAGATGACAAAATCATAGCAGCAATTTGTGGCAATGCCAAGATTAGAACCCAAACCTCCTGACTCTCAGTTTGGTGGGGGATTTTTCTCTTCCAAAAAAAAAAAAGTTTTATTATATATTTAAAATATTATCACATCTCAACAACCCATTTCCTTATCACAAATCACAGTATTTAAATAAAACCAAATCAACGCACTGACTGCCTCTAAAAATGTACTCCCCATTCCGCACCCCCTTGCTGACAAAAGCAAGGTAGAATTAGAAGTCTGTTATTCTTTTCAATATACCATGCTGATTGAAGTGAATTAAAATTAAGGTTGTAAAGAAACTGAGGCCCAGAGGAATGGACCTATAGTCACACAGAGAGTGAGTAGTTTTCTGACTCCAAATTCAGCCCATTCCTCTTTCTGTCTCTATAAAGTGCTCACTGAGATCTCCTCAAGATTGAAATCTTATGCCCCTTTGATTAGTGGAGTATAAGCTCCTTGAGGAGGGTCCCTCACATTTGTGTTTGTAAATGTGCCACAGTGCCTAGCACAAAGATATTTTATAAATCCTTGCTGATACATCCATCTGTAAAATGGGAGTAATGCCTAAACTAATTGTGGGTAAAACAAGATGGAACTGGGACCAAGTTTACTTGTGCTGGCAAAGGATGTGTTGATTTAAGTTCCAGAACAGAAGAGAGGAAGATATTCCTAACCCAACTGAAAAAAAAAATCACAATTTAATCTCAGGAGAAAAATCTCAAATAACTTACTCCAAATGCAACATGTCCGGGAGTTTTGGGGTGCCTGCATAGTCACTATTATTTGGAGGAACTAGGAGAGTTTAGCTCCCCATAATTGGAGTTTCCATCTTGGAATGGAAAGAGGTGATGGCATCACTGAGCAGTCAGACGGGAGGGAAGGAATTGAGTACAGGTCAGAGGAGACAGGATGCGGGCTAGGGCTTCAACTATGTGAGTGGGAGGGAGGGAGACAGGCAGACACAGATGGTCTGGAACTCTGAAGTTGCCATACAATGGTCAAGCAGTAGGTGTGTTAAGCCTTCCAGAAGGAAACATAGCAGCTGCTCAGTGAGGTAAATGATTGTAGGATTGTAAATTTAAATCTATCTAGTCCAGTTTCTCTTATTTTACAGACGAGGAAACTGATAGCCAGGGTTCTAAGTGACCTTGGCCAAAGCTACCCAGTAGCCAAGCCTGGGTTGAAATTCAGGTCATCTGATCTCAAATCTAAACGTTGATGTATAGGATGGTGTCATTATCATTAGTTGCTTTATAAATTCTTGCTAATTGATTAAGCATTCGATAAATAGGATAATGCTTAAACAGATTGCTTGTCTTGGTCAGGGCTGTGTTGACTTCAGTTCCCGTAAGAAAAGATAAAGAGATCCCCATCTGGTCTTGGGGATACCAGTACTTTTTTTAAAAAAAAAAAAATCCTGCAGGATTTAGTAGACCTCAAGCTTTTATTATTGATATTTATTAAGTCATTGACTTAATAAGGTCATTTATTAAGTTACTGATATTTATTAAGTCAACAGTATGAACAGGAAACCCAGTCAATTAGCAAATATTTATTAAGTATCTACTATGTATCTTCCTGAGTTCAAATCTGGCCTCAGACACTTACTAGCTGTATGACCCTGGGCAAGTCACTTAACCCTGTTTGCCTCAGTTTCCTCATCTGTAAAATGAACCATGAAAGGAAAAAGCAAACCACTAGAGCATCTTTGCCAAGAATAATGAGGTCAGGAAGAGTCAGACACAACTGAAAAATGACTAAATTACAAATGTTTCATACACTGTGTTGAGCACTGAGGTTACAAGAAGAGGCTAAAGACAGTCCCTGTCCCAAAGGAACTTACAATCTAATATCCCCAAAAGCTAGTGTGTTCTTAGGCTGTACTAAAAGACAAGTAGCTTCTGGGAGAGAGGAGTAGGGAAACTGAGGCAATGTGAAAACAAAGCTATCCATCCATTCATCCATCTGTCCATCTATCCATGTATCTATCTATCTATCTATCTGCCTGTCTGTCTATCCATCTATCCATCCATCTATCCATCCATCCATCCATCCATCCATCCATCCATCCATCCATCCATCCATCCATCTATCTCTCAATCTTCTTAAAAGAAAGACAAGTAGCACACAAAAAGAAGAAGATGTGATCATTCTGTCGTACTCTACCTCAGTCACAGCACATTTGAAAAATTGGGCTCAGTTCTGAGCATCGTGTTTTAGGAGGGATATTGACAAAATGGGAAGACATTCAGGGGAGAATGGTGTGGAGTTTCCCATTCCAGCCACATGAGGATGGGTTGGAAGAAGTAGGGATGGACAACCTGGTGGGCCTACCAGTCTTCAGGTATTGGGAGGGCTCTCGTGCAGAACAAAGAATTGAGTTGTTCTTCTTGGCCTCAGAGGGCAAAATTTACAGGGAAGAAGATTTGGGTCCCATGGTGGGGGAAAGCTTCCCCATGATTAGCACTGTCCAAAAGTGAAATGGGCTGCCTCAGGAGGTGGCCAGTTCTCCTTCATTTGAGATTTTTACCGGAGATGTGATGACCTCTTATCTCTTAGGGGCATTAGAGGGGTGGGAGTAAAGATTCTTGGTCTGGTAGGGGTTGGGACTTTTAAAGTTCCTTCCGATCTTTCAGTTTATGATTCTATGAAGTGCCGTGAAAGAGATTATGGTTTTTATTGGAACTTGCTCTACGATGAGAAAAAGAAAGTAGTTCCAGCTGGGGAGCTAATCCATGAGAAAGTTTGTGGACACACTCCCACCAATGCCCTCAGCTCTTTCTCCACTGGGCTTGGGAGTCAACCAGGAAAAGGGGGAGAGAGGAAGATGAGGAGACAGGAAGGGAAGAAAGAGAAGGAGGAGCCAAAGTTGAATGCCCATCCACCGGGATCAGCTTTGTGAGCCCAGAGAATGAACTCTTGCTGGTCAGTCTAGGGGCCTTTGTAAGGAGTTGCCTGTAGTTCTAAGGGCTGGCCTCCAGAAGGAGCTCCAAGGCTTCAGGAAGAGCTTAAGAATGCTTTGAACAGCTCTGAGGGAGGGAGCTCCATTGGAAAGTTGGCTTGGGGGAGAAAGGCAGGGCTTGGCTCCCTCTGGGAGAAGGAGGGTGGGAGAGAAGGGAGGGGTGGGCCAGGGAAGGCCAAGGATGGGGCAGTCCCTTCTGGTTCATGTGCCTAATTCTCAGAGAACCTGCCGAAGGCTGGGGTTGACCCCACAGCTGGTCAGGACCCCAAGGCAGAGCTGGCAGTCTTGTTCCTGGAGGCATTGAGAGTGGGGACCCCCAGACTGGGGGAGGGTGGTAGGAGGGCGTGATCACAGAAGTGGATGTCGATCAAGCGCAGTTGCCTACAATGGTTGAAAAAAATTCTAAGACTCTTAGAAAGGGAACACTTCACCTATCAAGGAAGAAGGAGGCAAGGAAAGAGATAGAGACACAATGATGGACTTTTGAGGGACTCCCTTTAGGAAGGACAAGAGGAGGTGTGCTCTGTCTGCTAGAGGATTTTCTGCCCGTAGCGTTGGCCCATTATCCCTAAAATTACAGCCCTTCCAGAGGTGGCAAGTCACCTTTACAAGCCTCTGAATCTTAGTTTTCCTCATTTGTAAAATGGAGGTTTTAAAAAGCACTCTCCCTCACAGGGTCAGTGATCCAAGCTGGCAACTTGGCACTAAAGTGAGGCAGCAGGACATTATAGGAAAGAGATTTGGATTCAAATCTTGTCTTTTCTACTTATTATCTTGTGACCTTGGATAAGTCACCTTTCTCAGGTACTCAGTTTCCACATCATTAAAATGATGAGACCGATCTGATGATAACTAAGGGGAAGGCAGTACACACACGCACACACACACACACACACACACACACACATCACACGCTGTATTTCCTGGGAACCATAACTAGATCAGTACACCCCTCTTCCTCTCTTGCTTCAGCAGAGGGCATGATGATCAGATAGAACTCTTCAGACCAAAACACTCATGTGACCACTCCCCTACATATGTTGTTTCCCCCCATTTGAATAGAAGCTCCTTGAAGCCAGGGGCAATTTTGCGTTTCCATTTATATTCCTAGCACTTAGCGCAGTTCTTGGCGCATGGTAAACACTAAATAAATGCTTTTTATTCAGTCATTCATTTCTTGCCACCTTTAAATCCTGTCTACCTCTGACTCATCTGGGCCAGAATGGGAATGCTTGGAACCCAATTTTCTGACCCTTGTCCATGGCTCTTTCCACTCCCCACCCCCCACCATCCTCCTGATGTGTGTGTCTACTTTGGGATGCCAGCTGAGGCTGAGGCAGGAGGACAGGCTATGGAAGGCGGCCCTTGACAAAGGCTTCTGGGGAGCTGGACTCTACGGGACAATAGGGAAGGCAAGCAGAGGGGGCAACCCCAATGTTGTCAAGAGCTGAAGAGCCTTCCCTGTAGGAGAAGAGGGAGGGCGGAAAGAGAGGAGATGGGAGGAGGGCCCTGGCGTGGGCCTCGGGCTGTAGGCAGGAAGAGCATTCACAATTGATTCATAAATCTTGGTGTGCGGGAGGATTGGGTCCAATTGCCTTTTTAGGTCAGAACACATTCAAAAGCGGCCTGGGCAGGAGGCCTGGGTGGAGTGGGTGGCCAGCCTCCAGCCCCACATCTGCTGGGGAGGCCAGGAGGGAGTGGGCAGCTATAGGCCCCCCCAGGAGAAAGGGCCTGCTCCTCCACCAGCTCCTTGTTCGATGACCGCTTTCTCCTTACCCACTTTATGGCTTCTTCCCTTTCCCACCTCAGCAAGGCTGTAAGGGAACGACCTGAAAAGACTGAAATCACCTGGGGATTTGCCTCTCCTGTCCCCAGTTAAAAGGAGGACAGCCCTCCTGGAGAGGATTCACATGTGTGAAGCTCATCTATATGTCAGATGACATGCCATTTCTTTGAGTGTGAGAGAATGAAATGGGGGCGTAAGAGACAATGAGTATGTAAGACAGAGAAAATGAGTGAGGGAGGGAGTGTGTGCCAGAGAGTGAGTGAGATTGGGTGTAAGAGAGAAAATGAGGTGGGGGGAATATGAGAGAGAAAAAATGACTGAGGAAATAAAATGCATGTACGTGTGTGTGTGTGTGTGTGTGTGTGTGTGTGTGTGTGTGAGAGAGAGAGAGAGAGAGAGAGAGAGAGACGGACAGACAGACAGATAGAAACAGAGAGAGGGAGATAGAAAAAGAGAGAGAAGAGAGGGAGGGAGAGAGGAGGAGGGAGGGAGGGAGGAGGAGAGGGAGAGAGCATGCTTATTCAACTGAGCCTGGGAAGGGGGGCCAGAGGGGCAGTGAGGGAGACAACACAAACTAATGAGACTCTGGGTATGAAACAACTGTCGTTTAAAATTCCCTAATGGCTAAATTAATGACAAATTAGCTTCCTCTTTGTGCTGTTTCTGAATGCTAGTTTCCATGAGGACTCAGGCCCCTTAGCAGTCCTGGGGCTGGTGGTGGCCTGCCCTTCTAGTCCTGTGGGCACAGCCCCCTCCCCCAGGCCTGGCCCCCAGAAGGAGTGCCCTCCCCCTGCTTGGACAGTGGCCTTTGCCTCCCATCTGCTGCTTCTGGCTCTACCTGCCAACCTTCTGCTTAGGTTGGAATGACAGCAAACACCTTGGTCTGCTGCTCTCATCACCTCTGATGTTTGCTCACAGCATTCTGGGGAAAAGACTGTTTTAGAATCCTGTGGAAAGACTCACGGGGAGTTTTTTAAAGGGTGTAATAAAACCCTTCCCCTCAATCCTAACAAATCCACAGACTTAAACTGGGGCAATTTATGTTGCTAAGACATGTACTCAAACCTCCCTGATTCCCTGTTCACATTATAGAAGTACAGAGTGTAACGGCCTTCAGGCGCACTCCCCAGGACTACCTGGGCCTTTGATGCTTATAATGTCTTGTGTCCTTGGTACCCACGACTTTCTGAGCCATTGGGATGCAGAGATCCCATGTGCTTGATAATTAGCTTTTCTGTGTCCTTGGTCCCTGCCACTGTCCACTTCTCCTCTATCTCTCCTCTCCTTTTTCTGAGAGAGGTTGGAAACAAACTCACTTTCCTCCCTATTTTTAGAGATACTCTAACAGACATCATGTTCTTTCCTGTCCAGATTTGACATCAGTGAACAGTAAGAAATCTGTGCTGTCTTCCAATGACCCTAATTTTCCCTCAGCCTCTAGTCCTGGGAATCCTTCCGGTGATGTTCCTCTGCCTCAGGTATGACCACAGAGATGTCTACCTTGACTTCTGAGGAAGTAAAATGTGCTATCCATCTTTCTCCCTCCCATTGCTGTCCAAAAATTTCCTGGCACCATACAAAGTGAACAGCCCAGAATAGGAAAGGTACAGATAAAGGCCTTGCATCTTTTTGTTAAGTTCCTCTGCCCTCTCCCAGCATGCACAGAATTGGCACCAGGATTATTGCCCTAAGAGAACAATCCTTGTGGTAAGTCACATATAACACGTACCATGCGGACAGTCAGAAATTTTTTTTTTTGGTAATTTGAAAGATTTATGTAGATATCCCCATAGATGTGCAACCATTACTTCAAAAACATACACACACAGCCCCACTTACCCTCTTACAAAATCATAGTTTAGAGCCAATAGGAAGCCATCCAATCTAACCCCTACACTTTGCATTAGATTATATCCTTTTTTCCCAATTAGATGCTATTATACAATAGAAAGACATTCCTACACAAAATAATTTCAGTTTTATGACTAACAAAGTAGAATCACATACTCTTCCTCTGATCTCTATTTTAATTCCCTTTTATAAAAATTATTTTATTTGTTTTCAGTGTTCTATAGTCACTTCCATATGTCTTAGATTTTTTTCCCCTCCCTTCCCCTTCTTCCTCCCTCCCTCCCCAATACCTCCCTGAGAAAGCATGCAGTCTTATATAGGTTCTACACATACATTTCTGTTAAATACATTTTCACCTTAGTAATGTTGAATAGAAGACTTAAAATGAATGGGAGAAACCATAAAGCAAAACAAAACATAATGCAGAAGACAATGGTCTGCTTCATTATGCAAACCAGTTCCATAGTTCTTTCTCTGGATGTGGAAGGCGTTTTGCCTCAAAAGTCCATTGAGAATAGCTATGAAGGACTAAATCTACCGGAAAAATTCCTCACACACTGTGGTTGTTGCTGTGTACAGTGACCTCCTGGTTCTGCTCCTTTCATTCAGCATCAGGTCATATAAGTCTTTCCAGGCCTCTCTGAAGTCTTCTGTTCGTTTTTTATAGTACAATAGTATTCCATTACATTCATATACCACAACTTGTTCAGGCATTTCCCAATTGATGGGCATCCCCTTGATTTCCAGTTTTGGGCCACCACAAAGAGAGCTGCTATAAATATTTTTTTACATGTGGGACCCTTTCCCATTTTTATTATCTCTTGGGGATACAGTCCTAGAAGCTATATTGCTGGGTCAAATGGTATGCACATTTTTGTAGCCCTTTGGACATAGTTCCAAATTACTCTCTAGAACGGGTAGATCAGCTCACAGCTCCACCAACAATGAATTAGTGTTCCAACTCTCCCACATCTTCTCCAACATTGATTATCATCCTGTTTTGTCATGTTAGCCAATCTGATAGGTGTGATGTGGTACCTCAGAGTTGTTTTGATTTGAGTCTCTCTAATCAATAGTTATTTAGAGCATTTTTTATATGACTTTAGATAACTTCAATAGATAACTTTAATTTCTTCCTCTGAAAACTGACTGTTTATATCCTTTGACCAATTGAGGAATGACTTGTATTCTTGTACATTTGACTCAATTCTCTATATATTTTAGAAGTGAGGCCTTTATCACAGACACTAGTTGCAAAAATTCTTTCCCAGTTTCCTTCTTCCCTTCTAATCTTGGTTGCATTGGGTTTGTTTGTGCAAAAACTTTTCAATTTAATGCAATCAAAATTATCCATTTTGCACTTCATAATGTTCTCTATCTCTTGTTTGGTCAAAAATTTCTCCATTCTCCATAGATCTGACAAATACACTATTTCTTGCTCCCCTAATTTGTTTATAGAATCAATCTTCATACCTAGATCATGTATCCGTTTGGACTTTATTCTTGTGTACAGTGTCAGGCATTGGTCTATACCCCGTTTCCGCCACACTGTTATCCAGTAGAAAATTCTTCCTTATGGGAACCAATGAGATACCAGGGCTCAGTTCCTTACTTCCAGGGTAAGATGTATGTAGCAGGAAGTAGGCCAACCTCTTAATCCCCTTTTCAGATGTCAAGGGTTGTTTTCATCCTTCAGAAAGATCCAAAGCTCCCAAACTTCCAGCATGATTTGCTCAGTGCTGACTAGAAATGGCGACTTTCTGAATAATGGGATGAACTGAGGGAAAGAAACTCCATAGGATCATGAGTCAGGTTTGAAAGGGATAGCAAGAGGCCATTTAGGCTATCCCCCTGCTTCCACGTCTTCAACTGAGAGGAGTGGTTTTCCACCATTCTTATTAAATTCTTTAGAAAAGAAGCAGGATTGAAAGGCACTGCAGTGACTATCTGGTGTAACTTATGCCAGAGAGAGACATTCTGCATTCATTCTGACAAGCTGTAATTCAGCTATGACTTGAAGACCTTCAGGCAGGGGGTAGGTACCAACTACCTCCTGAGGCTGTCCATTCCAGTTTGGGGTGGATCTAATGGTCAGGAAGTTATCCATCATCTCAAACACATATTTGTCTATTTACACTTTCTGACTGTTGCTCCTAGATCTGCCCTTTGGAAGCCAACAACAAATTTCTGAAGAGTTCTTTCATGCCCCACCCCTACCCAAACTGAACCTTTTTTTCTCCAGCCTAAGCATACTCAGGCATGGACTCAAGGCCCTGGTCACTTTCTTCTGGATATTCACTAGCTTATCATCATCTTTCCCATTTTGGTGACTAGACCTGAGCATAATATTCCAGATAGACCCTGACCAGAGAGGAGGGCAGTGAAATTGTTTTTCTTTGGAATAATCTGTAAATTGGTAGAAAAACTAAAGGAAGGGCTAAAGAAAGGAAGTATAAAGTAGATTTAAAGATTTTCCAGAGCAGTAGAAAAACTAAAGGAAGGGCTAAAGAAAGGAAGTATAAAGTAGATTTAAAGATTTTCCAGAGCAGGAGCCATGTTGCCTTTTGTCTTTGTGTCTTTCCATACTCTGTGATCCTGATGTTGACAGACTGGCTAACCTTCAGGTACCTCGTCATTATCATTAACATCATCATCACCTCTACCATCGTCATTGTCATCATCATCATCTTCACCATTATCTGTTAACCTAAGGCATTTATAAAAAATCATAATAGCAATAGCTAAAATCTATATAGTCTTTTGGTGTACCACAGCTAGACATTTTTAATGGAGGATGGTGCTAGCCATCATGACAAAATTTGGAAATAGAACTGATCAGTCATAGGCAGAGGTTTATGCTCTTGTTTTTTGCCAAGTGATGCAGCAAAGAAGCACAGATCAATGCAGAGCAACTGTAAAAAAAATTCATTTTATTTTGAAGCTCAGATTTGATGAAACAAGAGTGGAAATTGAGGAATGACTTGTATCTAAAGAGAAGAAATCTGTTGAACTTGAAGACATTAAACATCCTCACTTAACACAAACTCTCAGAGTTCTACCTGATAACAAAAATAGATGGCAAAAAAAACAGTTCTCACTTTATGTAAATTTGACTTCACATAAAGAATTCTGAAAGAAATCCGCATTCCAAAAAGAAAGCCCTATGGTAACTTTGCTGTGAAATATTGTGCTCTCTTTCTGTTCCTGGATGCTTCACAGCCTCCTATTCTCCCACCAAAAACACCCTCCAAATGAAAGCAGAAGAACTGAGGCATGGAGAAACCACTACTGTCTGAGGGGCGGGGCTTGGCTTGAGACTTCCTTGCGTAGAGAGGAGACCTTCACTCCATTCCACCCACCTGCCTGGCCACCAAATGTCTGTCTTCTGTCTGTCCACTCATGTATTTCATATCTGTCCTCTGCCCTCATGTATTGCCTGTCCTGTCCTGTCTGTGCCCATGTCCAGCCCCCAGGGATCTGCCTCTCAGCGTACTTCCTCTCTATCCCACCAGGCCCCAACATGGCTGGCCCAGACCTGTGGTACTTCTCCTGCTCTCCCTTCTCCGTCCGGGCATGGAAGGATACTTTTTTTGCCTCCCCTTTTCTCTCCCTGCCTTCCCCATGTCCACAGGCAAATTTGCATTAAGAAAATTGCTTTATAGAGGTCTGCGGAATGGTCTGCCTAAGCCAAGTGAGAAGTATCTGTGATGCTTTGATTCAAAAGGTTTGAAGTGAAGGGCTCACTTGAAATGAGATTTTGAAAGTCCTTTCTGAGTTAGATGGCAAACAAGCTTACCAGGTATACTAGACTAGAATCATTCAAAAAAGCTCATATTTGCTACACCCATCATGAATAAATAAATTTTGTTACACTCTTTGACATAAAATATAATACAAAAATTCTTGACCTGAATGCTGTAATATATGCTGTGACTGTTGCCATGGTAAGGATCATGATAGGGATGATGACACTATCAAGGGATACTCCTGTGGATAGATGTCAAATATCATCATGGTGGAAATATCTTGAAAAGGATGCTGACGTAGGCATTGGAAGATTACAGCAATATCCAGTTGGCACATGAAGCAAGATGAAAATCATAATAACAGCCTAGAATACAATTGTCTAATTAAAGGCAACCAAAAGAAATATGTGGATTAGACCTCAGGATGGAGGGAAAGTGTATGACAGCAATTAAGACACCCTTAATCAATAATTGAAAGGAAATGCCAGAGGGTTAAGGTGATATAAAGAGTCAAAACAAAGCAAAAAACAAAACAGGCAATTCAGCATCAGTCAAAGACTCTACTATGGAGCCATCAGACTTCTCACATAGCCAAAAATCAGAGGCGTACGGTTGGTCTCCTGTGTCTATACTATACTAATATTCCTTAGAAAGATAAAGTTTTGTCTAAAACCCCACTCAATCCAATAGGCATATAGAACACACAAACCACACTATATGAGATGCAAAAAAACCAGAGAGGAAAGAAAATCTGTAAAGATGGAGGATGTGAGAAAATGTTGGTTGTCTATCAGCTGCAAGAAATCCAATGATGAATATGCAAGTTGGATCAAAAACGAAACAGGAAACTTGTGTACTATAAATACAATGGATAACAGAAATTAATTTGCCAAGGAAAGTGACTGAAACTCTCGCTTCTCTGCAAAGCTAAAAAGTGATGGGTCAGAATAAGACCAAGTAATTGGTACAGATACTTCATAGCAACCCATGAATTACTAGTAGAGAGCTTTACCTGCTTCCTCTCAGACTTGAATGTGATCCCACCTTAGAACCTATTACTCAAAGATGAGAATACCAATGATTCCTCAAAATTTAAACCCATTGCATTTTTTGAGTAAAGCATTTGTGATTTATATCACCAAAAAAATGTGCCAAAAATTTTCAGGAGTGCAAAAGCCAACTCATTTTCGATTGAACAAGTCACATCAAAACTCCATAATCTTTACTGATGATCACAAAGCCTTTGTCTCAATTCTGTACATCTGACTTGTTCACATGCCATAGATTTACAGGAAAATCCTGAATATAGGGAGAATCCTAGATCATTTGATGTCAACATAGAAAACTGTTTTCTAAAACATGACGCCAGTGTAATCACATTAAGAATAATTGTTGTAAATCATAGTTATCTTCTGGGAAGATAGCTCAAGCCAGTTATGATTCTGCATAACTTTAAAAGTATTACCACCATTCCTGAATAGTGTTTAGTGTTTAAGTGCCACATCAAAAAGAAAATCATGCCAATACATTTTGTTAATCACCTAATTACAGTGATGATATGAAATTACATGGCTCCACCAAAAATATATTGAAAAGCTTCTTCGTACCATGGAAATTTTCTTCCATGATATCAAAATGTAGTTTAGGCTCAACAAGTGTAAAACTCTTAATGTGGGCTTGAATCTGAAGGTAAAATCGAACCAATGGCCAAAGGTGATATTTATAGATACAATAAGCAATCATTTTCTCCACAGCAAAACATCCAGTACAGAAGGATAATAGTGGGTTGGTGACTTGTCGTCATGATCATTTTTATCTGAACTCCATCAAATGAGAAGAAGACGATAATTGACCATCATGGGATCATTGAATGAATTGAGGCACCACCCTGGGAAATACCAACCCCTACCTTTTTCCAGATGAGGAGACTGAGGTCCAGAGAGGCTAAGTGATTTAGGCAACCAGAGTTGACAGTAAGCATCATGAGATTTAAAGTCAGATCTTTTGAGTCCAAAGCTAGCACTCTTCCTCTCAGTTCAGTTCAGTCATATCTGGCCCTTTGTGACTCCATTTGGGCTTTTCTTGGCAAAGATACTGAAGTAGTTTGCCATTTTCTTCTCTGATTCATTTCACAGATGAGGAAACTGAGGCAAACAGTTTAAGGGAATTGTCCAGGGTCACATAGCTCATAAGTGTCTGAAGCTGGATTTTAACTCAGGAAGATGAGTCTTCCTTATTCCAAGCCCAGTGCTCTATCCATTGCACCACCTAGCTGCCCTCTTTCCACTCTACTATGCTATAAATGAGGTAATATCAATAACATCGCAGACGAGTACTGGCAGCATTATGGTACCCATTTTACACATGAGCATACTGAGTTTCAAGGATATAAAATTCCTTTCCCATCTTCATCATCATTTTGGTCACCACTGACAGGGTCCTATAATGCTGCCATGATGCAGCATTTCCTCTCACCGAAGAAAGTTGCCCAGTTGTAGATTTGACTCTGTTCCAACACAACTATCAAGAGCTTGGGGAGGGAAATGTATGGAGAATGGCCAGGGAAAGGAATGCCTATAGAAAGATAATGGGATCCCTTGATAATTACTTTTGTGTTAACTTCCTCCAGGTGACATCATACATCACTTCCCCTGAAATCACAAGAGGACATTCCCAGCCTCAAAGTCCAGTCATTCAGGGAAGGGTTCACATGCGAGAGGTGTGTAAGGAAATCCCTCTCTATGTACCTCATCATTTCCAAAAGGAGGCAGAACACCCCCTCATGACAGCCACGGAAGAATCCTCTTCCATACACAGGCCAAGGGATGTTGGTGTGAAGAGTTTGAATGGCTATAGGAAAACCAGAGCAATTCCTTGGGAAACTTGGAGTACCCAGGATGGTCTCGATCATGGTGGAGTAGGGACAGGGATCAGGATATCTCCTGGGGAAGGCCAAGGGAATATAAGCATAGGAAGTTGGAGAGATGACCACCAACTGAAGTCCACAGAGGGGAAAAAGCAGTGCTTAAAGAAGCTGGTCCTTACCCAAGAACAAAAGTCTCAGTTGCTGGACTGGAATGATGCTAATGCAGAGAATCTAAGCCTGGACACTAAAGGCAGACCAGAACCGATGCATGCTGGAGGTGATAAAAGAGGTGAAAGGTCAAAGCTGGCTGACCTTTCATTGCTTCCTGCGCCAGCCAAGGAAGCCTTGTCAGACCAGAGAGGGACTCCAGAGGGAGCTGGTGGCCTCACAATGAGGGCTGCAGGGGATTGGACAGCACGCAGACCCAAATCCCCTCTACGCCTAATAGCTAATGCAATCAGGAGGTCCTTGGAACCTCTCCTCTCTAATCCAGAAGGTGGGAAGAAGATCAGTGACTCTAGACCAAAGGCACTTACAGAGAACTTGTCCTTGAATGGCCCCCACCCTAGAGTTCACTCCCCAAATTTAAAGAAAAAAAGTTATAGTAAAGACTGTGATGTGCAGAAGCCCAGCCTTGTCTCCTTACTGGCATCTGGGAAGGAGAGAGGGGCCACAGATTCAGTCTTTTCATTACATGGTGCCACCCATGGTGCCACTGAGGCACTGCCAGGGACACATAGCCTTTCAGATAGAGCTGTCCGGGCTCACAGTTTGCCCAACAGGCAAAAGAGGTCTATGACCTTGCCCTCTGCCAAGGTGGAAGATGTCTTTGACAAAGTTAACCTGAAAGAGGTACTGCTGGGGAGACCTTTGGACAAATACAATGCCCTGACAAAGAGGAGCAGTATCTTTTCTTCCTTTAGACTCAAAGAAAAAACTGATGAGAACCTGGGATCAATGAGAACATCAAAGAATCTCAGCAGTGTCTTTAGTAACCCAGGAGCAATGGACATCTGCCACCCTCCAAAGACACCACCACAGCCATGGAATAAGTCTTCCTCAGGCCAAACGGACCTTCTTTTCCCTGGGGAAAGCTCAAGTAAGTGCTTTCTTTTTCTATCAAAGTTTTCTATAGCAATCAAACAACATGTACACTTACTTACTGTGTGGGAAGCACTACTCTAAGTCCTGGGGATATAGATCCGGAACATAAAATAATTTCTAATCTCAAGGAATTGACATTATAACTGGGGAGAGTACAAGTAAACACATAGGCATCTTTGGTAGGAATAACAAATACCAACAAATTCAAAATAATTCAATGCAAGGTAGCATGGGAGGGAGGGCACCATAAGTTAGAGGGAATCAGTAAAGGCTTCAAGTAGAAAGCAATGCTTGAGATGTATCTTGAAAGAAGTATGGCAATTAAAAAGTTTCAAGAGGCATAATTTCTGGGTAATTTAATAATTTTATTAATAATGCTGTCGTTTTAATAAAAGGATCTCCCTTAGACCAAAGACAAAAATGGTGGGCTTGCTCACGGTTTGTATGTCCATTGGAAGAGGGATGGCAATCAGTTCTGACTAACAATTAATGAGAGAATGAATATTACAATGAAAGGCTCAGCCTATTCAAATGAATTCTGATTATGTCATTTCCTGCTAAGTTACCCCCAGCCTTGGACAATCTATTCAAAGAATTTATCCCCACCCAAGCCTGAGTAGAGCACAAGGGCTTACCTGCCTTTGTGGGGTCTTAGTCCAGTCTCATTATCAGTACTGTCCTTTGAGAGACTGAACTTTTGAAATCAGGACTTTAGATAAAGGGGAAATTCTGGATCTCTCCAAATCACTGGTTATTGATAATAATTGCTCTTAGGAGAGGGGCTTTCTATGAGGTACCATTGAGGAGTGAGTGAAATCCAGGCACCAACATAAAGACAGGAGAATGGATTATTGTGTGAGAGAACAAAGAAAAGGGTGATTTGTTTAAATTGCAAAGAGCAGGAAGGTGAATAATGACCAATGAGGCTAGAAGGATAGGTGAGGATCAAGTTATGAATGGCTTTAGAGGTAATAGGGAGAGACTAAAATTTATTAAATAAGTGCATGACATGGTCAGATCTGTGCTTAAGGAGGATAACTTTGGCAGCAGCGTGGACTGGAATGGGGAGAGACTTGAGCTAAGGAGGTAAATTAGGAGACCATTATAATGAAACTGTGAAAAGCGATAAGGGTAGTGGCTGTGGGAATAGAGAGAAGTCAAAGTGAGGGATGTAGAGGGAGAAACGATGATATGGCAACAAATCAAATACATAGAGTGAAAGGAAGCTAGCTGGGCCAAGGGATATTTACAAAGCCTGAGAATTGTTTGGCTAAAGCAGTCAGCTTCATGGGCATTCCGTAGAGGAGACTGTAAGAATGGACCTTCTTTAAAAGATCCAGAGGCCAACGATCTCATTTTGTGTCAACAATACAAAATAGTAGATAAAGAAACCAAGGCAACCTTAGGCTGTCTCAGGAGAAGCAGAGCGTTTGGGAATAATAAGTAAGTGAAGGAGGATTCTCTCTGGGCTCTGCCCTGGTCGGACCCAACTGGAAGTGTGGCTTCTGGACTCTGCCACTTCTTAATTGATAGGCTTACATGAGGAAGTCAGCCAAGATGATGAAGAGTCTTAAGACCATGTTGTGTGAGAATCAGTTGAAGGATCTGGGGATGTTTTTCTGGAAAAGGAAAAGACTCAGGGGGGACGTGAGAGTTGTCTTCATTATTTGAATAATTGTAATGGAGAAGAGAGAGGGATCAGAGCTTTTCCATTTGGCCCCAGATGGAAGAACCAGGGCCATAGGGGATAGGGGAGAAGACAGACACAAATTCATATATGATGACAAAAAATGTTTATAATAATAATAGCTAGCTTTTCCATTGCACTTTAAGATTTGCAAAGTGCTTTCTAAATATTATTGCATTTTATCTGTGTGATCACCCTGGGAGGTAGACGCTATCATCATCTATCATCAAAATCATCATCATCTTCATTTAAAATATTTCTTAATGATTAGAACTATCCAGAATTTAAATGGGCTGCCTTGGAGGACTGTGGACTTCACCTCTTGGAGGTCTTAAGGCAGAGCCTTGTTGTCTATTTGTTGGGGATATTTTTCATAAAGGGCTTCTTGTTCATATATGGGTGGGGTTAGGTGGGCTCTGAGGTCTCTACTTCCCTAAAACTTTCACTTCTGTGTAACCTGAGATTCTATTCCCTTGAACACTAGGCAGAAAATGTTAGCACTTGGATTCTCTTGTATCCCCTGCACGATTTGGGAATTTTTTCTTTTCCCCATAAATAAGGTTAATTCACTTGCTTAAAATCCAAAATGCCCTGGGTGAAAAACATGTGGAGAGTGGCAAGAGTAGTGGAAAGGCAATTGCACTGGTCTAGGTGAGAGATGATGAGGGCTTGAACTAATGCAACAACTTGCATGAGTGAAGAAGGGAATATATGTGAAAGATATTGTAAAGGTAGAAGTAACAAGATTTGCTGTGGATTATACATGTAGAAGACATGAGAGTGAGGAATTGAGGATGATACTGATGTGGAGAACCAGGATGACTCTCAGGATGGTGGGCCCTTAACAGTAGTGAGAAAGAAGGATGGATTTGGGGGGAAGATAATGAGTTCTGTAATGGATATATTGACTCTGAGATATCTTGACATCCAGTTCATAATGCCCAATGAGCAATCTCTAATGTGGGGCTGGAGCTCAGGAGAGAGATTAAGGGCTGGATATATAAATCTATGAGTCATCTACCTAGGGTTGATCATGGAAGCCAGCAGAGCAGATGAAATTGCTAAGGGAGAGTTTGGAGAGCAAATGGTCAGGAACAGAGTTTGGGGATGTCTGCAGTTGATGAACAACACGTAGATGAGATCCAGTGGAAGAGACCGAGAAAGAACAATCAAGACACGTAGTACAAAAACCAAGAGAGAGCGCTGTCATAAAAACCCAGAGAGGAGAGAGGATTCAAAGGAGAAATAGGTGCATAGTGTCATATGCTGCAAAGAGCTGAAAAAGAATAAGATTCCAGAAAAGGCACTTAAGAAGTTACTGGTAACTTTGGAGAAGGTGGTTTCTGGGAATCATGAAGTTGAGAATCAGAGTGTAGAAAGACTGGGGGAGAGGAAGTGGGAGCATTGAGAATGGATGGTCTTTTTAAAGAATTTGGCCGAGAAGAAGCAAGATAGAGAGCAAGAGTTGATAGAGGATGATGGGATTTCATAAAGGATTTTTGTTTTTAAAAGATGGGGCACTCAAAAGTTCCTTCCAGCCTTAATTCTATGGTGGAGACAGACTCAGTGGAAACATTCAGGAAAGAATTGTTTCTAGGTCACACACTTCAGGGGGAGGTAGTGGGAGAGAGGGAGACAGCCAATATTTCTCCTGGTTCCCATAACCCAGGTTAAGCAGGAATTTTATCTGTGCATGAGTGAGGCCAGTCAAATTCTGCAGGTGTGGATTTGCTTTAGATTCTCTTAAAGGTGTCTACAAGAGAGGATTTCCTATTCCATCTGAAAAATCTTAATCTTTTTGGTTTTTGACACATGGTTGGCCTGGCTCCCCAATAAATTGGGTCACTGTAGGCCTCCATAAGACATTAGTTCCTTCTACCTGCCTTGTTAAGTAATATGTTCTCCTCCCTTGAGGGTATTTCAGGGTTGACTGGGTGGCCTCCTAGGTCATAGGCCCTTTCCTGAAACAACAGGGCCAATGTCCAGACTCCATTCATCACCTAACCTCCTGGCAAGCTCTGCCTCCTGTTTCCCAGTGATCTGGCCTTCTAGCCAAAGGGCACCATACCCCGCCAAAGGAGAAGGCAGCCCTGTAGAATTCAGAGCTAATGAAAGGAAAACTGGGTTCCTGTTGCAGACATCCCTGGTCCAGAGAGAACTGCACAGTGGAGCTGCCTTTATACCAAGCCCACTTCTCGGGGATCCAAAGGATCAGGGCTTGCAGTCCCTACTCTCCCCTTCCCCCACAACGTGAACCATGAGGGCTCTTATTCCCAGCCAGTGGAAGGTCAAGAAATCTGCCTTTGTTCAAAGAAGATATCAGGCCTCAGCAAAGAGTCCCTGGCAGGGAGGGAAGCAGGTGCTCCAGCAGCAGCCGGCTGTTTATCCAGAAGCCCTTGTAACTCCAGTTAATTATTGATGGGACTTCAAGAGGAGGGATGAGAAGGGGGTAATTTATTCCCAGTGGGAAAAGAAACAAGGGAGCAAATAACAGGTTATGGTCTAAATCTGAACAGGAAGTTGCTCGAAGGTTAGAATTGGAGAGCTGAGGAATCAGGAGCTTGGCTGTGACATCTTGTTTTTCTGCTCTGTTGCCAGCACCAATCTGTGCTGCTCAGATGACCAGGCTGAACTCAGGGCCTCCATCCTCATGTGAACTCATTGGCTCTGATATGCCTGGGCAGTTGTGTTAGAGGACCAGCTTTCGAGTCGGGAAGACTTGAGTTCAAGTCCTAATTTAACTATGAGACCATGGGTTACCTTTTAGTGCCCCAGATAAATCTCTATCATTTACAGAAGAATTGCCCGTCTGGATTGGTGGAGAGAGTTCCCATTCTGGGATTTTCCTGAATCATTCCCGCCATGTTCCCATGTTGATGATGATGATAACAGCTTATCATTCTATGGTGATTTGAAGTTTTCAAAGTACTTTCCTCACAATAACCCTATGAAGTAACTAGTGTGCCTAGAGGGATGTCCCATCTCTCAAATAAGAAAAGTAAGCCTCAAAAGCACTAAGAATGACTTGCTCAAGGTCACTCAGCCAGTAAAGGTCAGAGTGGAACTCCATCCCAGGTCTCCTGATTCCAGTCTAGGCCTGGCGCTCCCGTGTACTCCCACATTCTGCACGTTCTTATTCACCAGGATGAGCCAAGTCAGAGCAGGCGTAGTTCAGGACAAATCCTAGCCAACCAATCAATCAGTCAGTCATCAAGCATTTATTAAGCACCTACTATGTGTAAATGTGAGGGATACAAAGACTAGAGTGAAGTAGGGCTCAGCCCTGCCTTCAGCTAGCTTCCACTCTAACTGGGAAGGCATCGTACAAACATGTAAGTATAGGTAAACTATAGTACAATGAATGCCAGGTAGTTTGGGGAGGGAGGAACAGAGAGCAGTACCTAAAATAGATAGAGATGAGGAAGGCAGGGCAGGGGACAGAGCCCCAAGAGTTGGGGGACCTGAGCAAACTGACTCTTCCATTATTTTGCTCTGTGACCTTTGGAAATTCCTGGAGTTTCACTTTCTTCCAAACGCTTAAGTCTCACTTAACTCTGCCCTCTGGAGGTTCTGTGACTTGGACGATGTCCCTGTGACTGGAAGGAGAGAAGATGTCTCGAAGTCAGTGGGTTAGATTGGACTACCTACTGGCCTGGGAGTCAGGAGACTCAGAGCCAAGTCTGTTTCACCCATGAGTCATCCCGTGACCTTGAGTAAGTCTCGACCTCAGTGGCTGTCCATCATCAACATGTTGTTCTATATCCCAGTCTCTTTAGCCATTTACCCTAGAGGAAAGATTTCACAAGACATATGCAAAGACAAAATAAACTGATGACAGCAGTCCCCTTGCCTCCCCATTTTTTTTTCCTGAAACTAGATTTAGTACACAGACTTTCAGTTGAAGACATCTGCCATCATAGGAGGAAGGGACAGGATTGAGAGTGAGCAATAACTTTAAACTTTCCCCTAAACCATTCTGTTAGGGGCTCTTTAATTCATCGTAGAAGTCAGTCAGTGAATTTAGAATTTCTGCCAATGAACTTTGCCAGAATACGGAATGTTAGACTGGAAGAGTTTTTGGAAGCTACCCCTTCTACCTCTCTTGTGTTACAAAGAAGCTTAGGCCCAGATCAGGCAAGGGATTTGGTCAAAGCAACACAGCAAGTTGATATCACTTGGAAGCCAAAGTAAAAGGCATAGAATTTTCATTTTTCATTCTTTGAATGAAAGGGGGAAGAAATAGTTCAGAAATTCTAAGGAAAGCCTGTGCATTCATATCTCAGGTAGGGAGAGGTGCATCTCACTCTGAGCCAGAGTTTTCCACCTGCCACATAGAATCTAATAGCTCCTAGCTTCTCTCCCAGGAAATGGGCTAAATATTTCTCACTATTTTTAGGCACTGGACAGTTTTGGTCTTTGATAATGTCAGGTAGAGTGTGTTCAATTTTTGCTCTGCTAATGATTAGCTGAGTCAAAGGACTTGAATTCGATTCCTGCTCCTGATACTGACCGGGGGCCATTCCTTTCTCTCTGTGGGGCTCAGTTTCATTATTTGTACAACGAGAGGCTTCACTCAGAGTGCCCAATTTGTGGGGCCTCTTCCAATTCTAGCATTGCCTGAGTTTAAGCCTACTTCCGAGGGAAGAAAGGGTACTTTGAAAGGTCTGCAGACCAAAATCTCTCCTTCTTTTCTTTTTTCCCTAATATATATTTCATTAAAATTTCCCCAAATGCATTTTTAAAAATTTTATATTCATTTAAAAAAAATTTTGAGTTCCAAATTTGCTCCCTTCCTTCTACCCCTTCTCCCTCCTTAAGAAGGCAAGCAACTTGATATCAATTATCCATGTGAAGTCATGAAAAACATATTTCCATGTTAGCCACATTGCAAAAGATAACAGGCCAAAAAATGGAGAAAAGTACAGAATAAAAAAGTAAGCTTCAGTCTGCCCTCAGAGTTCATCAGTTCTTTTCTGGAGGTGGAGAGCACTGTTCATCGGGGTCCTTTGGAATTGTCTTATATTATGGTCTCATCAGAGCAGCGATCTCCCTTTCTTTTCAAGGGTTGTAGGATCATTGATTTAGAACTGGAAGGATCCTAGATCTGACCAAAAAGAACCTCAGAGGCCATCTAGGAAACTGAGACCCAGGAAGGTCAAATCATTCACCCAAGACCACACAGGTAGTGAAAGTCAGGAGCAGGATTTGAACCCCTGTTGTTGTTCCATGGATATCATCTAGTCCAGGTCCCTCATTTTGCAACTGAGCAGCTGGCATAGTGAGAGAGAACTAGCTCTGGAGTCAGAAAAACTGAGTTCAACCGCCTGCCCCCACCCCTAATACCTCTGTGATGTAGGGAGAGCTACAACCTCTCTATACATCAATTCACTCATTTATAAAATGTGTGTGTGTGGGAATGAAGTTGATGATCTCTGGGGTCCCTTGTAACTCTATGATCCTATGACTCAAGGCCCAGTGAAGTTAAGTGACTAGCCCCCAAATTACTCAGGTAATAGATAACAAAACTAGAATTCAAATTCAGGTCTTTCTAACTGAGAATCCAGTACTTTCCACCGTATCATGCAGTTTTCCTAAGGTTTGTTTCCCTTTCAGTTGGGAGGAAGACAGAAACCTATGTGGAAGGGGAATGGTAGAGTTTAACCATTCTATTACCCCCTGAACACACACACACACACACACACACACACACATCTGCTCAAATATGGACTTACACAAGAAACTAGGATGCAATAAATTATCAGTCACCTGGGCAGGGCCAAATAACTTACTTCCCAACAGGGCTATTCATTGCCCAGAGCTGGACCAATCTAGATGTTAATCATTAACCCTACAGAAGGTCAAAATGGAAAGGCAGATGTTTCTATATGAAGGTACCAGGCACCCAGGGATATTCAGGTCATAGATAGAGATGAGCCATGTTCTGGTCAGGATGGGCATGAAGAGAGTGTTACCACTGACTCAGCCTTAATTAGGGTTCCTTGAATCACATGCTATTTATGTATCTTTGTACCCCCCCAAAAAAGTCAGATTACCCCATGGGAGCTCATTGTCGGGACGTCCACACCCCTCCCCCACCTCCTTCCACACCCCCTCCCCCTCCATCCCCACCAGTCTTTCCTGATGTTTTCATCACTGCCCTGATGATGTGATAATATTCTTACGTGGAGAAAATAAAAGTGGCATTTGTTTAGACATAATTAATGAAATATTTACGTTGCATGAGACCGTGTGATAAAGCCCTGCGCTGGCAGAAGCCATTTGCTCCTGATTACATTTGTGATTTTTTTATATGACCAGACATTCTGACGCCAGTTCTTTTACACCGAGCAGATGTCATGTTCTAAAAATGGGTGCCAGATGCTGAGAGCCACATAAGGGTAATTTGTTTAAGAGCTGGCTTGGACTTTTTGCATTCAATTAGACTGTGCGGTGACCCTCACACAATCGTTTGAGGTACCATGGCTAACTTCAGACATGCATTTTAATAATAGATTTCATTTCTGAATGCGTTTGAAGCCCCATGATCCATAAATGGTGTTTAAGGAATTAATTGATTTCTGCATAATACTGTGTGTGTGTATGTGTGTGTGTGTGTGTTTAAAATATGGACACCAAGAGCTGTGCAAAGCCCTTGGCCAAGGGCCAGAAATTTAATTAACATGGGGAGCCAAATTTCAGATTGCCCTTAGGTAGCTCTGCTACTTAGACTTAGGGCAGGTGCAGCGGGCAGAGAGGGAGAGGGAGTGTTGGGTCATGAAATCTAGGAAAGAAATGCGCTTCTGCTTGATTGGGCACTTTGTTTCTATTTCAGGCTCCAAGCACCTACCTGTCAGAGCACAGATGACTGAGTGCTGTTCCTCCTCCTCATCCGATACTACCTCCTCCTCAGATGGTGAAGTTGAACCCAAACCTTCCTTACCATCAAAGGTAATCTGCCCCTTGGCAACCAAGGAAAGAGTTGACTCTGTAGGGGCTGACTTTTGGGAGAATTGTGAGTTTCCAACCCAGAGCCTTCTCAAACTGGCAGATCATTTTATTTAACAGACTTACCTGTTGTAGCATCTGACGCTTAGGTCTTCCCTTCCCTTTGGCAAGAGCCAAGAGTCTTTTCATTTTCAGAATCTTTCAGGTCTTACAGATGCATCTTTTCTTTCTCTAAGAAGAACTTCATTTGAAGGAGAAGGGAAAAAACCCCCAAGACAGCAACATATTTACTTGGAACCACTTGGAAACTGCAGCTCTAAAGTGGTTTTAATATGAAGTCCAACAAGCAAACCATCGAAAAATGAAAACAAACAGATGCCTGTGTCCCCAGGGGGAAACACAGCTTCATTTAAGAAGCACTAGAGGCAGATTGCATGGAAAATGTTATGTTTATTCTAATCAGAAATATTAAATGAACCATGCATTTGCATCTAGGCATTTATACTCTGAAAATGCCTACTGCGACTTGAGTTTGGAGAGGCTGCTGATGGTAGACTTGGAGAATTTCCTTCTTGCTCTGTTTCTCCCTAGAATTTGGGCCTTCTTTCTAGACTTTGATTCAAGTAAACCTCTCCCTGACCGGTATCCTCCCTCCCAAATTCTATCCTGTTTTTCTTTGTCCCCATGAGTTACAGGGACAGGAACCTTTCAGAGGGGCCTTTGGACTGATGGCTCAGCCTAATGTGTTTACACTGGTGGACAGAAAAGTGGTTTCTCTGCCATTTACTGTGTTTATTTGTTGGCTCAGTGAGGTTCCTGGAGAGGAAGGAGGGGAACTGAATTTATTTACTTACAATTGTTTCTTCCACATCTGGTGATGTAGGCATTGGCTTATAACTTAGGACTTCCTGACCCCACTGCCCAAGGAAGACCAAGTCAGTGACCTGGTGTGTATGTGTGCTTATATGTGTAAGAGAAAGAAAGACAGAGAGTGGCAGAGAAAGAAAAACACAGAGACACACAGAAGGACAGATAGAAGAAGGAATAAAGGAGATGGAGAAAGTCAAGAGAGGAGTCACAATGAGACATGGAGAGAGAGAGAGAGAGAGAGAGAGAGAGAGAGAGAGAGAGAGAGAGAGAGAGAGAGAGAGAGAGAGAGAGAGAGAGAGGAAGGATGAGAGGACAGCATGAAAGAGAGGTGAGATTGAAACTGTTCCTGATTACCTATCTCTGATTATATGTTGAAACCATGTTTTGTGTTTTCTGTTGTTCTTTACACCCTCCATATCATATCATTCATTCTTCTTTTGACTTCTCATCTCTCTCTCTTGGCATCTCCTCAATACAGACATCCCCTAAGGCTCTCACCCTAGCCCTCTTTATCTGTTCTCTCTACACAGCCTCCCTGGGAGAACTTATTTGCTTACATGGCTTTAATTATCACCTCTATCTGAATCTCAAATTAGCATCTATTCTTTGGGCTCCCTTGTTCTCTACCTGTATGTTGGAAATCTCCACCTTGATGTCCCACAAGCACCAAAGAACTCATCATCTCCTAGAGGAGCATAAGATCATAGGTTTAGTTCTGGAAGGTACCTTGGAGGCCATTTAATCTAATCTTCTTTTACAAATGAGGCAGTTGAAGTCAAGAGATGTAAAATGACTTGTCTTGGGTCACCCAAGGAGGAAGTGTAGAAACCAAGATTTAAACCCAGGTCATCTGATTCCAGAAATGATAAGCTTTCTCTTGTACCAAGTTGTCTCCCTGGAGAGATATTGACTTGTCCAAGTCCATATTGTCCCTTTCCCAAGGATAAATGCTGACCACCCAGAGACCTCTTGGTTGGTAATAATAACTGACATTTTATAGCATTTTAAACTTTGCAGCCCCAACACCCACCCCTTCCCTCTTATGCTGACTTTTCTACATCTAAAACCACCATATCTTCCCAGTTACCCAATGATTGAAATCTTATAGTCACCGTTGAATAGTTCTCCTCTTTGTTTAGTCACTGAGTCCTGTAGATTCTTTCTCTGCAGTATCCCTCCCATATGCTCCTTTCCATTCCCATGCCTGTCACCACCCTAATTCACCCCTTTATTACCTCTTACCTAGTTTCTTCATAGGGCTGTGATAGAGAGGTAGGCATTATGTGACATCTTACAGGCATCTCATGTAACACTTAAGGCACTGTGGTAGAACAAGTAGCCCACTTTGGTTTGGGTTCTACCCAACAGTGTCTGGGTAAATGTTTAACAATGGGCTATTGAGAAAAATGTATGAACAACACCCTTTTAATTGTAATCTGCATTACTAACATTTTCTCCGTCACATTCTTAAATCTAGACAGTCAACAAAGCAGTAAATCAAGACATGATTTATAGCACTTGTTGATTTCTGAAGGGTAAATGCTCATATCAGAAATTTAACAGAGTTCCAGAGAGCCAATTTGAGCTAGGATGACACCTATTAATCACCAAGGCAGAGAAATGCACAATCTGTCCACTATGTGGCACTATATTCAAACACTGGTCCAATGGTCTCATCTAGGTCTCTCAGACACATACACAAGAGTGTATGTGTATGATTCTCCATCCTTCACAGAACTGCTAGGTAGGATTTAAAACAAAACAAAGAATTCTGGCCAGAGTCAGAACAGATCCGGGGTATGATATGGCATATGGTTCCCAAATTATTACAATTAGAAAAATATCTGGCTTGGAATGCCCCACTTCTTGCCCCATCCCTTACATCTGGAATTTTCCTTTCTATTTTCATAGAAAACAGACCATCCATCTTTATAGTCACATCATTTATTGTCCATAATGAATATGAAAGAAAAACTGTCTCCAACAATCTCCTAAAACTGAAATCTCTTTGCATGGGTCCCCTCAATTTTCTAAGATTATGGAAGTATTAAGGGAAGTGACCTCTCAGAGGAGAAGCTTTGTTCCTTCTGACTTACCCGCTGATGAGGTTTTGGAAACTTGCTAGTTCTTATCATTCAAGAATTCATCTTCGTTCCAGTGTTTGAAACACCTTAGCAAGATTGATCCCTGAAGTCTCTGCTTGCCTCTCTGCCCCCAGATGGAGTCCTGGCCTTCCTGCCTACTGTTTCTAGGGACCACAGGCAAAGTCTCAGGAAAGCAGTGGTCAGGGTAGGTGGGTGCAGCGTTACTCTCAATGCCACGTCCCTCCAACTCCTTGCAGCTGCCATGGACGACAGGGAATCTCAGTCTCCTTGGACATCTTTCCTTTTGCTCATGTGCTCATACCTAAGATTGCACAGTCAGAAATTCTTTCTTGGGTGAAGAAGAGGAAAATTGGGAACTTTGGGATCTGGGTACTCACATACAGATCCCTCACCGATCTGTTTACCCCACTGAAATTTCTGGAGGATCCCTTGGATTTTGACAGAGAAGAGATGTGATACAGACACTGTGAAGTCATCACATGTTAGCACTGGAAGGAGCCTCAAGAATATCTAGTGCAGTAAAAACTAAGTCAAATAACAGAAGAGGAAACTGAGATTCTGAGAAGTATAACTTATTCAAAGTCAAAAAGAGCAAGCTAGAATAAAACCTAGGCCTAAAACAGAGGTCTCCTCTCTTCTAAGCCACGCCACACTCATTCCCTAATTGACCTCTTCTCCTCTGGGCTCCATGGTCTTCTCAGAGCCCAGATCTGATGGTCTCATCTAATGGTTAGCATTTAACACTTTCCTCGTTGTGGCCTCAATTGGATTCTCAGTTATGGAAGATCACTGAGAGACAGAATAGTGTAGTGGATATAGTATGAGACTTGGAGGCAGTTAAAGTGGGCTTCAAATCTTGCCTCAATCACTATCAGTGGGACCCTGGGCAAGTTGTATTAAGGCCAAACCTGAGTTTTCATTTCCTCACCTGTAAAGTAAGGGAGTCGTACCTAAAGTTCCTTCCAAGTTTAAAATTACAATCCTATGTCACTCTCCTGCTAAAAAACAGACAAGACAAAACATCTTCATTGATTCCCTTTTGCCTGTAGAATTAAATTTAAACTTTTCAACCAAACACCAAGACCTTGAAGAATTTGCTCTTAATCTACTTTTCACACCTTTTATCTGTCTATAACCTTTCCAGAATCTTACATCCCAACCAAAACAGTTTGGACAACTAGCATTTTTTAAGCACCTACTGTATGCCAAGTACTGGGAATACAAATAAAAGGGGAGGGAGGGGAGAAATCTCAATCCCTGCTCTCAAGGAGTTCATACTGTATTAGAGAAGGCAACTGGCAAACAGCTATTCATGAGAAAGTATATGCAGGATAAACTGGGGGTAATCTCAGAAGGCACTAAAATTAAGGAGGACTGGGAAAGACCATGCAGAAGGTGGGGATTTAGCTGAGAAGGGAGGACTTTATAGGTATGGAAGACAACCAGCAAAAACTCCTGGGGTCAGAATATGGACTGTTGAGTGCAAGGAACAGTTTTAAACTGATCCATTCTAATTTTCAGGGAGTTTGTTGTTTGGGCAAAAATTTGTACCTCCTTCATTCTAAGCCATTAATTCTCTCTTACTTCTTTCTTCCATAATTCTCATTTCTTTTCCATTTTTTTCTCTAGCACTCATTTCAATGTTTTTAATATTCATTTAAAAAAATTTTTGAGTTCCAGTTTCTCTCCCTCCCTCTACCTCCACCTTACCTGCTGAGAAGACAGGCAGTCCCCATTATACATGTAAAGTAATACAAAACAAACATACTCATTTTAATTGTAAAATTATTTAAAACTTTTTAAAACTCTCCTTTCATTTCTTCTAGAAGTTCTAGTTGAACCTGTGACAAAGCTGTGTTTTCCTTTGTGGCTTTGATTGTAGATGTTTTGGAGTGGTTCTTCCTCTGAGTTTGTTTGAGTCTTATGTGTCAATAGCATCATATATAGCTTTTTTTTGAATGATGGGACTCTTAACTTTCTCATGATGTGCTTTCTACCAAGAATGCCATGTTCCCTCTCCTCATTCATCTCTGCTTAACTTTTACTTAGAATTTAAGACTTATTTTGAATACTGCCTTCTCTATGAATTCTACCCACCTTCTTCCCAGTTGGAAAAAATCTCAGATTTTTGATATGATTAATGAAAGCATTTCAAGAAAGATAAGAGAGAGCAGAGATAATATCAGATTTCTTTTTTTCTCCTTCCTCTTCCTTCCTCCCTCCTTTCTTCTTCCCCTTTTTTTCTCCCTATTCATTGTTATCAATTTTTAAATATTCCTATTTCTGGGAATAGTAAGGCATAGAAACTTAGTCAACTCAAACCAGTCCTTCTTTAATAGTATTAAACAGTCTGAAATTAGGGGAAATATGGGATTGTTTCTCCACTACGCATAAATCTAAAGAAGCAGTTTAAGAATAGGAGTGCAGTTGCCACCACAATCCTATAAGGTGTCCCTTCCTCAATACCATTATATTCTAACTAACGAAGGAAGGGAAGGTATTCAGGAGTGATTGCTCAATTATGCACTACCTATACTAACTTGGAATGGACTATTTACCTACTTTCCTGAGTGATTACAATCAGTTCAGATTTCTTATTCCTACAAACCATAAGGAATGACTATTGGAGATTCCCTAGAGAAATTCTTCCCCCTTTTATACAAAGACCTCTCTCTTAAGGGCATAAATTTTATGCTTTGAATTCCATGGGCAGAGTGCATAGAGTCTCGCATCACTCACATAATGTGATTACAAGGAGACAGAAACAAATATGCCTGGTCAATCAGAACCTCAGACCCAATCCCACATCCCCACTTCCAAGTGTACAGGGTGGATAGGCTCACACATTCTGCCTCAGTCAAACCTGTATGCTACGACTAGTCTCAAATCCCTAGAACCAATAGACTCTTTTAAAAAATACTTCATTTTTAATATTCTTTTCTTTTTAAATTTTATGCTCCAAATTCCTTCCCTCCCTCCTACTCCTTCCCCACCCACTGAGAAGGCAAGCAATATGCTACCAATTATACATGTGAAATCATGCAAAAACATTTCCTTATTAGTCATTTTTTTAAAGCAAGAAAATGAGAAAATTATATATCAATTTGCACTCGGAGTTCATCAGTTCTCTCTCTGGAGGTGGATAGCATTTTTTCATCATGAGTCTTTCAGAATTGTCTTGGATCCTTGTCTTGATCAGAATAGCCATGTCATTCTCCATTGATCATCATATAATACTGTTGTTACAGTGTACACTGTTCTCCTGGTTCTACTCATTTCACCGGCATCAGTTCATATTAAGTCTTCCCAGGTTTTTCTGAAACCATCTAGCCCTTCATTTCTTATAATACAGTAGTATTCCATCACAATGATATACCACAACTTGGTCAACCATTTCCCAATTCTTTGCTACCAGAAAAAGAGCTACTGTAAATATTTTTGTACATATGGTTCCTTTTCCTTTGATCTCTTTGGGATACAGACCTAGTAGTGATATTGCTGGGTCAAAGGGTATGCACAGTTTTATAGCCCTGTGGACTCAATCCCACATCATTCGTCAGAATGGTTAAACCAGTTCACTACGACAATAGTTCATTTGTGCATAAACTTTTCCCTCATCCCCTTCAGTATTTGTAATTTCTGATAGGTTCAAGGTGGTACCTCAGTACTGTTTTAATTTGCCTTTCTCTAATCAATAGTGATAGCATTTTTTTTCATATGACTATAAATAGTTTTGATTTCTTCATCTGAAAACTGCCTATTTTTATCATTTAACCATTTATCAATTGGTGATTGGCTCTTATTTTTATAAATTTGACTCAGTTCTACACTCAATATATATTTGAGAAATGAGGCCTTTAGCAGAGAAACTTGCTGTAAAAATTGTTGATATGACTTCATTATCTATGGTACCTTTTTAGTAAAATGCAGTTTCCCTGTTATTCCTTTTAATTTGGTCTATTTTTGCCATTTTTTTAGTTCGGCTAAGGAATATTGATTCTGCTTCAGCTTTTATTTTAACTTTGTGTGTCTTTCTGTTTCATGTGTTTCTCTTGTAAACAATATATTGTTGAAGTCTGGTTTCTCATCATTTTTTCCAACTGTTTCCATTTTATGGGTGACCTCGTCCCATTCACATTCACATTTATAATTATTAATTGTGTATTTCCCTCCATTCCATTTTCTTCTATGTCTTCTTCTTGATCTTGTATTTCCTCAAAAGTCTGTTTTGCCACTAACCATTGTCTCCTTTAATGTCTTCCCTTTTATCATCTCTTTCCCTTTCACTTATTCCATCCCCCTCCTATTTCTCTGTTGTTTAAATTACATTGCTATATAAAATTAAGTGAGTGTATATATGTACACACACACACACACACATATTCTTTCCTTTTTGAACCAATTCCAATTGCCTGCCACCACCCCCATCTCTACCTCCACTGAAAAAACTCTTCCTGGCACACTTCTTTTATGTGAGAAAAATTTCTCCCTTCCTCCTCCTCCTAGCATATCCCTCTTTCTTACCTCTTCATTATTTTGGAGATCATTCCAACATAATTGACTTATATCCATGCTCTCTGTCTGTGTAAACTCCTTTTAACTGCCCTAATAATGATAAAATCCTTAGGAATTACAAATATCATTTTTCTATATAGCAATGTAAATAGTTTAACTTTATTGAGACCCCTATGATTACTCTTTCATGTTTACCTGTTTATGCTTCTTTTGAGTCTTATGTTTGAATACAAAATTTTCTATATTATAAAGAAATATATATTCTATATATGAATATATATTCTATATATAGAATATTCTATATTATTCTAATGATCTTTTCATTAGGAATACTTGAAAGTCCTCTATTTCACTAAATATCCATTTTCCCCCTTGAAAGATTATACTCAGTTTTGCTGAGTAGTTGATTCTTGGTTGTAATCCTAGCTTCTTTACCTTTTAGAGTATCATATTCTACTTCCTCTGCTTCTTTAACATGGAAGTCATTAAATCTTGTGTGATCTTGACTGACTGTGCAATATTGGAATTATTTCTTTCTGGCTGCTTGAAATATTTTCCCTTTTAGCTTGGAGCTCTAGAATTTGGCTATAATATTCCTGGGAGTTTTTATTTTGGGATCTCTTTCAGGAGGTGATTAATACTTTAAATTTCTTGAAAGATGTTGTTTAGTCTCTTTCTTGGATCATGGCATTTAGGTAGTCCAGTATTTCTTAAATAATCTATCCTTGATCTATTTTCCAGGTCAGTTTTTTTCTTATGAGATTTCACATTTTCTTTTTTTTTTTCATTCTTTTGATTTTGTTTTAATATTTCTTGATGTCTCATGGAGTCATTAGTTTCCACTTGCCCAATTCTAATTTTGAAAGAATTATTTTCTTCAGTGAGATTTTGCATCTCTCTTTCCATTTGGCCAATTTTTTTTTAAGAGTTCTTTACTTCAGTGAATTTTTGAGCCTCTTTTACCATTAAGCCAATTTTGTTTTGTAAGGTGTTATTTTCTTTGGTATTTTTTTGTGCCTCTTTTACCAAGTTGTTAATTCTTTTTTCATAATTTTCTTGTATTACTCTCATTTCTTTCTCTGATGTTTTCCTGTGCCACTTTTAGCTATGTAACTCTTCCATGGATTCTTGTTGGACTTAGATTCCATTTAGTTTTCCATTTTCTTTGAAGCTTTGTGGGTAGCTGTCACATTGTTGTCTTCTCTGAACTTTAGATCTTGGTCTTCCGTGCCACCATAGTAGCTTTTTATAGTCAAACTCTTTTTTTTTTTTTATTGTTTTCTTATTTTTGTAGCCTATTTCTTCACTTTGAACTTTATGTTAAATTTGGTCTCTGCTGATGTGGGGGTGGGGAGGCACTGTCCCATGGCTCATTCTATTGTTTTCAGTGTTAGTTCTGGAGGTCTGAAAATTTTTGGTACTTCCAAGGAGGTGTGATCTGGGAAGAGGCATGGTCACTGCTCTCCTGGTCAGTGTTCTGCTCAGGAAGGACCCCTGGTCCCCTATAGCCACTTTGCTTGGAACTGAGACCAGGGCCCCTCCTCCATTGTAATCAATGAGAAGTGTTCCTCTCTACCCTAGAACGTGCAACCTAGAACTGCCTACAGGCAGTAGAGTTGCCAATCCCTGTACCCCTGCCAGCAAAAGGTGCCCCATAACCTCTTCCTGATAAGTCCTGTGACTCCTTTACCATCTCTGGGCTGAGAGCTCCTGAAACTGTTTCTCCTACCACTGTTGCCACCACAGCACAGGTGGGTTCTGGACAAGTTTCCACCCCAGTGTCACAAACTTCTGCCAACCTTTTATGTTCTCTTAGGCCTGAAAAATGACTCACCCTGACCTTTTGTTGCCTCTGCTGCTTCAAAATTTTATTTGAGGCATGATTTTAAGGTTGTTTGGAGGGGAATGTTGATAGAATTCAATGGGATTTTCTCTCATCTGCAATCTTGTCTGGTCTTCCTCCCCCAGTCATTAGCACCAGTAGACTCTTGTGGCTGCATGGCTTTAACCACTGTCTCTACTTACTCCCTGGAAGTAGAATTTCTGGAATCTGACCCCAGGCTACTGGTACATATATCCATGCTTGCCTATTGATTTCCTCAAGTACAGAACCAATGTTAATGCAAGGATCCTAGCTACTCTGAATTGGTTCTGAATCTTTTACCCCACCCAATGGACAGAAGGAATTCAACAGGAAACAGACTAGAACTAGAAAGAGGATTGGATCTGGAATCAGAATCCCTTTTTTATTTTTATTTTTTTTAATAAAAATTTATTTATTTAACTTTTTACATTCATTTTCACAAAATTTTGGGTTCCAAATTTTCTCCCCATTTATCCCCTCCCCCCACCCCAATACACCAAGCAATCTAATTTTCCCTATCACCAGTCTGCCCTTTCTTCTATCATCCGTCCCTTCTCTTGTCCCCATCTTCTCTTTTATCCTGTAGGGCCAGATGACTTTCTATTCCCCATTACCTGTATTTCTTATTTCCTAGTAGCAACAACAATACTAAACATTTGTTCCTAAAACTTTGAGTTCCAAATTCTCCCCATCCCTCCCTCCCCACCCATTCCCTTTGGGAAGGCAGGCAATTAATATAGGCCATATCTGTGTAGTTTTGCAAATGACTTTGATAATAGTCGTGTTGTGTAAGACTAACTGTATTTCCCTCCATCCTATCCTGCCCCCCATTGTTTCTATTCTCTCTGTTGATCCTGTCCCTCCCTGAGTGTTGACTTCAAATTGCTCCCTCCTCCCATTGCCCTCCCTACCATCATCCCCCCCCCTTGCTTATCTCCTTCTCCCCCACTTTCCTGTATTGTAAGATAGGTTTTCATACCAAAATGAGTGTGCATTTTATTCCTTCCTTTAGTCGAATGTGATGAGGGTAAACTTCTTGTTTTTTTCTCAGCTCTCCTCTTTTTCCCTCCACTAAAAGTCTCCTGCTTGCCTCTTGAATGAGATATAATTTACCCCATTCCATTTCACCCTCTTTCCTCCCACTACATTTCTCTCTCAGCATTTACCTTAATTTCTTTTAAGATATGGTCCCATCCTATTCAATTCACTCTGTGCTCTCTGTCTCTGTATGTGCGTGCATGTATGTGTGTGCACGTGCATGCGTGTACATGTGCGTGTGTGTGTATGTGTGTGTGTATAATCCCACCAACTACCCAGATATTGAAAAATTTTAAGAGTTACAAATATTGTCTTTCCATGTAGGAATGTAAACAGTTCACTTTTGGTAAGTCCCTTATGACTTCTCTTTGCTGTTTACTTTTTCATGCTTCTTCTCATTCTTGTGTTTGAAAGTCAAATTTTCTTTTCAGCTCTGGTCTTTTCATCAAGAATGCTTGAAAGTCCTCTGTTTCATTGAAAGACTATATTTTCCCCTGAAGTATTATACTCAGTTTTGCTGGGTAGGTGATTCTTGGTTTGAGTCCTAGTTCCTTTGACTTCTGGAATATCCTATTCCACGCCCTTCGATCCCTTAATGTAGAAGCTGCTAGATCTTGAGTTATCCTGATTGTATTTCCACAATACTGGAATTGTTTCTTTCTAGCTGCTTGCAATATTTTCTCCTTGACCTGGGAATTCTGGAATTTGACCACAATGTTCCTAGGAGTTTCTCTTTTTGGATCTCTTTCAGGCAGTGATCGATGGATTCTTTCAATACTTATTTTGCCCTCTGGTTGTTGAATATCAGGGCAGTTTTCCTGGATAATTTCATGGAAGATGATGTCTAGGCTCTTTTTCTGATCATGAGTTTCAGATAGTCCCATAATTTTTAAATTGTCTCTCCTGGATCTATTTTCCAGGTCAGTTGTTTTTTCCCTGATGTATTTCACATTCTCTTCCATTTTTCCATTTTTTTCGTTTTGTTTGGTGATTTCTTGCTTTCTCAGAAAGTCATTAGACTCCATCTGTTCCATTCTAATTTTGAAAGAACTATTCTCTTCAGTGAGCTTTTGAACCTCTTTTTCCATTTGGCTAATTCTGCTTTTGAAAGCATTCTTCTCCTCATTGGCTTTTTGAACCTCTTTTGCCAATTGAGTGAGCCTATTTTTCAAGGTGTTATTTTCCTCAGCATTTTTTTGGGTCTCCTTTAGCAAGGTATTGACCTGTTTTTCATGCTTTTCTTGCATCTCTCTCATTTCTCTTCCCAGTTTTTCCTCCACCTGTCTAACTTGATTTTTGGAATCGTTTTTGATCCCTTCCATGGCCTGAGCCCACCAGACATCCCCCTGGTATGTCTGGGATACAGAGGCCCCGCCCTGCACATCTTTCCCTGATGGTAAGAATAATTCCTTGTCATCAGAATTGAAAGGCGAGAACATCTGTACCCCCTCAAAGTAGCTCTCTATAGTCTTATTTTTCTTCCCTTTTCTGGGCATTTTCCCAGCCAGTTACTTGACTTCTGAGATTCCTCTGCACCCCCGCCTAGATCTGCCCAGCTAGTGCTTGGAGTCTGAGATTCAAATGGGCTTTCCGGGGCAGGCGTGGCTGCTATTCAATGTGAGCTTAAGTTCTGGTGCTGGGGTGGGGGCAGGGCCGCCTCCCAGGCTCATTTCCCTCAGGGGCTTTATGCAGAGACCTTCAGTAATGGGGCGGGTGGGGGCAGGGCCGTCTCCCAGGCTCAGTTCCCTCAGGGGGTTTATGCAGAGACCTTTGGTAATGGCCCTGAACTTCTGCCTGCTGCTGCCTGCTGTCCCAAGCCGCCACCACTGCCTCTGCCACTCCCTCTCCCGCTGCCATCCGAGTGGGCCCGAGCCACAGAGACACCCCGCTGCCCTCTAGGCCAGCCCAGACATCTCTCTCACTGACCTGTAGTGTCTATGGGTGGAGGGACCTTTGCGGCCGCTGGAGATTCTGTCCCTGAAGCCTGCTTGGATCTGCTCCTCTGGGACCATGTGGCCAAGGCAGCTCAGGGGTGGGCTCTGCTTTCTGGGGTGCAACGGACCCTGGAGACTACTCTCCAGGGCTCTCTGTAATGGAAATCTTTTCCACTGTGTTTCTGTGTGCCTTGCAGTGCTCCAGAATTCGTGGGGAGTTCTTCTTGCAGGAAATATTTGGGCTGTGGGTTCGGAGCTAGCATACGTGAGTCTTTCTACTCCGCCATCTTGGCTCCACCTCAGAATCCCTTTTTTTTTTTTTTTAAAACCTGTTATTCACTACCTGGATGAGGGTGGGCAAATACCTTTCCCTTTCTAGGCCTAATTTCCTTCTCTATAAAATGAGCCAGTTGGGCCCAATGATGGTTGAGGTCTCCTCCAGTGCTGAATCCTGACCCTCCTTCCTTGAAATAGCTGGGGGAGATATGAGGATGGAGCTCTCAGTCTCAGCTCTCAGTCACACTGCCCTCTCTCCTCCCATAAAAAGCCCAATGAGTCCTGAGCATCCTTTCATCCGTAGTTTGGGAGCCTAACTGTTCTTCTATATCTTTTAGGTAAGTAGAAAGGAGTCCTTCTGGTTAAGAACATTAAGTTCCTTTAAAGCAATTAACCATCCAACAGGGAAGTAGTGCTTTGAAATTCACACAATGCAAAGAACACACCAGGGTTGCCTTCAATTTCACAAAAGCTTCTAAGAATGTAGTTTAAAAGATTTTCATCCTTGTGAATTCTAAAGGGAATTCTAACATAATAATAAGTAGCATTTACATAGTATTTTAGTTTGTAAAAAGTGTTTCACAAATATTATCTCATTTTACCCTCATGACAACCTTGGGAGGAAGGTGCTTATTATCTCCATTTTATAGCTAAGGAAGCTGAGTCATACAGAAGTTAAGTGACTTGCCCAGTTAGGGTCACGTAGCTAGGAAGTATACAAGGCTAGATTTGAACTCAGGTGTTCCTGACTCCAGCATTTGATCCACTGTTCCATCTACTGGTTTTGAGAAAATGTTTCATCATTTAGAAATTATGACTTCACAGTTTAAAAGGTAGAATGGAAAAATTTGCAGAGTTGGAGCCAGAACTCCTACTTAAAATAAGATGACCAGAGCTGAGCACGGTAGGACTATCACTTTCCATTGTTCTGAACATTTTTGTTCAGTCATTTTAGTCATGTCCAACTCTTTGTAACTTCATTTGGAGCTTTATTGGCAGAGATACTAAAGTGGTTTACTATTTATCTTCTCCTGCTCACTTTACAGATGAGGAAATTGAGGCAAACAGGGATAAATGATTTGCCCAGGGTCTCCCAGCTAGCAAACATCTAAGACCAGATTTGAACTCACGAAGATGAGTCTTCCTTACTCCAGTCCTGGCGCTCTATCCACTGTGCCACTTAACTGCCCCTCTGAACCTCTCTACACCTCTTTCGTCACAGAATTCTAGATCACAGAAGTGTTTTGGTTGCTGTGTTGCCATGTTGATGTATGTACATCCTATCCCAGGCCAAAACCCCCTTATCTTTTTCAAAGGAACTACTATCCAGCTATGTCTTGTACTAGTGCAATTGATTTTTTTGGAGTTCGAGAGTAGCATTTCTTATTTATCTCTGTTAAATTTAATCTCATTCAATATAGGCCATCATTTTAACTTGTCAATATCTATACCTACCACACTCCACCTCCTGCATTGACCCTCTCTTGTAATATAAAAGAAAGTTCATTATAGTCAATCAACACTACAACTGCATCTAAGGACATGGTCTACACCTATAATTTGGCAGCTCTGTAGTAGAAGGAGTGAAGCGTGGTTCGTCACCTGCTCTCTGGGCCAAGATGGGTCATTCTTATTCATCAGAATTTGAGTGCCTTTCAACACTGTTTTCTTTGACAGCAATGTATGTTGTTGTCTTGGTTCACACAGTTCTTCTAATGCTTCTCTAAATTCTTACATCCATTAATTCCTAATGCACAATAATATTTCATCCTGTTCATAGAAATTCAATTGGTTCAGCTATCCCCAATCAATGGACATGCACTTTGTTTTGATTTGTGATTTTGGGAGGGAGCACCTATAGTGGCGAGTTTGCTCATTTCCATTTTTAAGGAAATAAACTGCCTTTAATGAGTGTTGGAGGCTTTCTGGTCTCCCAGAAAACATAGGTGGAGACATCCAAGGGTTTTACCCAGAGCATATGGGACAGCAGTCCAAAGCCTAAGGATTTGGAAGATCTTCCCAACAACTTTCATGGTTCTCCAATAGGTTTTTAGATCCTATGGGCAATAGCACATTCTCAGAAAAGAAAAGTGAGTTTAGATGAGAGTCAGAAAGACCTCACTTCAAATCTGACCTCAGCCACTTATTGAAGATTCTGGCTCAAAAAATACTTTGGCCCTCCCTTCTCAGGATCCTCATGGGTAACCACAGCCTAAAAAGCTGGTAAGTATAACCCAGTTACCATGAGGTATTGATGTGTAAGGGCCCACAAGCACCACCACCACCAGTAACAACTGACGTTTGTACACCACTTTAAGGTTTGCAAAATGCTTTACAAACATTATCTTTGTGCATCTTTACAACAGTCTTGGGAAGTAAGTGCTATAGTTATTATTATCTCTATTTTATGTAGAGGTAACTGAGACTCAAAGAATCTCATTATAATGAAACAATTTGTTTTATGTTGTATATCTTTACGTAATCATATGATATATTGAATTATATATTCTATAATATATTAAATATATACATAAAATTAATTTTATATAAATAAACATTCAGTCGTTTTTCAGTCATGTCCAACTCTTCATGACCCTATTTGGGATTTTCTTGGCAAAGATACTGGAATGGTTTGCTATTTCCTTCTCCAGCTCATTTTATTGATGAGGAAACTCAGGCAAACAGGGACAAATGATTTGCCCAGGGTTACATAGCTAGTGTCTGAGGCAGGGATTTGAACTCAGAAAGATGAATCTGACTCTAGATCCAGTCTTCTATCCACTATGCCACCTATAAATGTTACCATCTAATTAATTTATTAATAAATAAACAATAATGAAAAAATAATTTACCCAGAGTTTCATAGCTTGTAAGAGTCTGGAATGAGATCGTAGTGCAGTTGTAAGAACACCAGTTCTGGTATCAGAAGACTTGGGTTCAAGTCCTACTGCCACCTACTACTTGTATGACCTTGAGTGAGTCACTTAACCTTCCTAGGTCTACAATTTCCTCATCTGTAAAATAAGAGAATCATAGGATCATATATTTAGGGCTTGAAAGAATGCTGGAGGCCATTGAGTCAAACCCCATTATTGTATAAATAAGGAAACTGAGGCACAGAGAATGTAAATGACTTGCTCATGGGCTTGGACTAGATAACCCCTAAGGTCCCTTCCAGCTCACAATCCATAAACTTATGATCTTCAGTGCCCTTCATAATTTCTGGTACAAGAAGGACTTCCATGTCAGGTTAAGGATTAGACCTCTGACTTCTTTCATCTAAGGAGTTTTCTAGTAAGGAACTTCCTCTCCCAGCACCTTCTCTGAAATGTATAGTCTTAGAGAGTCACCTGGAGAACTGACAGGTAAAGTAGCTTACCCACGGTGACACAGCCAACATGTGTCAGAGGAAGGATTTGAACCCAGGTCTCCTTGGCCTCAAGACTATCTCTATCCATTATCCCATACCGCCTCCCATAGAAGATATGGCTTTGCTCCCATGGAGCATATTGGTTACTCATTGTTTTCTTTTTGCAACTCAAACCCTTCAGTACCCTAGGAAGTTTCCTCCAAAGTTTTGGAATCAATATTTTATTTTCAATGAAAGTGTTTTTTTGCGTGTATTTTTTTATTTATATCAGAGACACTTCTAGCTTGACCCACCCAATACCCCCATCCAGTGAACCTTCCCTTATAACAAAGAAAAACAACTAGACAGTGCCCACTAAGAACGTATACAACATTTGGCACTAAATCCTCCATTTTTTCTGAGGAAAAGAGGGCAGTCGTTCAGCATCCCTTCCTGGGGCCATGAGGGGACATGACCTTAATTCATCCTGGCTGTGTCATAGTGTATATATATTGTTGTAGGCATCATAAATATTGTTTTCTCATTTTCTCCTAAAGCTTCTGAAAGGTCCTGTCCATTGAGAAGTGGGCAGAATGGATGAGTGGGGGCAAGAACAGGGGAGTGGAAAGAGATCGGAGCATCATTCTGTCAAGTTTCCATTTATTGCTGCCCTTGACCTTTTTTCTTCTTTCTTGGGCCATGTAGGAAAGACAAACACTTAAAAGAAGAAGGAAGATGGAGAAGGCCTCCAAACTGTTGGCTAAGCAAGAGGAATTCAAAAGGCTTTACAAGGCCCAGGTAAAGAGATGGTTGACTTCTTGTGATTTTAATCATGAGCACTGTGTGGACTCATTGGTGGTGAGGTAGTTCATATGAGGTGAGAGTGTGATGGGCAGATTATCACCATTGCCGTGTGAAGGTTAAATTCTAACTGTATGAACTGAGGCCCTCCAAGGACAATGAGAAGGATTCTAGAGCTGGGACACGTGGGGATCCACCGAAAGTAATGAGGGTGTTTAGTCTGAGAAGAGAAGACTTGGTAGGAGAATTGGGTAGGAAGGGCATGATAACAGTCACTGAATATCTGAAGGGATATTTATATGTATGTATGCATATATGTATATTTTTACATATATGGAGGGAAGAAAGGAAAGAAGAAGAGAGAGAAGGAAGAGAAGGAGGGAGGAAAGAAGGAAGGAAAGGATGGAGAGAGGAAGGGGGGAAAAGAAATAAGAGAATGAGGAAGGGACTCGTTCTGCCTGACTCCAAAGATCAGAACTAGGACTAAGAAAGGAGAGTTGCATAGGGACAACTGTAGTGGAAACAGGGTTTGTGTACTTTTGCTAGCTGTATGACCTTGAGCAACTCATTTCCCTAGCCTGGTTCTCTGTTTAAATGAAGTGGTTACGCAAGATTGTCAAGATCATTCCCAGTTCTAAATCCCATGATAATTTGAGGAAGAACTTCCAAACAATGAGAACTTTTAGGTAGTTGAATGGGCTGTCTTAGGTAGTGGGAAGTCTCTCTCAGTCTAAGCAAAGGCTTCTTGTAGAGAGGATTCATGGTGAGACTGGTGACTTCTGAGAATCTCAGATTCTGTGAAAAAGAGAAATATTCAGGGGTCATCCAAGCTGTACTTGAATCTGTAGTACAATTGTGATATCTGAGTCAAGTAGAAATGTGGTCACTAATCTGTACGTAAGGGTCCCTGTGGCTGTATATTGACTTAGTTTTTGAATGTGATCTATATTTTATTGTATTTTTATTTATTTTGTTAAGAATTTCCCAATTATATTTTAATCTGGCTCTGTATTTGGGAAACTTGTTGGCAGAGCGGTCAAGTGTCTGATACTTCTGTAGTACAGTTAAGAATGCTCTAGCTCTGAAGTGAGAGAACCTGGGTTCAAATCCTGCCTCTGCAGCTTACAAATTGCATGATCTTGTCAAGTTTCTTGGCCCTCTGTTTCTTCATCTGTAATATGAAGGGGTGGGGCTGGATGCATCGGAGGTCCTATTGAGATCTCTGATGCTACGATCTTCTACCTTCCAGTGACAGAGAGCTCATTACTTCCTGAGGTAGTCAATAAGCACTCAACCTACTCCACTGTGGTCCCCTCTCACACCCAAAGAAAGTTGGTTCTCATTAGGTCCCTACATGCCTTGTCTCATAACTCTGTGTGTGTGTGTGTGTGTGTGTGTGAGTTTACAAGTTCATTTGTTGACGCCATTTTGCAGGCTATCCAGCGTCAGTTGGAAGAGGTAGAAGAACGTCAGAGAGCCTCAGAGATCCAGGGCGTTGAGCTGGAGAAGGCACTGAGAGGAGAGTCAGGTAGGCCTATTGGGTTTGACAGATTACTCGCCGACAGCCTGACCTCCACGTGGCTTGGAGCAGCCATCCACTGGCAGCTAGGCAGGGAGCAATGAGGCCTCTCTGTGGATCTGTCAACAAGAACATTTGTGGTCAAAGCTAAAACTGCTTCAGAGTTTCACAATCCAATTGTCAGTGAGACTAACTTAAGATTGCCGGCCCAATGGGTCTGTGCTTTGGCCTCCTAACCTAGTTAAGGCTGGGGCAGTGCGGGCCAGTACTCAGCTAGCTGATGGGGAAACTCTCAGCAAGGCTGTCAGTAATGGAATTAGGGGATGATTAAGGCAAAAAAACAAACAGGCTGCAAACATGAAGAAGCACAGACACATTGGACTAGGGCTGTGGGCAAGAACTGGGACACCAGCATCCTAGTAATTCTGAAAATGTGTGTAGATGAGAGTTCATGCACTGACCTCCCTGACCTCTTGCCCCCCCATCTGTTTGCAGATCTGTGAGCCAGTGAATATACAGGTGCATAAACCTGCAGGTTAATATTTCCAACAGATATATCTGTCTATAGCAATAAGAAGGAAGAAAGGAAGGAAAGAAGGGAGGGAGGAAGAAAGGAAGGAAGGAAGGAAGGAGGAAGAAGGAAAGGGAAGGGAAGGGAAGGGAAGGGAAGGGAAGGGAAGGGAAGGGAAGGAAAGGAAAGGAAAGGAAAGGAAGGGAAGGGAAGGGAAGGGAAGGGAAGGGAAGGGAAGGGAAGGGAAGGGAAGGGAAGGGAAGGTTGTCTATATTTGGATCCAAAGATCATGGATCCAACGATCAGAGGTAGGACTAAGGAGGGAGGCTGTACAGCCTTAGCCCCCAAGTCCCTGCCCTAGTCTGGGCCTCAGTTTCCTCATGTGCGAAATGATGGGATTGGACTAGATTGGTGAGGTCTCTCCTCCTGCTCTCTCTAATCCGTTTCTCATTGTGCCACAGCTAAGCTGTAAAATAGGGGTGTTGGTGTCCCTCATGGCTCACAGGGCTCTAATGAGAATCAAATTATCAAACTTATATGTTCATATTTCCATCATCCAAAAGAATATTCGAGCACACAGTAGGCACTTCATAAATATTTATTGACTGATTAACCAATCAAGGATTCAGAACACCCAGTTCTAACTCTTACTGCCTGGGTGCCCTTGGGCAAGTTATTTAAACTCTCTGCATGGTCCCTTCCTCCAATAATGCAAATAGCAACTCCTTCATACCCTAAAAGATAGTTTCATGAAATTCTGTGCAAAAAAGGATAATGATTATGATTTGTTGGTCATGAGGTGATGAAGCTCTCTACAATCAGTCCATCAGCTCTTGAGATAACAGTTTGTTACAGGAGTCTCCCATCTTAGTAAGAGGTAGAGGCCTTCCTTCCCACTAGTCTTTGAGAATGCAGTATCGCTTCCAGCTCACAATGAGGCATGGGGGAGGATGTTAGCAAAAGATATAACACATAGTAAATACTTAGTAAAAAAAAATTGGGGGCGTATTGAATTAAGTGGAATAGTGATAGACTGTGGGGTGCATCAGAAAGAGTCCTGACTTTGGAGTGAGAAGACCTAGATTCGTTTTTCTACCATTTAGTAGTTACGTGACATTGGGCAAAGCATGAACCGCCCTGAGCCTCAGTTTGCCCATCTATAAAATGGAGAGAATAGTTCCTGCTCTGTCTCCTTCACAGTATGGTTGTGAGCATCCCTTGAGGGTAATGGCCATTAAATGTTTCTTAACTATAAAGCAAAATATCATTAGTAGTTATTGTTTATTATTTAAATTATCTGATTTATTAGCTATATTTATCATTTTTATTTTTAATTTACAATTCTTATTTATTATATATTTAAATTATTTTAAAGTTTAAAATAGGAGTGTTGATAAATATTTAATGGATTTCTCTTCCGCCAGCCTGAATTCATACATCAGAAATGAGTGTTCACAAAACAAATTTATGTCTCTTGATCATGTTCTGCTCTAATGGTAATGTCAGTCAGTTAGTAAGCACTTATTAAGTGCCTACTGTGTACCAGGTCCTGTGTTCAGTGCTGGGATTACAATGAAAGGTAAAACACAGTCCCTGTCCTGAAGCTTACAATCTGAAGGGAAAAACAATGAGCAGATGAATATGTACAAACAAGCTACCCATATGATATATTGTAAATAAGTAAGAGAAGGAAGGTGCTAGAATTGAGTTGGGAAAGGCTTTCTGTAGAAGATGGGATGTTACTTGGCACTTGAAGGAAGCCAGGGAAGCCAAGTGATGGAGATGAGAGTATGACAAGCATTGGGGGACAGCCAGAGAAAACACCTGGAGCCAAGCGATGGAGGGTCTTGTTTGAGGGACATACAGGAGGCCAATGTCACCAGATCGAAGAGTATCTGGGGCACTGGAGGTGGAGCAGCGAGGCGGTGTTGCAAGGCCTAAGAAGACTGGAAAAGGGTTTTTTTGGGGAGGGGGAGGTTATAAAGGGTTTTGAATAACATGTGATTTTGTAATTCCTTGTCCATTTGAGTTAAAGCCAATACCCTTAACCTCCCAAGTTTCAGTACCTATGTGGTACAATGGAAAGAGTCTTGGATTTGGAGTTTAAGGACCTGGATTCAAATCCTAGCTCTGCCATGTTCTGCCTGTACATCTCTGGCAGCTAGGTGGATGGCCCAGTGGATAGATTATTGACATTGGAGTCAGGATTGCGTGGGTTCAAATCCTGCCTCAGATACTTCCTTGCTGTGTGACCTAGAGTATGTCACTTATTCTCTTTGTACCTCAATTTTCTCATCTGTAAAAGGGGGATAATTATAGTATTATAATAATTATAACAACTCATTATATAATATAATAATCTTGTACAATTGTATGGACAAAATGAGATAATACTTGTAAAGCATTTTTTGCAGTATTAATTATTAGGCAAATTACTTCATCGCTCTGGACCCCCATTCACTTACCCATAAAATGATGTCAGTTGGTTTAGATGAGGGTTCTTCCAATCTCTCTAAATCTGGAATCCAGCAAACAAGAAATCACTGCTGATGGCATCTGGAAACTTACCATATTTAAAATTGCAGGGAAACCCATTTTTACAGAACAGAGACGATGGAGAAATCATGTAAAAATGACTAATTTTGCTTTTTTTTAGTTTGTCCTAAAGGATCTAGTTTCATTCACACAACATCTTAATTGCTGTCCTATCCTCTCCCATTTGAGAAAGAAAGCGCAGCACCCTATTCAGCGCTGAATTTTAATGATAGAAACCTGATTTTTAAAAGTCTGTCCTCCCCAGGCTCCCTGTGTAGCAGAAGGGGAGTTCTGAGTGGGCTATAAAGGAAGGAAGTACATCCTATCTGTTTTGCAGCTGTGGTCTGACAGCTGCCTCCATGCTCTGCCCGAATCCCATCAGCTGGAAGATTGATTCAGCTCATTCCCTTTACATCCTTAGTAATTTAATTTCTTCTGTTAAGTTTATGGGCCCTTTCTGTGGGAATCGGTCTGGGCGGAGGAGGAGATGCAGCTGAACCAGAGGGGTCTGTAGGGTGAGATGGTCTCGCTGGCCGCAGCTCCCAAGCAACCCGAATGCAAGGTTTCGAGCCAGACATGAGAATGAATGCACTCTAACTTATAACAACATTTGGGACATAACAATGATCTTCTGTGGTTTCATATTCTATTCATACCCTGACAAAAAGGTGCCCTGTTGCTTAATGAATGACCGATGCTTATTAGGTTAAGTTGTATTTGAGTCTGCCTATGCTTATTCAGTTCAAGTGATTTAATAGGTATTATTTAATAGGTATTATTAGGATAATTAGAAAATGATCACAGTTAAGCAATAATATTGAGCTGGGAAGGCTGTGAATAACCGAATTTAGAGCTAGCCCTTCGAACACCATCCTCAGTGACAGTTATGCAACTGGCCTCTAATAATGGTGGGCGCTGGGCCTGAAAAGACCCTTTGTTCGCGGGAGTTATTCATCAGCCGGCGGTGCTGAATTGGAAAGGGCCCCGCGTGGGCACAAAACAAAATGCTAAGGAGCAAAATGAGGCTTTGATGATCTCCTAATTGTAGCGACAACAATTCCGGCTTTCTCTTTGCTAACTGTCAGAGATCATCTCGCAGTCCCAGGAATGATTTTCCCCTTCTTTTCAAGGAAAGCAACAAGCCTCAGAGCCCACCCCAGACACAGCTGCGGGGAGCTTTTAGCAAAGCAGGAGTGGGGTTTTTTCCCCAAAGCACTTAGGGGTGAGTTATAGGACTGCCTGTATCAGGGCTTTAGATTAGGGGTCCCCAGGTAGCATGAAGAACTGTGAGCTCATGCAAGGATTCTTCCTAGAGCCAGGATGCCATATATATGTATATGTGTGTATGCGTATGTATGTATGCACACATAGAACACGTGTGCATGTGTATATATATTCCCTTAAGTATATATGTATATATGTGTGTGTATATATATATGTATATATATATTTTTCCCTTAAGTGAGAAGCCCAGTGTTATATGTGTCACAAACATTTTTATTATAGTTAATTATATATATATATATATATAATACATATACACACACATATACACATCAATATGCATATGTATGTATGGCTATATGTGTATGTATATATGTGTGTATACATATATTACATACACATATACCTATAGCGCTTCTCCCTTAGCCTAACCTCCTCGGAGGAGTCTTACCATAGGCTGGCCACTATTTATTTAATTCTGGCTTATTATGGCAAATGACTTATTTATTTATTATTATTACCAGTTATTAACCACAATAATAACATTGGTGACATTTCTAACACTGGCCTTCCCAGTTAAGGCCTCTAGGGTGTCTACCTTAGGTACTGGTGTTGCCTTCCTTAAACCTACAGACTACACAACATTGGCAATGTATTATTTATCCAGCAAGGGAGTACAATGTTCGGGTTGTCCACCTGGTGGTGCCCTACTTGAATTATCAACTAAGTCTTGTGCTCAGAGAAACTGTGGAGTTTTGAGAGCAGAGACCATGTTTTGCCTTTCTTTCTTTTTTTTGTATTCCTAGGTAGTACTGTGGAGAGAGGGTGGGGCCTAGAGTCAGGAAGACCTGAGTTCAAATCCAGCCTCAGACACTTACCTTGTTTGCTTCGATTTCCTCATCTGTAAAATGAACTGGAGAAGAAAATGGCAAACCACTCCACTCTCTTTTGCCAAGAAAACCCCAAATGGGCTCCACTGAACCATAGCATTTACTTGCAACACAGTAAACAATTGACTAAGTGGGCGCAGCATCGCTGATGGCCGCCAGAGGGTGCTCAGACTTCAAACACATAAGCTGCTTCCCCCAAAATCAGCCCCACAAAAGAAGAGATTTGGATTAACCTTCTCTATCTAGAAGGGTCTGAAATTAATATAGGGGATGAAATGGAATATTGCTTTAAAATATTAAAACATACATTCTTCTATTTGTACCTAACTCACGAGCTCCCACCTTATATTGATTTCCTTCTCTCACTTTTTATCCCTTTGCATTCACAAAATTCATTCTCACCATGCTAAGATCATATGGTTTATCATACACAGAATCAAGTGAAAAGGAAATAGACCAAGCACTCTTGTATGGAGCTGTCTGCTCCTAAACCTCCTCCAGTTGCCTTTATAGATACTTAAGGAGGCAGCTGCTCTGAATCTGGAGTAAGGACCTGAGTTCAAAGCCATCTTCAGACATTTACTAGCTTTGTGACTCTAAACAAGTCACTTAACCTCTTCCACCAGATTTGAGTTCAGGTCTTCCTGAAATGCACCCAGCTCTCTGGCTACTGTGCCATCTTGCTGCCTTTGTAATAGTTGCTTAATGAATGTGGAATTGAGTTTAGGGAAATAGTGGCCCCATATTACCTAATTAGTACCCATCTGCAGAATCTTGTTCATATCTGGATGCCATATTATTAAGCAAGATACTGACAAATTGAAATATATTTAGATAAGGCCAACTAAGATGGTAAAAGGGGCTAGAATCTAAGTCATATGAAGAACAGGTGAATGCACTGAAGATGTCTAGTATACATGATTGAAGACTTAGGGAGGACATGAGAAAAGTTTACACATATTTGAAGTACTGCCATATGGAAAAAGGGATTAGATTTGTTCTTCTGGGTCCCAGATGGTACAACCAAGAGCAATAGGTGAAAGTGACAAGGAGACAGATTTCAGTTTATTACAAAGAACTTTCTAACAATTCAAGCTGTGTAAGAAACAGAAGGGTTGATATTCAAAATTATGAGTTCTCAGTAGTAGGGAAATGTTTAAGGAAGAGTCTGGTTGACTATTTTTCATTTATTCATTAGATCATTCATTAATTCATGCAGAAAAGTATTGAATTCAAATCCAGCCTCAGATACTGTGTATAGCTATGGGACCCTGGACAAGTGAAAAGACATTGGGCTAAGTGCTAGTGCTCTGTCAGTTAGGCTTAGCAGGGATGCCTAAGCTTTGGGAGGGCGTTGAACCAAGAGATTGCTGCAGTCCCTTCCAACTCCAAGGTTCAATGATTTTGTCATTTTCATTCTCTTGTATTTTTATATAAATTTTATTTTTATTATGAGCTTAAGCACCAACAAGGATGAAAATTTCAATATACAAAGAACAGAAAAGAGGGCTGTCTATGAAACTATGAACTGCTGTTTCACCATTTTAAGAAATATAAATAAGTATAACACCATCTTATATAGATGCATATGAATATGAGAATTATTTATATGAGTATGATTTATATGAGTATGATTATAAATATCTAAGTGTATGTAGATAGGTGTATATGTATGTATATATCTTTATATGTATGTGTGTATGTATGTATGTGTGCATGTAGGTATATATTTATATATAAATATATCCCCATTTAATTGTAGTGATGTCAAATTCAAATAAACATAATTTTGAATTCAAATTCAAATTAAAAAAAATAAATCACATCTAAGGCTCCCCAAAAGCCACATATTGACTTTGAAAATCACACGTTAACTTTATGTTTGTTCTATTGTATTTTATTTATTTTGTTCAGTGTTTCCCAGTTATATTTTAATCTGGGTCAGGCTGCACCCAGGAGGGTTATGGGTGAAATGTAGCCTGTGGGCCACATGTGTGACACCTCAGATCTAGATAGGCCAAGCATATTGATTGCTCGGTCAGTAACTGTCACGTGGTGCCAAGTGTGTTAGATTTGTTGCCAGAGGACGTGAGTTCAAACCTCAGTTCTGGCATGTAAGTTATTGGAGAATAGAGATTCTTTTATCCCTAGTGCCTGGCACAGTGTCAGGCACATAGTACGTGTCTAAAAATCCTTGTTGATTTCTTGATTGACTCCTACTTATTTGACCTTGGGCAAGTCTCTTCTTATTTTCAGACCTCATTGCCCATCTGTAAAATGAACAGGATGACCTGGATGGACTCCAAGATCCCTTCCAGTTCCCTGTCAGTGATCAGTGCTTCTTGGCTGCCTGTTTTGTCTGTGCTAGATATTGTGGGGAATGCTCTACCTCTTCAGGGAGCTTACAATCTAGCCAGTCCAGTCAGAGAGGACTAGCACATGTTCAAGTCAGCAAAGCAAGTTACTAGGTCACTGGATGTAATGAAGAACTGATTGTGAGGCATAGAGTTTCAGTGCTCTAGGAGTTCAGAGGGAAGAGAGAGAGAGAGACATAGAGACAGAGAGGAGGGGAAACAGGAAGGGAGAAGAGGGAGAAGGAAGGAAAGGAGCGAAGGGGAGAGGAGGAGAGGGGAGAGCAGGGGAGGGGAGTGGAGAGGGAAGGAGAGGAAGAGAGGGTAAAGGAGGGGAGAGGAGAGGAATGCCATTAAGGGCTAGAGAAGTCAGGGAAGGCTTCATGTGAGAAATGAGAACTGTGCCTTAAAGGATTTGAATAGATGGAAGAGAGGAAGACATTTTAGGAAAGTAGTATCAAATTACTTTAAGATAACAGTGAGCTATCCTGTTGGTTTGTGATCCTAGTTCACCTACAATTTCAATATAAATTTGTGTCTGTAATTTCCTATCTCATTTCATGTTTCGTAAGTTTGAAACATATTAGGCAGCTGTGTGGTTCAATGCCTAGAGCACTGGACTTGGAGGGAGAAAGACCTGAGATCAAATCCTGTCTCAGACACATACCAGCTCTGTGGTCCTGGGCAAGTGTCTTAATCTCTGTCTCTATTTCCCTTTGTGTAAAACAGGAATAGGTCCCTACCTCGCAGGGCTTGTTGTGAGGATAAAATGGGATAATATTTGTAAAACTCTTTGCAAATCTTAAAGGTGTATATATATAATATACATATATGTAGATATACATACATATATATAATTATTATTAGGTTAAAAAAATCAAATACATAAATGTAGAATGGGGATGTTGTTAGATAGTAGCATATGTAAAAGAGCTCCAGAAATTAGAGAAAACTACAGACCTGATATTAGTTCAGCAGTGTGATATAGCAGCCAAGAAAAGTTCAAGATTTTAGACTGTATTAATGGAGGCCCGATGTACAGCCTATTTTGTGATGTAGGGGAAATAGAGGAAGGCCTCTGGTATGTCATTTGGACCCTCTGTGGCAGAGGACAGGAACAGTGGTCGCACAGGATGTGTGGACAAACATTGATGGGTTGTGATCTTTAGTGCCAGAGAATATTTCCAAATCAGTGAGATCCCAGGTCTAACTGAGTGTACGGGCTAAAAAAAGAGTCAATCTTGCTACCCTCAAGCTGGTCAAACTATAATGTATAATGCCATTGAACCAACAAAGGGTGCTGACTCATGTTCACCGGAGAGTCCCATGCCTACCACAGTGGTTTTCATGCATCCCTCTGGGTAGAAAAGCTAGATCAGTGCTATGCTTTCTAGGATTATGGGAGAGTCAATCATCTTTTATACTCCAACTCTGTCTTCCTGTAGAAGGCAGATTGAAGTCATCATTAAAGGATGTTTGGGGTAAAACTAGCCAGTCAGAATTAGCTTGGAGCCATTAATCAGGGGTGAAACTTGGCTTCCTTAGAACATGTTGAATTTTAGTGAGCACTAGCCCCATGACCTGACCTGATGGATTTGGTTCTCCACTAAAGAATATGGTGTATGTTTGATTTTTCATCTTAGTATTGCATTGATAAAGTCAATAGTCAGTAACAAGAACACAATGCATAATAAAACAATCAAATATCTACCAAGAATCTCTGAGTCCCCTGTTCTTTTAAACCTGGGGAGTCCCCTACAGAATAAAGCTACTTTGACTCAAGAGTTCTAGGAACTGTATAGTTTGATTCCAGATCCCCTGTTATCTTTTTCCTTTGAGTAGGCAAAGGAGTTGCCTGCTCCATTATTGTGAAAAGACCTCAAAAACCCTGGAGGAGCTCTGGACCTGAGACTCTCAGTATGGGAAATGGCCTCATGGTTTGGGTGGACTTTTGATTTCAGCTCATCCTGGGGTGTAGAGATACACTTGACTGACTAGTTATCGGTATGGACTTCGGGTCTCCTCTGGTCTCACCTCATCGTGGAACAGGATGAGTAGGCACTATCATTTTACTTCCAAACTAAACCATGTTACCAGAATCCCTTGCTTTGTGCAGCTGATTCTGCAGGGCCTCACTGTCTCCATAGTTGGGAGAAGGACATTTGAGCAAGGAAATCTTTAAGAAAGTACCATTAGATTACTACAAGCTTTATATAAGTGCTATATTAGAATGAACTTTTGTTTCAGTAATGTACTATACCTGGAAGCTCTCTCAGAGTGTAAAATGTCAGACCTTGTGTCCCATGGTGACTGTAACATTACGTTTTGATATTTTATATCAACATCTATAAAAATCTCTCCAAATGTCTCTGCAGCTATCATGTTTTTAATTTTGTCTTAAGGCTTTAGCCAGACAAATGTTGAGTACAGAGCTGGGAGTTGGGTCAGATCCCTGTAGGCAAATGGCATGTCGGCCTATAATTGCATTTTCACAACTTGATTTATGTTATTCTCTGTATTTGGGGCTGGGTAGGGAGTAAAAGAATGCTTTCTATTCCCATTGATATCTAGGCATATTAATATATAGAGAGGGGATATTTAATAAACTATGTTGCATTTCTACTACTGAAAGCACAAATGAGTTTTTAATGGCCCTACACCTACAGTGTCACATCAATCTATCTCGAATGTCTGTGTTGTAGGTGAGTTTGATAAGGCTCTCTGAGCACTGCAGATTAAAGTTATATTATAGTGATAACGGCAGTCTTTACAGTAATATTGTAGCAGGAGGAGCTGGTAAATCTTGGTTGTTGTCAGTTCACAACTGGGATATGCCCTCCGCCCCACTTCCACCTCCTTGGTCCCTCACTCTGATTGGATGACTTCTCCCAGAATTTCCATTTAAGGAAGGTGCCCAGGTCAGTCATCTCTTTATTTCTTACCAGGCTACACTCTGGATTTCTCTAACATGTCCCTCTCCCAGTTTGGGTGCCTTCCTTCCTCTTCCTCCCCTTCTCCACCGCCTCCTTTAGTTTTCTTTCAGTTACTGCCTTCCCCAGTAGAGTATAAGCTCCTTGAGGGTAGGGACTAGTCACTTGTCTTTGTATTCTCAGTGTTTGACATAGTTCCTGAAACATAGTAATTACTAAATAAATTCTTACTGACTGGTTGTCTGACTGTTGTGCATAATGATACACTATAGTAGAACCTATATTGACCTATAAAAGCTCATCTCTAAACATGCATGGAAACAATTTTGAAAATGTGTATTTAATGACTTTCTTTTGTTGCAAAAATAAAAGACTATGGGTAGGGAGGATTATATTTACAATCAGACTACTTGATGAGTTCTGTGGTTTTGTTGACCTGCCTTTTTTTTCTATTTCTTTTTAAATCTTTGTTACAAGGAAACGTTCACTGGGGGCAGGAAGGTGGGACATATTCAGAAATGAACATAATATAAAAACAACGGGCACCAATAAAAATAAGAAAATAGAATATGTGTTGGCTTTACTCAGATAATCAGTCATATATAATTAATAACTGGCTATTTTTAAAAAATTATTAAGGTAGCCTTTTGGTTTTTCTTTTTAGTAACATGGATATTTTTCAGAATCCTCTCAACTCTTAACCCTCCCTTTTGACAAAGAAAAGCAGTTCAGCAAAAATGATTTTGTGACACTCTGACACCGTGTGAAACAGTGCGTACCGATTGTCCCTCATTTCTCTCCCAAGAGGATAAAGTATGTTTGTTGTCTGTCTTCTGGGACCAAGGTCATGTCATTTAATCTGAGTTCAGCTTGGTTTTAGTATTGTTTTCATTTACATTATTGTGTGTGTGCGCACGCGTGCAAAGCTTTGGTTGTACTTTCTTGATTCTACATCAATTCTCTCACTTTTTTTCTTTTCTTTTTCTCCTTCCTTTTCTTCTTCTTCTTCTTCTTCTTCTCCTCCTCCTCCTCCTCCTCCTTCTTCTTCTTCTTCTATTCTCTCTCTCTCTCTCTCTCTCTCTCTCTCTCTCTCTCTCTCGATCTCCTGGTCTACACAGGGACAACCACAGGCTCATTCCCAACATCAACTGGTACAGAAGCTTTGACCTTAGGCAGCCTGTTGGTCCTCTGTTCCCAAGGACTTACCATATTGGTACCAAACTGAGTGAAGACACCCAATCAGCTTCCCCTCTTCTGCACCTTACAAATCCTGAGTCCAATAGATCTACCAATCCCGACCTCCCCAGTAGCAGGGATCAAGTGTTTGAACCTTTGAGCCACCAGATCTGCCTCTTTCTCAGTTTTCAGATCTTTCCATGTTTTTCTGAATTAGTTATATTTGCTATTACTTAGGGTGTAATAATATTCTGCCATATTCCTTTTTTTTGAGGTAGTGGTGGAGGTTGTGGAATTGGATTTGTGTATTTGTACTGTCATTTTAATAATTGGCCACCTCCAATTCATTTCCATTCCATTAAGCATCAGGCACTGTGCTAAGCACTGAGGATGCACTTAGGAAAAAGAAACACAGCCCCTGCCCTCAAGGAGCTTGCAATCTAAAGGGAAAAGACAACTACAAAAGCTGAAAGGAAAGGGGAGGAGGCAGAAAGTAACCAGCACAGGGCATGATGTTCCATGGAGTCCAAATCAAGCAGCGCTGCTGATGCTGAGTTACCTGGAAAGCTCTATATTAAAAGCCCTCTATAAAAGAAGATTTGGGGAGGAGCTTGGTGCTCCATGCCAACCTACCCCTAGCCCTCCAATCAGGAGATAATCTACTAAGGAGTTGAGAAGTGTGTCAAAAAATTGAGTCAATCAACATGATGAGATTTCAGGTGATCAGTTTATCCCGAGTAGGACATGATGTTCTATAGAATCCAATGTGTTTTACTTAATTTAAACATTTCTCTGCCTCCTAACTTGGTCTCTGTAAAATACAGACTGCATCTATGAGATGGCAAAGAAGTCTTTGTCATTCAGTCATTTTTCAGTCATATCTGACTCTTTGTGTCCTCATTTGGAGTTTTCTTGGCAAAGATATTGGAGTGGTTTGCCATTTGCTTCTCCAGCTCATTTTACAAATGAGGAAACTGAAGAAATCAGGGTGAAATGGCTTGCCTCAAGTGACCTACTTGGTATATGTCTGAACTAGGATTTGAACTCAGGTCTTCCTGACTCTAGGTTTCATGCTGTATTCGTTGGGCTGACTACTTCGTATTGGCTCTATTATAGAATCCAGCAATAGCAAGGTTGTAGGTGAGAAGCAGTGTCAGAAAACTACTTTTCTTTTGTGAACCTCAGTCGTCACATTTGCAAAATAAGTATCATGGGCTGAATGGTCTCTAACATCCCTCATAGGCACCCTAAATTTGAATTCTGATTCCAAAGTTAATATTGATCCAAGTTATAGTTGGAGATGGGATGTGTGTGTGTGTGTGTGTGTGTGTGTGTGTGTGTGTGTGACCAAGGCATTAAGTCCAGACATCTGAGATTCAGAGTACAGGAAAAAAGGGCAGGGAACAAGCATTTATATAGTACCTACTGTGTCCAGGCACTGTGCTAAGCCCTTACAAATATATTTCATTTGATATTCACCTTAACTCTGAGAGATAGGTGCTGTTGTTATCTCCATTTTACAGATGAGGAAACTGAGGCAGAGTTGAAGTGACTTGGCCAAGTTCACACAGCCAGTAAGTATCTAGACCAGATTTCAACTCAGTTCTTCCTGACTCCAAGCCCAGCACTCCATCCACTATACCATCAACTTACTCTAAAACCAAGGAGCAAGGCAAGAAAGGGACATTAGCAAGTTTGGGGTAAAGAGGCTGAGTGAAAAGAGTATTGGATTTGGAATCAGAGGAGACCTGGGTTCAAATCCTGACTCAATTCTCACTTACTCTTTAAGACTGCTAAGTGGCATAGTGTACAATGTGGTGGCCTTGGAATCAGGAGGATGTGAGTTCAAATCCTGTCTCTGAAGCTTACTAGTTGTGTGACATTGCACAAATTTAACTTCTGTCTGCTCTCGTTTCTTTATGTGTAAAATGGAGACAAAAACGGCACCTCCTTCCTTGGGTTGTTATGAATATAAAAAGAGAAAATATAAGTAAAAGGCTTTGTAAATGTTAAAGTGTTATACAAATACTTGTTGTACTAATTATTATTAGGTTATGATTTGGAGCATATTTGTGTATGTTTCTTTTTGCCTCAGTTTCTTTATCTGTAAAATAGGTGACCTGTAAGATCCCTGTCCAGTTACAAGTGAGCTCACACAGCAGAGGACTCTGGATGTCTGAAACTCATCATTAGGCAACAGGATCATCAGGTCAACTTCTTGACCCTCAAGGGGCATTAACTTGCGTGAGGCAGGATTCTTGATCGTTGCATGGTAACATCTGCATCCATATTGGAAGGAACAGCACAGGACACTGGGGCCATGCAGTAGGAGATCTACACCTTCAAAGTTCAATTTCAGGGTCAACAGTAATTTAGGGCTCAACCTTCACTTGCTTAGAGTAAATCACAGAACCCTGGAATTTGGATCGGTATTGGACATTAAAGTTCATCCAGTCCAACACCTTCTTTTAAAAATATTTATCAGTTTACTTTTAGTTTTCATCATTCACTTTTCTAAGATTTGGAGTTCCAAATTTTCTTCCTCCCTCTCAAACTCCCCTCTTCCCAAGACAACATGCAATCTGATATACATGTACAATCATGTTAAACATATTAACACATTAGTCATGTTGCCAACACCTTTTTAAAGGTAAAAGAATCGAGGCCCGTCAGAGTGAAGTGACATCGTCAAGGTGCGCTATTGGTGGGATTCCTTGACTTCAAATCCACTGCTGCCTGTATACCAACCTTCCTCCCCTCTTTCCAAGAAGCAGGCAAGAGACCTTACAGTTACACGGGTTGCTTGGCATCTTATAAATCAAAACCCAAAGGACATTTGATGAAATCTGTCATTTTTCACATTGTATTGCTGTTGGAGAGAGAGAAAGAGAGAGAGAGAGAGAGAGAGAGAGAGAGAGAGAGAGAGAGAGAGAGAGAGAGAGAGAGAGAGAGAGAGAGAGAGAAGGAAGGAAGCAAAGAAAGGAAGGAAAAAAGGAAAAGAGAAAGGAAGGAAAAGCCATCAACCATAGACTCAGGCCAATGGAATCATGAGCAGTGCCATAGAATTGAGCTCATACAGGCCAAACCAGGCCAGACCAGCTGAATTGCTTGGAGTAAGAGGAGGAGGGGAGAGGGGGGCTATTAGAGGCGTAATCACTCTGGCTTCATAGGGGAGGAGAATGGAGCCTCTTCCTATAATGAAGCTAGAGAACTATTAAAAATCTGGGCATCGCAGCTCAGCAGTTCAACCCAAATCGCCTTGGCGATGAGCCACCTGGGCAGAGCCTCTGACCAAAGGGCCACAGACAAGAGGCAAGGTGATTGGAAGCTCAGCCCGTCAGGAGGAGATGTCGACTGCTCTGCCACTGAGAATTAGGGCAGCTCTTACTTTGATATCTGTCCTGGTCATTAGTGAAGATGTTAAGAGTACATTAAGAAAATTGCATCTGATACAAAATTAGGACTTGCTGCAGACGCCGAGCGAGGTAGAAAATAATACCTGATGAACCAGGCCAAAGTGAAGGTGAAGCCGCGATACAAGCTCCCACTTGGAAAGCCAGGAACTGATGTGCAGGAAGAGAGTGGGCAGTGATGCATAAAAGGGAGTAAACCTTTTATGTCCAAACAATGGCTTTAATCAGAGTGTGCCCTCTCTAATGTTTTCCTTATGACCTTCTTCGGTGGGACTGCATTTAATTCATCTGTAGACAAGGAGTTGTTACCTATTAAGTTTTGCCAGATGAATTCTGACTTGGCAGGTCTCATCCTTGCGCCTTCAATATGAGGGGCTGGCTTCTCTGTCTCCTCATTTGCTTAGGGTCCTGTTCCTTGGAGTTTAGCTTATCTGTATGTTTTGTATTTCATCTTCTAGGTATGTGTTTTCCCCCATAATTGAAATAATGTACTGTAAACTCCTTGAGGGCTGGGTCTATTCTCATTTTCTTTGTCTTTGTATTTTCTACTCCTAACCGAAGATCTGAAACTTGTTTTTTAATTAGACCTGTGATTTCATTAGGATAGGGTGCTCCCTGGTAAGGCAGCTATGTGACACAGTTGGATAAAGTACCAGATGTGGAGTCAGGAAGATGACTGCAAATTCAGCCTCAGACACTTACTAGTTGCATGACTCTGGGCTTAACTTAAACATTTAACCCTGTTTTCCTCAGTTTCCTTATCTGTAAAATGAGCTGGAGAAGGAAATTGCAGACCATTCCAGTATCTCTGCCAAGAAAACCCCAGATTGGGTCTTGAAGAGCTGACCATGATTGAAATGATTGAACAATGTCAAAAACAACAACTTTCCCTCCCTCCCTCCCTCCCTTCCTTCCTTCCTTCCTTCCTTCCTTCCTTCCTTCCTTCCTTCCTTCCTTCCTTCCTTCCTTCCTTCCTTCCTTCCTTCCTTCCTCCCTTCCTTCCTTCCTCCCTTCCTTCCTTCCTCCCTTCCTTCCTCCCTTCCTTCCTTCCTTCCTTCCTCCCTTCCTTCCTTCCTTCCTTCCTTCCTTCCTTCCTTCCTTCCTTCCTTCCTTCCTTCCTTCCTTCCTTCCTTCCTCCCTCTCTCCCTTCCTTCCTTCCTTCCTTCCTTCCTTCCTTCCTTCCTTCCTTCCTTCCTTCCTTCCTTCCTTTTTCTTTCCCCTTCTGTACAACTTAAAGCCTGTGACATTAACTAGGGACACTGACAGTCAGGACTTGAACCCAGACTTTTGTGATCCCAATGCAAGTTGTCTATCCATTATGCCATATTCCTCCTTGCCCAGAACATCAGAGGTATTTAGTAAATGTTTATTGAATTGAATTGTGGAATGTGGAAACATCTTCCTTTGAGGAGCAGATGAGCTTACTCCTGCAGCGATGCTGAGGAAGCCAGTGTCTTCAGAAGGTACTTCAGTAAAGTGAGAACATTGAGTGACCCAGAACTTGGGATCCCAACCTATGGCTGATCAGCCTGTTATTAGACAAGCAGTCCTGCAGAGTGATTCGGTCACAGAGTTCGAAGGTACCGCAGGAGTCATCAAATTCACCTCTTATCTGATGCAAAAACCCTCACAACAAAACTAAAAATAACAACAAGCAGTTCTGTAACCTTTTAAGGTTTTCCGAGAGTTTTACCAATATTGATTCATTGGATCCTCTCTATAGCTCCAGGAAATAAGGGCTATTGTTATCCCTACTTTATAAATGAGAAAATTGGGGCAAATAGAGCTGAAGTGACTTGCCCAGGGTCACACAGCTTGTAAGAGTCTGAGGTTGGACTTGAACAATACCATCTAGCTGCCTCCACAAAATATTCCTATGTTCTGCATTAAATGGGCATCTAATAAATGTTTGTTGATGGAAGGAATGAATCTCCAACACGTGTTTATGGAGTATCTGCTTGAAGAAATCCAATTATGGGGAGCTGCCTACCTTTGAAGGCATATCCCCTTCACCGAGCCCCCATAGTGCTGGTGTTTTCCCCTGTTGAGTATCTCCCCTATGTCCCATTTGTATCGTTTGTGCATAATATGCATATTGTCTCTCCCATCAGACTGTTGCCTCTTGGACCGCAAGGATCAGTTTTTCATTCATTCATTCATTTGTTTGCTTATTTATTATTCTTTTGCTTGTTTTTGCATCTCCAGCACTTAGCTCAGTGCCTGGCACACAGCAGACATTTAATAAATGTTTGTTTGCTGATTGACAACACTGTTTGCTGGAAAGTTCTTCCTAATTTGAGCTGGAATTTGGCTCTTTGTAACTTGAACCAGCTGTAAGGCCATAAAGGGTCATAGAAGGAGAAAATGGGATGCTTGCCTAGGAAGAGGACAAAGAGTTATCTGCCAGTCAGGCATCCCCCAGAATTCACCGAGGTATATGATTAATGATAATATGTGATTAATTACCAGATGAAGGGTGTAGACCAAGTGTGGGGAGCCTGTAGTCTCAAGGTCACATGTGGCCCTCTGGATGATCAAGCATGGCCCTTTGATTGAATCCAAACTTCATAGAACAAATCCCCAGATTTGGATTCAGTCAGAAGGCCACACTTGAGGACTTAGAGGGCCACATGAATGTGTTCTGTGAAGTTTGGATTTAGTCAAAGAGTCACACTTGAGGACCTAAAGGACCACATGTGGCCTCAAGGCCACAGGTTCCCCACCCCTGGTATAGATCAAAAGATATTGAGTCATGTTCAAAAAACTACTGATGAGCAAGTAACTGAAACAAGATATGTTCTTTTGATTTATATTATTATAGGGGATAAAACAGAGGCCAGTGAGTAATTATGCAACAAACGTATATCAGGTAAAAAGCAAATCATTGCAATCCATTCAGGACGCAATTACTCTGTCTAAGGCTGCCTGCTCCTTGGAGACAAAAATGAAGCAGCCCCTGCCCTCAAGGAGTTTCTAGAATACTGGGTGGCTATAACATGTTCACAGATAAGGAAATACAAAGTAACCTGAGGAAAGAGAGGGTACCTAACAACAGATGTGGAAATACTGGGAGGATAGGGGGAGTGGAAAGTGAGAAACTCAGAAAAAGGCCTCCAGAAGGAAGCAGCCTCTGAGCTGAGCCTTAATGGGACACGGAGGCTCCAAGAGAAGGAAAACCAGGAGCCCAAGGTGCCCTGTAGAGTGTGGGGGGATGCTAGCACCTAGTGTTTAACTTAGCAGCTGAGAAAGTAGTAAACCATGTGTAAAGTACATTCTAGAAATGCATGACAGACATGTATAAAGGTGTGGGATTGAGACAGGAAATGATGAGATACTGAGGAAGATGATATAGTGCATTGAGTGCTAGGCTGGACTTCGTGTTAGAAAGATATGCATTTGAATCCTGTCTCCTGTCTCTTGCCAACTGGGTGACTCTGGACAAGTTGCCTCTGGACCTCAGTTTCTTTATTTGTAAAATTGTGGAGCAGGGAACTCTGTGGCATCTAAAGTCTTTTTTGCAACTCTAAATCTACAATCCTAAGTACTAGGAAAATATATGAAACAAGAAATCATTATTAAGAATATGCCCAAGGGGGTGGCACATCAGTACCAGTAGTCATGTTCATTTTTCAATCTATATGACTCTTTGGATGCTTCTGTTTAAAGTATATATTTGGGTGTTGATGCTACCCACCTGCCCTGTAACTGCAGCAAAGGCTTCTTGCAGCTCAGTAGGGTGGGTTGCTCTTCTAAACATTTGCCAGATTGTTTCAGGAAGGTAACAATGAACTTAAATTCGCTCCACCTTGGTTTCCTCATCTGTAAAATGGGGATAATAACAGCTCCTACCTCCTAGGCTTGTTGTGAAAGACGGAGTAAAATAGTAAAGGACCAAATAAAATCAACTAATCAGACTCATACAAATAGCTAGCATTTATGTGGCACTTTAAGATTTATAGTGTCTTACAAATATCAATTCATTTTATCCTTACCACCTGCCCCCTGGAGGTAGTTACTACGATTATCCCCATTTCACAGATGAGGAAACTGAGTCACAGAGTGGTTAAGTGACTTGCCCAGGATCACATGGCTGGTAAGTGTTGGTGGTCTCACTTAAATTCAATATACATGCAAGTCAAGACGTTGCCATCGCGATGTCATTCGTCCTCTTTGAGAGCGAAGGGCAAACAGTGATGACAGCCACTTAGCAATAGCATTGAATGTGCCAGAATGGATTAGACCATACAGGTCAGTAACTGGTAGAGATAGGATGTGATCCCAGGTTCTCTGCCTCCAAATCCAGTACCCTGTGAGAGAGAGATCATTTTGAGGGGAGTAGAGTCCCAGGCAAGGAGCAGTGGGAGAGACCCCCCCGGCAGGTTCTGTGGTTCTGTGTTGCAAAGTCCAAATGAGAAGCCAGGGCAGGCCTCCATGGTTACCCCCACCCCTCGGTATCCTCCCTGACCAAACTCCTGAGTGGGTTTCATTGCCAGAGAGTTCTCAGCCTGGAGTGTACACAGGTGCGCTCTATCTGTCCTGCCCGCAGGCTCCTGGTATAAACAGCGCATCAGCAACTGCTACCCAGCGTGGGTTTATTGAGGCAAACATGTCCAGGTTAAGGTGGCCCCAGGGCCGTGTGATCACAGGGCGCAGCACTCCAATAGAACATATTTCTGTTTTATTTCTTAAACAGATTCAGGCGCACAGGATGAGGCACGGCTCCTGCATGAATGGTTTAAGCTGGTCCTGGAGAAGAATAAATTAATGCGATATGAATCTGAGCTCTTGATCATGTAAGTAAAGGAACACAGACAACAGTGAGGCTGAGGCAGGCTGCGGGGAGGGGGGGCAGCTGCCCCTCTGCTCCGCGCCCCTGTTTTCCCTCCTGATGCATGGACAGCCCTGATTGAGGCAAATTGCCACTTTATGTCTTGCATATCATATGCCTATTAGTGAGAACACTCTCCAGTTGTCCATTCCCAGCACTGAGGCTTATAGCACACAGAGATTCTGCATGGTTATAATAGAGATGGAAGAGCAGGCTTTCTGTCTGGCTCCTATTGAGAAGGGAATGTGTGGCCTGGGAGCCAGGAGACCTGGAGCAGGTCCTGTCTCCAACTCTGGCCCTCTCTGGGTTCTAGTTCCCCTATCCAGAAAAGAAAGGGGATGGCGGTATAGGCAAAATCCTTGCTTCCTGTGTGTGCTTGCAGACCCTTGCTCTGCTATGATGTCTCATCATCCTTCTCTCTTTTTACATTTATACCAATCAATTATACTGTCCTCTCCTGGATGAGAGAGAGAGAGAGAGAGAGGGAGAGAGAGAGGGAGAGAAAGAGAGAGAGAGAAGGAGAGAGAGGGAGAGAGAGAAAGAAAGGAGAGAGAGAAAGAAAAAGAGATACTTTATATTATAAATATGTTATATATGAAATATATACAATATTATATATGAGAAATATAGGTATCATGTGAGATATATGTTATAAATATATATGATATAGATATACATGAAAAACACAACACACATGTGGCTACATGTGCATGGTGGCCTGTATATACACACATGCATGTATATACATAGGATTATATGTATGTATAGATATATACATATATACATATACACACATATACATATATACCCCCTTCTCTCTTCTGACACTACCACCACCCTGGTACAGGCCTTTATCACTTTGAGCCTCTTGTTGAGCTCTCTACCACAGGTTTCTCCCTGCCCTAATCCATCCTCCCCTCTGCTGCCAACATGACTATCCTAAAGAGCAGGTCTCATCATATCATCTCCCACCCGTTGTTCAAGAAAATCCAGTGGCTCCCTATTACCTTTAGGATCAAATATCAATTCTGTTTGGCTGTTAAAGCCCTCCCTAGCCTGGCCCTGTCCTACCTTTCCACTCTTCTCAGACTTTATTCCCCTATGTACAATTTGTGATCCAGGGACAGTGGACTCCTGGATGTCGCTCACACAAGATGCTCTTCTTCCAGCCATGCCCTTTCTCTGGTTGTCCCCCTCCTCTGGAATTGTCTGCCTTCTCTTCTTTACCTCTTGGCTTCCCTGGCTTCCTCAGAGTCTCAGGAAAAATCCTGCCTTCTTGCAAGATGCCTTTCTCCAGTTCTCCTAAATGCCAGTGCATTCCCTGTCATCCCCACTCCCGGATTGCCTCCAGTTGCTCTATATCTACATCTTATCTGTGCATACTTGTTTGCAGGCTGTCTTCCCCATTAGACTGTGAACTCCCTGAGAGTGGGGACTCTTTACTTTTTATATCTCCAGTGCTTAGCACAGTGCATGACACATTGTAGGTGCTTAATAAGGGCTTGATGACTGACTGGCTGAAAAGTTCTCAGCCCAAGGGTCTTGGAACTTTTCATATTTTACTAACTGTATTTTGATATAATTAGTTCCCTTTGTAATCATCTGCATTTTATTTTATATATTTAAAATATTATTCCAAGGAGTCCATAAGAGTTTTCCAAAGTGGCCCATGATGCATAAAAAAAGTCAAGAACCCCTGTTATAGGACCATATAAAAGGAATAGTCTTGCAATTGAGAGTGGTCCCTTGTCGGGGTGGGATGACACCAGGCCTTCCTCAGAAACAAAAAACTCTCCTTCATTAAAGCTACCATCCTGCCTGCTGCAATTACACCTCTGGAGCACAGATGTGCCTGGCAGGGTGGGAAGGGTTGATCATAGGCTCAAAGAGTCCAATCTGGAAGACTCTTGAGGTCATCTAGTTCAATGCCCTCATTTTGTAGATAAGGAAATGGAGACCAAGAGGGATGGAAATATGAAAACTCCATCAAACCAACATTCTGACCTGGATTTGGGGGTTCTCCCATCAATCTTTGGTTCCTCTAATTCCATATCACCACCCTAGATATAAGCTACTTCCTCTACCCGTTTTTTTTCCACCTATATATTCTCATTCCCATATGACTTAACCCTATCTCTCTTTGTCTCTTAGCCAACCACATTTCCTCTGTTCCCTTTGAAACCCCTCTTCCCCATTGTTAAGAAGTTTCCCTTCATTTTTATATCTTCCCATTGTATATTTATATATCATATATATGTATATATATAATGTATATCCTCTATGTATTTATATATTGTTTATATATGTATAGCCTTTGTTTATATATATACACACACACACATGCACACACACACATATATATATATGTGTGCGTGCGTGTGTACCCTTTATGTGTTTCTTTTTGATATCTTCCTTTCTATCTCTTGACACCAATGGAAGCCTGGTTTCCTCCTGAGGATCCCACACCTACTCCCACCCTCTCCATTGCTCATTCTCTCCTCCCATTGCACTCAGAGGATGGGACCAGCAAGGGCAGTAGCCATGCTCCTCACTTCCCATCATTCCCATCTCTTCATAGCTGTTTTTTGATATTCGTGAAATCTATTGTATTTGACCACCTATTGATTTAACTGGACATCTGTGGCTAACTTGACTGTTAAAACTGGCTTCAGTCATCCTTTGCCCTCCAAGATCACCTTCTACCTTAACCAATGACTTCAGCACTTGGTTTGCATTTTCCTCTTTTCCACATCATCTACTACCCCCTTCAGTGACTTTAAAAATCTTTCATGAGACCTCTTCTAAAAGTATGAGCTTGTACAACCTCCATGCCCACCCTGTCTTGATGACCCATCTGGGTGGTCACTCATTAGTGAGACCTCGCTGTCACTTGGAAGTGACCCACCTCTGAGAGAGCGAAATCCAAAGTTCTTCCTCTTTCATCTTTTGTCTAATTCTTTCTCCCTTGTACCCTTACTCTCATTAGGATATACAGATTTTCATTCTCTTCTTTTTCTCCCTTTCCAGGATCCCATGACTTCAAAGATTTTATGGGGAGTTATTTACCAAATTTAGCAAAGTGTTTCTTCTTTTTTCCCTCTCCTTTTTATTTTTCAAACTTAAATACACAATAAGAAAAGAAAAAGAAACATAAACTTAAATATTGAAACTTAAATAAAAAATAAGAAAAGAAAAAAAAGCATGATCATGTGCACAGCAGAACATTAGAGTGGATTCAAAATATACTGTAATAAATTTTCATTTCCAGAAAGACTATAAAATAAATACTCCACGTTGTGTTGAGAGCTGTTCATCTTTTCTTTGCTTCCTTGTTAGTTTTCTTTTGTTTTCTGCTATGCATTTTTCACCTTGTTCTCCACCCCCTCCCTTTCCCTGACTCCCAGAAGGCTTCAATTAAACATATATATATATATATATATATAGATAGATAGATAGATAGATAGATAGATAGATAAATAGATAGATACACATATACATACCTATGTAGACATACACTTTCCCTAACAAATGCTACTTCTGATCTTTCCTTCTGTGTTTGTGCATAGCTCCTATTTCCTATCCCTCCTCACTCCTCTACTTTACTCCTACCCACAACCTTGCTCTTCTATTACTTAATCTATCCCCCCTCCCAATGATCCCCCCCTTATCCTCCCATTCCCATAAATCTACAAAGCTTTTCTTCTTAATAAATCTCAGACCAGCCCAGGCTTAGCCATTACAAATTCTGAATGAGCCAAACCAGAATTAATAAGGTTTTGTCATTCAGTAATTAAATAAATATTTATCAAGGCCCTTATTCTGGGAAGTCAGTTGTGCTATGTGCTAAGGAGGATGTGGCATGTATGCAGAGAAATATCGTATAAAGTATTATCTTTAAATCTCACACTTGATGGAGCAGGGGATGGGGAAGGAAGGGGACGTGCAAATGTGAGGCTCTGTCTTCAAAAATCCCACCACAGACGCTTCTTAACTGGGTGGCCTTCAGAAGTAACTTAGCCTCCCTGTGCCTCAGTTTTCTCCACCTTAAAATAAGGGGCTTAAACCTTAGTTGGTCAGAAACTCTAGACACTCCAGGTCCCCTTTTTCTTCAAAGAGTGAACCTTGACAATAAGCACCAAGAACTGCCTGGCCATGAGTTTGTGTCTTCCCTTCCACCACGCCCCAGGGGATGCCTAGAGTTGAAGTAGAGGGAGAGCGCTCTTGCAGAAGGTGGAAGCTGAGTCTTGAGGGAAGCTGGGGAAGTAAGTGGGGAGAGCGTTCCTGATGTAAGGAACGGCCAGGGAGATGTCTCACAGTTGGAGAAGAGAGGAAACCCAAGGGCAGCATGAGGGAATAAAGAATATGGGAAAGGGCAAGTTTATGAAGAACTTTAAATGTCAAACAGAGGACTTTATTTAATCTGAGGCTAATAAGGAGCCACTGGAGTTTGTGAAATAAGGGGCTGAATGGTCAGACCTCCCCTCCCCCTTTTAAAATTCAGTTTTATTTTCAGTTCCAAATTCTCTCCATCCCCCGCACGTTGAGAAGGCAACAAGTAAGTTACCCATTATACGTACAAAGCCACGCAAAAAGTATTTCCACTTTGTTGTCGTAGTTCGTTCGTTTCAATCACGTCTGACTCTCTCTGACCCCATTGGGGGTTTTCTTGGCAAAGCTGCTGGAGTGGCTTGCCATTTCCTTTTCCAGTTCATTTTACAGATGAGGAAACTGAGCTAGAAAGTGTTTGAGGCCAGATTTGTCACATTAGCCGTGTCCAAAAAGAAAAAAAAAACAAGGAAAAGAAAGAAAGAGAAAATATGTGCTTTATCTGTACTCTGATTCCATCAGGTCTCTCTCTGGAGGCGGAAAGCACTTTTCTTCGAATTTTTTGGAATAGTTGTGGATCATTGTATTGATCAGAGTAGCTAAGTCTTTCTTAGTTGATTTTCCTTACAGTTGCTGTTTCTGTGTAGCTTATCTTTCTGGTTCTGCTCACTTCACTTTGCATCAGTTCATACGTGCTACATTTTTCTGAAACCATTGTCTTCTTCGTGTCTTACGGCATAAGAGTATTCCATCACACTCATATACCATAACCTGCTCAACCATTCCCCGATTGATGGGCATCCACCTCCGCTTCCAATTTTTTTCAGTATCACAAAGAATTGCTCTACATGTTTTTTTACATATGGGTCCTTTTCCTTTTCTTTGATTTTGTTGACTGTCAACCTGGCAGTGGAATTTCTGGGCCAAAGAGTATGCACAGTTTTATAACTTTTGGGGCATAATTCCACATTCACCAGAGTGGTTGAACTGGTTCATAGCTTTGCCAACAGTGAATTAGTGTACCTATTTTCCGATATCCCATCTGTCATTTGTCATTTTCCTTTTCTGTCATCTTAACCAATCTGATGGGAGTGAGGTGGTACATCGGAGTTGTTATAATTTGTATTTCTCTAGGTATTAGTGATTTAGATCATTTTAATATGATGATTAACAGATTTAATTTCTGAAAACTGTTCATATCCCTTGATTATTTACCAATTGGGGGATTAAATTTGGCTTAATTCTCTATATAATGAAAATGAGACCTTTATCAGAGAAACTTGTTGCAATTTTTTTACCCAGTTTTCTGCTGTTCTAGTTTTGGTTGCATTGCTTTTGTTTGTGCAAAAATTTTTAATTTTATGTAATCACAATCATCCCTTTTACCTCCATGAGCCTCTCTATCTCTTGTTCTGTCATGAACTCTTCTATCCATAGATCTCTGACAGGCAGACCTACACTTCAGAAAAATCACCTTGGTGACTGACCTGAGTTTTAAAAATTTATCTAATAATGTCTCCCCTGATACAATTGACCTAAACTAAAATTCCTCCCTGGAGGCTTACTAGCTATGTAACCTTGAGCAAGTTGCTTATCCTCTCTGAGCCTCAGTTTTCCTTATCTGTAAAATGAGAGGACTTGGTTTGAATGGCTTCTAATGTTCCGTCCACTCTGGTCCTGTGATGGGTAACTAACTTAGTGGCTGTTTTGAGGATCAAATTACATAATATAAAATGGGCTTAGTGAACTTAAGGTGCTTTCTGTTAACTATAAATATTATTATTGTGGAACAGTAAAGCTGTAAGTTCTACAGATATTAATATCTTGATCCTACAAATGAACAAAATTAAAGCTCAGAGAGGTTGATTGACAGGTCTGTGGCCACAAGTTAGTAAACATCAGAGGCATGATTTGAATCCAGTTCTTCATGATTCCAAGTGCAGCCCTTTATGTACTTGACAAAAGAACCACAGGCCAGGTCCTTTTAGTCATTCTAGAAATGGGGACCACAGGGGCAGCAGAACTCAATAGGGAAGTCCAGAGACAACACTTCCAGAAGGATGAGAAGATACTTTGATTACATATTAATTTGAGGTAATCACTAACATTTATTATCTTTTCCTATTTTGTCATGCTCAGGGCTCAAGAATTAGAACTGGAAGACCACCAAAGCAGGCTGGAACAGAAGCTAAGAGAAAAAATGTCCATGGAAGGTGAGTTAAGGGGACATTGTTTTAGACTCACATCAAAAAGAAAGGGATGGGTCCTGAGCAGAGAATTCAGTTCAATTTAGAAAGCATTTCTTAAGTCTGTATTTTGTGCCTAACACTGTGCTGCTGAGTGCTGAGGGTACAAAACCAAAAGTGACCCAACCTCTATCCTTAGAGAATTTATATTTGGAGCGGGAAGAAGCTATAGGTTGAGAGATACAAAATATACCAACGTATGGAAATGCAAAGGAAATCCATGTCATTGTAGGGGGACTTGTAGCCTCCAAGTCGCTGCCCCTCCATTGGCCAGTCTGGCCCTTTACATGCAAACTAATTTGGGGAAGGGAAGATACAAGCAATGTGTCAAGGAGTATCAGGAAAATCCTTCTGTAGGGGCTTAAAGGCCCTTGAACTGAACCTAGAGGCAGGTGGAACATTCTCAGAGACGGATGAGGAGGGAAGGCACGTCAGCAATAGGGATAAGCCGAAACAGAAGACACAGAGGAAGAACGTGCATGTAAAGAAGAGCAGCCAGAGGCCAGTTTGGCCAGAATATAGAGTAAGTAAGGAGGAATAACATAAAGAGTCTGGAAAGACAAGTTGGAACCAGGTCTCGAAGGGCCTTAAATGCCGAATAGAGGCATTGATATTTTATCTTAGAGGCAACAGGTAGCCTGTAAATCTTCTTTAGAAAGAGAGTGACATGGTCAACTCAGGGCTCTAAACATGTCTCTTTGGTGATGATGTGGATGATAGATTGGAAGAGACAAGACTGGTAGCAAGTAAATCAATGAGGAGTATATGTAGTATACGCCTATAGTATATGTAATGTAATACAGCAGAAAGAGTGCTGGATTGGGAGGTAGACTTCTGAGGGTCTCGGAAATTATTTTAAAAAGGATAACCCCAGGTTAAGAGGGCTGCAGGCCAGTTCTCAGTGAGAAGGGGCTAGTTGGGGGGGGTCAGGCAGGGAAAGGGGAATGAAGGAGGAGGAGAAGTGAAGTCTCTACAAGAAGCAAGCAGGTTGCAAGGAGAAGGATGAATACTGGAAAAATCAAGGCAGACCTCATGACTGAAGGCTTAGGGGAGGCTCCTCTAATTGCACAGAACTTAATGTCAGATTTATATGCCTGGATACTGAGTTTAATTTACCACAGTACAATTTGGTGAGGGACATACTACTAAAAATCACTTAGCCATACTTTATTTTGAATTCCTTACTGAGCATTCATAACCGTACTCTGGTCACATATGGTCCCTGCTTAAATGCGGTAGCTTTTAATTAGGCTGCATTAGGAAAAAAAAAAGAAGAAGCTGATGGCAAAGGGAAGGCAGCATGTCTACCGTGAATAGATTTCACCATTTCCTTTAAGGAAAATGCTCCATTCTGTTTCATATTTTATACCCTCCCACACAACCTCATTTGTCCTTGGAAGTCTAAGGGTTTAATTACAAAATTTAATCCAACAAGCATATATTAACCATCCCTCCATACTAGGTAATAGGGATACAAATTAAAAAGTCCATGCCTACCATATGCCAGCCACTGGAAAGAGCCCTGGGCATACAAAAACAAAAACCCATCTCAGCTCTCAGCGAATTCAATATGCAAACATCTATGTACAGACAAGATATAGACAGGATAAATTAGAGGCAATCTCTGAGGGAAGGCACTAAGATTAAGGACGATTTAGAAAGACTTCTGGAAGAAGATGGAACTTAAGCTGAGACTTGAAGGAACCAGGGCACTGAGCAGGATAAGATGAAAATGGAGAGCACTCCAGGCATGGGAAACAGACAGTGGGACTGGAAGAAAGATCATGTGTTCGAGGAACACTGGCAGGGAGGCCAGTATTACACTGTCACTATGAGACAGTTCTTACCCTCAGGGCTCTAACATTCTACTTAGGGGAGGTCGGGGGTGATAAAGAACATACACACTTATTAGTGATGTGCATACATATGTATATATTACACACAAAGAAATTTCAGGGAACAGGGCACAAGCAACTGAGACTACCATCAGTTGTCGACGGAATGATTGCCTCATGATTTTATATCCATTCTCCTTGGGATTGGAGCTGCCCCACGCTCAAGGTATCTTAGTGTATCCATAGCCGTTAGGGATATTTCCTCGTTAATTTCATTTCCTATTTATTGAATAACAAGAGACCCTGAATCAACAGCGAAGAATGTAAGTATTAATAAAATAAACACCCTGGCTGATTTTAACACAAGTGATTTCTTCCCCCCCCTCCCTTTTTCCTTAGAGAGTGAAAAAGATGAAAAAGTTCGAAATGAGGAACAGGAGATTTTCACCAAGATGATGAGAGTGGTTGAACAGAGGGACAAACTAGTGGATTCCTTAGAGGAGCAGAGAGTGAAAGAAAAAGCTGAAGATCAACACTTTGAAAATTTTATGTTATCTCGAGCTTATCAACTCAGCAGATCATGAAGAAGCCTGGGTGCATGCATCTCAATCATTTGTGGCAGCTCAAGGATCTTGTGGGTCAGAAAAAGAATAACTTAGTTGCCTGATGAAACATGATTGTGGAAATTCTTCTACTAGAGCTGTAACACTGGTGGGCAACTAGAGGTATACCCCAGGGGGAGTGAAATTTAGGGGACACAGAACACCACACTTGCAGCCCTTTCAGCAACAAAGAAACAAATGAACTTAGTATGTACAGCAGCTATACCCTAAGGGAAGCTTTAACCTGGCACTGTCCTGCTCTGGGACTGGCATCACTGGGACTTGGGTAAATACTCCTCCCCATCACACAAATGTTATGTTATTGGCTCTGGGAGCAAAAATGACTAATTATAACACATTCTCTCTTTCAAGATTATAAACAGATAAACACAGGGGAAAAAATTCAGAGACAGATCTTTTTTAGCAAGGTAGAACTGTAGGGCACCAGATTATATTCTGAGGACCCAGGTTCAAATCATGTCTCTGTCACTTAGTACCTATGTGAATTTGGCAGTCGTCTCCCCCGGATTCAATCCTCATGTGTAAATGAAAGAATTGGACTAGATAACTTTTGAGGCTGCTTCTAGCTTGATAGCCATGCTCCTGTCATGATGCTAATAAAAAGTAGTCTAATCATGTGTATAACAGCTCTCACAGGTGTTCCTAGAGATTGGCCATTGGCCAAGTCACCAGACACTCCATTGCTCTCTCTGGGCAGTACCTGTGCCTGGAGAATGGACATCATCTTTTGTCCCTATGGAAGTCATACACACACAGACACACACACACACACACAGGCTTTACTGTTACAATTAAGACTGAGCTTTCTTAATCCTTGGATGTCATTGAGAGTGTTCTCTGTGCTTTAGCATTTTAAAAAGGCTTTTGTTTCCCCATTAATTTATCCATATTTACTTTTTTGTATGGGTGAACTGTTTTTAAATGTCAGAAGGAGGCTCCACTGCTGTAAAGATTAGATTAATATTTAAATTGGGTTTCAAGAGGAGGAGAAACCCCTTAGTCCACTGATGACACAAAGCAAACACCCAGTATAGCAGGTGTGAATTCAATCTAGGATCGGTTTAATTTACCAGGTGCATTTGCAAACCCTAACATAATGTACACAAGGGATGTACTTTTAATACAACATTTGAGTCCTAATTTTGTCCAAGTCCCAAACTGTTACTTAATACGAGAGGGATTAACAGCTTTGACAAAATGTTATAGGCTTAAAAATGTCTTGCCTTCAGGGAACTCTTATCTGGTAGGGTTCAGAACATGAAAAGGCAAGTTGGAGGGTGGTGAGGCTTTCCTAATTCATGATTCTCTGAGGGTTTTATGTACCATCCTTGATAGAAAAAAATGAGAGAAACTCTGATCTTGGGCATCAAAGATCCAACTGCTGTTTTAACTGCTGCTAAAATATGACAATATCAGGTCCCAATTAGTGTGAATAGTGGGTCCCTTGAAATGGTCACATGTATTCCAATTTGCACTATTCAAAATTATAACAATATAGGAAATTGGTTTCAACCCAATAGGAATATGCGGGATGAATTCAAATAAGAATTTTTTCTTTTTTCTAAACCATGTGGGCAGTGTTTTCTTGCTGATTGGTAACTAGCTCATGGACTTCTGTACTCCTGCATTTCCATGTCCAAGCTCCAGATTTCTGAGGTTTCCATTAGTGGTTGCCATGAGTCCCATGACAGTGGGTGTAGAAGTTGAAGCCTTTGGATCAATCAGAAGAGAATGATGATTTCCCAGCCTCTTCAAAGAACTGTCATTAGCCAGGAAGATCACTACATCCTGGGTATCTCTGTTGGCTCGGGTTGGTTGAAGGCTTTGTTATTAGGTAAAAGGTGCTTTTCTTATCTTTGCCTAGGACTCAAGGATTATGTAATTAATTTGACTCATTATAACTTTAAAATCTTTATAGTAAGTTAATCTGTGAAACCAATATCTGTGTCCGTGACTGCCTAAACCACCATAACAACACCTTATGTAAAAAAACAAAACAAAATGGGGGAGGGAGAACTGTCAGATGGTTAAAGTCCAGTCTTTCTGTGGTAGACTTTCATTCATTGAATTGGCCCATCCATCATCTTGGTATTTATCTAGGAACACATATCTCCTCATACCTTGAGTTCTGAGTTAACCATGGGCTATATGGTCAGGTTGTCAAAATCAAGGCTGTCAATGCCTGGCTTTCTATTGTGAGAAGTTAGGCTTAGCCCTTATTCTGAGAGCATAGAGCTGCAAGGTACCACACTGGCCTTAGAGTCAAGAAAGACCCAGGTTCAAAAAATTACTTAATATTTGATATTTGTCAAATCATTTAAACTTTCTGAACCTCAGTTTGCTCATCTATAAAATAGATCTAATAGTAATGAAAGCCTTCCTCTCATGGGGCTGTTATGAGGATCCAGTGAGATAGTACGTATACAGTGGTTTGTAAACCTTAAAATACTACTACTATTAAAACTTATGGTGTTTGGGACACCTTGTATAAAACATCAGCTGCTCTTATTATCTGCCTATCTATTTACTTGTGTATGAGTTGGTAACAGCTAATAAGACTCTCTTATAACTCTGCTATTTCTGTATTATCCTATGGGGGAGGTATGTTCATATATCAGTACATAAAGCTATTGAGTTGCCCAAGCCACATTGGCAATAGGTTCTTTGATAATAATCGTTGTTACTTATGTAGCATTTTCAGATTTGCAGAGCACTTTGACATTTATTAAACACCTACTGTGTGCCAACCAGTGTGCTAAGCACCCGGGATACAAAGAGAGTCAGACAGTCCCCTGCCCTCGTGGAACTTACAGTCTCATAGGGGAGACAACCTGCAAACAAATATATACAAATAATTGATATACAGGATAAATAGGAGCTCATTAAAATAGGGAAGACACCATTAAGACAGGGTGGAAAAGGCTTCTACAATTTTAGTTGGTACTTGAAGGAAGTCAGGGAAGCCGGAAGGCAGAGATCAGGAGAAAGAGCATTCCAGGTTTGGGGTGGGAGGTAGAGAGCGGATATAGTAAGATAAAATGCCAGTGTCTTGTTCAGGAAACAGCAAGGAACCACTGACTCCAAGAGTGTGTGCATGGATCATGCTATAGTTTGTCCTTCATTCTCAAAGAGGACTATGACATTATGAAGATGATGCCATGACTTGCAAGTGGATTAGATTTAAGTGAGGAAGGACTGTGTAAAGTCACCTGCCTCACTGTCTCCTCCAGAGCCATGAGTGGATGAATATAAGGCATAAGAAGACTGAAAGGGGGAAGTGGGAGGTTTTGAACACTCAACAGAAAATTTTGTACTTGATCCTAGAGCAAATAGGGAACCACTGGAGTTTACTATTGTTATTATATGTTATGTTATTAAGTATAGGGTTGATGTGGTCAGACCTGCACTTTAGGAAAACTACATTTGTGTCTGAATGGAGGATGAATTGGAGTGGGGAATAGAGAGGTGATGAGGACCTGCACCAGAAGGGTGAGGAGAGAAGGGGATTCATTGGAGAGATGAAGCAAAGGTGAAATTGATAAAAGACCGGATATTGGGAGTGAGAGACAGTGACAAGTCCAGGATGACTTCTAGGTTCGAGCCTCAGAAGGAATAGTTATATAGGTAGGAGAACTAGGAGAGAGTGCTGTCCCAAAAATTTAGAGAAAGTGTCAAGGAGGAGTGATTGATAGTGTAAAAGGCTTCCGAGAGATAGAGGAAAATGAGGGTTGAGAAAAGGCCATTGGATTTGGCAGTTGAAGATCACTGGTAATGTTGGAGAGAGCAATTTTGGTCAAATGATGAGCTCAGAAGTCAGGTTCTGAAGAGAATGAGAGGAGAAAAAGTGGAAGCACATACTGTAGATTACCTTTTTGGGGAGGTTAGCCACAAGGGGCATTCCTAGCTCCATATCCTCCCAATAACTGAAATATTTGGTGGTGGTATTCAGTTTTTCAGCTGAATCCAACTCTTCATGACCCCATTTAAGGTTTTCTTGCCAGAGATACTAGAGTGGTTTGCTGTTTCCTTCTCCACCTCATTTTATAGATGAGGAAACTGAGGCAAACTGGGTTAAGTAATTTTCCCAGAGTCACACAGCTAGTAAGTGTCTAGTCCAGATTTGAACTCAGGTCTTTCTAACTCCAAGCCTGACACTCTATCCTCTGCATCACCTAGCTGCCCAACTGTGGTAATATTAGTATCATCCAAATTTTTCAAATGAGGAAACTAAAACTCTGTGTGAAAGCTGAAGCTAAGATTGAAACCTACAACTTTCAACTCCAGGGTTTTTTCCACTATGTAAAGCTATCTCCTCCAAGGATACTCTTAAAATTCAGCCTGTTCAGTATTAAGTTCATAGAGCCATATATCTAGATTTGGAAAGGGCCATAAATGCTATCTAGTCCCACCCCTTTATTTTACAGATGAAGAAACTGAGACCCGGGGAGAAGTGACTTGCTCAAGGTCACTCAGGCAGTCTATATCAAAGGTGGGATTTGAACCCAGGACCTCTGGCCTTCAAACTCTTTTCGACTGTACCAAAGTTCAAACCTGCCTAGAGATTCAAGTATGTGCTTTCTGGGGATGCTGATGAAATATGTGACCTGAGTGTCCTACACGCATTTGGTCATTTGCCTGGTATGGGAGATAGATTAATTAATCTATCTACTGAGATGGGCATATATTGAAGAGATTGATGTGAAAATGATTATCATTCTTCACTGCTGGGGTTTCTCAAAGAACAATGGCCACTTATGACACACAGGTTATGTTAATTGATATGAGAGATGTAACACTGTCCCTTTCTCTTCTAGAGTCTCTTATTTAAAGACCCAGTCTTATGTGACTGGTGGATAAAAAGTTTTAAAATTAAAATTGCAGTCTATTTACAATGCATGCTCATTCTGCCACCATTTAGAACAGAGAAGCTGCATCTGCATTGGCAAGGGGCTGATCACTGGACCGGAAGCCCATGAGACCTTGGATTTAGTCCTAGCTCAGCCACTAACTCACTATGTACTATAAAGTAACTATTCTCTCCACACCTCAACTTTCTCATCTGTAAAATGAGGAAGTTGGACTCAACCTCCTTCCCACTCTAAATTACGCAATTCAAATATTTGCATTGTTGAGGTTCACACAGTTGTTTTCTTTGGGTCTGTTAGGGCAGTACTATCTTTTCAAAATATATTCATACACTATTCTTAATGGATAAAGTGGGGGAAGTTTTATTTGGGGCTGAGAATACAGGAAAACGTTTTTAATTCATTACTCTCAATGGATGAAACATAAAATGGTTTCTTTGGGACTGTTAAGACAATGAAATCTTTTCAAAATGTTTCCATTCATTACTCTCAATGGATGAAACATTTCCCCTGGGATCATTTACACATAGTACCCTAGGCCTTTAGACTGTTGCACCTGTTTCAAGTAAATCTTCTTCTGTTATAGCATGAGTATGCTGTGGCCAAGGAAAGCATTTTCAAACAGTTGTGTTTTTTTTTAACCTCCCTATGAAAGAATAGTTGCTAGTAGCATCCTAAGGACATAGAGGAAACTCTTGGATCCAGATTCATGCAGATTAGGAGTGAAATCAAGGGATTCCAATTAGCCAAGGGGTGGACATATGTCAAATCTCTGCAGGGCTTGGCTTTGGTGGCTACCCTAGTGCCAGTGGGACTGTTTGCAGAGCAGAGGTGAAATGGTCCATGGAGCTGGAGTCATCAGCTCCAAGGTCAGCTCTCCCCAATATTCAGTTCAATCCTCATGTCCTCCTTCCTTCCCAAAAGAGCAAAAAGATAAGTTGCTATTCTTCCAGTGAATTCTGTCCTCTACTTCTTGTTCATAAGGGACATGTTTCTTTCACACTAAGATGATTTTTTATTTCTGCTGTTGGTATATTTCCTTTATGAGGAAAAAAAGCACAAGTTTGCATTTTGAGATCAGAAATAAGAGGGAGCTATTAAGCTGTGAAACACAACATGTGGTTTTATGGTTTCATTTGGAAGATGGTGTTTGGTAATATTAGGATAATTGGAATCATTAAGCACTGTCTTAAATGCAGCTACTACACCTCAGAGAGGGCCTGGAACATAAAGGAGGGGGTTGATGTCCCCTTTATTCTGTAGTCAAATGAAAAGTTCTTTTAGCCCATTTCTTTTACTTTAGGGAAGCAGATTGGCAGGTTTTGGCTTCAAGTCAAAGATGGATGAAAACCCCTGGGGGGTGGTTGATGGCAGAACCATCTAAATCTGGCCTGCATGAGGTGGGGCCTGTAGAAGGGCAGCTGGGAGCCGCAGGACTGGAGGGAACTGGGGAGATTGGATGTGGTTAGTGCCGGTTTAGGAGTTTATTGTAATAAGAAGCTTCATGTGCATGGGAAAGTCTCCCATTTCATTCCACTGAGTTCTGTTTTTTTTTTCAGTCAGTACTACTCAATGACTTGGGGAGAGGCATTAACATCACTCCAAAAGTTGAGGAGAAAAAACAGATTGAATGAGTTTTCCTTTTAATGCTGAAATGAACTAACAGTGACCAGCTGAAGGACTGAAAGCTCCAATTTTATCCTGCTTCATGGGATCATGGGATTTTAGGTCAAAACTGGAAGGAGTCTCAGGAGTCAAATAAGCCATCATCAAGCCTAGGGAAGCTTAAGCCCAGAGAAATGAAATGATTTACCCAAGGTCATCAACCTGAGAGGTGCAGCTCTAACAATTACAGTGCATGTTTCAATTGCAGTCTCCATGAGAGGACCTGGGAAAGGTTGGCCTATACAGAAGAATCTACAAAAATAACCTTGATCAGTATGTTTATATGGTGGGTGGGACACCTGGCAAACTTAGCCCCCTGCAACCAATTTGGCAGGGGGCCGTTTGCAGAAGAACAATTAGTGGAGGAGGAGGGGGAGCAAACCTTCGTTTCAGATGTCACAGGGCTCCATATCGAAAGCTATTCCCCAGGCATGGGCCAGGTAAGAGAGAGGTGGGGGGGCACATTGAATCAGCCTGTAATCCTCACTGGGAAAAACCATGCAGCATCAAACCTCAATAACATGGTTGTGTTTGTCTGTATTACGCTTTTGACTTTCTTCAGTTAGCATGTAAGTTTTCAGAAAAATTTTACTCCCCTTCAATCAACTGATCAATCAATCAATGAGAATTTATTAACTATTATGAACCAGGTACTCTTCTAGGCGCTGGGGATACAAATATAGTGAAGAAAAAGAACTTTATTCTCATTGGAGGGGGAGACAAATATATATATATATGTATATATATATGTATATATATATATGTATATAAAAACTAAATACAAAGAGAATAAATACAAAATAATTTGGAAAGTAGGGCACCAGCATTTGTAGGATTAGATCAGGAAGATCAGGAAAGCCTGGTTCTGTGTAGAAAGTGATGCTTGGGCTGGGAATACAAAGACAAAAATGAAGCAGTCCCTACCCTCAAGGAACTGACATTCTATTAGGTATTAAAGCCATCAGATTTGTCAGAGGGTCAAATTCTGTTTTTGAATGTGGCCCCAGAGGGCAGAGGCATGAAATTATTTGTGTCACCCTTGTGACAAGCCCTCATGGAGGTCCCATTCATTAATCTTTTCCCTTAATGAATCTGTTTGTATATCTGGCCTTTTGCATGTGTAAATATTTAAGAGCCAGGAATGTAAACATAAGGTCCCATAGTTTTTTATGTTTCCCCTTTTGACATTTCCTGGTAAGAAGACTGCCTGCGATCCTTTCCATTCTTCAGTGATTCAACAAGCATTTATTAAATGCTAGGTACTAAGTGTTAGGATTACAAAGAAAGGCAAAAGCCATGCTTTCAAGGAGCTCACAGTCTTATGGAAGAGACAACATGAAAGCATCTATGTACAAACAAGATATAGACAGGATAAATTAGAGGCAATCTTAGAGCAAGGAGGATCAAGCAAGCCTTTGTAGAAGGTAGGATTTTAGCTTGAAGGAAGTCAAGTGATAGCAGCAAGGAGGAGGGGACAAATTCAGGCATGGGGGATAGACAGTGAAAATGCTCAGTGTTAGGATAAAGAGTGTGACATTCCAGGAACAGCAAGGAAGCCATTATCATTGGATCATCAAGTCGTGGAGAGGAGAAGGTACAAGAAGATGGGAAAAGTGGAAGAGGCCAGATTATAAAGGACTTTCAGAGTCAAGAGGAAGATTTTATATTTGGTCCTGGACGAAACAGGGAGCCCCTGGAGTTTCTTGGAGTTTTTTCTTCTTATGGCAGCTAAGTAGTGCAGTGGATAGAGCGCTGGGTGCGCAGTCAAACTCTTCCTGAGTTCAAAATCTAGCCTTAGATATTTACTAACTGTGCAATCCTGACCCAGTCACTTAAACTTGTTTGCCTCAATTTCTTGTCTGTAAAATAAGCTGGAGAAGGACATGGCAAACGACTCCAAGAAACCTCCAAAGGGGTCATGAAGAGTTGGACACAACTGAATAACAACATGGAGGGATAACAAGGTCAGATTTGTGATGTAGGAGGATTTGATAATGGTGGTTTGGGTTGGAGTAAAGAGAGACTTGAGGCAGGAAGACCAACCAGAAGTCTTCTATACTAGTCCAGGCATTAGGTGATGAGGGCTTGCACCAAGGGGATGGCAGTGTCAAAGGAGAGAAAGGGAAGGAAAGATGCTATAAACTATAGATCAGATATGATCCACTTTTAAAGTAGACTCAACAGGACTTGACAACTGATTAGACTGGGGAGGGATGAAAATATGAGGAGTTGAGGATTACATCTGAGTGGTGAGCTTGGGTCAGTGGGACAATGGTGGCACCCTCAACAGTAATGGGGAATTTAGAGGAAGGGAAGGTTTTGGGGATAACTGTAATGAATTTAATTTTGGATGTCTATGGGAAATCCATATTGAGCTGGCCAATAAACAGATACAAGACTAGAGGTCACTAGACAGATTAGGAATGGACATGTAGATTTGAGAGTCATCAATATAGAGATAATAATTGAATCATGGAGGCTGATGAGATGATCAGATGAAAGAAGAGAAAAGGACCCAGGATGGAGGGTTGGGGGCACCAACAATTAGTGATCATGGCCCCAATCAAGATCCAGCAAAGGAGCCTGAAGAGAGTTCAGACAGGTAGAAGGTAAACCAGAAGAGAATATCGTCACAAAAACCTACAGAGAGATGGGTATCAAGAAGATAATCGTTGATAGTATCAAAAGCTGTAGAGAGGTCAAGAAGGATGAGGATTAAGAAAAGGGCATTACATTTGGTAATTAAGAGATCATTAGTAAATTTGGAGAAAATGGTTTCAACTGAATGATGAGTTTAGTAGCTGAACTGCAGAGAATTAAGAGAGAAGGAGGGGAAAGGAAGTGGATGCAACTCCCATAGATAATCTCAAGGAATTTAGCCACAAAAGGGAGAAGATATAGAAAGATAACTATAACTATCTATAGATATCTATAGATAGTATAGATAACTATCTTTCTATAGAAAGATAACTAACAGGGCTGGAGGGATCTTTTGAGGGCCTTTTGAAGGTGGAGGAGACACAGAAATGTTTGTAAGTAGTAGGAAACCAGCCAATAGATGAGGAGAGATTGGGGATGAGTTAGAGAGAGGAGATGGTAGAGGAAGCAATCTTATGGTGAAGAAATGAAATGGCATTGCATATATAGAGATGTTTGCCTTAATAAGGAAAGGCCACCTCTTCATGTGGAACAGGGACGAAAGAAGAGATAACAGCAGAAGGTATCTGAGTGATATGAGAAGAAGAGAAGACAAGAAGAGAAAGCTGTCCATGAATAGACTAATTTTTTTCAAGAAAATATGAGGCAAGATGGTGAGGAGTGTAGGGGAAATAGACTCTGTAGGGGAATTAGCCTGGGAAAGAACTGAGCAGTAAAGGGGTTGGAGTTTGTGGTAAGGATAAGGAACCAGGCTTAGTTGCTGAGCTGTGAGAGAGGAATGACAACAGATCAGATAAAGTAATTTCAGAATTCATGAATGTGGATATGGATCACTTGTGAAGTCAAGGAGTAGGTCATGGGAAATAAGTAAGTAAAGGAATTGAAAAGTTGGGGCACTGGAAAGAGTATCAACATATATGAATTCCCCTAGTATGACAGCAGGAGTTGGGGAGGAGAGAAAGACTGGAAGACAAACACTGAACTCACTGAGGAAGGAAGGAGAGTGTTCTAGATTCTAGAAGTCAGTATACAACAGTCACCAGAATTTCAATTGGGTGACAAATATGGATTGAATGAACTTCAAAGGAGGAGAGATTACTGAGCTGATGGAACTAGAAGGTGAAACTGAATGTGGCAATGGGAGGCAAGAGCTATTTAAATTTCCCCACCACAACCAATGAGTTGGGGGCATAAGTGAAAGAAAACCAGATAGGATTAGAAAGGATACCTGTGTCATCAGGAAGGATCCAGATCTCAATGAGTTCAGGAAGAAGAAGGGAATGAGAAAGGAAAACGTTTAAGATGAAAACTAGGAACTCCAATCAGTACAAGTGGAAGGATTAAGTAACTTTAAAGTAGGATGATGGGGAGAAAGGATTGAGTAGAATGTGATGGGAATAATTGACCCATCAAGGGTGGGGTAGAGAATGAACAGTGAGTTCAGAATGTCATGAGTTCAGAATCACTAGGAAGAGAAGGATTTGATGGGATTGAAGTAGGTTACTTATTGAATGATGAGTTGAGCCTGGTTATTATTGTCCATAGGGGTTTGCATCAGGTGGAATTGTGTCCCAGGGAAGTGTGAATGCTGCCTAGGTGTAACTGTTGTAGACATGGTGGTCCTACTATAAAACTAAGGAAGAGAATCAGCTGGATTGAATTTGGGAAATTGTGCAATACTTGCAATGATCCCAGCTATTCAATAAAGCAAAACATCTTTTTTTAACACTGGTAGTCTTCTGATAACATAATGTGACTGTAAATCACAGAATATTTTGTTGCTGTTATTTGTCTTTCATTCTTGAAGAGGACCACGACATCAAGAAGGTGATGCCACGACATACAAGTGAACTGGATTTAAGTGAGGCAGGGCTGTGCAAGATCACTAGCCTCACTTTTTCCTCTGGGGCCATCTGGGGCCAGTGGCTAGATATAGATCAGGATGACTGGAGATGGCCCCCACAGAACATTTTAATCTCCAAAAAAATTAAATTGTCAGTGACCCAAAATACAATGGAAAGAAGTATGGTAGGTTAATTTTTTAGCAAAATGAAAGGTAGGGGTATAACCTGGTACTATGATTTCACTAATGTAGGAAACTACTTGTAAGAAACCTCCCTCTACTCATGCAGATAGGTAACTGTTTTCAAGTTGTTGCCTTAGATAATTGTTCGAAACATCAAGAGTTTAAGTGACTTGGCCATAGTCACAGATCCAGGATGTGTCAGAGGTAGAACCCAAGTCTTTCTGATATTGAGGTTCAGCTTTCTCCTCACTCTACCATGTTATCTCCCAAGAGTATAAGTAGGCGGAAACATTTTACTCAAAATGACCTTTGCACATAAAGGCCTAAACTTATATTATCCTAAAATATAATTATCCAGATCATATATATATAATATACACATATTATATATATAATATATATTAAAATATGAAACTAAAATATATTATCCAGAATATAATCATGATGATAATCTGAGAATATAATTACCTAGATCATATATTACCCAAAATATACATGATCAGAAAAGGGAGATGGGCTGATCATGTAATGACAGTGAGGGACAATAAATGGATAATGTGATGGCTGCACTGATATGGTACACATGCCTTAGAAGAAAGCCTCCATCCCATTGGGTGAATCCCCTAAGGAGGATTTGTGAAAGGCCATGGACAAGAGTCACAAGGGAAAGATGTTGTGGGGCTCTAGAATGGATGGATCATCATTTGCACTGCTGCTGGGCATGGTCTTATAAATGAAATCACAGATTCTCTGAAACATTGAAGCAATCTGTATCCAAAAGGGAATCTCTTTTAAACATCTCTGACAAGAGGTCATCCAGGCTTTACTTGGAGATCTCTGGGGATGGGAGACTCACTACTTCACTACCCAAAGTAAACCAAGCAATAACAACAGCAAGTACTTTGCAAATTCTTCCCTGAAGATTAGATGTACTGGTCCACCACAGAAATGTATACTTCCCAAGGTCATGTATAACTGAATACCAAGTCACAAAAAGAATACACAAAAAGAATCTTTGATTTTGTCAACATAAAGAAATCCCAGGATGGGAGGCCCCTTTGCCCACACTGAACTATAAACGTACACTGAAATCTGTCTAAGACTTAGTAGCTGTTTAGGGAGTGGTCTGAGGCATAAAGATGTTGTGTTTGGGGAATAAAAAGCAACAAAATAACTCTTTCTCCAGGCAGGATTTCATGGACACCTGCATTGGCCACCCCCAGAATTTTCCATTAAACTTAGTGGTTTTCTCCTTAACCCTGGCTCAACCCACTGTCTATTTTTTTCTGCTCCTGCTGCAGCCACAGTGAGTAACTGAAGGCAGGCCTAGTCCTAGACATATTCATGTTGTCTGAATTCAATTGCCCCCTCCTTCTTACTTGGCAATCCTTTTATTACTCTTTTCTCCTTGCCTCTCTCACAGATCCTTTTTCACTCCCCAGAATATTCCATTGAGGTTGCTTGGTTTATTTGTAACTGGATCAAACCCACTGTCTCCTTTCTCTTCTACAGCTTCAGCCACAGTGAGTTGCTGAAGGAAGATATTTATATATAATCAGGCAGAACTAGTTTGAAACATATTTATATTGCCCAACTTCAATTGGACCCTCCTGCCTGCTTGGCATTCCATTTATCTCTTTCATTTGGTCCCTAGTTGTTGGTTTTCCAAGCTCAGTATTCCTCACTTTTTTATTGCCATCACCTATAGACCTCTGGATCTATGACTTCACTGCACATGTGTGGGAGAAGATTTTGAATATCTGCTATGAACTTACTCATCTATCCCTCTCTTGTCACATCTCTGCCTTTAATACTTACCCTCTTATCCTCCCCATGATCTGCAACATGGGTGCTTTCCAAGAATCTGACTCCTTTCTCATTCCCTTCCTCCTCCTCCTCTCTTCTCAGATCTTCTCACTTTTTATCCCCTCCCATCTCTCCTTTGTAATCTCATTATCTCTATGTAGATGATTCCCATCCTTGTGTCTCCCTGCCCAGCATCAACCCCAAAACTCACATCTTGAATCTATAAATGCCTGCTGGACATCTCCACCTGGCTGACTGGCCAGTGTCTCAAACTCAGCTTGTTTAAAACTGAAACCATCAACTCTCCCAAATCCTCAAACATCTCTGATTCTGTTCATGATGTCATCATTTCCCCAGTTAGAACTTCTCTTCCTCATCCCAAGTATCCAGTGAATTACCAAATCTTGTCACAGTCATCTCTGGCACGGAGCTCTTATTTTCAACTCCCTTGACAATCTCTTCTCACCTAGACTATTGTAACCTTCTGCTGGCTTTTGACCCCCTCCTCCCCATCTAGCCCTTCTCTAATCTACCTTCCTCACTAATGCCCAAATAATCTTCTTAATCCATAGGTAAGGATGATCATGTCATTTCTCTAATAAAAAATATCTGGTGCATACCCATTGCCTACTGGACATAGCATAAGGTCATGATGCAGGCTTTTGATGCCCAATATAATTTGACTCCAACCCACCCATCCAGCCTTATTCACATGACTGTCTTGCATGCATTCTAGATTCTGGCCAAATCAGTCTCCTTATAGGAGTTAGAGCTGAAGGAATCTTACAGATTACTCTAGTCTTACCTATCATTTTACAGGTGAGGAAGCAGAAGCTCAGAGAGGTTAAATGATTTCTTGAAGGTCATATAAACAGTAAGTAGTGAAACTGGAATCTTTTGACTGTAAATTAGATGATCAGGGCAAGCCCTCTCTGAATCTGCTGAGCTGGGATACTTCCTACGTAGACTAGCTCCATTCCTTAAAATGTGTGTTCTGACTCTGTATTAGTGGATACATGTGACCCATTAACTCCTGATTGTGACTGGGACAGTATTGAAAATTATTGGTAATTGAGCCAACGGGTACCCTTCCCCAAGACTCTACCATCTTGGGGGAGAAGCCAAGATGGCGGAGTAGAAAGACTCACGTATGCTAGCTCCGAATCCACAGCCCATAAATTTCTTGTAAAAAGAACTCCCCACAAATTCTGGAGCAGTGGAACCCGCGCAGAAACACACTGGAAGAGATTTCCGTTACAGAGAGCCCTGGAAAGCCGTCCCTAGGGGTCTGTTGCGCTCCAGACAGCAGAGTCCACCCCTGAGCTGCCCTGGCCACACGGCCCCAGAGGAGCAGATCCGAGCAGGCTTCAGGGATGGAATCTCCGTGAAGGTCCCTCCTCCCACAGGTGCTCCAGGTCAGTGAGAGAGACTTCTGGGCTGGCCGAGATGGGAGCGGGGGTCTCCATGACTCGGGCCCCCTCGGGAGGCAGCGGGGGAGGGAGCGGCAGAGGCAGTGGCAGAGGCAGCGGCAGCGGCTGGGACTCCCGAAGCAGGCAGGGGATCAGGGCCATTACTGAAGGTCTCTGCATAAATCCCCTGAGGGAACTGAGCCTGGGAGGCGGCCCTGCCCCCACCCAAGCACCAGAACTTAAGCTCACATTGAATAGCAGCTGTTCCTGCCGCAGAAAGCCCTGAGGCTGGGAAGCAGCATTTGAATCTCAGACCCCAAGCACTAGCTGGGCAGATCTAGGTGGGGGTGGAGAGGAATTTCAGAAGTCAAGTAACTGGCTGGGAAAGTGCCCAGAAAAAGGAAGCAAAATGAGACCATAGAGAGCTACTTTCTTGGGGAAGAGATGTTCCTTCCTCCCATCATTTCTGATAAGGAAGTACAATGCTTGCCATCAGGGAAAGACGTGGAGGTCGGGGCCTCTCTATCCCAGACATCTGAGGTGGATGTCCGGTGGGCTCAGGCCATGGAAGAGCTCAAAAAGGATTTTGAAAATCAAGTTAGACAGGTGGAGGAAAAACTGGGAAGAGAAATGAGAGAGATGCAAGAAAAGCATGAAAAACGGGTCAATACCTTGGTAAAGGAGACCCAAGAAAATGCTGAAGAAAATAGCACCTTGAAAAATAGGCTAACTCAATTGGCAAAAGAGGTTCAAAGTCAATGAGGAGAAGAATGCTTTCAAAAGCAAAAGTAGCCAAATGGAAAAAGAGATTCAAAAGACTCTACCATCTTTCTATTACTACTTTGGGAGTCTGCCAGCCTCTCCCCGAGATCCTGATTCTACCACTTACCACTTGTGTGACTTTGAACAAGTCACTTACACTATTTGGGTTTCAATTTTCTCATCAGCAAAAGGAAGGGGTTGAATATATTTTGAGAAATATATTTAGGTGGTAGTTGCAACCCTGACAATTGGGTGAATTCACTTAAGGAAGAGAATTTAGAGAAAATAGCAGAGGATCTAGGATAGAATCTTGAGGGATCCCAGCAGATAAGGGATACAATCAACAAGAGAAGCTGGAAAGGAAAGGAATGAGTAATCAGGAGGAATTAGGACCATCAAATGTCAGAAAAGATGAGAGAAGGGAAAGTTTTGAAAAGAAGTGGGTATTCAACAGCATTGAATGCCAAAGAAAGCTCTAGAAGAATGTATACTTCAAAAAGCTTTTGGATTTGGCAAGAATACGAGTGTGGGTGACCTTGAAGAAATGTTTCATTACTGTTGAGAGAAGCCAGAGGTTGCAAGAGGTTAAGGAGTGAGTGGGTGCTAAGGAGATGATGTGAGGAGCATATATTACTCATTCAAGAACTTCAGCAGTGAACAGATGTGTATTAGAGCAGTAGTTTGAGAAGGATAAGTGAAGTTAATGGATGCTGCTAGCAGACTGTTGAGATGTCCAAATCCTCTGAAATTTATGAGGTCTTCCTGTGGTGAAAGGATGGGGGAGGAGAATGAGGCTCTCCTCCCTATGTTATCCCCTCTACCCCATAAGCAGTTCCTCTCAGGGGCTTGGTTGGAAGTACTTTCTCTCCTTGCTCACCACTGGAATCAGAAGAATTCTGAACTGACCTGTTATTTCATATGAATTTAATATTAATGTTAATGTTAATTTCATACAAAAACCAAAGGCTGTGAATGAGTCTTTTTAGCCAATATCAACATACTTCCTATGTAGGCATCACTTTACTTCATCCAAGGGACTTTACTCCTTCCAAATTGACCTGGACTTTTCCACATCTATTTAAAATGTCTTTGATTGATGAGTAGATCCAATAGGGATGTCAAGGCCTTGTTTGCACCTAGTTCATATGTTCAACTGAGTCTTTGGAGAAGTCCAGGTGTGTTAAATTATTGAAATATAGGCATGGGATATTCCTCTTCTACTTCTTTTTTTTTTAAAGTGCCAGAATTGGCAACCATACTGAAAATTTTTAAGACTATGTACAATGGTATATTATACAAAATATACACAAGGCTTCTGCCAAAATAAGAGAGCACAGGAACAAAACCTAGATGAGATGAAGATGTTAACATCTAACATCTCTCAACACCTGCAGTGAACCAGAGGAGCACATATATTACAACAGTCTGCACACCTATCAAAGAGCAAACTATAGTAATGTACAGTAATATATAAATGGCCAGGAATTACCCCCAAGTCTGCCCACAATCCCTTCAGCACAAAAGAAGGCCATTCCTCTTCTCCAAGAGAAGAGAATGGTTTGCTCCAAACCATTACTAGCTCTAGCTGTGCCCTTGAGGATATAGGTTGTAACAGCCAGTTCAGCAGAAGGAAATGGAGTTCTTTGTCAGCTTTGAGCATACAAAAGGTGCTGAGCAAGGCAATGCTTCTTATTCCCTCTCAATGAACCAAGCAAACATGGTTTTCTGAATGGTGTCCTTGTAAGAATCTGCAATTGACACACAGTAGTAGCTGTCTTTTGCTCCCAAGGCAGCTTTTTTCATTCATATTTGAGCCTCACTGAAGCAGTGATGCCTAAATGTTCCCACTATCCCATGACCTGCAGCATTTTATTGCCAGTATGACTATGATCAATGATGTCCTTAGTAGGTTGTTCATCATTAACAGTGTCAGAATCAAACTGCTTCTCTTCTTTGGGTTCTGGAGGTTCTGCGCTCCCATTATTTATCCCATTTTTCTGCAGTTCAATCATGATACTTCATCTCTCCCTTACTTGTAAAGCCTCTAGCTCTGGTTTAGTCTTTTTTTTTGTTTTCCTGTCAATTTTCAGTCACGTCCAACTCTTCATGACCCCTTTTGGGATTTTCTTGGCAAAGATACTAGAGTGATTTGCTATTTCCTTCTCCAGCTCATGTTACAGATGAGAAAACTGAGGCAAACAGGGTGAAGTAATGTGCCTACGGTCACACAGTCAGTAAGTGTCTAAGGCCAGATTTGAACTCAGGAAAATGAGTCTTTCTACCTCCAAGCCCAGTAACCATTTTAGCAGTCTAGATCAGTGCTTCTTAAGTGATGGGTTGCAACCCCATTTGGTGTTGCATAACTGAATGTGAGGGTAGTAAAAAGTTTGGTAATAATAAAAGGTTTCTGAATGTGCAAATGACCAAAAATTAGTCAAAAATCAAACATATAATGAATCTGAGGTATTTCTGGCAGTGTTTGCCCAAATGATATCTTGCAAATTCACTGCAGCTTTGGTTCTGAACACACAACATGCTCACTTTTCACTGCACATGCCATCATGACATATAACTCTAACAGATGCTGCCAGAAACACCTAGGTTTAGATTCAAGAATAGTGTATGTTATGAATTGCAGCCTTTTTACTGTACATACAAAGTTTTATACCCTTTTTTCTTTTTTAATTTATTTATTTTAGTTTTCAACATCCATTTCCACAAGATTTTGAGTTCCAAATTTTCTACCCATCTCTTTCCTCTCCCCATCCCAAGATACCATGCATTCTGAATACCCTTCCCCCAATCTGCCCTCCCTTCTATCACACCCCTCCCTGCCCTTGTCCCCATTTTCTCCCTTTTCTTGTAGAGCAAGATAGATTTCTATTCCCCATTACCTGTATTTATTATTTCCCAGTTGCATGCAAAAACAATTCTCAACATTTGTTCCTAAATCTTTGAGTTCCAACTTCTGTCCCTTCCTCCTTCTCCACACAGTCCCACTGTGAAGGTAAGTAATTTAATATAGGCTATACATGTATAGTTATACAAAAGACTTCCATAATAGTCATGTAGTGAAGGACTAACTATATTTCCCTCCATCCTATCCTGTCCCCATTTTTTCTATTCTCTCTTTTGACTTTATCCCTCCCCAAAAGTGTACACTTCTAATTACTCCCTCCTCCCATTTGCCCTCCCTTCTATCATCCCCTCTACACCCCACTTATCTCCTTCTCCCCTACTTTCTTTTAGTGTAAGATAGATTTTCATACCTAATTGAGTATGCATGTTATTCCTTCACTTTTTCTCCCCTCTTTCCCCTTCATTGAAAAAAATTTTTCTTGCCTCTTTTATGAGAGATAATTTGCTCCATTCCATTTTTCCCTTTCTCCTCACAATACATTCCTCTCTCGACCCTCAATTTTATATTTTTAGATAGCATCCCTCCCTATTCAACTCACCCTGTGCCCTCTATCTATATGTATATAATCCCTCCAACTATCCAAATACTGAGAAAAGTCTCGAGTTACAAATATCATCTTTCCATGTAGGAATGTAAACAGTTCAATTTTAGTAAGTCCCTTATGATTTCTCTTTCCTGTTTACCTTTTCATACTTCTCTTGATTCTTGTGTTTGAAAGTCAGATTTTTTATTCAGCTCTGGTCTTTTCATCAAAAATGCTTGAAAGTCCTCTATTTCATTGAATAATCATTTTTTTCCCCTGAAGTATTATACTCAGTTTTGCTGGGTAGGTAATTTTTGGTTTTAATCCTAGTTCTGGAATATCATATTCCAACCCCTTCAATCCCTTACTGTAGAAGCTACTAGATCTTTTGTTACCCTGATTGTATTTCCACAATACTTGAATTGTTTCTTTCTGGTTGCTTGCAATATTTTCTCCTTGACCTGGGAATTCTGGAATCTGGCTACAATATTCCTAGGAGTTTTTCTTTTTGGAACTCTGCGGAAGTGATTGGTGGATTCTTTCAATATTTATTTTACCCTGTAGTTCTAGAATATCAAGGCAGTTTTGCAATAATTTCATGAAAGATGATGTATAGGCCCTTTTCATGGTCATAGCTTTCAGGTAGCCCCATAATTTTCAACTTGTCTCTCCTGGATCTATTTTCTAGGTCAGTTGTTTTTCCAATGAGATATTTCACATTGTTTTCAATTTTTTCATTCAGTTTTGTTTTGTAATTTCTTGGTTTGTCATAAAGTCATTAGCTTCCATCAGCTTCACTCTAATTTTTAAAGAATTATTTTTTTCAGTGAGATTTTGGCAAATTCTGCTTTTTAAAGCATTTTTCTCCTCATTGGCTTTTTGGACATCTTTTGCCATTTGGGTTAGTCTACTTTTAAAGGTGTTATTTTCTTCAGCATTTTTTGGAGTCTCCTTTAGCAAACTGTTTACTCACTTTTCATGATTTTCTTGCATCACTTTCATTTTTCTTCCCAGTTTTTCCTCTTACTTGATTTTTAAAATCTTTTTTGAGCTCTTTCATGGACTGAGACCATTGCAAATTTATTTTGGAGGTTTTGGATGAAGAAGCCTTGACTTTGATGTCTTCCTCTAAGGGTATATTTTGTTCTTCCTCATTGGAAAGGATGGAGTAAAATACCTGCTCACCAAGAAAGTAAACTTCTATAGTCTTATTTTTTTTTCCTTTTTGCATATTTTCCCATCCAGTTACTTGACTTTTGAGTCCTTTGTAAAGTGGAGGGTATACTCTAGGGACCTCTAAGTTCTCAGTTTCTCCAAGGTGGCACAATCAAGGGAGAGGAGTTTACTCTTCTCCTGGTCTGTGCTCTGGTCTGGAAGCAACCATAAGCTTTTCTGCCCAGGATCTTTAAGTAGAATTCCCTCTCCAGAGCCCCCCACCAGCTCCACCATGCCAATGCTTCTCCTTTCCCTAGGACCTTCACTCAGGGCTGAGATCCAGGTCAGTGACTCAATTCCCCCAGGGTCTTTAGGCCAAGGGCTACAAAAATGGATACTGTGCCAAGTGAATTCCACCCTGGGCCCGAGGTTAGAGCCAGACCCTGTTTCCTTCTCACCCAGGTGAAAGAGCTTTCTCACTGACCTTTGAAACTGTCTTTGGCATTTTTGGGGTGAGAAATCTTAGAACTACAGCTGCTGCCCAGAATTCTGCCTGCTCCAGTCCTGTCCCTGCTGCACCACGTGACCAAGGCTGGGCTGTGCTCTGCTCTGAGCCCAGTGCAATAGACTTTTCCTGTCAGAAAGTTTTCTACTCTTATAGAAATACAATAGCTTAATTATAGAAAATAAAGACTTTTAATATTTTCCTACCATCATTTCTTGTTCTGCTCCAAGGAAGGTAAATTTTGATGGCTGAAACCTACATAGTTAAGTTGGGATGTGCTTACTACATTTCATTCTCAAACACCAAGCCTTAAACCCAATTCACTCTGGATCTCATTGATTGGACAACAATAGATTCCTGCCCTATCCAAACACCACTTTCTGGTTAGGGCCTAATCCTCCTGGCTCAGATTGAATGTAAATAGTAACTGTTTCTCTTTTTGCCACCAACCTTGAGAGTCCTCCCCTCCCAATTTGATTTTTTTTTTATTAAAGGGGCCATCATTTGACTCACTTCTTAAGGAGGTCTATTCACTAAATGGGCATTGTCTCACTCAAAGTATGAACTTGAAAAGATGTTGGCCTTTTTAAGCTAAGGCCAAGGTCTCCTACTGCATTCTGGGCCATCTCCAGTCATCCTGAAGATATTTGTCCACTGGACTCCGATAGATCTGGAGGAGAAAGTGAGGCTTGTGACTTTGCACAGTCCTCCTTCACTCAAATTAAATTCATTTGCATTAAAACTGGTCAGCATCATCTCCCTGATGTCATGGTCCTCTTAGAGAAGAAATTGTGATCACACAATCATAAGTATCAAATTAGTATATATTTGCATATATGTGCATATATATATTATATATTATATATATATATTATGTGCATATATATATATATTCTAACATATATATGTTAGAATGTTTGCTTTTAAAAACTGCAGTTATCTTCTTCTTTTGCAGAAATATGTGTTTAATTATAGCAAATAAAGGCAAAAACCCTTTAATAATATTTTTCCACCATCACTGCTGTATGTGTAAGTGTGAATCTCAATTTTTAAAATTAAGCATAAACCAAGTAATTTCATACACTAAAGCTAGTATTTATTTGAGAAATTATTAGCAATTTTTTAATATTTTAGGACAAAATATTTTAAGTTATGGATAAGTGGCTAAATTTTAGACAGAAGAGATAAAAATACTGATGACAATATCAGAGTCTTGGCTATTAGGTTGTAGTACACCTAAATTGATAAGAAAAAGAAAGTATGTTGAATCATTTTTGCAATATGGATTTACTTCTAATGATTATGATGGTATGGAAAAACCTTTTTGCTTAATTTGTAGTGAAGGTTTGGCTGCAGAGAGCATGAAACCAGCCAAACTAAAATGACATCTTTATATCAAGCTTGCAGCATACTGTCATAATCCAGAATATTTTGAACGACTTTTAAAATCTTCAAATAAAAACAATATTTTGAGAAATTTGCTACTGTCAAGGCAAAGTATTTGCTTTCATCTTATGAAACTTCTTATTTAATTATAAAAACTAAAAAGCCATATATGATAGAAGAAGATCTTGTGTTACATGTTGCTATTAAAATGTCAGAAATAGTTCATGGGAAAAAGTAGGGGGATGAAATCCACAAAGTTCTTTTAGTGAATGATACTGTTTCCAAAAGAAATTCTGAAATTAGTAATAACCATTTCCAGAAGCTCATTACCAGGTTTATGGGTAGTGTAAAGTTTGCAATGCAGCTAGATGAAACAACTGATTTTTCTAACATGGGACAGTTTTTACTTTAATATATGTTTATGAAGGAAGCACACATGAGAAATTATTGTTTTGTCACCCTTTGGAAGGGTGCACAAGAAGCGAAGATATATATATCTTAAAGTTAATGAATTTTTCACAAAACAAGGTTTGCAGCAGAAAAATTGGATTGAAGTCTGTACAGACAATGCTGGAGCAATGATGGGTGAGAACATTGGATTTGTAGCAAAAGTTAAAACTGGTGGCAATGAACATATCGCTTTTACTCACTGCATAATCCATCAGAAGGTATTCGTAGCCAAAGTGATATGTTTCACAATACTATCAAAATCATTAGCTTCATTAAGCACATTGCCCTTAACAGTCATTTATTTTCTTTTTTTGTTGTTTGATTTTTTAAATTAAATTATTTTATTTATTAAATTTTATTTATTAAAATTTATTTATTTATTACATTATTTTATTTGTTTTCATTATTCGACAATCACTTCCATATATCTTAGATTTTTTCCCCTCCCTCTCCACTCCCTCCCTGAAATGGTGTACAGTCTTATATAGGTTCTACAAATACATTCCTATTAACTATATGTTGCATAGAAAAATGAATGGGAGAAACTGTAAAACAAAACAAAATACAAAAAAAAATGGTCTGTTTCTATCTGCATTCCAGTTCCATAGTTCTTTCTGTGGATGTGGAAGGTATTTTGGTGTGAGACTACTGAGAATTTTTGAAGTCCTTGCATTGCAATGAAGTACTAAGTCTACCAGAAAAATTCCTCTCACACTGTGGTTGTTGTTGTGTACCAAGTTCTCCTGGTTCTGCTCCTTTCACTCAGCATCAGTTCATATAGGTCTTTCCAGGTTTCTTGCAAATCTTCCTGTTCATCGTTCCTCATACCATAATAGCATTCCATTACATTCATATACCACAACAACAATCATTTGTTTTCTTTCTTTTTTTAATTTTAATTTATATTTTAATTTTATTTTTTTAAAATTTATTTATTTATTTAACTTTTTACATTCATTTTCACAAAATTTTGGGTTCCAAATTTTCTCCCCCTTTATCCCCTCCCCTCACCCCAATACACCAAGCATTCTAATTTTCCCTATCACCAATCTGCCCTCTCTTCTATCATCCCTCCCTTCTCTTGTCCCCATCTTCTCTTTTCTCCTGTAGGGCCAGATGACTTTCTATTCCCCATTAACTGTATTTCTTATTTCCTAGTAGCAAGAACAATACTCAACAGTTGTTCCTAAAACTTTGAGTTCCAAATTCTCTCCATCTCTCCCTCCCCACCCATTCCCTTTGGGAAGGCAGGCAATTCAATATAGGCCATATCTGTGTAGTTTTGCAAATGACTTCAATAACAGTCGTGTTGTATAAGACTAACTGTATTTCCCTCCATCCGATTCTGCCCCCCATTGTTTCTATTCTGTCTTTTGATCCTGTCCCTCCCCAAGAATGTTGACCTCAAATTGCTCCCTTTTTCCATTGCCCTCCCTTCTATCATCCCTCCCTCCCTGCTTATCTCCTTCTTCCCCATTTTTCTGTACTGTAAGATAGGTTTTCATACCAAAATGAGTGTGCATTTTACTCCTTCCTTTAGTCGAATGCGATGAGGGTGAACTTCATGTTTTTTTCTCAGCTCTCCTCATTTTCCCTCCACTGAAAAGTTTCCTGCTTGCCTCTTGAATGAGATATAATTTACCCCATTCCATTTCACCCTCTCTCCTCCCACTACATTTCTCTCTCACCATTTACCTTAATTTCTTTTAAGATATGGTCCCATCCTATTCAATTCACTCTGTACTCTCTGTCTCTGTATGTGCGTGCATGTGTGTATGTGTGTGCGTGTGCACATATGTACGTGTGTGTGTGTACATCTGTGTGTCCCACCAACTACCCAGATACTGAAAAGTTTTAAGAGTTACAAATATTGTCTTTCCATGTAGGAATGTAAACAGTTCACCTTTGGTAAGTCCCTTATGACTTCTCTTTGCTGTTTACTATTTCATGCTTCTTCTCATTCTTGTGTTTGAAAGTCAGATTTTCTTTTCAGCTCTGGTCTTTTCATCAAGAATGATTGAAAGTCCTCTGTTTCATTGAAAGACCATATTTTCCCCTGAAGTATTATACTCAGTTTTGCTGGGTAGGTGATTCTTGGTTTGAGTCCTAGTTCCTTTGACTTCTGGAATATCCTATTCCATGCCCTTCGATCCCTTAATGTAGAAGCTGCTAGATCTTGTGTTATCCTGATTTTATTTCCACAATAATGGAATTGTTTCTTTCTAGGTGCTTGCAATATTTTCTCCTTGAGCTGGGAATTCTGGAATTTGGCCACAATGTTCCTAGGAGTTTCTCTTTTGGGATCTCTTTCAGGCAGTGATCGATGGATTCCTTCAATACTTATTTTGCCCTCTGGTCCTAGAATCTCATGGCAGTTTTCCTGGATAATTTCCTGAAAGATGATGTCTAGGCTCTTTTTTTGATCATGGCTTTCAGGTAGTCCCATAATTTTTAAATAGTCTCTCCTGGATCTATTTTCCAGGTCAGTTGTTTTTCCAATGAGATATTTCACATTCTCTTCCATTTTTTTCATTCTTTTGGTTTTGTTTTATGATTTCTTGGTTTCTCAGAAAGTCATTAGACTCCATCTGTTCCATTCTAATCTTGAGAGAGCTATTTTCTTCAGTGAGCTTTTGAACCTCTTTTTCCATTTGGCTAATTCTGCTTTTGAAAGCATTCTTCTCCTCATTGGCTTTTTGAACCTCTTTTGCCAATTGAGTGAGCCTATTTTTCAAGGTGTTATTTTCTTCAGCATTTTTTTGGGTCTCCTTTAGCAAGGTATTGACCCGTTTTTCATGCTTTTCTTGCATCTCTCTCATTTCTCTTCCCAGTTTTTCCTCCACCTGTCTAACTTGATTTTCAAAATTCTTTTTGAGCTCTTCCATGGCCTGAGCCCACCGGACATCCACCTGGGATGTCTGAGATAGAGAGACCCCGACCTCCACGTCTTTCTCCGATGGCAGGCATTGTACTTCATCATCAGAAATGAAGGAGGAAGGAACATCTCTTCCCCAATAATGTAGCTCTCTATGGTCTTATTCTGCTTCCTTTTTCTGGGCATTTTCCCAGCCAGTTACCTGACTTCTGAGATTCCTTTATACCCCTGCCTAGATCTACCCAGCTAGTGCTTGGGGTCTGAGATTCAAATGCTGCTTCCCAGTCTCAGGGCTTTCCTTTGGGGGAGCAGCTGCTATTCAATGTGAGCTTAAGTTCTGGTGCTTGGGTGGGGGCAGGGCCACCTCCCAGGTTCAGCTCCCTCAGGATTTTATGCAGAGACCTTCAGTAATGGGGAGGGTGGGGGCAGGGCCACCTCCCAGGCTCAGCTCCCTCAGGGGGTTTATGCAGAGACCTGAACTTCTGCCTGCAGCTGCCTGCTGTCCCAGGCAGCCGCAGCTGCCTCTGCTGCTGCCCCCGCCACTGCCTCCTGAGGTGGCCCAAGTCACAGAGACACCCCACTCCCCTCTCCACCAGCCCAGAAGTCTCTCTCACTGACCTGGAGCGCCTGTGGGTGGAGGGACCTTCCTGGCCACCGGAGGTTCTGTTCCCTGAAGCCTGCTCGGATCTGCTCCTCTGGGGCCGTGGCCAGGGCAGCTTAGGGGTGGGCTCCGCTTTCCGGGGTATGACGGACCCCTGGGGACCGCTCTCCAGGGCTCTCTGGAATGGAAATCTTTTCCACTGTGTTTCTGCACACCTTGCAGTGCTCCAGAATTTGTTGGGAGTTCTTCTTGCAGGAAATATATGGGCTGTGGATTCGGAGCTAGCATACGTGAGTCTTTCTACTCCGCCATCTTGGCTCATCCCCCCAACAATCATTTGTTTTTAAATCTTTGGAAAGACATGGACCCCAGTTACAAAAGCTTATTATTACCTGCAGAGGTAAGGTGGTTCTCCAGAGGGCAAAGTTCAAATAGATTATTGAAATTGAAAGCTGAAGTTATGTTTTTGACTGAACAGAAATTTGATTTTGCTAGTTTTTTCATAATGACTTATGAATTTTCAAAACTGTGTTATTTATCATATATTTAAAAAATCAATGATCTAAACATATCATTTCAAGGAAAAAAATTGTAAAATTGAATATTTTGCTAAAAAAGTAAATATATGGAAGGATAGGGTGGAAAATGGTTCTTTAGAAATGTTTATAGCTATAGAAGATTTTACAATTGAAAATAACCTTCTCAAAGATTTAATTGTAAGAGTTATAATTGGTCATCTGAAGTGCCTGGTGACAGTTTCAGAAATACTTCCCTTCAAATTTTGATTCTAAAAAACTAAGAGGGGTTCATAAACCATACTTAATTGAAATTTAAAATTCAGTCATCTGCCATTAAAAGTTCAAGAGGAATTTGCTGAGCTATCAAGAGACACAGGTTTAAAACCTGAGTTTCCTTAAAAAAAGAAAAAACAAAAAAAACCCCAATAAACATTAAATGAATTTTGATTTGGGATTAGGACAGAATTTCCAACAGTTTCTGAAATTGTCCTAAACCTACTTCTGCCATTTTGTACTATGTATTTATGTAAAGAGGTATTCTCAGCACTGATAATTTTAAAATCAAAATAGCAATCAACTTTGAAAAACATTGAAGATGCTCTATGTCCTACAATAACAAATATTCCTCCAAGATTTAATTCTTTGTGAAAAATAAACAAGCAATCCATCCCATTAATATGCAAATTTTCTTTCATCTTTAATAAATGGTAAAATTATATGTATACTAAAGAATTGCTTTAAAATAAATTTCTTTATGATTTATTATCAGTAAATTTGTATACTAATTTTATATACCTATATACCCGTGATCATGTGAAAATTTCTCGAATAAAAAGGGGTCCCAAGAGGAAAAAAATTTAAGAAGCCCTGATCTAGATCATCTATACCTATCCATGTTTTGCTTATATAAGTTGGATACTTGATACTCTCTAAGTATCTTTGTTGGGAAATCACTTTCTACAGAGTAGACAGTTTTTCTTCTTCACTTTAAATTCTTTCCATCAATTCTTCCTCATTATCATTATCACCATTACAAACAGCAACTAGATCATGTTTGAGTGGATTTTCCCATTCTCCTCCTTTAATCACTTCTGGGATAAGCTGCTTCCATTCAGTCAAAGCTCCCTCCTTCTCAAAGACAGTAAAGTCTGCATCTGCTGCTGACTCTATCCTCTTTTCTTTCCTCAAGGAGTTGACAGGCTGGAAGCTATTTTCAAAATTTTTACTTTTTTGCACTCTTAGTTCTGTGTTCCATGTCTTTGGCATTCCATTGCACTCTTTGACTTCTCTTTCTTTTCTTTCCCTTTTTTGGTGGAAAGCAGATCAGTGCAGTGTTGGATTCTTTTGCAGGCACACAGGTCTCTTTCTTTCCATCTCAGCAAAGATACTGCTCGGTTGAGGAATTATAATAGTATGGAGGACCAGGTGGATTGTTGATTTGATTGTACAGTTGAGGGTTAAGTAGTGGTAACTGCTGCCCTTGGTACAGTAGATGTATCATTCTTTACTCCCCCTTGTTGCTGGTAAAATTGCTGATAATCCAATGAATACTGGATATTCTGTGCATAGCCATCTTGGCCTGGCTGCAGGTAGTTGTTTAGGCATATCTCAGAGATACTGCAAGTTAGGTTCTAGACCACTGCAATAAAGCACATATTGTAATAAAGCAAGTTACACAATTTTTTTGGTTTCCTAGTGCATATAAAAGTTATGTTTATACTATGCTGTGATCTATTAAGCATACAATAATATTATGTCTAAAAAATGTACATAATTTAATAAAAATGCTTTATTGCTTAAAAAAGTGCTAACCATCAGCTGAGCCTTCAATGAGTCATAATCTTTTTACTGGTGAAGGGTCTTGCCTTGATGTTGAGGCTGCTGACTGGTCAGGATGTAAGTTGGAGTGGCTGTGACAATTTCTTAAAATAAGACAACAATGAAGTTTGCAGTATTGATTGACCCTTCCTTTCATAAAAGATTTCTCTGTAGCTTGAGATGCTGTTTGATAGCATTTTACCCACAGTAGAATTTCTTTCAAAATTGAAGTCAATCCTCTCAAACTCTGCTGCTACTTTATCAACTAAGTTTATGTAATATTGTTCAATATTGTTGGACTCATCAGAGAATGGAGAGGTCCAGGAGATGGAAAGAGACAGGGGAATGACTTGTTTGTCGGTGGAGCAGTCAGAAAACACAAAACATTTTTCTATTAATTTTGTGGTCTTAATAGGTACAGTTGGTGGCACCCCAAAACAATTATAAGTGTATGTATGTATAATGCATATATATAATACATATATCACAGATCACCACAACAGATATAATAATGAAAAACTTTTAAATATTGTGGGAATTGTCAAAATGTGGCACAGAGATACAATATGAACTGTTGAAAAAATGTTGAAAAAATGACAGGGTTTCCAGAAACCTTCAATATGTAAAAACTTGAAATCTGTGAAATGCAAAAAACCAAAGCACAATAAAAGGAGGTATGCCTGTAGTTTATATTGTCACATTCTCCACTTTGAGACTGAGTAAATGACCACTTAGCTACAGCAATGGCTATGCCAACCACAGAAAAAGTGCTGACCCTGTTACCATCTGGTAGAACCCAATCTTTTCTGGCACTTTTGGCAAAATCTATTCCAATTGTTTTGGCATCAATATTCAGTGGAGGATGAAGACTTTGTAGTACTTCTAGTAGCTGAGAAGCATCCGTTGCTGAAAACATCTGCACAAATGCAAATCTTCTGTTCTGCTGCATCTGTTTGTCTCTTATAAGATGAGAGTTGTTGACTAATGATGTATTTTGAGTATAAGGAGCAATAGTTAAAAAATAATAGTATCACAGTTGTAATCCACAGACTGGGTAGACTGTGGTTTTAGATGGGAGTTCTGAGTTAAATTTATCAGCTCCACATCTGAAACATTTGAGTCTTTTCCTAAAGTTGTTAGGGCAGTACTTGTTACAAAGCCATCCTCAAATTTAGGTCCAGGATTAAGGTAATGCATTGCAATGTGATTTCATTGAATTACCAACTTTTTCTGATTGGTTTCTATCCAGCTGGTAGCATCTTGCAATTGATGATACTCTAAGAAGGAGAGACCATGGCTTACACCTATTTTCCTCTTCATCAGCCATATATCTACAGGCTGAGAGCCTTCAAAGGATTCCATTCTCTTTCTAATATTATTCTCTGTAACAGTAACTGAAAGTGGGGGCAACATAATGGTTTACTCTCCCACTCATCGTGAATATCATTCCTATAGTCATGTTCTCCATAGTCAACATCAGAATGGTAACCATTTTCTGATGTGTCACTGTTCTTTCTCTCCATGTCCCCTCTCTGGACTGTCATAATTCCTGGGATCATCATATCCACCTTTCCTTTGATCATCACTAGATCTTTTATAGTCTGAATCATTTTGTCTGCTTCTGGATTCCCATTAGTCCCAATCATCCTGGTCTATGATGGAATCATATCTTCTACTACTCTCTGTTCTAGTGAATCTTTTGTCTAAACTCATAGTTTTGTTAAAAGTGCTAGTACCCTGCTCCAAAATGTCAAATATCTTTTCTAGAGATGGTTCCAGGGGTGAGCATCGAGAAACCCACGCACTCACTCCTAACTATGCTAGGTGAGGAAGCTCTTGAAGCTCAGAGTCCCAGGGGATTCAGCAACTGTCTGGGACCTGAACAAAATGGTGACTCCACTGAATATTGTCTCCTATCCACATAGCCCCTCAACACTCTTAGCTGGTCATCACCTTCTGGAGCCACAACAAGGTGGACATGACCATAGTTCAGTCTTTTTTTTTTTTTAATTTAAGCCTCTCTCTTGCTCTTTTTCACATATTCAAATTCTTAAAATCAGTAGAGTAGGAAGGGAGGGAGTAGGAAACATGAAACTGACCAAGTAAGAGGGAGATACATCTTTCCTTCAGCTTGATAAGTTGCTCCAGATACACCCAAAGTTACTTGCCTTTTTTTGTAACTCCAGTGGTTAGCACAGAGTCTAGCACATAGCAGGTGCTTAATTAATGGAAACCTTATTTGATGATAAATATTTTGATGGTTATCAAAAGACCTGGGTTTTTGTCTTAGACAGCTGAATCACCAATTCACAGTGACCTTGAAGAAGTAGTTGACTTCTCAGGGTCTCAGTTTCCTCTTCTGCAAAATGCACTACTTATCACACAGGGTAAAAATTGGATCACCTGTCTACCTGTAGCCTGCCCTGCAAATAAGTTTCAAGCTTAGGAAGCTAGGGAAATATTAAGAGAAAGCTATGAAAGATACGAAAGTGTATTGTGGAGGAGCTTGTGTCCAAAGACCTTAATTAGTGTTATACCTCTGCTGGTAGTAGGAGAGTAACTGTGGACAAGTCACTTAAGGCTGAATGCCCCAGCCAGATCTCTTAAGACAATAAATGATAAATGAGATGAAGATTGGTAGAGGGAGTTTTCACACCAGGAATTTCCACAATGATGAAATCATAGATCAGAGCCTGAACAAAAACCAAAACCATCGAAGGAGGACTGGGATAGGATGGTGACTGAGGAGATTAGTGTCCACATGGCTAGGGTTCTGGATGATAGGTCATCTGAGGTAGCCCTGAGGAATGAAAGGGAGTACAGTGCTGTCACTGACAGAAGAAGGGAAAGATGAGAAACCAGTTCTGGGAGGAAGATGATTAATTTGGCTTTAGGCCTGAGGTAAGAACATGACCCTCCTGTGGAGATATTCTGGTGTTGATTGTAGGATTCTAAACAGCAGTATGGGCTCTTAAGAAATTTCAGATCTTAAAGATCTGCAGTAATATAACCCTCTGATTTTACAGTATAGGAAAATGAAGCCAAAAGAGGGGATTTGCCTAAGGTAATAAAGTCAACATGTCACAGCTGGGACTGCAACTGCATAGAATGCAGGTCACCTCTAAGCTCCTGGCTCCCAGAAATGGATCTTGAGAGAGAAATAAGGGCTGGCACTATAGATCCTGAAACTGTGCTAAAGGGAAGCTCTGAGGATGAGTAGGCTTTTCAAGAGAAAGAAGGAAAGAGAAAAAGATCGGAGCTGTTGAAACATAATTCCTTTCTTAACTCGACCCTACGGGAAATTCAGAAATCAGATGCTGTCGGATCTGGAGCTTGCGGCAACCATAGCTTCTAGCTTATCACAAGTTTCCCAGAGTTCACTGAACGTATTCAAGGTTGAATTCACAGCTGGAACGCTTGAAATTTAATTTTTTTTTAAATGTTTGAACCAGAAGGGTCTTTAGAGGCTATCTATTCCAAAGCCATCAGTGCAGAGATGAGTACAGGGTTACGCGATTTCTGAAAGAATGGCTAGACCCAAGGGAATCTGATCATATCACACTCGCTATTGAATGTTAGCTTTCACTTATTGGCAGGATCCAGTCTGTAATGTCTGCTGTGGTTCTTGCAGTTGGTCAGAAGAAGGTTCAGGTGCTCAAACAAGCTTCCCGGGCTAGAATCTTATTTGAACAGGAAAGGAAGACAGGAGAGCCAATACCTCTTTGAGAATGGGTGCAACAGATATCAGAGGCAGAACTTGAACCCAGGCCCTCCTAACTCTAAGGCTGGCGGTGGCAGGCAGGAGGGTTAAGGAATAAATATCTTCATGCTTGATGAGTGCAGGTCCACTATTGAAAAGTTTTGGGTTTTGGTAGTTAACAGATGAGGTTGCGGGGGCTGAGGCTGGCTAGGGTTCCTACCTGCTTTAGGTGAGGTCTGGTGGCCTGGCCTGGCCCGGCCCAGTCAGGGACACTGAGTGCCAGAACCAGGGGCCAGACAAACTTCTTCCCGGGAAGGCGGGCGAGAGGGAGGGAGCGAGGGAGGGAGGGAAGGAGGGAAGGGAAAGGAGAGCGAGAGCTGCCTCAAATGCTTGGAATAATTCCGCTTCCGTTTGGAAAGGGGCAGCTTCAGTCTCCGCGGCCGCCGCCTGCCCTGCCGCCTTCTTCTTCTGTGCGCCCCAGTCCGACCCGGCCCGGCCCTCCCGGAGCTCCGCTCTCCGCTCCCCGCCATGGCAACCTCCCCCCAGAAGTCTCCCTCGGCCCCCAAATCTCCCACCCCCAAGTCTCCCCCGTCCCGGAAGAAAGATGACTCCTTCTTGGGGAAACTTGGAGGAACCCTGGCCCGGAGAAAGAAAGCCAAGGAGGGTGAGTAGGGCGCAGGACTCGGCTCTCGGGGGCGCCCCCTCCCCCCAGCTCGGAGCCAGCTTAGTCGGACAGCGCCCTGGGAGGGGCGGCCAGGGCAGGGCAGGGCAGGGCTGGGCTGGGCAGGGCAGGGCAGGGCTGGGGGGCCCGGGGATAGTCAAGCTGGCTCTGCCTGCGCCCCAGGGTGGGGGCAGCGCACCTCGGGGCAGTGAGACCCGGGAGCCCCCAGCTGGCAGCGAGCCCCGGGGCTGGAGGGTCGGGGGTTTGGTGTGTGTGTGTGTACGTGTGTGAGCGTCCCAGTGTGTGTGCGCGTCTGTGTCTATGTGTGTGAGCGTTTGTATTTCCTGTGGAAACGTCACTCTGGAAAAATGCGGGAGCCCGAGCGGCTCCAGGCCTGCCCCGCCCCCCGCGGCCAGTCCGGCTGCCCGGATGTGCGCTCCCTCTGCCCCGGGCCTGGCCAGGCCCCTGCCCGGGTTGCCCGGCGGCCCCCCGCGCTCCGCGCACTGGCCAGCCCCGCTTCCAGAGCTGCCAGCCCTGGCTCCCTCTCCTAAGGAGGAATGCGGATCTAGCTCTTCCCGCAGTGGCCGGGGAGGCTGGCGAGGCCCGCGGGGTGGCTTTCGGTGCCGCAGCCCAGCTCTGGCGCCCGCAGCTAGCTCTGTCCGGCGTCCGCTAGAGCCTTCCCCCGTGCCCCGACCAAGGGAGGCCGGGGCTGGGCCAGGCTGCTGGGCCTTGGTCCATGAGCATCTCTTTCTCTCACTTACGGCATGCACTTTCTGAGGTCCTCGAGGGCCAGGGCCATAACTGTTACGGGGATGCCAATGATGAAAGGGCGCCCCTGGGAAATTCCCAAAGCAGTTTAGAAATGCTGTCCCTTTTCAGCCTCGTGGCCTTCTGAGGCAGGGACTCCTGGGGTTATAAATCCCGCTTTGCAGATGAAGCTGCCCAGGAGGAATGAGTGGCCCTCCGACTCACCCAAGTACCAAACCCAAGTCCTGACTGCTAGGGCCAATATGATCCTTCATCCTCCACCCCACAATCTTAACATACTCCTCCCATTAGCACCTCTAAAAAGACCCAAACCGGGGCCTACACTCAGTGGAGAACTCCAATCGAGGTTACACTACCTTTTGGCCTCTTGACCACATTTTTCCCAGGGAGGCAGTGAGTATGGCCTTTCCCAGCCTCACTCTTGTTCATCCTTTCTGGAAGGGGACCATGTGACATCAGGGAGGTAATGTCACAACATGCAAGTGAGTTGGATTTAAGTGAGGGAGGATTGTGCAAAGTCACCAGCCTCACTTTCTCCTCCAGAGCCATCTGGGTCCAGTGGCAAGATACAGATGAGATGGAGATGACCCTGGATGCAGTGGGGCACTTTGACCTCTCTGATAACAAAGCTGAAGATGAGGGAGTGTAGGGTCCTGTGGAAGGTTTTATAATCTCTAAGTTCCAGAGGTGGGATTTGATTTCTAGCTAGTGGGGCTACTCAGAAAAAGGCAGTCATTCAATAAGCATTTATTAAGCACTTACAAAGTACCCGGCATTGAGCAAAGCTCTAGGGAGGCAAAGAAAGGTAAAAGACAGTTCCTGCTCTCAAGGAGCTCACAGTCTCATGGGGGCGATGACATTCAAACAGCCACATACTAACAGTATATAGAGAGTATTATGTGAGACATAATTTAAAAAGGGAAGTCACTAGAATTAAGGGAGGTCAGAAAAGGCTTCCTATAGAAGGTGAGATTTTAGCTGGGGTTTGAAGAAAACCAGGGAAGAAAGGAGGGAGAAAGGAGAGAGAATATTCCAGGGACAAGGGACAGCCCCTGAAAATGCTGGAGGTCAGGAGTGCTGTGTGAGAGTAACAAAAAGGCTGGAGTCACTGGATCACCAAGTGCATAAGATAACTGGAAACATAGGAAAGAGTCAGGTTTTAAAGGAGTTTTTTTGTACCTAACAATTTTTTTTTATTTTTTTAATATTAATTTTATTTGTTTTCACTGTTCTACAATCACTACCATATAACTTAGATTATTTTTCCCCTCCCTCCCCCCTTCCTCCCCTCCCCCTTCCCAAGATGGCATACAATTTTATATAGGTTCTATACATACATTCCTATTAAATACATTTTCACTATAGTCATGTTGTGTAGAAGAATTAAAATGAATGGGAGAAATCATATAACAAACCAAAACGTAATACAAAAGAAAATGATCTGCTACATTCTATGATTGAATTCCAAAAATTCTTTCTCTGAGTATGGAAGGTATTTTGCCTCAAAAGACATCAGGAATTTTTTTAAGTCCTTGCATTGCAACGAAGTTCCAAGTCTACCAGAAAAAACTCTCGCACACTGTGGTCATTGCTGTGCACAAAGTTTTCCTGGTTCTGCTCCTTTCACTCAGCATCAGATCATATAAGTCTTTCCAGGCCTCTCTGAAGTCTTCCTGTTCACCATTTCTTATAGCACAATTACATTCCATTACATTCATATACCATAATTTATTCAGCCATTCCCCAATTGATGGGCCTACCCTTGATTTCCAGTTTTTGGCCACCACAAAGAGAGCTACTATAAATATTTTTGTACATGTGGGACCCTTTCCCATTTTTATGATCTCTTGGGGATACAGTCCTAGAAGCAGTATTGCTGGGTCAAAAGGTATGCACATTTTTGTAGCCCTTTGGGCATAGTTCCAAATTGCTCTCCAGAATGGTTGGATCAGCTCATAGCTCCACCAACAATGAATTGGTGTTCCAACTCTTCCACATTTCCTCCAGTATTTCTCATCTAACTCTTCTGTCATGTTAGGCAATCTGATAGGTGTGATGCAGTGTCTCACAGTTGTTTTAATTTGCATCTCTCTAATCAATAGTGATTTAGAGCATTTATTCATATGATTATAGATATCTTTAATTTCTTCCTCTGAAAACTGCTTGTTCATATCCTTTGACCATTTATCAGTTGGGGAATGACTTGCATTTTTGTACATTTGTCTCAGTTCTCTATATATTTTAGAAATGAGACCTTTATCACAGACACTAGTTGCAAAAATTCTTTTCCAGTTTTCTGCTTCCTTCCTAATCTTGGTTGCATTGGATTTGGTTGTGCAAAAACTTTTCAGTGCAATGTAATCAAAATTAACCATGTTTCACTTCATAATGCTTTCTGCTTCTTCTTTAGTGAAAAATTCTTCCCTTCTCCATAAAACTGATAAATACACTAATCCTTGAGCCACTAATTTGTTTATAGAATCAATCTTTATACCTAGATCATGTACCCATTTGTATTTTATTCTTGTGTACAGTGTTAAGCATTGGTCTATAACTAGTTTCTGCTGCACTTTTATCCAGTTTTCCCAGAAATCTTTGTCAAACAGTGAGTTCTTATCCCAGAAGCTGAGGTCCTTGGGTTTATCAAAAAATAGATTGCTATATTCATTGACTACTGTGTCTTGAGTACCTAGCCTATTCCACTTGCCTACCCTTCTGTTTCTTAGCCAATACCAAGTGGTTTTGATAATTGCTGCTTTTATAATACAATTTGAGATCTGGTAGAGCTAGGCCAGATTCCCTATGATTTCTTTTCATTAGTTCCTTTGCTATTCTGGACCTTTTGTTCTTCCAGTTGTGAAGGGTTTTGAAAGCCAGAGGATTTTTTTATACTTGATCTTGGAGATGACAAGAAGCCATTGGAATTTATTGAATGTTGTTTGGTCATGTCTCTTTGTGACCCTATTTGGGGCTTTCTTGGCAAAGATACTGGAGTAGTTTGCCACTGCCTTCTCCAGCTCATCTTACAGATGAGGAAACTGAGGCAAATAAGGTTAAGTGACTTGCCCCAGATCACACAGCTAGTAAATATCTGATTTCAGATTTGAAATCAGGAAGATGAATCTTTCTGACTGGAGACCCCAAACTCTATTCACTGTGCCACCTAGTTACCCCTAGTCATATGTTGATAGGTATTTAATAAATGTTGAATTAACCAAGTATTTATTAAGTAGGCATTGGGAATACATAGACAAAAATGAAGTAACTCCTGACCTCAAGGAGTTTATATTCTGCTATACATCAATTCATAAATATTATATATATATACATATAATTAAACTTTATGTGTACTTATTCATATATATTAAGACAATACACACATATTATATATTTTATATGATATACATACATATAGTTAGGTACTGAAACTGTGATTTAGCTGGTGTAAAGAACCCCAAGGTGAGGAAACTACTGAAACCAGTACACATCTGTACATTCTCTGAAATGTATAATTTCAAAGAGTGGCTTAGATAGAGTAACTCATCCAGGGTCACACAGCCAGCCTCTGTCAGAGGTAAGACTTGAACACAGTTCTTTCTGGGCATTTCTTTAGCTACTGTACCACAGCTGCCTCTTATATACACAATACAAAGTATACAATGTAAATACACACTCAACATAAAGTAATTTCAGGTCAATAGGAAAGAGCATTAATACCCAGGAGAGGGGGAGGTTGTGTCAAGATCAGGCCGATTTAGTATTTGAGCTGAATCTTTAAGGTAGAGTTTGGTGGAGTATTTAAGGCACAGAGAAAAAGCTTATGCAAAAGCAAGGAAGTGGGAAATGAAATATCATGTATTGGGGAATATCAAGCCAGTTTGACAAGATCTAGAGATTGTAAAGGGCTTAAATACTAAGTGGAGTCATTTCTAGTTTATCCTAGAGATAGTAGGTATCTCCTGAGGTTCCGTGAGCATTAATTCTTTAATTAAACAAATACATGCAACCTCATTGATGGCTACATAACATTGGGGAAATAAATTAACTTACTGTTGCCTCAGTTTCCTTAAGAATTTCACGGTTGAGCTCAGTCATCTCTTTTCATTTTGATCATGCAACAATACCCTCTCCCTCATGCCTGCACATTTTTTTTCCCCATCCATATCTTTGCGTAGATCTCTAGTACTCCCTTTACTCATTTTATCCTTCGGGAATCTCTACCTCCCTTCTAGGCTTAACTCAGATACCCCCTTTATGCATGACTTTTATTGATTTCCATTTCCCCATGACAACCTTTCTTGTGAAAACCCTTCCCCCTGAAATTACTTCGTATTTTCTATAAATATTTTCTTCGTATTTTCTATAAATATATGTGGTCCCATGGAAAGATCACCTGAGATCAGAGGGCCTGTGTTCACATTGTCTCTCTCATGCTTACTGCTTGGGTAACCTTGGGAAAGTTATATTATCTGCTCGATGTTTTATAAAATGGATGTGTTGGGCTACATGATCTCTAAGGGAGTCTTCCAGACTTGACCTTCTATGGACTATGGTTTGTTTGGAGTTATTTTTAAAAGTTCACAGACGCGTGGTTAAGGACCCCTGATTTAGGCAAGGCTCTCAAAGACAGTATGGTACCCTCACTAACTAAACCACCTGATTTGGAGTCAGAGGACTTGGGTTTAAACCTTGGCTCTGCTACTTAACTACCTAGGTCAGGTCACTATTCTGGGCTCCAGTTTCCTCATCTGGAAAATAAGGAGGTTGAATTCTAAGTTTTTTTCCAAAGTGATGATCCTAGGAAAGTCTCAGTTATTCAGTGCTCTCTGGATAACTTTAAGCAGCAACATTGGGCACACCAAACAGTCAGTGACATTTTACATCTGTTTAAACCTTTGTCTGTGACCCAGGGATGGAGAATCTGAAGAAACCCCCAATGAACACCCAACTTCAATCAGTCCTGAAGTTAACAATTATTTATTCAGCATGTACTACGTGGCAAGCCCTGTGCTGGGCTCTGGAGATAAATGGACAAAGAATGAAACAATGACTACTCAGGAGGAGCTTAATTTCCAATGGAAGAGATCAAATACACATCAAAGTATATATATGTATAAAGTTACTTATGGGCAGCTAGGTGACACAGTGGATAGAGTACCTGGTCTGGAGTCAGGAAGATTCATCTTCCTGAGTCCAAATCTGGCCTCAGGCATTTACTTGATGTATGACCTTGAGTAAGTCACTTAACCTCATTTGCCTCAGTTTCCTCCTCTGTAAAATGAACTTGAAAAGGCAATGGCAAAACACCCCAGTATTTTTTGCCAAGAAAACCCCAGATGTGGTCATAAAGAGTTGGACATGACTGAAACAATGAACAACAAAAAATGCTATTTATTTATAACCTAATTATAAAATGAATATATAAGTGCATACACACACAATGACTAGATTTTAGCTCTTCTACTGTTAGAACTGAGTAGGGTGTTGGTCTGTAGGGGAAGATGTCCCTTGTCTTGGAGGTAGAAAATATGCCCCCCAATTCAGTCCCAAGCTCTCACTCCCCTTATGAGGCCAAGCCTGAACTTGTGGCCACTGTTCTCTGTAAGAAAAGCTGTTTCTTTTCTCAACGAGGATATCCCTACAAGAAAATGGAATGAAAAGGGATTGGAGTGCAAGATTGGAGTCAGGCTTTCAATTTCAAAAGCCACCAAAGATGTTTGGGACCAAGAGTTGTCTGGCTAATCATTTCTGTAGGGAGAAAATCCAGACTATCTTATCATTCCCTGAATCTGCTAATATCTAATTATTGAACTCACAGTGGGGAAAAGGGCCCCTATTGCCTGGAGGTGATGGCTAAATGTCCTGCAGAGCTTTTTTCCTCTTTGTCTTCAATTCCTCCCAGGCCTGGCTTCTGGGAAATCATTTTGCACAGTCTGAGGAAAGACAACTGGGCATCATTGATGTAGAACAACCCTTTTCCCAATCTTAGTCCGCATATTTCTAGGATCTACTCTAAGACCTTCAGTTCATTTTCTGATTTTCTCTTGTAGGCACCAGTGAGAGGGTACCTGCTCTTGCAGGGGCAACCACATTCCACTTTTGGATAGTTCTTATATAGCACAACTAAGTTGTTTTGTTGTCATGCATGTATTTATTTTTTTTATTGTATCCATGGCTCCCACTTCATACTTACTCTGGGCCCACACAGAACATATCTGGCTAGTCCTTCTTAAAGGCTGTCAAATAATGGAAGATAGCTCTCGTTTTGCCAGTCACCCTTCTCTTACACAGGATAAAGTGCTTTTATTGCTGTTCAGTCATTTTGGTTGTGTCGGACGCTCTGTGACCCTATTTTGGGGTTTTCCTGCAGAGGTACTGGAATGGTTTGCCATTTACTTCTCCAGTTCATTTTACAGATGGGGAAACTGAGTCAAAGAGGGTTAAGTGACTTGCCCATGGTCACACAGCTAGTAAGTATCTAAGGCTAGATTTGAACTTATGAAGATGAGTCTTCCTGCCTCCAGGCCTGGCACCCTACCTCTATGCACTATGGCACCCTACCTTGTATAGCTTGATCACTGGACGCAGGTGCTGTGGAGTGTTCAGAGTTTGGTCAGACATCACAGACTCCAAGGTCATCTGTTGCATCCCAAGTGATAGTCAGGTGTCTTGACTTCTGTCCTACCACTGGACTCTGAGGACTCTGGAAGAGAAAGTAAAGCTGACCGCTTTGTGCAACTGTACCTCACTTAAATCCAGTTCATGCATAAGTCAAGACATTGCCCTGTGATGTCACTGGTCCTCTTTGAAAATGAAGGATCATCTGTATCAGAAACAATAACAGGGATGTGATATTACACTACCTACCTCTTGGAGCTGTTGTGAAGATCTGTTGGGATTATATATATCTAGAGAGATATATGTGTGTGTATATATATATATATATATATATACATATGTGTGTATATATGCATACACACATACATGTATATATATATATATATATATATATATATATATATATATGGGTTTGTGAACATGAGCCTCCATAGAAATATCCATGATTGTTTTTATTAGGCATTTTCAGTTGTGCTTGGAATCTCATTCTCCCTGCCATAATCAGGCTCCTCTCCTCTAGGATCAGGTCAGCTTGTTCATTCTGAAGAAACAGAAACTTTACAGGCTAGCAAATATGCTTTGACTTCTAAGGAATCCATCAGTGAACAGCCACCTACTAATAAGGATAGTAAGTGATGACTTTGTTCTCAGTTTCAACGGATGTTGTCTAGGCAACTGGCAAAGATGGTGGTGTTGAGAGGAAGCAGCACAGCCCAGTTCTCTTGCACAATTTCTCTAAAAAAGATTTTGGAAGAGCCCCAAAGTGGCAACTGGAAAATCCAAAGAAAAATTATGGTGGGTTCATTTTTTTCACCTCAGGTTGGCACAAGGAAACACCCAGATGCCCTTCTTACCCTCTTCCTACCAGGGAGCAAAACTAGCCCTTCCAAGGATCCAAACCATAATCTACCTATAAAACTAGTAAAGAGTGACATCCAAACAACCTCAAATTATTGGGGACACTCAACTTGAGGCATACACAATCATTCACATTGCCTCACAGCCTGTACATGGATGAACGTTAATCTATGAGCAAAGGGACAATAAGGTCTGTGAGTCATCCCACTAATCACAATGGACATCCTAAACTACTCCATCCTAATCTGGTTTGTGTTCTTCATTCATACGCCTCTAAAGCTTAGTTTATTAGCTACGCTTACTTCACTGATTACCAACATTGGGAGAACGTCGAGGTCGTTTTCCCCCCTAGACTGGGGAATGACTGTACACAGCTGTAAATCCTCTTGGGGGCCATCCCAGCCCATGCCCTTCAGAGCCTATCAGAACCTATCTAAGTTTGGAAAGATTCATCAGGAGACCTCAAAGGATGAATTTTGGAAGCCATATTAACTTATGAAGTCCAGCTACTGAGGTTAACCAGGAGAGAGTCAGATATCAGGGAGGTGAATGTGTGGGGACTGCAGAAATTCTTGAAGTTCTACTGCTGAAACACATAGAGGGCATCGTGCAACAATGAACAGACTATCTGGGGAGATTGAATGGCTCATCTGTGAAGTGTTGGGGTGGAACCAAATGGAGAAACATATGGTATAGTATAGATTACACTGTATTTAGGATTAGAATCTGAATCTTGGCTCTTCCAATCACCTGTGTGATTTGGGGCAAGTCTTTTCACCTCTTGGAGCCTCAGTTTCTTTGTCTGTAAAATGATCAGCTTTGATTATCTCTGAAGTTGCTTCTAGTTTTCTGTGATTCAAGTGACTAATGCCTGCTCTTATGAATGGGTGACTCTTTCTATATGTTCTTTAAAAGTAAAAATAATGTAGTTTCTCTTTGTTTTGGGCTTGATAGATTAAAACCCTTAGCAGCTATGGGATACTAGATTTCAGACATGACCAGAATGGGAAAGCAATGGATTTGGAATAAGAGGACCTGGATTTAAATACAAACCTTGCCACTTACTACCCATGTGATCTTGGGTAAGATGCCTTACCTCTCTAGACCTCAGCTTCTTCATCTATAAAATCAGTGACTTCTGAGGTCCATGGAAGCCCTAAATCTTTAATCTTACATGATGAGATGATAAAGTAATGAGATAAATTTGGAGGAATAGCTTTTGCAATAGAGCTCTTTTTAAAAAATTAATGTAGAAACATTCTATGGGTTGAAAAAAAACTAACTCTCTACTAAAAGTCCCAGACTGAATTATTGTAAGGGAAAGGGGCAGGAAGGTATCAAATGTCCCATTCATTCCTGATATGAAATAGAGATGTCCACTGTATTTGGTTTGGTATAATCTGAGATTTTATTTTCTCTTTGAATTGGTCTTCAGTGGTTTGTTGGTTTTAACTATGGAACTGATCCCCATCATCTTTATCAGATAATTTTTATTTGTAAACAAATACTTGAATGTAACCAAGAAGATGTTAAAGGAGTCCTGCAATAAAACCAATTATTGAATGAAAAATCCCCCACTTTTTAGTGTGAATAATCACTCCTTAAACTGTTGGTTTTGCAAGTTTGGATCTGTATATTCTAGTCTTTCTTAAAATTAGGAAGCCCCATGATTGTGACCTTTCAGGAGTCCTGTCTATTTTGGCTTACTGGTTAAGATGTGTTCAGTCATTGGTTTGTGAGTTAATCTGGGCTTCTCTCATTTACTGTATTTGGGTACCATTAAGAGAGTCCTTTTATAGCTTTGATGGGTAAGACAGGAGAAGTCTGCATTGTAGTAGAAATACATTCAGAAATCAGTAGTCAGGTGTTTCATTTTATCTGGAAATCTCATTCTGAGTCAGCTGGAGGTCATAATTATCACCTCCCAATACCTCTGGGCACTTTTTGTGAGGAAAACGCCAGTGGAGGCAGACACTTTTCCCCTGTGGTGTTGGCTTTCAGCATATTTCATCACTGTCTCATTCCCCTTATCCCCTTGCTTCCTCATCGATTTGTAAATGTGGATATCGCCTCCTCTCTTCCATGCTACTGAAAAATACAGTTCTGACACAAAGGACATGTGAGTGATGTCCTTGATGAAAGGGAAGTTGGGTATCTTGGGGACAATGATGTCTGCAGTCTGCTTGGAGGATAAGGTTGCCCAGATATTTTCAATTCTGCTGGATCAGAATCCAAGGGGACAGTGTCCCCAGATTCTATTTAGCTCTCTCAAGGGGTATAGGTTGTCTACCACTTTATCTACAGGGCACCTATGTATGTGAAATAATGAACTATCTGGTTATAGTGGCTTCCTGATTTCCCATTCAGTGCATCGCTGCCATTTGTGAAATATCATTGGAGAGTTTGAAGATATGTCTTTATGAGATTCAGTGGTATAGTGAGCAGTTATAGACTTGAAAATGGGAAGACCTAGTTTTAGGTCCCACACTGGATGCTTGCTAGGCCAGTTAGGGGGCAAAATGGATAGAGTTCAGGGCCTGAAAGACTTATATCCCTGAGTTCAAATCTGATCTCAGACACTTATTAGCTTTGTGACCCTGGGCAAGTCACTTAACCCTGTTTGCCTTACTTTCCTGATCTTTAAAATGAGCTGAGAAGGAAATGGCAAACTCCACTATCTTTGCCAAGAAAACCTTAAAAGAGGTCATAGAGAGTAGAGCCTGGACCGAACAACAACAGCTGTGTGACCTTGGATAAATCACTTAACATCATAGACTCATAGACTTAGAGCCAACAGAGACCTCAGTGGCCATGTACTTTAACCTTTTCTTTTTACAGCTAAGGAAACAGTCCCAAAGAAGATGAGAGACTTACCTAATGCTTTGATTCCAAAGCTGACGCACTTTCTCCTGTCCTTTGATGTCTCTGAGCCTGTTTCCTTATCTGTAAAATGCAGAGGATAATAGTAGCAAATACCTAAGCAGCTAGGTAGCACTGGAGATTGAGTGCTGGATCTAGAGTCAGGAAACCTGAGTTCAAATCCTGCCTCAGACACTGACTTAACTGTCACTGAGCCTCTCACAGCCTCAATGCCTTCCTCTGTAAAATGGGATAATAATAGTGCCTATCTTATGGTGTTGTTGTGATGTTCAAATGAGATAAAACGCATAAAATGGCTTGCAAACCTCAAAGCATGATTGAAATGCTACCTACCTGCTTCAGTGGGTTATGAAGGTCAACGTAGATAATGTGTACAATGTGCTTTGTGAGCCTGTGGTGGTTATTATTTGTGGGTAAATCCTGAAGTTTTATAGGGCAGCAGGGCATTTCACCTTGTCCTGCTTGGTCCTTTTATCCTAGCACCCTTCCCAAGTGGCAGGAAGAATGCTCTTTCCTTCTCCCTCCCCTCCCCCAGTCTTCCCCTCTCCCCTTAGTCCTCTGTCCCTTTCCTCTGTGAGTCTCATTATGTTAAATTAGGAGTTCTCCCTTGATGAGAACAGTAGGGTCGGACTGGGCTGTTCGTCCTCCTGCACCTGACTCTGGTTGATGGGCATCAAAATTTCACACCTTGTAATAGCCCTGCCAGAGGAGGGTGTCTGAACAATTGGACTCTGACACTTTAATAAATCCAAGACGTTCAGCAACCAAGAGCAAAGTTCAAAATTGCTGAAATTGGTGTTAGAACAGATGGGGAAACAGACAGCTCGGTCCCCTGAATCGGATGGATGGCAATTGTCATTCAGTTTATAGATTCTAACTGTCAGGTTTTCAATGGATATGACATCAGTTTTTAGTAATTTGGACTCCCTGCTACCTGGCCTTTTCACATTACTGGTACCAGGAGGTGTAATTCATGGGCTATCTTGTACTTTTGTTTTAAAAAAAAATCCACATCTTGCTTCTCTGGTACTGAGCAGCCATGTTTCGGAGTGTTTGTCCAAGACGGGCTATTGTCCTTTATATGAGAGTGATGACAATTTCATTGCCTTTTGGAAAAATTCATTAAAATGTGGTTATTGTGGTCATTTAAATGGTTTCTTGCAGAGGGAAGACACAGTTCATAAGAGTCGAGATAATATGCTTGGTTTTTATGTGGTATTCAAGTTAACGAATTTATTAGGCACCCGGGATGCAAAGATAAATAAATCTATTCTTACCTCCAAAGAACTTACATTCTACTAGGGGAGTTACTACAGGTAGATAGCTAAGAAAATGTAAATTATAAACAATTCAACATGCATTTACTTAAGGGCCCATGGTGTGCTGGGCCCAGAGCATTGAAAAAATGAAAAGCCCAAACTCCAGGAATTTACATTTCACTTGGGAGGATACAAAATGAACATAGATAAATAGATATAATCTATATACAAAATAAATACAGGGTAATGGAGGCAGGGGTTACCAGGCTGGGAGAGTGAGGAGAAGTTTCCAGTATAAAATAATTTCAAGATGGAGAAACCACTAATAACTGTGAGGATAGTAGCAGAGAGGCTCTTCCTGGAAGACTGTAAAATTTAGGAGGGAGTGCATTCCACAAATGGAGGTCTGCCTTGGCAAAATCATGGAGATGGAAAATGGAATGTTATGTTGAGAGAGCAGCTAGTTGACAGAAATTGACAGTGCTTGATGAAGAGTAAGAATGAAATAAGATTGGAAAAGTAGATGAAAGTCCGATTATTGTAGAGGGTTTTAAATGTCCAACTTTAATTCTGGGGCATTAATAATATTAATTAATTAATAATTATCAATAAAATTAGTAATAGGGAGCTACTGAAGATTTCTGAGTAGGTGCTTTAGGGTACAGCAGTGTAGGGGACAGATTAGAAAAGGAATACTAGAAGCAGAAGGACCCATTAGAAGTTGATGGAAATACTGCAGGCTAAGGATGATATGGGTTTGAATGCATGGGGAGGTGATTTAATGGTCCTCCTGTAAACTTGCTTCTGTGTCTGCTGCTGGGAGTTCAGACCTGCAATCCACATGGCCTAACTGTGAATGACTTAGCTGTTCTCAGCAATACGAGATGATCTAAAAGGACAAATGATGAAGCACTCTATCCGACTCCAGAGGAAGAACTGATATTGTTGGAATACAGAATGAAGCTTGCTATATTTCACTTTCTTTAATTTTTTTGTTTTTTTGGAGTCTTGTACAAAATGACTGACTAATATATACATAATTGCATATGTATAGCCTATATCTGATTGCTTACCATCTCAGGGAAGGATAGGGGAGGGATAGAATTTGGAACTCAAAACTTCAAATAAAAATGTTTTTAAAGAAAAGAAATAGACTTTTTTGGCTGTTTATATTAATTGAGTAGAAGCATGTACATCTTTCCCTACTCTGTGAGAGAACTGGAGATGTTACCAAATAATAATGTCTTTGCTTTCTGCCATGATTTTATTAAAAATTTTTGAATTAGTAGTCATTAGTGAGGTTGGTTTATAATTTTCTTTCTTTGCCTTATCCTTCCTTGATATAGGTGTTGGAACTGTATCTCATAAAGGAGTTTGGTGGAATGCTTTTTTTCTTAATTTTTGAGTATAATTTATATAGTATATGTTATTAATTGAGTTTTGAAAAAATGACAGAATTTATCTGTAAAATTCTTACGAACCAGATTTCTTTCTCTCAAACCTCCCTTTCCCTACATTAGTTCCTTTTATAGATAGTTAAATTTCCTTTTCTGAATTTAAATGAAGATTTCTATCAGGGACAGCTAGGTGGTGCAGTGGATAAAGCACTGGATTTGGAGTCAGAAAAACCTTATTAATTCTGCTTCAGATACATACTAGCTGTGTGACTTTGGGTAACTCACTTAACCCCTCTGGGCCTCAATTTCCTCTCTAGAAAATGAGGCAGCTCAACCCAGTAGCCTCTAGGTCCCTTCTAGTTTTAAATCTAAGATCTCATCACCTATTTCATGTTCTGCTAATTTAGATATTTTATATTTTTATACTTCGTCCTCTTTCAAGTTCTTGGTTTTACTGACATGTAACCGTGTCTGGGAGATTCTGATCAATTTTCTGGATTCTATTTGTTGTGACGTCACCTTGTACATTTTTTATTTTATCAATTTAGTTTTCCTCCTTTTTAATTAAGTTAACTAGAGTTTTATTGATTTTTGTTAGAATTTTTAAAAACAGCTTTTAGTACGATCAGTTGTGCCATCTTTTGTTTTTAGTTGGCCTATTTCTCTAATTGTTCAAATTTCCCTTTTTATGCTCATTTTGGGTTCATTATTGAATTTTCTCACATAAAATTCCATTTTCTGCTAATTCTCTCCTTATCTATTTTGTTCATGTAAGTTTTCAGGAATGTAAATTTTTCCTTTTTAAAACTGCTAAAATGTCTTCATCCTAGAAATTTTGGTATGTTGTCTCATGATTTTCATTCTTTTTCATAGTCACTAATTGTTTAATTTTTTGGCCCACTCATTCTGGGTCTTTTTTTTTTCTAGTTCATTTGCGTCGGTATCTTTGGCTTGTGTACAAGTTTCTTATGATTTTAATTGCATTATGATCTGCAAAGGATGTTTAGTATTTCTACTTTTTATATTTATAATTTCTTCTTGCCTAGCACATGCTTATTTTTGTGAAGATATCATGAGCTGAAAAATATCTATATTCTTTAGTGTTTGATTCAAAAGCTATCTTAAACCTTTCGGCACTAAATTCTGACAATTTTTCAGTATTTTCCCTTTGGTTATTTTTCTGTTAGAATTGTCCAGCCCCAAGAGAGAAATATTAAAGGTTCCTATTCATTGTTACTTCTATATCTTTTCACAGTTCAATTATTTTTTCCTTATGAATTTAGAAACTGTGCCTTTTGGTGCATATGTGTATCATACTGATATTGTCCATGGTACCTTTAAATATACTATGATGTCTCTGCTTTTCTCTGTTGATATTGTGAAGTTTTACCCTGGATTTGTTTGGTAACATAATTGCAGTGTCTGCCTTTTGGGATTCACCTAATGCATAGTAAATTTTGTTTCAGCCCTTACTTTTTATTCTGTATGTCTTTATTTTTATGTGTTCCTTATGTACAATAAATTATTGTTTTTTTTCTTGCCCTTTTTATCATGCTCTTTCCTTTTACTAGATGGTTTAATCCATTTACAATTGATGTTATGGTTGTTTGGCTTGTCTTATCCTCCATTTATTTTTTTTTGTAGTATTGCTTTTTAAAAACTACTCCCCTTTTAAGCCATTATTTTCCCCTGTTTTGCTTAAAAAGTCTAAGCCAACTACAAGGTATGAATTTCTCACTGTAAAAACACAGCTATTCCCTCTTCAACAATAACCCTTCTCTACCTTTATCTTGCGATACCCCCTTTTGCCAAGAGACACTAGGAATCACCATCCTTTCCCTGTTCACCCATGGCCTTAGTAGAGATTCTTCACCTATTACCCTCTGGCCCTCTGGCCAATGATGCCACGTTGCACTCTGCAACACTTTGCCACCAGTGTAGTCTAGGGTGTGTCCGCTGAATGCCTCAGTCTTCTTTTCCTTTGTTTCCTTAAGTTCCATTTCTCTTCTAATCAACTGTAGGTTGATTTTTCTCTCATTTAAAAAAATACTTTCTTAGTATGAGAATTTCAATACTTAGTTTTTCTTTTATTATTGGATTGTGTGTGTGTGCGTGTGCGTATGTGTGTGCATGTGTGCATGTGTGTGTGCGTGTCTGTGTGCATGTGCATGTGTGTGCGCGTGTGTGTATGTGTGCGTGTGTGCATGTGTGTATGTGGGTGTATGTGAGTGTGTGTGCGTGTGCGTATGCGTGTGTATGTGTGTGCGTGTGTGTGTATGTGTGTGTGCATGTGTGCATGTGTGTGCGTGTCTGTGTGCATGTGCGTGTGCGCACGCGTGTGTGCGTGTGTGTGTATGTGTGTGTATGTGCATGTGTGTGCGTGTGCGTATGCGTGTGTATGTGTGCGTGTGCATGTATGTGTGTGCGTGCGTGCGTGTGTATGTGTGTGCGTGTGCGTGTGTGTATGTGTGTGCGTACGTGTATGTGTGCGCGTGTGTATGTGTGTATGTGCGTGTGTGCGCGTGCGTGCGCGTGTGTGCATGCGTGTATGTGTGCGCGCGTGTGTGCGTGTGCGTACTTGTGCGTGTGTGTTTGGAAATGTCTCTTGTTGAAGATTGTTTTCTCGTTGATTAGATCCCACTTTTTCAGGATGTGTGAATTCGAGTTATAGCTCGAGTTCTTTTGTTTTTTAGAGTATTTATATATCTATCTACCTATCTATACACTCTACTCTCTTTCTCTCTCTGTATATGTGTGTGTGTGTGTGTGTATATACATATACACACACATATATGCATATATATTTCCTTTCCATTCCTTCCTGTGAATTCTTGTGAATTCAAAATAATCCTGCATAGTTTGATTATATATATGCTTCATATTTATAAGTGTTTCTTTTAGGTGCTTGCAAAATTCGTTTCTGATTTTCATTAAACTTTTACCTAGAAAATGTTATTTTTATATGGTTGCCCAGATCCAGCTTCCTGAAATTTTGTGGAAGCTCTTGGATTTACAAATGAGTAAACCCATAGATCTGAGTTGAAGGAGGGAGCAGGAGGTACAGGAAGGAGAAAGCAGACGTTAGAATTCAGGACAGAGGAACAGATGCATTAACAGTGGGGAATTGCGGGGGTGGGGGAGGATCATGGAATCTCACAACTCTAGGGACCTCAGAGATCATCATTCTAAACCAACCTGTATCTAAAAAAAATCTCTTTTCTCAGTCACATAGCTCTAAGGCTAGGAAGTCTTTCCTAATATAAAACCTGAATATGCCTCTTTGCAATTTCCTCCCATGGCTCCCGGTTCTTCCTTCTGGGGCCGTACAGAGCTAGATGAATCTCTTATCCTTGACAGCCTTTCAAATACTCAAAGAGTGCTACCATCTTTCCCCCAAATCTTCTCTTTGTCAAACTAAATATTCTTATTTCCTTCAACTGATCATCACACAGCAAAGTCTTGAGACCCTTTACTTTCCTAGTTAGCCTTTTTTAGTGGCTCCTGTGATTATCCATGTCCTTCCTAAAATATCTTAGCCCAAGGGTGAGGAACCTGCAAACTTGAGGCTGCACGTGGCCTTTTAGGTCCTTGGGTGAGGCCTCTTGACTGAGTTCAAGTTTTACAGAACAAATCCTTTTATTAAGGAGATTTATTATTTTCAAAGGGCCACACTTGAAGACCTACAGGGTCACATGTGGCCTCCAGGCTGCAGATTCCCCATCCCTGCTTTAGACAGTACTCTAGATGAAATTTAACTGGGACAGAATGCAGACTACCCTACCCTAGTCCTGAACATTATGCCTTTCTAAATGAACTGCCCTAAGGTTGCATTAACTTTTTTCCACCTTATTTTTTAGTCTATTTTCCATGTCACCTTTGACCTATCCTTCCTATGAGCTTTTTGGATCTTGACTATAATCCAATGCATTAGATATCTGTTCCAGCTTTGTAGCACCTGCAGGTGTGAGAAGTATGTGCCGTTATCCAAATGATTATGTAAAAACTGTTAAACCACACAGAACCAAGCCAACATCTCCGGGGTACATTCCTAGAGCCCTGCTTCTAAGTCTATAAAAAACATTAATGACCTCTCTGTGATTCTGATCATTCATCCACATCCAAAATCAGAGCATCAGACAACACTGAGTTTGTTGTTCACCAAAATCATCTCATTATTATACTTCTCCCATCTCATGCTTGTGGAGTTTGAGCCATTTTTGAGTCAGGAATACCTGAGTTCAAATCCTGCCTCAGATACTGACTAACTGTGTGACCCTGGGCAAGTCACTTAACCTCTCAGTCTTAATTTCCTCCTCCTTTAAATGAGGCCAAACCAAAAGACCTTTGGGATTCTTTCCAGCTCTAAATGTATGATCCCATGACCTTTTTCAATCCTGACTGAAGTCCATTGCTTTAACTATCCTTCCTAGCTTTGTATCATCTACCTATGAATAAGAATAACATGAGGGGCTTTGTGAAATGTTTGGCTTAAATCTAGGTATATAAATCTATGGCAGGGGCTAAGTCTACTGGGCAGTTTTCAAAGAGTCTATAGATTTGAATGGGGAAAAAAATCCATTTTTATTTTTTCTAACTTCTAACTGAACTTGAACTTTTCCTTCAAATTATAAAATTTAAAAACATAAACATTACATTCCAATGAAGCCCATTAATGTCCAACTCTGGAAAGGAGGTCCATGAGCTTTACTGGACTAGAAATGGGGGGTCTGGGACACAGAAAAAAGTGAAGACCCCTGATCTATGATCTTACCTCATGATTCTTTCAAGAAAAGGAAACTAGTTAGCTATTTGGGATAATTGCTTCCCTTTTGAGATATTCATTGGAACCCACAAAGCAGTGACTGAGAAGTAAAGTGTGTGGGGGGTGGGAGTGGAGGGAGAGGTGCACATGTTACTAAACAGTAAGTCGGGGGGACCCAAATATTTTCTACAACAGGGTTTCAGGTACAGAATTCTACCTCCAAAACCATGGGCATTTTCATTTTGTTTTCGAAGGTCCTTAGTAAAAGGCATCCAGAAAATGAACCCTACCAGTTTCCCCAAATGGCAAGCTTCAGGATTCCTGGGGGAATTGAAGGACTTGGACAAGAGCACAGGCTCCTATCTGCTATCCTGGTGGTTATTTACTAACGGGGATCATTGCGCAGCCCACTACAAATACTGTCCTGGAGGGAGAGAGAATCCCTGGGCTCCGGATACAGCTACAGCTGCACTTTAATTAAATGGTGCAAATCCATCCAGTACCCCGAGCCTTCAGCCTGTTGGCTCTCCTCAGTCCCAGGTGAAGGGACTAATGCCCTGGCGACATGCCAGAAGAAAGGCAATAGGCAGCAGGCCCCTTGAAAGGCTTGGATTTAAAATTAACATTCAGCTAATGACAGAGCTTCTCCTAAAGCAGATTCCAATTAAGCCTGGCATTTGGAGGTGGCATTAAATGACCCAAGTCAATATTCCAGAGATAGAAACAAAACAATGAAAAATGTAGCCTTCCCTTAAAAGTCAGATGTATTTAAAAATGTAAGTTTTTAAGTTCACTCCTTTTTAATTGTGCAAGTTGAGAAAAACAGCATCTGTTGGATAAGGTCAAATGAACCCTTTCTTTTTTATGTAATTTTTATTATTTTCAATTTATTTTCTCTCTCTCCTGCCTCCCCCTCTCTGAGGAGAAAGGAAAAAAATCTTGAAACAAATAAGTTTAGTCAAGCAAAACGAATTCTCATGTTGGCTGTGTCCAAAAACGTGTATTTCATTCTGCATATTTTGTCTATCATTGCTCTGTCAGGAAGTAGGTGGCTTGCTTAATCATTGATCTTTGGGAATCAGGATTGATGATTGCATTGATTAGAGTATTTCAATCTTTCAAAATTGTTCACATTTTCAGTGTTGTTGTATAAACAGTTAGCCTGGTTCTGCTCATGTCACTTTGCATCAGTTCATACACGTCTTCTCAGATTTCTCCAAACCCATCCAGATCCTTCATCATTCCTTAGGATAGCATGCCATTATATTCATCCACTCTAACGTGTTTAACTATTTTCCAAATGATGGGCACCCTCTTAGTGTCTATTTCTTTGCGACCATGAAAAGAACTGCTAAAAATATTTTTGTACATATGGGTTCTTTGCCTCTTTCTTTGATCCTGTTGGGATATAGGTCTTGTGATGGTTTGATGGGTCAAAGGCTATGCAGAGCATAAATCAGTCTGTTCACCATCACCTTTGGGGTGGCATATATTATGATGATGAATAATTGTCATTGATTAAAAGTACAAGACCCTGGAGTAAAGGATGACATTGAGGAAAAGTATAAGCCAAGAAGACTGGTCAGGTAAGGATAGTAAGGAATAACCTGATCACTCCATTGGTATTGTAATATCAAGGAAAATATAGAGAGATTTCCCCAGCAAGTCAGGTGGAATTTTATGAGTAAACATAGATAAAAGTCTTCAGTGGTCATGAAAAGGTTGTAATGTACATTCTTGATGTTCCAACCCTTGGATTTAGCAATGGTGCCTACATGTTAGAAGTAATCCTTGCAGGGATATCTTGGCTTGATCATGAATTGGATTTAAATGAGGCAGGCAGTCATCAGCATCACTCTCTCTTCCAGTCATTGATGTGTCAAGAATAAATCAAGATAACAGACTGACGATGGCCCAGGATGCAGTGGGTGACCGTGGCCTTTCTAAATTTAGGAGTTTAGGATCAGAGCAGGAAGGGATCAGAGAGAGCATTTAGTCCAATCCAAGCAAAGAAACTGAATCATCCCCCTCCCCAAGGTGAAGTAACTTGCCCAAGTTGTATGAGTGGTATGTAACAGAGCTGGGAAGGCAGCCTTGCTCTTTGTCTTCAAATCTAATGCTCATTCCAGTGTACCATGATTAGAAAACACAAGTTATTCTCATTTCTTGTTTTGTCAGAAAAACCTTCTCAGCAACAAAGTGCACAATTGTTCAATTCTCCCACTCCTAATCCCAGAAGCTAGTGGCTGTGAGAAAGTTCTCCAGCTTCCAAAGTGAAGTCCTGTATTTTCTGAGAAGTGGTACCAGTTCCAGACCCCTGCTACCCTGTTTCTTCTCTGTGACAAGTCTTTGGTTTGCTTGTCTAACTTTCTGAATAAATATTTTGAGATTTTCTAGCCCTTCTGGGATTCCAACATGTTGTATCTGACTTCCCAGATTGTTTGCAAGGGAAGGGAAAGAGAAATTTTCTCCAGCAGGCGACCCAGAGCCATTTCTTACTCATTGTTCTGCTTGCCCAGAAGGATGAAATAAGCCCTCCCTTCCACCCACTCAGGATCCTCCTGAACAGGAAACAGCTGGGGTCCTGAGAGTGGCCAGCCTTCTTCAGCCTCCAGTGCCTTTGGCTGGAAGGAATGTGGACTGTGAACATTACAGATTTCCTCTTAGGGATGACTTCTTCCCCAGAACGTAGCCAACCAGCAACAGGAAAATCCAATGCCGAAAACAATAAATAAATTAGATGAGGGGGAGTGGGATGGAGGAGGGGGGAGGAGAAAAATGACTCATGGGTCACTGCATCCTCCTACCAAATTCCAGGAATTGTCGTCTTCCAAGCTTAGGTCATCGGTTGTGAGTAATGCCCTAACAGGGCCTGATTAATAAGACCAGTTTATTCTTTTGCTTTTTGTAGTTTAGGGGAGATGGTCAAGGTCCCCGAAACTAAGCTCTGGCTTTCTGCCCTAGACTTCCTAAGTTGGCTCCAGACACGTCAAGAATTCTGAATTCAAAACCATAAATATTTGGGCTTTAGATTCCCTCAGTGGATTTCTGTAAGATTTTCTGTTTGCTCTTTAATATTATCGAGGGATGCAGGGAAATACAGACCCTGGAAGAGGCTGTGCTCCTGAACTCCCTAAATTGGTTTGTTTGGAGTTCAGAATGCATTTTCTCAGGGAAACAGTGTTCTGTAAGTGGTAATGAGGTGCCTGGGTCAGTCAGCCCTCACAAGCCAGCTTGAATTCTGGGTCCTGAGTGTAGAGGCAGTGTGGTGGTGGACTGACAGAGGAAGATGGAGGAAGAGAGCCTTCTTTTCCTTTCCTGGGCACAGGGCCAGCCCTCCACAAAAGGCAAAGCTTGTCTTTGGCATTCTCCCATATCCCTTTCTCTGTTCCTTTCCCCAAGCCCCATTCTGGCCTCCTGTTGCCATGAGCTCCTCCCATCATTGGCACCAAGCCTGCCCTATCCCCAAAGTGATCCATGCCTCAGCATTCCTACCTCCCCTCTCCTCCAATCCAAACTCTCCTCTCACAGTGCAGCTCATGGCCGCTACGGGTTAGAAGGACAGCACAGCCTCTCAAATTAATTTACAAATTAAATGCAATAGCAGGAAAAATACCAGTGGGGTCTGAGGATTGATTTTTTTGTCTCACTCTCCTATAAAACTGAATAAAAATGAAATACTGAAAAATAAAAGGGTAAGACTATCAAGGGATAGTTGAAGCTGATAAAGTTGAACTTGTCCTTTCAGAACCTATAAAATCATGTGAAATGGTTAGCATCCGAACTTTTCAGTACTGGCTGAGCCATAGAAAAGCTGTCTAACAGATTAGAGATGGACAAAATAGAGCCAAGTGTATGTAATTGAGTAGCATTTGGTAGATCTATGGAGAATAAGAAAAACCGAGGAAAGGATTCATTATCGAATAAATATTTGGAGAAAAACGAGCAGAACGATGGAAAATAAATTTTGATCTTCGCCTTACACCACTGGCTCACAGTAGGTACTACATAAATGTTGATTATGTTGACGATGATATGCTAGAATTAGTTTTAGTTGATAACTCATTTTTCATTCATCTATTAAACATCTATATTTTATTTACACATCTACTTTGTGTAAGATACTGTGCTAAGCCCAGGAAATATCAAAATAAAAATAAAATTATCCCTGACAGAGAATTAGAAAGAAAATATTACATTTGCACTGTAAAAAACGTATAAAATATTGTGAACAATTGTTACAGGGGAAGACTTTTAATTTTCACAGATCAGAGGAACCAAAAGAAGACCACCAATGTCCTGGTCACATTCGGGGAACAGTGACCTGTTTGGCTGGAATTCATTGAGAACAGTTACGCTTCTAGTTCTCCCACTTAACTTCAGTTGCATTCCTGTTTTATCTATTTCTGTTTTATCCTTTTCAGTCTGAAAAGTCTCTTTACAAGAAAAAAAAACAAAGCAAAATAAAGATTCAGTAATTTAATTTTTTTCTGTCATCTATTAACATAGCCCAAGAAAGGGGCTTGTTTCCTGCCTTGTTTCTTCATCCTTCCAACTTAAAGCAAAACAACCAAAAACTCTCTTAGTGTTTTTCCCAAGCTTTGGCACATGTTGGACTTTAGTATTTGTGACCCTAGTTTTTCATTCTCTTTGAGTTTCTTTCCTGATTACACACACCTTTTTCTATCCTTTGTGTGTGAACCTTAAAAATCAGAGCTCACTCAAGAGTTTCATGTGTGGTCACATCTGCCTCTTCCTTCTCTTCCTGATAGAGATCATTCACGATTGTGTCACTGAAATTCCATTTTTGAGAACCCACTTTTCCCAGCTTAGCTTCCTCAGATCATAGGATCTTAACTACCCTTTTCCTTGAATTTTTTGAAATCTGTACCTATCAGGTTATTCCTAGTGTTCCTCTCCTTATCTCTCTAAGATGGATCAAGTCCCCTCAAAGTTGCCATCATTTCTGGGAACTTTGTTGCCATGTTACCCAACACTTTCTCCTTATTGGTTGAAATCTGATCCAGACTAGGAATTTCTATCTTTGATTTTTGGATCTTCTGAAGGATTATGTTATCAACAAGGTAAGGCATGGATTTATCAGTTTTTCTGTTTTTAGAGCAACTTCCAATTTATATCTCTCTAAATGAACTTCCCCATCATAACTGTATCCGGTATCTTAACCGCTTGGTGAATTGTCTGGAATTCATCCATTTTCTTCATCTATGTGGGTAGTAGTAGTAGTGGTAGTAGTAGTAGTAGTAGTAGTAGTAGTAACAATAAGATCTATATAGTTCTTTTTATGTGCCTAGTACCATGCTATGCTTTACAAATATCTCATTTTATCCTCACAATAACTCTGGAAAGGGGGTACTGTTATTATCCTTGTTTTAAAGATTCAGAGAGTGAGGCAGAGATTTAATGACTTGCCCAGGGTCACATAACTAGTAAGTTAAATGTCTGATGTGGCATTTGAATTCAGGTCTTTCTGATGCCTACTCTGTCCAACTGTACTTTCTCTACATTATTTCCTTTGTTTTTTTCCTGTTTTATACTTATTCAAGTACTTTGTAGCAAGCATCCCTTCCCAGAGGATATCTAGGTTTATTTCTTAATAGGGCAGTGAGATGGCACAGTGGATAGAGCACCAGACCTGGAGTCAAGAAGACCTGAGTTGAAATGTGGCCTCAGACACCTAGTATCTATGTGACCCTGGGCAAATCATTTAACCCTGTTTGCCTCAGTTCTTTTCATCTATAAAATGAACTGGAGAAGGAAATGGCAAACCACTCCAACCCCAAATGGGGTCATGAAGAATGAATGACTTAACAACAGCAATTATTTCTTACTGTACAGTATTATTTCAGGATCTTTTCTGTCTGCTCTTCATTAAAAGTGGTCTCTGCCCTCAAGAAATTTACTGGCTAGTTGGAGGAATAAGACATACCCATCAAGGGTCTTGGGTTTGAGCTATAGCTGCTGCTGTGAGGAAAGGGGAACAACCTGATATAGATATGCTTACAAAAGTGGAAGGTCGCCATGCATGTGGCTATCTGACATCACCAGGACATCCCTAGAGGTGAATGTCAGTGCCCTGGGTCCCTATTGTCAGCCCCCAAAAGATACTTTCTCTGCCATTTTCCACAGGGAACAAAACCAGAATTGACTTCTGAGTTCCTAATTTAGCTAGATTACACAATGAGTGGAGGAATGGTTTTTATTGGATCAATATCTTCTGGAAAGGACAAAAAGCAGATAAAAGAGAAACAGAGAACACGGTCATAAGAGTTTGCTTCCTTGGAACAGTGGATTCTGAAAAAGTGGGAACCTGTTCATCCTTAACTCTATGACAAGTGTGTGTTGAGGGGGTGGGATACAGCAGAAATGGGAGTAGGTAGAATTGAATTCCTTTGAGAAACAGGGTCCAGGTAAAATCCTGTTTGGTGAACATTAAAACTGGACACTAAAATTGCTTTGTTAAATTTGCAATTCACATCTAAATGAAAATATATTTCTGCGGCATACAGAAGCAGTGTTTTGTCTTGATTTCATTTGTTCAAATAAAATAGACCTTTGGTGCCCCCTCATGCTCTCTGCACCCCTGACTGCTAACTGCCCTTGTGGGAACCCTGCTGAGATCTTGGTATAGAAATATAGATGGGGCAAAAGACAAACACTGAACTCAAACCATGTGCTTTCATTAAATAGCCTGGCTGCTGTGGGGATGGGGACCTGAAAATCCATCTGTCCTTTACAATTTTTTCATTTACTACAAATAGTTGAAACCAGATTAGCAAAGCCTGCCACTAATGTGGAAATATCTTTGCTGAGCATAAAGGCTATCCATCCCAGCAGGATCCTACCTGCCCTCGTTTGAATGTAAACCTCAAGGTCTGTTTCCCAAGTTCCTTCTTTGACTCTGTCCTTGGTTGAGACCAAATCCTGTTCCCTGCTGGGCCCCGAGGCAATTCTAAAGCTACTTACATTAATAGAAGAATTTTCAAGGAAAGCGCTAATGTGGTCAGCTTGGTGGATAAATGATGCAACGCTGTCAATCACTCAGATTGTTTTTAATTAAAATAATGTTATTACAGGGTCTCTAGTTGCTGTCGGCTATGAAAGCAATGACAACATCTGTTTAAATGCCAGAATAAACGCAACACAATGGATTGCAGCATCCAGATTTTTAAAACAATGTCCTGTGCAGTCTCAATGTTAAAAAAAAGACTAAAGGACCAATTCTTTTGATGACTGTAACTGAGATTTTTTTTTTAAAATTCCATTTGCTAAGCTCTATTCTAATCAGAAAATCTTCAACAAAATAGTCTGTATAAGAGTAAGAGCCTTTCTCTAAACTTGTTCCATATAAAACTAGAAGTTATTATGCTCTGGAGCTAGGTTGGAATGGAGAGGAAGTTAAGGAAGTCAAAGCGACATTGATGAATACTGAAATTCTTGGCTGATCAATGTTTTGTATAAGATTATAGATGGAGATCTAGAAGTCTTCTAGTTCACTTCCCTCTTTTTATAGATGCCAAGAGAGATGAAATGATTTGCCCAAGGTCACTTGGATGTCAAAGTCAGAACTCAAACCTAGGTCCTGGGATACCAAATCCAGGACAGTCAGCCAGTAATCTTCTACATACAACAATCTACGCCCCAGGGGGTGTAAGAGTGGAGAAGGAATTTCCTTAAGTTTACTCACGTTAAAAAAAAAAAAAAAGGCTCTTCTCCCTTTGTTCAGGAAGCACAAACAGATAACAAATGGGATCAAACAGATGGGATAAACATCCTTCCTCCCATAGGGAAGGAGTTATGAGCAAGAGAACTGGAAATGTCAGCCAGAAGTGTGCCTCAGTTTACCCTCTAAGAGGTGATTATAGCACTTTTTCTACCATGTAGTAGAAAAAGTCCTCACTTTGAAGTTATGAAAGAAGGGTTTCTGGTGGCTTTGTGAATCTATTCAACCATTCTGGAAAGCAATGTGTAATGATGCGAAGAAAATGACTAAAATGTCCACTTCCTTTAACCCAGACCTCCCACTTTTAGGAATATAGTCCAAGGTCATTAACAAAAAATCTACCTATATACTAAAATAATCAAATCATCACTTTTTATAGTAGCAAAGACCTGGAAACAAAATAGATGCCTATACACTGGAGAATGTCTACACCAATGATCATCCATAATTGTAATGGAATATTATCTGGGCTATAAGAAACCATAAACATGATGAATATAGAGAAGACTGGATTGCATGAATTAATGCAAAATGATTTATACAATGATGACAACAAGTTAAATGGAGAGATCAACCACACGTAAGCAGATAAATTCAAAAATGAATCTTGTACAATTAGAAAGCACAAACATGGCTCAAAAGAAGAGATACGAGAAGATACTCCCATACAGACATGGTCCAGAGTTTCATAGTTTTCCAATGTATTGATCAGTTAGGCTGATTTTTTTCCTCTTTTTATCTTAAAATGCTCTTTAACTTATATGGGATGGCCCTCTGAAACTTGTGGGATATCAAGGGAAACTATGGTGATGTTAAAAAAAAACCAAAAGATCAGTAAAAACTATTTAAAAATTAATATACACCACAGTTGAACAATGCAAGTAGAGAAAACAATTCCAAAACAATTGAAATTCAATGCCATGAAATTATAAAGAACAGTCCCCCCAAAAGAGGTATGTGATGTTACTTTCCCATTCTCCTTTGCAATTCTGGGTCTGGTATAGAATGTTGCACATACTGTCATTTTTTTTTTGACATATTGACCAGTCTGCTGATTTTTTTCCCCAGTCTCTTCCCTCTTTTAAAATTCTTTGTCAAAAGGGATGACTTTCTAGAAAAGAGAATCAAGGGGAAATTGAGGTGATATAAAAATAAAAGATAGTAAAAATTAATTTTTTTAAAAAGAGATATATGTTGAAATTCTAGCTTTTCTATCTGTTAACTCAGGCAAGTCCCTTAACCTGTTTCTCGTTTATGAAAGATGTTATTAGACTGCATAGTCTCCAAAGTCCATTCCATTTCCAAATCCAATGAACTCCTCTGAATATATAGAGGGCAGAGTAAGAATTCACCTTATTCTAGTGCTCACCAAGGCTGGTCTTGTTCTGGAAAGCCAAAGTGTGCTTCAATATCATTGAGATATGTTTTGGGATGATGACAAGGTGAAGGAATCATTGTAGGTTTTTTTTTTCATCCATGGTGAAGAAAAAATCCTTTGTTTATCTCGCATGTGGGTGTTGTGTAGCTCTGAGACTTCTTGTGAGAATGAACATAAAGAGGTCAATCCTATCTTTTACCTGGAAAAGTAGAGTTTTCACAGGGGATTCTCTTGGTCTCTGTGGACCTGAGTGTTGTAGAAATGAGCTCCAAACTTATCCTGGGTCTGAGATAGTAGAGATTTATTCATGATCAGTTAACAGGCACTTGTTAAATACTTACTATGTTTTAGGCACCATACTAAGCACTGGGGAGGTGGGGGACACAAAGAAAGGCAAAAATGCAGTTCTTACTCTCCAAGATTTCATGTTGTGAGAAGACATTGACTGTTAGACCAGTTGATGGTTAGTTAGCATACACTTGAGGGTGTCTTTTGAGGTGTTATTTTCCCCAGTGGCAGAAAGTAATAATAGAAATGAGTCAGTAACTCTTTAGCAATTTAGTCTGTCATAGGCTTCATCCTACTTACTCAGAGTTTTAGCTGTTAAACATCTCCCTCCAGCTATTGTGCTATATCTTGCTCTCAGTCTCTCTATATTTCTTCTCCATTTTGAGGCTAAACTCCTTGAGAAGTCCATCTATAATAGGGACCTCAACTTCCTTTCATATCCTCTTTTTAACTTCTTGATGGGGAAATTAATTTCTCAAGTCAACACAGGTCACAGTTTTCAGAGCCAGACTCAAACCCCATGCCTTCTTACTCTAAATCAAATGCCATTTTTCATCAGTCCTCCCCAAGGTATTACAGTTTCTAGATGTGAGTTCCATTAAAACCAAACAGAAGGGAGAGGAAGTGCTTAATTTCTCTTGGACTCAGTGCTCATTTTCTATTAAATTTCCTGCCTAATGAAGGCACTTGTGTGTAGGGGACAGCTCTGGTGAAGAAGAAAATATCTTAAGCTAGAGTCTAGAGACGTGGGTTTCAAGTTTTATTTCCAACACTAATTCTGTGACTATCAGTAAGTTTCTCAACATCTCTGAGCCCATTTTCTTGTCAGTAATACAGGGAAGTCCTTGTAAAAGGCCCAGAAAATTCTTATACTAGAGGTGTTACTCCACTCCATACACCCCACCTGCTCAATCTCAAGGAGTTGACAGTCTAATGGAGGAAAACATACTCTTTTCCTGGATCTCCATACTCACTAACCATGTTTTAACCAACGCTCAGTCCTGGAACATCTCCTCTTCTCATTCTATGCAATTTTACTTGGCAATCTCAACTCCCATGGTCTCATAATCATCTCTCTGCAAATGACACTCAGATCTACCTATCCACTCCTGACTTCTTTCCTGACTTCTATTCTCAAAGTTCCAGCTGTTCCTATCAATCACTCCTTGTTCCTCAGGAATTTGATTCTGGGATGGATGTTACACCCAACCTGTACCCTGTAACCCTGGGATGCCAAAGTGCCCTTGTGGCCAACTTTCAAACATACTAGGTCATAACATTCCACTCCCTTAACTTGAAAAGGAAAAATGCCAAACAAAAAGAGCAAGGCTTGAGGCACATTTTCCAGGGTGCCTTGTGGCCTCAGAAAAAAGGAAGACCCTAAGACTGTCCCTCTTATTGCATAATCTTTCATAGGACATCCTGAGTAAAAGATGCTTCCTAGACACAAACAGAAGAAAGAAGAAATGGTTGAAGCTAATCAACCTTTTTGAAGATACCAACCCTTTCATTTAGGCAGTTGGCTGGAAAAGGATCCTCCCAACTGAAACCAGTTATAGAATGTCTACACATGTTCCACAATCTCTGCAATTTTTCTCTTTCATATCATTACAACCTCCCAGATTTACCATGGGGTCCTCCATGGTAAACACTGCAGCCTCAACTGAGCCCACTGATGAGGTCTGATCATGTGCCAGGCCTCCATCACCTATTTATTCTGTATATACGTACATTTCCATGTGGTCTACTGGTCAGAATGTGAGCCACTTGTAAACAGCTGACTGCTTCATTTCATCTTTGGAATTCTAGCGTCTATCATGGCGACCAACATAGTAGAGTAGATGCTTAATAAATGCTTGTAGGTTAATGACCAATTTCTTGTCATTGAAAGAATTTTATTTTATTTTATTTCTATTTTATTTTTTTTATTTCTATTTTATTTCTAGGGCACAAGTGTAATTGTTGTTCTCATTAATATTGTTATTTTAAGTTTTACTGATGCCTTTTGTTCCCTTTGCATCCTGGTCATTTTCTGTTCCTTGTTCTCTGAACAACTGAAAAGCAGGAGAAAAAAGATCTAAGTAAAATTAAGCATCCACATTGGTCAAAAGGCTGACCTCCCTCATTCCCCCATCTCTTCTATAAGTAGAGAAAAACATTTCATCCTCTTTCTCAGGGACCAAGATCAAGTTGGCATGATGTAGCAGCCGAAGAGGATGTGTTGTTGTTGATATCATTTTGCAGTCATTATTTGTGTAGCCTAGACATGGTTTATACTTCCCCCTCCCCTCAGTCCTAGTCATCCATCGATTATATACTACAGATAGAAGATAAGCTCACTGAAGGCAAGGAATGAAGGTCATTTATATCTCTATATATCCCCAGCACCTAGCACATAGCATATGGCACATAGTAAATGCTTAATAAATATTAGTAGACTCATTGATTGCCTCATGATTCTCTTGTATTGTCATAGAGTTGTTTCATTTTGCATGTGTTTTAAGTCAATAATCCCTTACTATACTATTGCATTTTAATATAGACTAAGTACATTTACACGTTCCTTATGAACTCTGTCCAAATTCATTTGATGCTAACAAATCTAATATTAGATGTTTGGGGGAGAAACCATATTATCCCCATTTTATAGCTGGTAATAATGACTGAGATATTATATGATGCTCTAAGCTTTGCAAGGCACAGCGGATAGAGCTGTGGGCACAAGAGCAGGAAGACCTGAGTTCAAATCTGGCTTCAGACACTTACTAGCTATGCGAGCCTGGGCAAGTCACTCAACGCTGTTTGCTTCAATTTCCTCATCTGTAAAATGACCTGGAGAAGGAAATGGCAAGCCACTCCAGTATCTTTGCCAAGAGAACCCAAAACAGGGTCACGAAGAGTTGCATATGGCTGAAACAACTGAATAATAACAAAATTTGCAGAGCATTTTATATAAATTGTCTCATTTATATATTATATAAATTATCTCTTTATATGTATTATATAAATTATCTCATTTATATATATTATATAAATTACCTCATTTTTATATATACATATTTATATGTACATACATATATGTGATATATCTCACAACAACCCAATGATCACCCCTTCCTCAATGTAAGCTCAGTGATGGAAGATATCTTATACTTTTTTCTGTAGGTCCCTTCAAACCCAGGACTGTGATTTATGCATAAACACTTGATAAATTCTTGTTAATGGATTGATCCAGAGGTTGGACTAGATGACCCTTAGGTCCTTTTCACTCCTGAGAGTATATGATTTCATGAGTAATTAATGAAGGAATTGATTGGTTAGCTTCCTTGGGTTCTTCCCTCTGCTGTTTAAAGACCACAGAATCTGGAGTTTTTCTAAAATATCATATGGACTTTTCTCCAATTTCTGGGGACATTCAGTCTCTCTCATTGTGTTTTTTCCCCCTTCTGGAGATACTATTAGAAAATACCAGTGGCAGACGGAAGATACATCTGACATTGAGAGGGAGAAGTCTTGTTTCTGTGCAAGTTTTCACATAGTTCACATGCCCTTTCCAAAGTATCAACTGTGAAATAAAATCTCCTGAGAGACAGTGTGGCTATATATGTGTGGTGGGCAGGGGATGCGGGGTCCTCCAAGTCAAGGGTACCCCGCCTGGCTAGGCGGGCCTTTCCAGGGTGTCTTCCTCCCCATCCCCCAGTTGGGCCAGACAATTGGCTGTGTGTGCTCTGCAGGGCACCAGGGGGCCCCAGTGGCCAGGACACAAGGAAAGCCAGGGGTGAAGAAACAGTCCAGCTGGAACTGGGCAGAATGCTCAGCCCAGTGCTGCTTGCAAAGAGGCTGCTGTTCGTTGGTGGCCTGAAAGCAGTTTGTTTATAGCGCTGAGGAGCAAAGGGAGGTGGGGGGAGGGCACCCAGGTTGTCTGTAGCAAGGACAGGATGTGCTGACTCCTGGGATCACGTGCCCAGGGCTGCACCTTCTGCCCTAGGGAGGTCTGTCTTCCCTTAGGAGGAGAGAAGAAAAGGCACCCGGGTGTGCCAGACAGGACGACCGTGGGGTGCTTCATCAAGTTCGGCTGCTAAATTTTCTGTTGTGCCATTTTCAAGCCAGCCTCCTCCCCTTCCTTTTTCCACCATGCCTCTACCTTGACCCTGACTTTCTCTTGAATAATCTATCTCCGCGCCACCCCCATATCTCATCACTGGGGAAGAAAACTCCAAGTCAGAGTGCTGTGGCCATTTTTTAATTATCTGCACAGGGAAAACAAATCCCTGCATTCATTGGAAACGCTGAAACTTGACTGGGGAATCACCCTTCCCCATCAGCAAGGGGCTGAGTGGTTTTATTAAAACATACACATACACACACCAAGATGCCTAAGCATGTTAATATCAGAGCAGGCTTTGGGCCCAACCAAGCCTATTGCAGAAATTGACAAAGTTAAAATGGCATCCTCTCTTGCCAGTGGAGCACTGAAATAAAGGGAAGAAGGTTTAAAGGGCTAAATTTCTGTAAGATTTCAACCCAAGAGATTTTTAAGAGTGACCCACCCCCCCACCCCACCTTTTTTTTTTAAATTAAAGGCTAGGATTGAAACTTGAAACCAGGTCCAGGCAGGCAGAAATCCTGGCTTAATGGTTTCGCCTGCTTCAGTCCTTTCCTCTCGGGGATTCAAGCCCTTCCATGGGTGGAAGCCTCAGGTGAAGTGTGTGACATTGGGTGAATGCCTTTCCCATGGGGTTTCCTGTCTTTTGTCTATTCCACTCTGCAAGCCCATCCGGGCCTGCCTCCTGCCTTTGGTGTCTCCTAGATGTTTAGCATTCAAAGTTCAGCTTAGAAAATGCCCTGGCTTCTGCTGTGATAAATGAACTCCCTGGAGACAGCTTTATCTCAAACCTGGACATTTGGGAACCACATAGAAAAGCAGTGGGAACAATTCTCCCAAGTGGTCTTTACAAGCAGAACAGTTAAAGGCACATGACTTTAACCAGCTGTGATCCAGGGACAGCTGCAGACGCCTGGACTTTCTGCCGGCATGTTTCACACTGATAGGGCTTTCTGAGCAAGCCCCCTGAGTCTTATGTGCCGCACACTGAGCACTGAATTTGGGCTTTTGCTGGAGCTGCGGGGAGGGAGGAAAGCCTGGTAAAGCTAAAGAGAGGGAACTTGACCTACACTAAGTTACTCCTTTCTGAGCAAGGATGGGCCGATGTATTATTTTTCTCCTAACAATCAGTCAAGTATTTATTAAGCCCCTACTATATGCCAGGTACTGTAGAACGGAAGATGGAACAATTCCCTTCTTTTGGAGGCAATTTAGTTGGAAAAACAAGCTTATTTTGTGATAAGGAAGATGGGGGAGGGAAGAGAAGTTCCCATTCTGTTAATATAAAATAATTACCTCTAGATTTTTGGACTTTTTAAAAATCATGGCAATTTACAAAAGTCTGGTTCTCTGATGTTTCGACAGGCTGAACTTGGTTGAAAACAGACCCTGGAGAATTGGGCTTGTTTTTTCTTTTAAAATTTTGGTTTTTTACTTTAAGTTTATGGTTAATAAGGCTTCAAGATAATTTGAATTCTTGGTTATTTTGATTTCTTAATAACATCTCGACTGCAAGAAGTAATCTTCCAAAAAAGAAAACATTTGAGGGGAGGGGGGAGGAAGGAGTATCTGTGTAATGGATCATAGATCCTACCAGAGTTGAAAGTTAAAATGTTAATAAATTGTAAGGTTTAATGAAATCTGTGAATTTCAAGGTACTTTGAAAAGGATTCAAGTCCCTCCAGGATCTTATGATTAGGCAGTATTATTACTTTTGCTCTATTTTGTTATTGATTGTATGATTTCATTAGGGGGGAGGGAGCAATCTTAATTTTATAGCTGCCAGGAATTTCATTATCATTTCCCCCTCTTTTATGTTTGAAAAGAGAAAATATGCAAATGTGCCTTCTCCCAACATTTGATTTATTTTTCTACAAAAGGAAAGGAAATAAGAAAAGTTATTTTTGAAAAATGGAATTAAATCCTTGTGTCATTCACCCAATTAATAGATGGGCAATTACCAAAGAGGAGATTTGTGGGTTGGTTGTAGCTGGCTCTTAACTTAATGTTAACTTACATTTAATTAGCTGGGCCAGATGGAAGCTGGCTAAGCTTTGCATGGAGGCTTATTGGGGGAAAAAGACATAATCTTCCATTTTTCAAAGGAACTAAGACCACAGATTAAAGGTCAGGGTTCTTTTCAGAATTTAAAGAGGGGATACAGAGTGTCTGACCACAAGAAACAGCAAGGGTGCTTGGCAGGGCAGCTTAACCCTTAGGCTACCAGAGCCCAGTTTCCACCCCATTTATCCTCGGGTCCCAAAGGAAGACAGAGCTCTGACTGGAAGCAGGGTCGTAGACACATAAAAGGAAGCAGGGTTTTCAGTCTCAGTGGAGGAGCTTACTTCTGAGAAAGGGCATCTTCAGGGAATCATACCCAGATCCTAGGGGAAGAGGCATCCGTGAGTGTCCCTGAAGGAACAAACATGGTAGAAAAAGAAACCCAAAATCAGTCATAAAAATGCTTGGAGAAAGTGGAAAGAGGAGGAAATAAATCTGTGCTGTTTATATTAATACTTCCTCTTTCTTTCCTTCTCTCCTTTCTCTGTGCCTCTTTTTATCGCTCCCTCTCTGTCTCTTTCTCTTCCATTCTTTCCTCTCCTTTTCTCTATCTCTCTCCCCCTCCTCTCTTTTCCTCTCTCCTTTCTTTCCCTCTCTCCTCTCTGTGTCTTTTTATCTCTCTCTTTCCCTTTCTCTCCTTTTTCTCTCCCCTCTCTTTCTCTCCCTCTTTCTCTCTCCCTTTTCTCTCTCCTTTCCTTCTCTCTCTCCCTCCTTTTTTCTTGCTCTCTTTCTCTCCTCTCTCTTTTTCTCTCTCTCCCTTCTTCTTCCTCTCTCTCTCCCTCTCTATATATCATTCTTTTTCTCCCTCTCTCTCCCTTTCTCTCCCTCTTTTTCTCTCTCTGTCTCTTTATCTCTCCCCTCCCTCTTTGTTTTTCTCCCTCTTGCCTTCTGTCTCTTTTTATCTCCCTTCTTTCTCTGTCTTTTTCTCCCTTTCTTTTCCTCTCTCCTCTGTCTCTTTTAATCTCTTTCTCCCTCTCTCTTTCTCTGTCTCCCTCTCTCCATATCTCTCTCTTCTTTTTCCTCTCTCTTTCCCCTCCCCTTCAAACATCAAGAACATTGTAGAATGCAAAGAGGGCTGACCTGGTTAGAACCCAAGTTCAAACCCTGCTTCTGACACAAACATGTATGTGATCTTGGATAACTCACTTCATTCCCTTAGCTTCAGTTTCATCTGTAGAATGAAGGGTCAGACTAGATGCTTCCAGTTGTACCTCTCTGATCTTCTTATTCTCTGATGAAGGGCAAAACCTGAATCTAGGACCTCCTGAACTTGAATCTGAACCTCTGTTGACCATGTTAGCCCTCCTGTTACAGTCCTGGAATATAAGCTACTTGTTTGGGTTTTTTTACCCTCCAAATCATAGAGGAACAGCATACCTGAGGAGCTTATGAGCCTGCATGCCAAATTTACCAGGCATCTGAGAATTAAATGTCTTTTTGTTCTGCCCTCCCCCACCCCCATGAGGGCTTTGTAACAAATCCATGTTTTTGGATACTGTTGGTGTTAAGGTTTATGGACCAGAGAGGTGAATGTTGGCAGATAAGAAGCAACTGTCAGTGTTTGCTTTTATGGGCAATCAGTCTTCACATTGATACAAACCCAGTTGTGTCCTGGTTTCTGTGATGCCAAGCTGTTCCCTAACACATACAAAAACTGTCTTTTAAATTCTCTTAGTGATGCTGCATGGCTATGAATTGCAAAAAAAATTATAAACTCCAAATAATGAAGAGCGCATGTGACTAGGAATATGATGAATAAAAGTAGGCTGGACAATTATCAGACATGATTCCATGATCCTCTGAGTTTGAGTGATGGAGGAGGTAAAGGAGAACAGGTGGAAGGAGGTGAACGGGGGTTAGTTCCCATCCTTTTCTGAAATGACTTTGTATTTACTTGTGTAATGTGCTTTACAGGGTGTGCTAGAGCCAGCCCAAAAGGATTCCAGCTGTTAAATTTTCAGTGTGAGCATTTGTGCCTTAGAAATTGGAAAACCCAAGTCAGGGCATGATTTATTGTTTTGTTGATTGTCTTGACCAAAAAAAGTGATGGATAAAATATTAGTAATGCAGATTAAAAGTAAAAAATATCACTAGCCCCCCTTTTATTTTTTAACCCAGAGAGTCAATTGTTAAACATTTACCAGCACACTCCTGTTTGTAATTGGCGTATACGATATCCCTGAAGCAGTGAGGTATGGTGAGTAGAACCCTACTGAGGACTGAGTTTTAAACATTGTCTCTCATTTAATCACTATTAGGTGAGTGTAGATGTCACCTAAGCCTTTTGGGGCCTCAGTTTCCTCATCTATAAAATCAGAGGATTGGATTAGATGAGACCTAAGAGTCCAACATGTTGTATTCCCCAGTATATTGGAAGTTCCTTCAGGGCAGAGACTGTTTTGTTATCTTTCTAGCATGATGTCTGATGTGGTAGGAACTTTATAAAAGTTTATTTCAATCGCATTGAAAATTCCAAATCATTTTCTGCTTTGATATCCATATTATATACAGAAGAAATCTGTGTGCTTGTATGTGCTATATATTATTACAGGACCTAATTTGATGTAGAGATTTATGTGTACTTTAATGCATTGGTTTTTACATGAGGTAGTCAAACCTTTAGCTCCAAAGTCAAATGAATTGTCAGGAAATTAAGGTTTAGCATGTCATTCATTGGTGATGATATGTTTTGAACAACTAAAACCATTTTTAAAGGAAAAACTCTGTAGCTAATGCTTTGGGTTTGCAGAAAATGCAAGGAGTCTGTTTCACCTCCTGGATAGCTAGTGAAACTCTAAAGGCCTCTTTTCATTGAGGTTTTTTAATTCTGATCTCTTTAAGCTTAGTGGGGGCAGAAAGCATTTTTTGGGAGAAAAATGAACTGTGATAAATGTTTGTGGTCTTAGTTCCCTTTGTTGCTTTCATAGAATCTTAGGGAACAGGAATCCCACTGTATATAGAAAAGTTGGATGACTTTCGAGGGAAACCCCTCCCTCTTCCGCCCCCCACGTTGGCAAAAGTGATCAACTAACCTGCATGACCAGCCCTAGAAAAATGCTCATCTGTAAAAAAAAAAAAATACGGGCTATTATGAATATAAATGGCATTGTCACCCTTTAATAGTCGATGGAGCATATGTTTTAGATTATCCATGTATTTGAAGCCCCATCACGATCTGGTGGAGACCACATTTAAGAAAGCCTTGTCTGTAGAACATGACAATCTTCAAGCTGTTTTTCAGTGTATTTTGTTTTTGCATCACCTTTGTTTCCAGATATCTCCCTCCCCACTCCTCTACCCAGAAACCCACCATTTGCAACAAAGAATAAAAAAAAGAGAAGGGAAGAAAATAAAATTAGCCAACACATCAGCTGAGTCCAACAGTACGTGCACTGTTCTTCCCCCATAGTCACCCACCTCTGCAAACAGGAGAAGGAGGTGCATTTTCTTGTCTCTCCTCTGGGTTAAGGTTGGTCATCATAATTACATAGCCTAGAATTCTATCTTGATTCAAATTCAGCTCCTAGCCCCTTTAAGAACAGTCCCCTTTTGATGGAAAAACTATGAGACCTGAACCTTGCCAGATACTAATGGATTACTTACAGGAAATAAAAAGTTAAAGGGGAGGATGAGTCAGTTGGCTTCAGAGCTAAACAGTTTCCACAGAACTTAAATAATGAATACTCTACACTAGAGAGATCCCAGACAGTTACAGAAAAATCTATGCCAAGTTGCGACCCCTTCAGGGGCCAGCTGGGATCTTGTCCACCTGAGTGAATTATTGAAGTTAGTTGTGGGGGGGACGGTATTCCTTGAAAGTGGAGAAGAGTCAGCCCTTGAGTCCAAGTTGGGAGTGTGCCACGTTTATCTTCAGAAATTCTCAGGCAAAGGCAGTGTCTGGTTCAGTTTGGTAAGCAATGACTCCTTATGTTCCAATCAGTGTGCCCTTGTCCAAGGTCATCTGCCGGATGGGCCTCCTTTTAGTAGGTTACTGAAAACAACAGAGAACTGTTCATCTCTGAAATGTGAATGAGTTCCTGCAGGACCATTAGGAGTTCCTGCATGAGTTGGGGAGAGAAATGGCATTTGGAGCAGGGGGAAAAAAGAAGAAAACAGTTTGGAAGCCTGGTACAGGTATGCCTAGACTTTAAGTACATCCATATGTGGAAATCACTATGTATTATCGATGAAATAATAAGGATAATGGGAATAGAGCAAAAATATAACATTTATGTAGAGCTTACTGTGTGCCAGGCATTGTACTAAACATCTTAAAATTATTGTCTCATTTGATACTCACCACAATCCTTGGAGCAAGTCTATTATTATCCCCATTTTATAGATGAGGAAACTGAGGCAAATAATGTTTAAATGACTTGTCCAGGGTCACCCCGCTAGTAAGCATCTGAGGCTAGATGTGAACTCAGGTCTTCCTGAGGCCAGGTCCAGCACTCTATTCACTAAGTCAAATTCAGGAGAGTTATTCACATTTATAGAAGAATTTTTCACTGTATAAAGTAGGGGTTCTTAATCTTTATTTTCCTTCTTAACACTTTTGGATGTCTGTAATGTTTGAAAAATGCATGAAATAAAATACACAGGACTGTAATTATATGAAAAGACAGTCATCAAACCCTTTTTAAAAACAAGTTCATGAATCTCGCTTAAGTACTCTTGTCGTCAAATGATTTCTTTACCGAGCCTCTTCACATTGATGTTGACCTGGTACATTTAGATATTTGCTTACTCAGAGGCAACCTGATTTCATGGATAGAGAACCTGCCTTCTAGTCAAGAAGACCTGTGCTTAAATCCTGTTTCTGGCATATACTAACTAAATGCCCTCAGACATAGAGCCTGTAGGTGACACCGTAGTGCACAGAGTGCTAGACCTAGAGATGTCAGGAAGACTCATCTTCTTGAGTTCAACTCTGGCCTCAGACACTTACTAGCTTTGTGACCCTGGGCAAGTCACTTTACCCTGTTTGCCTGTAAAATGAGCTGGAGCAGGAAATGGCAAACCACTCCAGTATCTTTGCCAAGAAAACCCTAAATGGGGTCACAGAGAGCTGGACAAGACTCATCAACTGAGCAACATCCCAACAAAATGACCTTGGGCACTTAACCTCTCAATGCCCCAAGCACTCTTTAGACTCTAAAATGGCAGACATAAATGAAATCATGGGTCCAGATCAATAAACCCCCAAATAAACACTTGATAAAGAATCTGAGAGTTAAAGGTCCTGATCCTTCTGTAAGTTCATAGGATTGAAAGTTTGCAGCTGGAAAGGACCTTTAAAGATTATCTAATCCAGCCCTCCGAGCTTTTTCTTTTTTTCAAGATTGGATCTCCCCAGCTTGCCTAGCCTGGACATAGCCATCCATGCCTCCATCCTACTAGTGATGAGCAGAGAAATTTTAACCTGCTCCATTTTTCTTATCTGTGCTTTTTCATGTCTCCATACGTAGCATGGTGACCCTTTGCTCCAGGAGGCTCACCCTGTTACTGACTCACTGTATGGATACTTAGCACTACTGCACCTCAGACTCCTTAGGGTCCAAGCCTCAACCTTGCCAAACCCTGACATCCTCGTTTTACAGATGAAGAAACTGAGGCTTGGGGAGGTCATGTTACCTGTCCAAGGTCACATATGTAGTTCAAGGCCAAGCCTCTGACTCCAGATCCAATGTTCTTCCATTCTACTAAGCTTTCCCTGGAGCTAATAATTTCCTTAAGGCAGGTAGGTTTTAATGCCTGCCAACCTGCTCTTGCAGTAAGCTTTATTTGGAGTTTGTTTTTTTTCTTTTGAACAAATTATTTTTCCATACTCATTCTCCATATTCCATATTCCATACAAAAATGTCTTCTTGTAGTTAGAGATTTGATGGGAACATTATGTAGTCTGGCTTCCAGCCCTCTCTAATCAGAAACCTGTAGCAATGTGAATTCTTCCTAAAGGTGGGGTACAGAGGATGGGGAGCAGAAAGCTTATTGGGGATCATTACAAGTTTCTCACTTCCTGTCTTCTCCCACCAGCACCGAATTACTAATGACAGCCTGCCTATACCCTCAGAGAATTGCCCAGCTGGTAGGGAATGCCCAAGTCAGCCCTGAAAAAGAACATTGTTCCATCAGCATCTCCTAGGGGAGGAAGAAAGAGTTGGTGTAACATCAGCCTCGGAGCAGATAAGATCCAGAAATAGAATTTTAACATTTGCTGTTGTTCAGTCACGTCCAATTCTTTGTGACCCCATTTGGGGTTTTCTTGGCAAAGACACTGGAGAGGTTTGCCATTTCCTTCTCTAACTCATTCTGTACATGAAGAAATTGAGGCAAACAAGGTGAAGTGACTTGCCTAGGGTCACACAGCTAGTAAAGCATCTGAGGCCAGATTTGAACTCAGAAAGATGAGTCTTCCTGACTTTAGGCCCAGCTATCTATCCACTGCTCCACCTAGTTGTCCCTTCTGACTTCTAGAAAAAGACTTCTTCCCTCCCAACTGCAGGAGGATCTGAGTTGTAATCCCTATATAAAGACTTAGTAGCTCTGTGACCTTCTCCAACCTTCAGTTTCTTTATCTGTAAAATAAAGATTCCTTGAAAGTAAAAATTTTCATTTTAATCTTTATATCTCTAGCACAGGCAACATGTAGTAGGTACTTCCTAAACGCTTGTGTAATAGTAGCACCTGCTTCTCAGGGTTGTTTTGAAGATCAAATGAGGTCGATCATGTATGTTAAGTTCTTTGCAAGAGCCATATACATGAAAGTTGTCATATTAGTGTCATCTTGCCCATGTAGAGCTAAGTAATGGTTCTCAGTTAGCTTGAGGACCTCAGTTTCCCCATTTCTAAAACAGGGAGCTCTGACTCAATGACCTCTTCTAAAATCCTTCCTAGCTCTACAATCCTCCATAACTCTCTCCTGGCAGGAAGCTGATGGTGGTGGTTTCCAGTATGGACTCCAGAGAGTCCTCTCTCTGGAGAGGGAGAATGTTCTAGTATTATGGTGTTCAGCTTAGTAGGGAATTTCTCATGGCTGGTAGGGTGCCCTATCATTCTGATGGAAAGAATGTATGACTTGGGAAGACCTGAGTTTGAATTTTGCTTTATATACTTACTACCTGTAGGCAAGTCATTTAACATCTTTTTACTTCAATTTTCTTATCTATAAAATGGAAATTAAAAGTAGTACCTACTTCCCAGGATCGTTGTGAGGATAAAAGTGGATAATACTTGTAAAATTGTATATAAATGCTTGTTATTGTTGTCATTATCATTACATACCTGCTATAAATATGAAACTGGGGCTATAAATACAAAAATGAAAACCACTTTCTGCTCTCAAAAGTATTCCATTTCTACAGCAAGCTTTGAGTTTCATTGCTGTCTCCATAGGCATTGTGACTGTGTCTCTCTGGTCCCAAATGACCACTTCTCAGGCAGTCCTCAGCCCTGTCCATGTAACTGAATATGGGTCACTCTAGCCCTGACACTTTTCTTTCTAGAGCAATGTGTGGGACTGGTTGCCCTGGACATTCTCAGGGGAAGAAGGTGGTGGTATATCACAGTGGTCAGCCACTGGGGATTCTTTAGGGGTAAAGTTTGAGAAAATGACCAAACACAATGCTTTTTGCTATGGATAGACTTAGCCTCTCCTTGGGTACTTTGAGGTCATACTCAAAGAGAAAATTGTTAGGAAAGAGAAGCCTTTGATTTTTACTGGGAACAGGTCCTGAAGCACTAGGGTCAGACTTATCTTGTGACTCCCTCATTTTCCCAAAATCCTTTTCCCTGGAGCAGAGGTTCCCAACCATTTTTGGGTCATGGAGTCTTTTGGCAGCTTTGGGCCCCTTCTCAGAAAAAGAAATGTTTTAAAATTCATAAAATAAAATGCAGAGGATTAAAATGGAAACTATTTATATTGAAATATAATAATCAAAATGTTAAAAAAGTGAATTCAAGGAAGCCCAGTCCTAGGATAATGAGCCCTTCTTCCACCTTGGACCAAACACAGATATTCTCTGGTGACTCCCAGGGACACTGAAGGGCAGCTTGGACATTCACACCTATTTTCTTCTTACCTCCTTGCTGTCCAGCAGGACCAAGGGGACCATAGATTGGCTGATGAGCCTGGACCCAGAGGAGAGACAATAGGGCCAATACATCCTTCTCCCTTCTCTTTGGGGATATAACCATCCAGGTGACAAGATGTGATAACAGTAAGGGTTGGAGGGTGGCCTGACAAAGCGCCAAGTGGGGAGGGGTGAGTAGGTGCCATACCTTTGTGAATGAGGGAGACCATCTGCTTAGGAGCCCATATTCTCTTGGAAGATGAACTTGGAACATTGGCAAGAATGGGGCTGATTAAAGCGAGGCTAGATTGTGTGGTCCAGGACTGGTACTGCCCTCTTTCTGGGCCAGGCATGTCCTTTCCCCAGGCCCACCAGAATCTCTGTTTCAATCCTACCCTCATTCCCTCCACTCAGGCAGCCTTCAGTGGCCTGAGTAGAGGGATGGATCGCATTTGCTGGATTCAGCTGGTCCCATCTCTGAGAAGGGATGAGTGTAGGAGGTGGGAGGTAGACACTGTCTGAATTTTTTAGCTGGTGGGTTGCTTGCCTGGACTTGCTCCTGAACTCTGCACAAGTTTTTTTCACATCTTCCTCAGTACCATGGTTCTGATCCAGGTTGAGAGTCTGATCTGTCCTTGAATTTTTGCCGCTTCTCCTGGAACTAGTAAAAACAGTTACCCATTTATGTGCCAAGGTTTGCAAAGTGATTAATGACCTTGTGAGGCAGGTAACATGCCATTGCCCTCATCTTACAGATGGGGAAACTGAGGCCAAGAGAAGTCAAATTTAAAATCATTTAAATTGATGAGTGGCACAATGGAAACAGCAGTGAGTTTTTGGAGTTCAAATCTTGTTGTTGTCACTTAGGACGTGCATGATCTCTCCTCAGTTTCCTTACTTGTAAAAGGAGGAGGCCAGACTAGATGTCCCTTCTGCCTCAAAATTCATTTTCATGTGATCTAACTCAACATCATTTTACATAGTACATTATGGAGCAGTTCTGTTACACAATGGTTAGAGCAATGGGCCTGAAGTCAGGAAGATCTGTGCACAAATTCACTCAGACCCTTTCTAGCTGTGTGACCCTGGACAAGTCACTTAACTTCTGTTAACTACTACCACTACTATTTCTTTTACTACTATATTACAGGCCTCCACCAAAGGAGATGTCACCTCTAAGCAGAATTGAACAGTTGATATTTACAGTGATTTACTTGAATTATTTCATTCCATCCTTACAACAGCTTCATTAGGTAGGTCCTAATGACATTATTATCTCAGTTTTACAATTGAGAAAACTGAGGCTCAGTGAGTTTTACTGAGAGTTTTCCATTGGTTAATAAGTGAGAACCTACCAGAGGCAGTATTAGAAATCAGTTCTCCTCATTACAAATAGCAAATACAGCAAGTCGTGTTTTCTTCAAATATCCTTCATAAGATCTTCTATTGTTACGTCTCTTATATGGAGGAGCTGACCTCAGGATTTATGAGTTTTATCAGACCTTTGCAATAATCTAGGCCAGTCCCCTCATTTTATAATGCATAGAGTCACAGATTTAGGGCTGGAAGGGACCTTGGAGACAGTTTAATCCAATTCCTTCCTTTTACAGAAAGGGAAACTGAGACCCAGAGAGGAGAAAAGGCTTGTCTAAGGCACAAACAAGTGGTATCAGTGGGGCCAAAATTGGAATTTGGATTCATGTTCCTCTCTGTTTTCCCATACTTCTACAGCAAGTTAGTGGGAGAGCTCAGACTTCAGTCTAGGTTTCCAGCGTCACAGTCCAATGTCTGTTGCATATTACGCTGTTTCTTGCTTCATCCTCCCCTTCTCCTTGTTCTGCTCCGTTCTACATCTGGCTTGTCATTACTATTGATAGGAAGCTATGGAGCTAAAGGGCCGCAGACCACAGCTTTCAGCATCTGTCTCAGACCCCCAGGGCCGTACTCTGAGATGTGGATATTTCACTGGTTTCCAGGTCACTCTACAAGCCAATGGTGGTTCTACTGGTTTTGCATGCTTCCAGATGACTATCCATTCTAATTTGCGGTTGTGTTTCATTACTGGCCTTTGTGCCATTGTATATATGGTGTCACATGAGTGATAACATGGCATTGTGGACAGGGAGCCAGCCTAAAAGACAGGAAAATCTGGGTTCAAATTACGTCTCTGACATCCTAACTGTGTGACCATCGACAAGTCAGCAAGTCTAGAAGACTGCAAGTTATAGATGAGTTTCTTGTATATATCAATGGAGGGAGTTTTCACAATGGAAGACACCCCCTACCCCCACTCCTGCCCATGAAATCATAAATCCATATCATTCCATCCTATCCCCAACCAAAAGAATTCAAAAGAAAACAAAATCTGTAACAGACCAAGGAAACATTTGAGGTGATGTACACTGATTTTTAAGGGTTCAGCGGATAAAACACTGGCAATAGAATCAGGAAGGCCCGAGTTCAAATCTGTCCTCAAACACTTAGTAGCTGTGTGACCCTGAGCAACCCTGTTTGCCTCAGTTTCCTCATCTGTAAATGAGCTGGAGAAGGAAATGGCAAACCACTCCAGTATTTTTGCCAAGAAAACCCTAAATGGGGTCATGGAGAGTCAGATACGAATAAAACAATTAGGATATACTAATGGAGGAAGCCAACTTCAGACATTTTGTTGTTTAAGTAGGAATTAGAGGCAGGCTGTCATGCTGCATGGGTTGTAGAAAGGAAAGCCTAATGAAAAAGCTGAGGAGCCAGTCTGACCTTGGATTCTAGCCAAAAAGGAAGAAATAAGGACACCTGTGAGCATTACCAGGAAGGCCGATGAGGTGAGAGACCAGGAACTGGATACTGAAAGAATAACTATAATTTGCAGTTAATGACAATCCAAATAAGAATGGAAAAAATGGAAAGAGGATGGGGAAAGGAATTGTGCATTTATTGGGATCTTAATGAACTGAACGCAGCAGGTAAACATGGATTGAGGAGGTAGTTTGAGAAAGAAAAATAGATGTATTCTCTAGGCTGGTGCAGAAATAGATCATAAAAAAATTTTGCAACTCTCTAGGAGAAGGAGGAGAAAAGAAGAGGGGGAGGATGGGAGCTGAAGGGCAGCTAATTAGCTGAGAAGGAGGGCATTTCACCAGAACTGAGGATATAACAACGCTGTAAGCAGTTCTGGTAAGAATGAATTAGGCCCAACCATTAGGGGATGGAATAGGAAGAGCTAATCAGTGTTAAAGGGCATGAGAAAAGTCCATAGCTCTTACCACTCTTTTGAGGGTGATGTTAGCAGGGGTCGACCATGTTATTGTTCATGAAGTTGGCAGGGGCCTTATCCAAGTGTCTGAGACAAATAGCAAGAGCAAATAGTGGGGGAAAAGGTAACAATTGAGGGAGGATCCCACCAACCAAGAAGCAAAGCCCTGGCCTTCCCTTCCAAGGGCAGCATTAGCCCAGCTCACCGAAGGCAAATCTAGATAACAATGACAAACAGTCATGATGGCTTCCCATGATATTAACTGGGATGAAAAACTTAATTTCATTCTTTGTTGCTGTTGTTTAAAAATACAGGGCAGCTGTAAGCTAGGAGGCCTTTTTGTTGGCCATGAATCCATAACAGAAACCTGAATTGAGACCAAAGTATTGAGGTAGAGGGCAAGACTTCTACCCCATTTTCTTCCACCTACGGGTTTTTCTTCCACCTCTCTCCCCAATGAGTGACCAGAATGAGTCTTGGGGTTGAGAAGACCACGAGGTCTCAGACACAGACAGACTTTGGTCCTTTCTTGAAAGAGTAGATGCTTAAATCATTCTTATGAGGATGTGTGAGTTGAGGATTAAAAATTAAGTGGGAGATGAAGGACATTCTAACCCTGTTAGATTGATGATTGAGACGGTGAGAAGGAGGAAGATGAGTTACACTGACAATGCCTGTGGGTGGTCCTTAATTGAATGGCTGCATGGAGACCCCAAGAGAGGTACTATATACTATGACTGGCAGAGACTATGTGTCATATGAGATCAGCAGGGATCAAGCCCAGTGCGAACAGGGAGAAGCTATCAAAAGCAAAAGCGATCCCTCGTTAGTGTTAGAGGCAAGATCTGCCCTGGTCACACATTCCCTCCATACGTATTCTATCTGCCCGAGCACTCTTCATGCTGATGGTGTGTGCACTTGTGGGAAAGTGTGCCTTATATTTATAAGAGAAGCATTCTACTGTTATTTTTCTAATAATGCGATGCAATTAAATGCCTATTTTCTGTGGTAAGAGTGGGCTTTGGATGACACATTGGTGGTAGCTTCTGACCTATGATGTTGAGTTTTTGGTAGTAGGTGTCTTATTTTTTTAAGTGAACAAAGGTCAAGAGAATGAATGGAGAACTTTTCTGAGGATCAAGTGATTTGTCCCAGGTACTACAAAAGCAAAAAAAAAAAGTTATCAGGTGAAAGGGAAGAACAGGCCCTGGCTTTCTTTGGATTGATGGCACAGCTTCATCTGAAATCTTTTCAGAATGGATTGGAGAAATAATAAGACAGCTTGTCTCTCTTTGCTCATAATGGATGCACACTTTGTTATCTCAGTAGGCCCATCCAGTCGCCATTTTGTGAAAGGGTGGTCTCAGCTATCACTTCTGCATCCAGGACTCCAAAATTCTGCAGAAGACATGATCACTAAGCTCTCTTACACCTGCTGCTCAGTGATACATTAGGGAAAAGCCTAGGTGAATTCCCACAGAGGAGCTACCCTTCCCTTGTAGCTAATGTGGTTTTTGTGACATAAAGCCAATATCATGTCTTTCTTGATCTGGCTGATTTCCAGCTTCACTTGAGAATTATTTGCAGATCCAGGAATTCTGTTATTCAATGGCCAGTAAAAATAAATAACAAAATAACATTGTAGCTCACAAGCCCCCACCACTGTGAAGACTTTTATTAGTCAGCCAAAGGATACAATCACTCTGAGCTCATGTTGGATTCCTTCTATTTAGGAACTTTACTGTGGTATACAGTGACTGTTCCAATCTTTCTCCTACAGGGGTGACTATATGTGATTTCTTCCAGGGAAATGTAGCTTGGTGTCCCTGAAAGAACCCATGTGGGCCTTTGGTGGGAGCCCACAATTGTGAACACCTTTGTGAAGGGGCAGGTCAGAAGCTGGTCAAATTATTGGCAATGAATGCCATTTGTGAGAATGGACTTCAAAATGTTCTGAGTAGATGTATGCCTGAAAGCACATTTCTGAGCTCATATCTCTCTCCTTCATACCTCATAAGTGGGGAAATTCCAGTTCCAGAGATGCGATGATCATGATAAATTGAGTATTACAGAGTCATCTTATATCTCCTCCATTCTCTTGATGCCTTGCAAAGGGCATATTGATTTTATATGGTACCTTCCCATTTGAGAAAGCCTCTGTAGTCATGGACATTTCTTTTTCCACAGAGTGGTTTGAGGATGAGAAAATGGCAGGTGACCTCAGTCTCTTGATAAAGCTTGGGATGTTTTATGATCTTGATACAGCTCTGCCCTTGAGGTCTTCCCCATCTCTGGATCTATGATCCTGTCTGTGATCCTTTGAAATCCATGGAAGGCAGGAACACAGGGATGTTCATAAAGAAGTCTAATCCTAAGGCTGAGCTGGTTGTTGTCCTTTGTCTTCAAAGAGGACCAAATGGTATCACCATTGTAAAGTGAAATTTCAGTGTGTCTGACTGTGGCTGATGAGACCAATACAAGCTAGGAATGCTCTACCACAGGAAGGGCACAGATAGTCTGGGTGAACATTTGGGGTGCTTACTCCAAATTTGTGCATCCTAGATTTACTTTGTGCTGTCTCAATTCTGTTTTGCTCAAACAGCACAACACCCTTTCCGATATGGGCACGCCATGCTGAGTGGTCCTGTGCCAGTGTCTCCCATGTTGAACAGTCAAATCCAATGTTCTTGAGAGAGACCTTGAGAGTGTCCTTGTAGTGCTTCTTCCGACCACCATGTGATTGCCTGCCCCATGTGAGTTCTCCATAAAATAGTCTTTTTGGCAAGCGTACATTCTGCATTCAATCAACGTGGCCAGCCCATTGGCGTTGTGCTCTCTGAAGCATAGTTTGAATACTTGGCAGTTCAACTCAAGCAAGGACTTTAGTGTCTGGTACCTTATCCTGCCAGGGGATCCTCAGAATCTTCCCAAGATGGTTCAAAGGGAAGCGATTCAGTTTCCTGGCATGGCACTGGTAGACTGTCCATGTTTCACAGGCATACAACAATGAGGTCAACACAACGGCTCTGTAGACCCTCAGTTTGGTAGTCAGTTTAATACCTCTTCTCTCTCAAACTTTTCTTCAGAGCCTCCCAAACACTGAGCTAGCTCTGGCAATGCATGCATCAACCTCAGTGTCATTGTGTACATCCCTGGAAAGTACACTACCAAGGTAAGTGAACTTACCCACAGCATTCAAAACTTCTCCATTTGTTGTAACCAATAGTTCCACATATGGATGGTGTGGTGGTGGCTGATGGAGCACCTGTGTTTTCTTGGTGTTAATTATTAGGCCAAAATTAGCACAAGCAGCAGAGCATTGATCCATACTTTGTGGCATCTCAGCTTCAGAGGCTGCATTGAGCACACAATCATCTGCAAACAGAAAATCGTGCACCAACACTCCCTCTACTTTGGTCTTGGCTGGTAGCCTATTCAGACTGAAGAACTTACTATCAGTACAGTAGTTGACCTTGATGCTGAGTTCATCCTCACTGAAAGCATTTGACAGCATGACTGAAAACATCATGCTAAAAAGCAAAGGAGCAAGCACGCAACCCTAAGACTTGAGCACACTTGCAAGGAGGACTTTTTGCACCTGGGAAAAGTACTTCTAGGTCCTGATTAGTGCAAATAATGAAATGGTCACTTGTATTCAAATTTGCACTGTTTGAAGTTAGAATTATGTAAAATAAGGTCTTTGATTCCAGCCCAATGGAAATAATTAGCATGAATTCAAACCATACAGCCACTTTAAGAGAATTCATAATTTGTACTGATTCAGACCTAACTGTGCCATAACCAATACTCAGGGAGAGCATCACAAAACTCTCATTTGAGGTGTAGTTGTAGGTGGGAGATAGAGATATTGAGGCAAAAAAAATTCTGCTGGTGAGGCAGCTGCTATGTGGGTCAGAGAATGAACTGACTATAACCAGCCCTTCTTCCTAGCCTTCTATATTAAATAAATAAATATTGCTAACTAGGTGACAAATTATGCTGTCATACACTCTTCGAGTCCAGCACTCTGGGACTAAGACCTAGTCACCCCACCCTAGTTACAGCTCTGAGGCAAAGCCACCTTGTTTTCTGCCCTGGTTATGTACACTCTACTCTCAGCAGACAGACAAGGGCAGACAGTTTTGCGTTTCCAAGTTGATCCTGATTATATTAAGGACCAAGGGATATCAGAAAAACTAGGTTTAATGTTTGGAATGACTGCTCTAGAGGATTACATTAAGAAAAAATACTTGGTTGGTAAATATTGTTATCCAACATAGACTGCACATAAAATGCTGGTACGTTAACAGTCTTTTGTGTCTTTTACTGGGGAATTCTGCCTGTTTCATATGTATTACTGTAGCTATTTAGATCAATATAAAAGAAAGTGTTGAAAACGCTTTTTAAAAAATTCAGTGGGAGACAGGGATGTCACAAAGCCAAGATGGCAGAGAGAAATCAGGAAGTTTTCTGAGTTCTCCCCAGCTTCCCTCAGAAACAGTGTTAAATCAAGCCTCTAAAACAATTCTAGAACGACAGAATCCACAAAAAGACAGAGTGAAGCAATTTTCCAGTCCAAGATAACTGAGAAGGACTTCAGGAAAGATTTGTCTCACTTGGGCAAAATGGGAGCCCAGCCCAGCACAGACAGGGTCCAGACAAACCAGCAGGAGACTGTTAGCCACAGGACATGTGGTCATGTGGTTCTGGCTCAGCCCAGTGGCACAGCAGGCTAGCTATGAGGCCTCCAGCCACAGCACAGCAGGCAAAATGCCAGCTGTGGAACCCAGGGTACAACGCATGACTAGGCTGAGCCTCCCCAGCGCAGTGGGCATGCCACTAGCTCTAGATAGCCAGTGACTAGGCCCCGGGCCTCCAGTGCAGGAATCTTGGGGTGGTGCCCCCTGTACCCCATGAGCAGAGCTCAATTTTTAAAAATGAGAAAAAAGCAAAAAAAGAGCTCTGACCATAGAAAGAAATTATGGTGACACAGAAGATCAAAACACAAACTCAGAAGAGGACAATATTGTCCAAATGCCTGCATGTGAAGCCTCCAGGGTGAACGTAAATTGGTCTCAAGCCCAAAAAGTCCTCTTGGAATAGCTTAAAACGGAGTTTAAAAATCAAGAGGTGGGGAAAAAATTGGGAAAAGAAATGAGAGTTATACAAGAGAATTATGAAAAAAAAGAGTCAACAGCTTTGAAAAGGATCCATAAAAATTGGCTGAAAAAAACTACTCAAAAAGTAGAATTGACCAAATGGAAAAGGAGGTACAAAAACTAACTTTAGAAAATACTTTTCTTAGAATTTAGAGTTGGGCAAATGGAATTTAATGACTATATGAGACAGCAAGAATATGTCAAACAAAATCAAAACAATGAAAAAAAGGAAAGAAAACATAAAATATCTCACGGAAAAAACAAACAACTGATGTGGAAAATAGATCCAGGAGAGATAATTTGAGAATCTCAGTGTTATATGTAAAAAGCTTACTTACTGGGAGGACATTACCAAGTTAAGCAAAGCCTTGATTGCTTATTAGTCACATGGTATCTTGGTGCCTCAGTCTTCTTGATAACCAGGTTAACTAACTCAGTATTTAGAGGTTATAGTCTTCCATAACCCCAGCTGACTTGGGGGTGTGTGGATACAGGGGATGCAGGAAAGCCAAGTTTATCTTGAAGAATAGAAGAGGTCAGGGGTAACGTGATCATTGTCTTCAAATATCTGAAGTTCCTTATGTGGAAAAGAGATTAGATTTCTCCTTGGCCCCAGATGGCAAAGAGTTTATAGGGAGGCAGATAGGAAGGAAGAATTTTCCAGTCTTCAGAGCTGTCCAACAATGAAATTAATGGAAGTCAGTGAAAAGACAACTGGTAAGTGTGCCATGTGCCAAGCACTGTGCTAAGGCTACAAATAGAAAATCTTGTGCTCTAATTGGGGGAGACAGAGATAAGAGGCTTCTGCCTTGAGGCAGATAGAAAAGCCCAGTAGGCCTTAGGAATGGGTGAGTGATGTTCAAGAAAAGACTTGGGTGACCATTTGTCACAGAGATCGTAAAGGGGGTTCACTCCATTGGGCAAAGGTTTGAACTGAGTGACCTCTAAAGTCCTGTCCAAATCTAGGCCCCTATAATTACATGGAATAGTTTCTTCAACTGATATGAAATTTTCCTAATTTAACTTTGAGCAGAAAAATCCTGCCTCGAAATTGGCAATACACTCTTATTGTCATCCAGTTGTCTTAATTATGTTTGCTGTAGTTGTTTCTCATAGATGGTAAAATAGAAAGTACTCTGATCTTGAAATTGGAACTCTGGATTGAATCCCTACTCCATCGTGGTCCTAGGTGACCTTATTTCCTTTGTCTGAACTTCAGTTTCCTCACCTGTAAAATAGGGACAAAACTATTTCTACTTGAGAGTGGATCGTAGATATATGATTTTATTAGTGACACAACTTGTCTGTGAGTGGAAAAGTCTGAAATTTAGTAAGGTTTAGTGATGTTCCCATGGTCTCACAGCTAGGAAGTGTCAGAAACAAATTCAAACCCCAGATCTTTCTGCAATCAAGTCCAAAGCTCTACTTGCTGCCTCTGTAATAGAAAGAATGGGCCTGAGGATCAAAGGAGATGATATATTTTTTAAAAAAAAGCTCTTTGGGTCTGTAAAATACCTTATAGATATAAGCTGTCATTTGAAAAGTGAATTCCAATAGGAGTTCCATTAATTACACAATCATCTAATGTGGGTCATTAACACTTGTCCAAGATCTCAGGAGCATTTAACTTCTATAATTGAAGGAAATGACATGCCAGTGTTCACATGGTGGGGGGTAACCAGAATTGAATGCATCTTGGGTTCTTCTGAATTTGCACATGGAAATAGAGGGCGGTAGGAGAATCCAGGGCTGGCACAAACCAGCTCATTACAAACCTGTGCCCCGTGTCCGTGGCATCTGCCTCCTGAGGGTGCCTTGACTGTTCATTAATTAAAGTAAGGGTGTATGAGCTCAACCTGCAGAGAGGTAGGCTGTGTAAATCAAGCAGAGAAGGAAGGAACAAGGCTGTTCTCGTGTGCTCAGGAAGTAGAAAAGCTGCCTCCTAAAAGCCGGGACACGGAATTCAAAGGAGTTTGAGGAAACAATGGCAAGATTCTGTTCTGTCTTCCCTGGGCCAACTGGCTCTCCTTAATGGGCACATTTTCTTGGTTTGTAGGGCAAAGAGATTTCCAGATTGTTTTTTTTTCTTAGAGGAAAGGAAGAGGGAGCGGTGGCATTTAGCAGAATTGTTTTGCTTTGTTTTTAACAGTTTTGTTGCCAGCAAGAACAATTGCTCTGGGCGAGGTGTGGCCTCGGAAAAACTATTCCCAGGAAACCAGTCTCCGAATAGTCCCAACCTGTGGGCAGTCGGGGGGTGGCTGGAGATGGAGGAAGGACCGAGCCGAGTTGTGACATCCTGTCATTGTCTGCTCCACTACTAAATAGGCTATAGGACATACTTTTTTAAATTAAAAGTTGACTAAAATGGACACAGTTTTGATAATTTTGATGGAAGTTACTGGCCTATTTGCTATTTTTTTTTTGCATGTGACTTTTATGCTGACTGTGCCCCATGCCTGGTGCTCCGTCTCTCTTCATCTGCCTCCTGGCTGTCCTGGCTTCCAAAGACCAGGCCCCCATTGATGGCACTTCGCCCTACCCCGCTCAAAGTGACCATCGTTCTATTCTTTAGGCATGATATAGGCACCTATTGCTTTTCTTGTTTCTCCCATTAGAATGTGACTTTCCCAAAAGCAGGGACTTTGGGTGATTTTTGCCTTTCTCGGTAACCAGAGAAAACATATACATACATATATATATATATATATATATATATATATATATATATATATATATATATATATATATATATATGTATAGCAGGTGCATAATAAATGTTCATTGGTGATTTGTTGGTCATCACATATAACATGTGTAGGTTCTCAATAAAGCTAGACAAGACTTTAGAGCTCATCTAGAGGCCACGGTGGTAAAAGCATTGGATTTGGAACCTGGATTCAAGTCCTGCCTCTGCTGTTTACTATTTATATAATTTTGGGCAAGTTGCATTGCTTCTCTAGATCTCAGTTTCTTCATCTGGAAAATGGGGATATTGGATTAGATGATCCCTAAAATCCCTTTTAATTCTAAATTTGTAATCTTCTTCAGGATTTAGAGAGGAAAGTTCTAGGTCATATTAGTAATCATATTACCAGTAGGAGGAGCAGCAACTACCATTTCGCAATTTGAGGTTTGCAACACATTTTACAAATATTTGATCCTTACAACAATCCTGGAAGGTAAGTGCTATTAGGATCCTTTTTTTACAGCTAGGGAAACTGAGAAAAATAGAGGAGTTTTTTAAAGTGAGTTTAAGAGTGTTTTAGGACTCAAACCCAGGTCTTCTAACCCCAAATCCAGTAACATGGAGTCCTCAAGTCAAACGGCATCTTCATCATGTAGGTGAAATGATCACATCCACCATGATCACTGTCCATTTCCCAGCAGAGAAAGCATGAATTCTGCATTCATATTGATTGGGTTAGTATCAGAAACTCCAAATGTGCCAAATTCATAAGAGTGAGTTAAGTTCAACTTCATCTATAGGACTGCAGTCAGTTAACTGCTCAACCCTCACCTCCACTTGTCATGGGCACAACTAGAATATTGACAATTAGAAGGTCTCTAGGTCTCAATTCCTTTGGCCCCACCCCAGAGGAGATTTCTCCAATACCTGGCACCCTCTTCATCTTTGTTCCAGGTGGGAAAAAAATCACAGTTATAGTTCTGTTTTTGATTGCTCCAATATGACCTTGCAGTGGACAATGTACATTTGTGATTTTCTGATCTCTTTTCTCCTATTTGAACTTTTGTCTATCTCTCTGTGTGTCTGTCTGTCTCTGTCTCTCTTTCTCTGTCTGTGTCTTTCACTATCATGTTTTAGTGACTTATCCAAAGTCATATAAGTTGTAAGGCAGAGTCAGGATTTGAACCCAGTCCCTTGACTCCATTTGGAGTACTGTGGTCAGTTCTGGGTACTTTGTGATAGACACTTAAAAATGAGAGCATCCCCAGAAAATAGTGACTCATTTGGCAAGGAGGTTTTAAACTATGTCATAATGACCTATGGACATAGCTAGTAGGAGTTAGAGGCAGAATTTGAACCCAGGTTTTCCTGACTCTTAAGACTACTACACCATACTTTGTCTGAAACTCAAGGTTTCCACACAAGGCTAATCTACTATTAATTTGTTTTAAAAGAGGAAGGAAGGAAGAAAGAGAGAAAGAAAGAATGAGAGAGAGGGGAGAGAAAAAAGGAAGGAGGGAGGAAAGAGAGGGAGGAAAGGAAAGAAAAATAGGAAGAAAGAAAAAGAGAAGGGAGTAAAAGAGGAATAAAGGAAAGGAGGTAGGAAAGAAGAAAAGAAAAATAAGAAGGGAAGAAGACAGGAATAGAGGGAGGAAAGGGAAGAAGAAGGAATAAAGGGAAAGAAAGAAAAAGAGGAAAGGAGGAAGGGAAGAAGGAGGGAAAGAAGGAAGGAAGAGAAAGGAGAAGAAAGAAAAGAGGAAGAAGAGAGGAATTAAAGGAAAGGAGGAAAGAAGGGAGAGAAAAGAAAGAAAAAGAAGAGGAAGGAAAAGAGAGGACAACAGGGAGGAGGAAAAGTAAAGAAAGAAAGAATGAAGATACGAAGGAAAGGGGAATAGAGGAAAGCAGGGAAGAAAAAAGGAATAAGATGAAAAGAAAGAAAAAAGAATGGAAGAAGAAAGCAATAGAGAAAAGGAGGGAGGAAAGAAAGGAAGGAAGGAAAGAAGGGGAAAGAGCAAAAGAGGAAAATAAAGAGGAAAGAAGGAAACAACGAAGAAAAAGGAAAGAAAGAAATAAAAAGGGAGGATGGAAAGAAGAGAGAAAAAGGGAGAGGGAGGAAGAGAAAGAAAAGAAAAAATAGGGACAAAGAGAGCAATAAAGAAAAGAAGGGAAGGAGGAAAAAAGTAAGGAAGAAACAATGGAGATCGGTTGAAGATGGGAATAAAAGAAAGCAGGGAGTAAAGAAGGGATGGAAAGGATAGAAGAAAGGGGGATGAAGAAAAGAAAAAAGAAAGGAGGGAAGAAGGAAGGCAAAGGAAAGAGAAAAAGAAAAGAAAGCCATCACATGGGGCTAGAAGCACATCGTAAGGGGCCGTGCAAGCTTTCCATGTTTCACCTCAAGGAGTTAAAAGTCTGGGCTGAGCATGATCAGCCAGATGGTCTTTAACAGTAACATTGTTTCATATTGTTTAGATTATCTTGTTGCAAGCACCGTGCCTCGTTTACCTTTTATGGAATAAAGTGTGGGAAATTGACCACAGATGTAAGTAACCAAGAATGACGGGCTGAGGCGGCTGTTCCTAGGCCTCTCTCTAACAGGCCTGATCCTGCAGATAAAAATAAATAGAGAAATGTGAGGCAACCAGAGAAATAGCTCGGGTGCATTATTGCCCCGCTCTCCCCCTTGCTCCCCGCTGCCTTGGCTCGCTGGTGTGTCCACAGATCCACGGGTCATTCTCAGCGCTGGGGTGCGGGCCACCGCCCCTCAAATTTTGGCTTTTCAAGTTCCTCCCGAGTTACCAAATAGCACGTAATTTAAGCAGTTTTTCTCTACCCTGCTCGGAGTGGGAGAGGGCAAAGCCACGTGAACTGCCCCTGATCTAGCAGTTGGCAGCCTCCGATTCCCTGATGGGGAACGGTCACTGAGCATTTTGCAGCGTTTGGAGAAAGCATAAGTTCTATATTCGTATTGATTTGATCACTATCCAAAACCTCTGGCTGTGCCAAATTAATTAGAGCTGAGCCATGTTTGTTCCTAAGGATGCCTTGCTAAATTTGATGAAAGCATTGAATCCCCAGAGCAGTGCTGGGGTAGGAATGAACTTGTTTAGATGGGCAGATGCCTCCCTTCTTTGAGCACTTCTAAAATTATGAGGCCCTAATGCTTTCTGAAGCCCACAGAGGCACATTTCCACAAATGGAGGCAATAAATCCGGGTTTTATGAAGTCCCTCTGTTTTTGCTCACTTACTTTCTTGACTTTTGGACAGTGCTTCTCCATTGTGGTTCGAAAGGAGACCCGCTGGCTTTCCCAGACAGCTCTGGCACCAGGGGGCAGAAAAAAAAGGATCCAGGGCTCCAGCAGACTTTGAAGACTCGGCTTGGAGGCTGGAAACACAAGCCTGTTCCTCAAATGGAAAGCTTGGCTCTCCAAGGCTACCAACAAATAAAATGGCCTTTATTTCTGCTTTGAAAAGGGCCATCCCGCTTTGATGAAAAAACCTTGTGGTAGGATGCCAAAGGTGTTGGCACCAGGGAGTTGTGTGGGCCTCAGCTCGGGTCTATGCTGGACCCTAGAGGTCATGTAGGGTTTACAGTCAATGTCAGGGATGAGCCGGATTTGGTTGGTGTTGGTGCTGAGCTGAATGGATCATGCATGGGTCTCAATCACTGTCCATGCTAGGTTTGAAGCACCTTCCTTGGGCAGGGTCAGCTCTGGATATTGTGAGAAAAAATAGCCCATGTTGGCAAAAGTAGAGATGACCATCTAGGACCATGAATAGATCTCTCCTCTTCATCCTACCTATTTTCTGGCCATATTACCTGTTTGGTGCCTAAGTGCTCAAGGAGAAAACTTCCATGGGGCTCAGGGCATTACTGTCTCAATGGCAGCATCCGTGAAGTATCTTTTATTAATGAGCCAACCTTATTGCTGTCCACTGATAAAATGTAGGCCCTGGATCTAAGGTAAATAGAGACAGAAACCATTTTATTTCCCGTCTAAGAGATGTTTCCCTGTGTGACCTTGAGCAAGTCAGTTAACTGTCCTAAGCTACAATCTCCTTATCAATGAACAATAAGGTTGGACTTCATGGCTCTCTGCTGTCCCTTCCAGTTCTGGTGGATAAAGTCCTACACTTGCAGGCAGGAAGACCCGTGTTCGAATCGTGCTTTGGACACGTATTAGCTGTGTGATGTGGGAAAAATCTCAGTCTGTTTCCTCATCTGCCAAATGGGGATAATAAATGCTTCACAAGGTGGTCAGATGAGTGGCCTTAAAACAATATATTAAGTTAATTATGATAATTATTATCATTAGGACTATGTCGGAATTACTTTAGTGGGCATACCCTCATTGGGGGCAGATTAAAGTAGATGGCATCTAAGGTCAAGTTTAAGTCTGATTTTCTATGAGTCTATGAACTGATGTAGACATAAATGGAACTGAGTTTGGGATCCCAGTATCTCAAAGCAGACAGCCTGGTACAGTGGAAAGAACACTGACTTTGGAATCAGAAGATTCAAATTCTTCTCCTGTTGCTTACTACCTTTGCGCACTTGGGCAAGTCATTTAGCCCCCCTGTGCCTCAGTTTCCCTATCTGCAAAATGAGGGACTCAATGACCTCTGAAGTCCATTTTAGGTCTACATCTAGGATCATATTAGTGAGGTCACAAAGTGGCTTAACTGGGGGAGCAAACTGTTCTCAGCAACAAAAGCCACCAAATGGGCATTATCAGTATGCCTGTCAGCAAGCATTCTCTGTGTCCTCATCCCCAACCTGGTCCTGGGCCCCATGGAGAAAATAAAGCAGGGCCAGTCATGCTACCTGTTCTCAGGAGGTTTAAGGTCTCAGTGGGGAGACTTGAAGTGTTCACAGGGAACAATTAGAGAACGATAAAGGATATTTATCACCAAAGGCTAATAGAAACATGATGAGGAGCTCTGGTCAGTTCACTATGGACTGGCAGAGTCAGAAGGTACTTGGTGAACCTCTAAGTGACACCCAATGGAAAGAGCCCTAGATCTGTGATCAAGAAACCTGGATTTGAGTCCCAGCTTTGCAACTCAACTTCACTGGGCTTTTGTTTCCTCACCTGTAAAATGGAGCTCCTTGTGTGACTGGGTTGTTGTACCAATCAACTTAGATAGAATACAGTAAGTGCTATGTCTGATGTAAATCACATCCAGGAGGACCATTTACGTGATTATGCAAAAAAAAAAGTATCTTTGAAAGACTGCCAAACTGTGACCAACTCAACCAAAGGACTGATACCAAAGCTTAGTATCTCAAACAGGCGATGGACTATTGGTGTGATATTTGGGATTTTTCAGACATGACCAGTGAGTTCACTTATTTTTGCCAGACTAGGCTTCTTTGTTACAAGCAGAGATTCTATTAAGAAGCAGGGTTTTTGGAAGGGAGGCTGAAGGGGAGGAGGAATTAGAAAATAATAGTAATAGCATTGGTTGGCATTGTGTGTGAGGCACTTCTCAAACTTTAAGCACTGTATAAATGCTAAGTATGTCAAGGAAAGATCATCAGTAACAAAAAGGAAAATAGGTTACTTTCTGTGTAATATATACATCAGTTATTACTATCATCATTTAGTACTGTTGTGGGGCATTTAGCCACATTGCTATCACTACTGTCAGAGGAATGAAGCTACAGATTATTGATGTTCAATAGACCAGTGAAAGCATGCCCACCGTCCCTATTGCCAGAGGTAATATTATTATAAATTAATGCCTTCAGAGGGTCAGGGTTTGCCTAGCCATGTGCATAGCAGGTCAGAGTACTGCGTGTTTGGATGAAAAGAGTCATGAGATGCAAATTAAGAAGGCAAGGTCCTAGTCACTGCATGAAGTTTCAACCCAATATCAATCCCTTATAGTCTCTGGAGTAAGAATGCGTGAATGAGATACCACTTTGGTTGTACTTTAGTCATTTCGGTCGCATCTGACTCTTTGTGACCCCATTTTAGGTTTCCTTCGCAAAGATACTGGAGTGGTTTGCCATTTCTTTCTCCAACTCATTTTACAGTTGAGGAAACTGAGGCAAACAAGGTCAAGTGACCTGCCCAGGGGTCACATAACTAATAAGTGTCTGAGACTGGATTTGAACTCAGGCACTCTATCCCCTGAGCCACCTAACTCCATTCTCACAATTATAATGAACTTTTTGGATCCAAGTGTATACCTTCATTCATCTTAAATTCCATTGTTTTTAATTCCATGGAGAGTCAAGAGGCTTGGGATGGAGTATCAACCCTGCCATTTATTAATAGCTATGTAATCTTGGTCAAATTATTTTCCCTCTGAAAATGTTTCCTTGATTCTAAAGATGTTTTCCTTGCCAAATAGGATTGTTATGAGGACCCAATGAGAGGACAATGGTAAACTGTTTTGTAGCCACATGTCATTACATAAATGCGTGTTGTTAATTGTATCAGATCCTTGATCCACCCTTCCAGTCCCAGTAAGTCCTCATTCTATCATTCAGTGCTATCTGCTACCTGTCTCCGTTTCTACTATCCACTCCAATGGAGTTTTATTGTTATCTCTGTGAAATGATTTAGTGGGCCAGTTTGAAGTAGAACCAACCCTTCTAAGCTACAAGAAGCTTGGCAGGTGGCAATTATAGGGGAATTACTATTGTCATTAATGCCAAAACTTACACTTTAAAAGGAAGCATCCTCAGAATCCAGCTAGAAAGATCAATATGACTCATGGGATTGGAGAAGATTCTTGGTCTTCCTCTTACTATTGATCTCATATCATCATAGCACTTGAGAGATTCTAGTACCATAAATTTAGAGAGATCCAAAGGCAATCAAGTGTAACCCTTCCCCATTTTACAGATGAGGAAACTGAGCATGGAAGAGAATTGTCCAGGATCACACAGATACTATATATCTGAGACAGGATTTGGACCCAGGTCTTCATGACCCCAACTCTTTACCCCAAGCTACCTAACCTTAGAGGTCATCCAGTCCAAATCTCTCATTCTACAGACTGAGCTAGAAAAGTGAATTGACTGACCTGAGATCATACAGTCATTAAATGGCAAATCTGAGAGTCAGGCTTAGGTTCTCTGCCCTTAAATTAAAGTGTTCTGACAGTTTACAAAGTTCTTGATGTGATTATATCATTTAAACCTCACAGCCTTCCTATGAGGAAGGCAAGGCAAGTATTAGTCCCATTTTAATGATGAGGAAACTGAGGCTTAGAATTGGTGGACTCAACACAAGCCCAGTGTTCAACATGCTACACCTCAAAATGTAGGCTTTCTAAGTCTTTGTGATGCAAAAATACCACAGGTATATGGAAGGTTTGATCATTTCAAAACTTCAAAAAGGATGAAGTTATGAATTTCACTCCTAAGTTCATGATGCCTATCTTTGGTACAAATCTTTTTCAAGATGGTTTTTTGGGGTGACCGCTTGACAAGTGAGATCATCGAAGACCCAGTAGGGTCTGTTTCCATGATTAAAATGATGAGAGACTCTTGCTTGACTGTAGCTCTCAGAATGCTAGAATTTGAGGCCTCCACACAGTTGTTGAATTGCGTGTTTTTGGTTAAGATAGACCATAAAGCAGAAAAAAAGGATACTGGAGCTATATTTTCAGTAGTTGAGGTAATCCTCCAGAAATTCCACATGGAAAAGCAAAATACATAGTTACGGAATACCCCAAACTGCAGCCTTGGACTTTGCTTCCTACAGATTTAAATCAAAGCAAACTTTTGAAGCCCATGCATGACTCAGAGAGAGAGGTCATTGACCAAATCTGCTGAGGAAGGCAGAATGAGACAAATCCGGTGACATTTTTATGATTTTTTCCCCTTGCTGCTCTTGGCCATTTCATTCTCCTGGAGCATCACGCGGGAGGACATCTGAGATGTAGAATTGCTCTTCCCATCATGAGGATAAAGAGAACGAAAGTGTAAGAATAGTCGTGTCAGGCCTGCTGGCTGTGGCAAAGATGCTGGGGAATTGATCAGCTCCTTCAGAGGGCATAAGAAGAGTGGAGTGATAGAAGTGAGGGAAGCCTGGCTTGGGTTGTGGAGAAAGAAGGCAGGGAAGGTGGGAGTCATGCCAGGGAGTTTGCAAGAAGGCTAAATGGGAAGAAGGAATGGGGAACGTACCAGGACTTGAGTTCAAACCCCAAAGAGAGTGGGAGCAAGGAACCACCGGGGCTTCCGCTTCCTTAGGGAGGGACAGGGATCGGATGTGAGAACACCCGAAGAGCCCCTCCATTGATGGATGTGGTGGAAGACTTGATTGTTTTTGAGGGAAAGTCTATTTATACTATGAAATTACCTGAAGATAAAGATGCCTTCAGTGGAAGACTAGTTATATCTATTGCCTTCCCTTCTTCTTTTACTTGTTTCCTAATCCTGTGCAGTTTGGCTTCCGACAACATCAGTCAGCTGGAACTGCTCTCTCTGAAGCCACCAGTGTTTTCTTAATTGCCAAGTTTGATAGCCTGGTCTCCGAACTCACCTCTCTCGCCCTCTCTGCAGTGCTTGGCACCACTGACCACTCTCTCCTCAATACTCTCTCCTTGCTGGGTGTGTGTAAAACTGTTCTCCGGGCTTCTTCTCACTTTCCATTGTTATCAGCCAGTCAACAAGCAATTATTAAGTTCTTGCTAGGCACTGAGTTAAGAGCTGCCTTCAGAGAGCATTCCAATGGGGAAGAAAACGTACCCCATCATGGACATTCACAGTCTTTACTGAATAAATGGAGGGAAGCACTTGTAATGGTGGGGGTGGGGAGGGGGAGGAAAAACCATCATACTCATGATACAGAGTTCCGCAGGTGTTCCTCAAGACTCTCCTAGACCCTCTTCTCTTTTTCTCTTTATTTTCTTTCACTTAGTGACCTCATCTTCTATGAGTTTAATAATCATCTCTATGCAAAGGACTCCCAAGTCTCTCTCTCTCTCTCCCCGCCCTCTCCAAACACATGCACATAAATGTATATATGTACATATGTATATCTATATCTACATATATGTATATGTGTATATAAGTATGTGTTTGTAGGTGTGTGTATATATATTATATATAACAGAGAGAGCATCTCTCCTGAGTTGTAGTCCCACATGTCCAACTGTTCACTACTTTTTTTTTGCCCTTTGAGTATTGCAAACTGGATGTCCCATTGACATCTCCAAGTCAGAAAGTCCAGAACAGAGCTCATTCTCTTTGTCCTCTTGTTAGGTGACATAGTCGCTAGGGCACTGGCTTTGGAATCAAAGTTCCTGAGTTCAAATTATGAGCTGTGGGGCCCTGGGAAAGTTATTTATTCTTCTCTCAGCTACAGTATCCTCATCTGGAAAAGGGAGATAATGTTAGCATGTATCTCGCCAGGCTATTATGAAGATCAAGCAAGATAACATGTGAAGTATTTTGTAAAGTATTGTCTGTCTGTCTATCTATCTATCTATCTATCTATCTATCTATCTATCTATCTATCACCTATCTACCCATCCATCCATGCATCTTTCATATAGTGTCACAATATAAAAGCCAACTATTATTATTACCATCATCCTAAACTTCATTATTTTTGTTAAAGGAGCCAGGGTCCTTGCAGTTGTCTAGGTGTAGAACTGAGCTCTATCTTCACTCCTCATTCTCTCTCCCCTCACAATCTAATCAGCTGCCAAATCTGGGCCTGTCTCCCTCCACGATATCCCTTAAACCCTTTTCTTTTTTATACTTACACATCTACCACTCTAGTTCAGACACTCATTGCCTCGTTCTAGGCTATTGCAACAGCCTCCTAATTGATCTCCCTGAGGAAGTCTTTCCCTTCTATCTTTCCTTACACGTAGCTGCTGAAGTGATTTTTCTAAAGTTCAGTTTGACCATGTCACACACTACTCTCTCCCTCACTCAGTAAATGGAGTGGCTCCCAATTCCTTCTACAATCATATATAAATTCTTCTGTTTTGGTACTTAAAGCTCTTTATAACCTGACCCCTTCCCATCTATCCAGTTTAATGACATAATACTCTCTTTCACACACTCTATAATTTAGTCAAATGGATCTCCTTGCTGTTCCTCATACATGACGTTCCTGATTCCATGACTTTGCACTGGCTGCCCCCCCTAACCAGAATGAGCTCTCTTATTACTTATTAGAATCTTTTCTTTCCTTTAAAACATTGCTCAAACAATTCCCCAGCTTCTAGTTTCTTTCCTTTTCCCTTCAACAAAAAAATTAATCTTGTATATACTCAATTATATGCATAGTGTTTCTCCCAGTAGAATATAAACTTCTTGAGGGCAGGAATTTTTAAATTTCTGTATTTATGTCTTCAATGTGTAGCAGAGTATCTACTACACTGTAATAAGTAATCTAAGAAATGCTTGAGTAGAGGTCTGGGATGAGGGTGGAACAAGACAGATTTATTATTAGCTAACACATATGGTGGACAAAGCACAATGGAAGTAGTTAGTTCTACTATTTTCCCATTTTACGTAAGAGAAGACTGAGACCCAGAGGGCTTAAATGGCTTGCAAGTGATCATATTAACATACAGCTAATAAGTTGGGGCTTTAATCTAAGTCACTGGTCTCCAGGTCCAATGCCCTTTCCTGTATATCATCCCATGATGCACTTTGGGACTGTTGATTGATCTCACAAGGAGGTATTTTTAGGAATGTAACAAGCACTTGAACCAATCACTGTCCTTCAGTTTAGTAGCTGGACCATTAACCACAGTGTCAACATATTTTAAAGGTGATCTCATAAAATACTGACGATAGATGTTTACATAATACTTCATAGTTACAAAACACTTCACGTTATGAGTTCCTTAACAAGTGAGACATTATTTCACCTGATTCTCACAAAAATCACTGTTAGATGCCATATTAAATATCATTACTCTCATACAACAGATGAGGAAACTGAGGCTCTAAGGGGTTCTTTCCCAATTTTACCCAGGTAGCTAGTAAGTGGTTGATCCAGGATTCAAACCTAGCTCTTCTGACTCCTATTAAAGAACTCTTTCTAAAGTTGTCTTTGATAACTAAGCAGAACAAACGTAGGAAAATGTAACCTTTGCCCAAAATTTTTTAAAGGGAGAAAGCAGAAAGCTTTAGCAGAGACTATTTGTCTCTGTAACTATTTCTAAAATAAATTTGGATTAACATTATCCAAAGAGAAGAAACTTTGAAAAACCAAATTGGATGAATAAAACATATTCCTTTTAAAGTAATGAGGTTTAATAAGGCAGGGAGCTGTTTAGGCAGTACGTACTGAGTGGAGCAGGGATGGTGCAGTGGATAGAATGCTGGCCCTAGAGTCAGGAAGACCCAAGTTCAAATCAAGCCTCAGACACATACTAGCTGTGTGACTCTGGGCAATTTACTTCACCCTGTTTGCCTCAGTTATCATTTTTGTAAAATGAGCTGAAGAAGGAAATCACAAACCATTCCAGTCTCTCTGCCAAGAAAACCCCAAATGGGATCAGAGAGAGTTAGACACAACTGAAACAACTGAATGACAACATTTATTTCGGTGGACAAAATCACAAATCTTCGGATACCCTCCCCTCTTTGTTAGCATAAAGTTGAACTAGAGATAGTATTACTTCTTTATGAGATCCCCTCAGTTGTTAAGGCTTGGTTTATATTTTGTATCCCTTTATGCCCCTAGAATAGTAGCTTCTGGAGGGCAGGGGATATTTCATTTTTTTTCTTTTTATCCCCACTGCCTAGAAGTGTGCTTCCCACACAGAATGCACTTAATACTTACTGGATTGGATCAGATTATTCTCAGACCCACCCTGCTTAGGCTCTTAGATTTAGAGCTAGAATATCTAGTCCAGCTACCTCATTATACAAATGAGAGTGAGGGGCAGGAAAGAGAAAGCTAAGACTCCCAAAATACATTGATTTGGGGACCTCCATATTTGTTGAGATTGTGGCTAATGTGGGCCATGAATTGGCCATTTGGAATGTTAGTGGGTCTCACTGGTAGGGTCATTGCCTCTGCCATCCCTTCCTATCCTGGGCCATTTTTATCTAGGTTTGGACTCCAGGTGAAACCTATGGACCTCTTCTCAGATTAAGATTTTTAAATGCACAAAGATTACAAAGAAAACTGACTAGATTGAAAGGCAATCGTCAAATTTGTTGTTTTAAATAAGCAAGTTCACAGACTCCAGGTTAAGCACTACTGAGGTACCAAAGGCTTTCCTTGGGGTCCTTTACAATTTATTTCGTAGATATCCCTGTGACTTTCAGTCTGGCCATCTGTTATCCAGTCATAACAAGGTTTACCCAGTGATGCCATGTGACTGTGAATCATGGAAGCAACAGACCCAGAAGATTAAAAAATCCAAATCATCCAGAGGGGACTTGAAAGGTACATGGTGGGAGTAAGCCGGCTGCAGCCAATTTCCAATGATGACTTTCAGACAAGGAGAAGTAATCCAGATGATCAAGGACATAGAGGCAGTAGGAAACAATGGAACTCCCAGGTGAGGAAATTCCCTTTCTACTTATAGTCTTAGAAAGTTGCCTCGAACATCAAAAGGTTAAGTCACATGCCCAAGGTCATTTAGGTAGTCTGTGTCAGAGGTCACATCTGAACCCAGATCTTTCTGACTTCAAGGTCATCTCTCTATCCACTCTGCAACACTGATGCTATCTATATATGACTCACGGGCCCACCTTCCTTTTCTCCCAGGAAATCACAGCTCCTTAAATAACATATTTAGAGGAGTTAGGAGATGCCATGATCAGTATATGAATTGTGGGTGTTCTGGTAATTAGAGGGAATCTGCTTAATTTTCTTTTGCTGGGTAATCATGAGTCTCAGATTCAGTTTCTTCATTTTATTGCTAGAAAGAACAGTGATCTTGGGTTGCATTGAGAGGCTAGACTGCCAGGAGTAAGGTGGCAATAATCCCACTGTACCCCGCCATGCAGGGCACTAAGGAAATTCAACATGAAACATCATCTAGCTGCTAATTCTTTTTTCTGTGGAAATATAGAAATTCTGTAATGTCACTTGTTTGTTATAATGGGTAAGAAAAATCAATGACCTATAAAAGGTGATGATAAAGCAGACCTGTAAATTAATACTAGCCCATAGTTAGGGTTTTCTCCTTCCTCTCCCCAGGAGAGCTCTTCTTCTGTTGTTAAACACAAGGGAAATTTTAGAACCAGTCCCAGCAAGCACTTCACTCCAATGGTGAACATTCTATCCAATACCTTGAGCAACTTCAGATTCACTCTCAGATGCTTTTCACAAGTAGTCATGGGCCAAAGGGTTCCTAGCAGGCACATAGAAGATAAGAAATGACTCCCCTAGACCAATACCATCACCTTAAAGGAAGCCTGCGTGCACATATTCGTAACATAAGGGAAGGTTGACACTAGTCACCAAACTCTGAAGAGGCCAAGTACCTTGTGAGAATGGATCATACATTGGCCTACTATTATTTTGTTTCAAAGGCTCTACTCCTAGAATAAACCCTTCCTGGAAGATGCAAAATGGCCATGGTCAAAAATAACCATTGTGGTTATTTTGCTGGTATTTAAATTTACATGCAGCATGACCCCATGCAGATGGAAAAGGATGGAACCACCAGACAGTCGTTTCATCAGTGATTCTGGTATCTGAAGGGTGGACCCACAGCAGCTGTGATTTCTCTGAGTCACCCGCACAGACCATGAAAGAGGATTAGTCCTATCTTAAATCAGTCAGTGAATAAGTAATTTTTCTTAACTAGACAAGTAAAGGGAGACAAGTTCGAGCAGGAACATCTTCTATCAATGCAGATTGGTCACTTCATTGAAACTTAGAGCTGCTTGGGGTCCTGAGAGGTTAAATGATTTGTCCCCTTTCCTACAGACAGAAAATAGCTATCAAAGGTAAGAGATGAACACTATGCTAGCCACCTCTCTGAATATGTAAGACTCTAATAAAATAAGCAAATTAAGTAAATATAATAAAATTAATTAATTGCATAAAAGAAAAGAAAATTTAAACCAGGATCAATGTTTCTGTCATCCATCAAGGTCCTTCTCTGATGCTTCATTGTGCTGACCCTGGGCTCTCAGGGCAATGGCAAACAATTTGGGAAGACTTTGTGTAAGGGCCTGGGAAAAGGGTCTGCCCTTCAAGGGCCCAGAGCTGGCCTAACTGAGCTCAGAACAGCTCCCAGTGACTATCTCCTCCTACGGGGCATTTTGCTGTTTAGGTGTTTTTCAGTTGTGTCCGACCTTTGGGTTTTCTTGGCAAAGATTTTGGAGTGGTTTACCATTTCCTTCTCTAGCTCATTTTACAAATGAGGAAACTGAGGCAAATCAGGTTAAGTCACTTGCCCAGGGTCATACAACTATTATGTGTCTGAGGTCATATTTGAACTCATGAAGATGAGTCTTCCTGACTCCAGGCTTGGCGTTCTATCCACTGTACCACCTATTTGCCTCACTGTGAGGCCTAGGGGTTGTGATTAGCATCAGTGGAGAAGGAAGCCTTTCTAAGGGAGCCCCAGTAGGGGCTGTTGAAGTCAATCAATGATATGTTTTGTTAGGCTACTGATATCAACCAATCAATCAACAGGTATTAAGGACTTATTATGTGCCAGGCTTGGGTCCTAGGGGAGAGGGACACAGAAACAAATGAAGTCATCCCCAACCCTCTAGGAACTTACATTTTATCAAGGGAGACCAAGTGTACCCACAAAGGTACAGGCAAAGTAAATACAAAGTAATTGGGGAGAAGGGGGAAATATCAGTACCTGTGGGCTTAGGGAAAGGGTTTGTGTAGGAGGAAGTATTTGTGCTGAATTCTGAAGGAAATTAAGGATTCAAAAAGCAGAAATGAAGAGCGAGTGAATAGCAGGTACTGAGGGGAGCTCACAAGGTGTGGGGAACCTGTGGCCTTGCGCCCACATGTGGCCCGCTAGGTCCTTGAGTGCGTCCCTTTGACTGAATCCAAACTTTTCAGAACAAATCCCCTTCGTAAAAGGATTTGTTCTGTAAACCTTGGGTTCACTCAAAAGGCTGCACCCGAGGACCTGGAAGGTCACATGTGGCCTTAAGGCTGAAGGTTCCTTACCCCCGCCTAGGCAAATGCATGGAGAAAGATGTATTGGTATTGAAGAAAATCTGTCATAGTATGTCATTGTTCATAATAAGGATGGGACGAACCATGGGCAGCTTTACTGGTGATTGGTGTAGGCCTGAAGGGTCTTGGCTACTCTTGGTGGTGACTGCGTTAAGAATCAACCAGTTACTTGCACAGCTCATGGGAGTAACCTTAGGAATGCTTTGACTGTGGTCGCCACCACTGGTTGTGAACGTGGCTGAGGCAAATGGTTCTCCAGCGTGTGTCTCCTGGGACATATGAGCGTCTTTGATCTTTTTTGTGGATAGTGAGTGAGACATAATGAGACCCCTTTGTAGCTGTAATGTTAAAAGGCACCATGAGGCTCTGTGGTGGTCTTTGCAACCAATATGGAAATTCCGAAGCAAAGAGACACATGCGTAGGGAATTTTATGAATTCGATCATTTTGTCAATGAATTCATAGAATTCTAAGAGTTAGAAGGGACTCTAGAAGCCATTAACTCATGTTTTACATGACTGCACATATATAACCTACATCAAATTGCTTGCCTTCTTAATGGGGGTGGATGGGAAGGAGAGAGGGAGAGAATTCAGAAGTCAACATTTTAAAAGAGAATGTCAAAATTGCTTTTACATGCAATTGGAAAAAAAAATTAAAAAGTCATTAAATCCTTCATTTTGTAGTTAAAGAAATTGAGGCCCAAGGGAATTCAGTAACTTGTTGAAAGTCACAAGGGAAGTAAGCATGCATATGAGAATTTGAACCCAGGACTCCTGACTCCAGAATCAGTGTGTTTTTCCATTCTGCCATTTAAGTGAATTAATACAGTTCATAGAGTCATAGATCTTGAACTAGAACAGGGATCAAAAACCATTTGATCCTATTCTCCCATTTTATAGAAAAGAAAACTAAGGTCCCAGGATGCTAAGTGACTTACCTAAGGTGACATGGGGAGTAAGTGACAAATATGGGATTTGGACCTACCTCCTCTGAATACAGTGTTCTTTACACCACACCATGACGCTGGAGTAATGGTAATATTTATGTTTGATGTTGGTGTTTTTTATTCATAACTTTAGACCATTAAGCTTTGAAAAAAGCATCATAAAGCTTCACTATTAATGTCTGAGAATGGATTCTCACAGTATCTGTGAGACCTAGGGTGTGATGTATGTAGAATATTGGGGTGGGATCCTCTCTGAGACTTGAGTGCTTTATTAATTGGAGTGACCTGTTGGTTTTAGATAATGGGATTTAACTGCCGCAGGCAATGGAAGAGTGGAAGACTTTTCCATCATAGCCTTGGAAGGCTCTGGTCTTTAGCTAATGAGAATACAGGGCAGAAGGGAGTCTAGCTTCCTACTCTGTACGGGAGCTGGGTAGAATCAGATCAGCTGTTTAAAATTTGGATTCCATATTTCACTTGACTTCAGGAGGAGCTGGGTGCAAGATCTCACTGGGCAAAGTTTGTGCCAACTTGGCCATTCAACAATCGCCTGAACTGGAGCAACCCCCCACTTCAGTTGTCTACTTTAGTTTTCTACTCTGGAAAATGGGAGTAAAAATCCTGTATGACTTGCCTTCCCAGAGGAGTTGCAAGCATCAAACAGGCTACAGTCTGAAAAGTTTTTTGTAGATCTCAAGCTCTTGATCGATGTTAAAGGCTGCTTTCATCATTTCCCTTACACAGTCATTTTCATTGACTGTATGCCTCCAGCATGCCTTGACCAGCTGCAGTCGTAATTCCAGAGACAGACCCATGGTACCTGAGGTAGATATAGAGCTCTCAACTTTGAGGCCTTCTACCCTATCTGGAGTTACCAACATTAAGGAATGGAGGCTCACCAAGAGCTAGAGAGAGTTATGAGAGGGACCACATTAAACCCAAATTCTTCAAGCCCCTCAGAACGCATTTAGAATGAGCTTTCAGAGGAAGGCTGCTATTTCCTGGTGATTCAAGTCCCTGCATAATGAAATTTGATGACTCAGGAGGCTGGGTAGAGATGCCACTTTTCACTGTCTGCTCTTTGGATATTTTCAGGACCAGGATAATTTTATCCTATTTACATCAAACATGCAGGTAACTCTAGAATTCTCTATCTGTATTATTTCTAGTGGAGCTTAATATAATTAGGAATGACAGTAATTGACATTACATGCTTTAATGAAATTTCCTCCCTTCTGAACCAAAACCTGTACCCAGGCATTGTGGTGCTATTTCTATCTTGTTTACTGACTTGTCTGTGCCATAGGGCATGGCTGGCGCTGGGGAGGCATGTTCACAAAACCAGCTGTCCCTAGGATGGTGTCTTGGCGGTGGTAACCACAAAGGGCTGCCTATGGAAATGTATTATAATTGTTGTTCTACAGAAAAGGCATTTACATCCGTTATCTCTTTTGATACTCACAGCAGCCCAGTTACCTAGGTCTCGCTAGAGAGTTTCTGATTTTGGTCAGAACCTATGATTTCGTTGGTAGAGACAACCATACATAGAGTGGTTTACTCAGAACCTGTGATTTTATTGGTAGGGAGAACCATATATAGAGAGATTGGCAACTACTCTGTAATTCGATAGTCCCAGAACATGCAGTTCCCATACTTTTTAGTGTTATAACTCCTTTATATTCTTAAAAATTATTGAGGATACTCCCAGAGAGTTTTTATGTGGCTTAGTTATATCTATAGACATTTATGGACATTGCATTATTTTGCACTATTCTGAAAATATTTTTGACTTCAATGATCCCCTGAAAGGGTCTCTGGAGCCGAAAGGGTCCCCATACCACAATTTGAGAACAGTTATCCAAGAGTTGCTGGGGCAGTGAGAAGTTAAATGTAGCATAGTGGATAGAGTGCTGAACTTGGAGTCTGGAAGCCCCTGAGTTCAAATCCAGCCTTAGACATTCATTAGCTGTATGACCCTGGGCAAGTCACTTTTTGTTTCAGTTTCCTCATCTGTAAAATGAGTTGGAGAAGAAAACGGCAAATTACTCCAGTATCTTTGCCAAGAAAACTCCAAATGGGGTCATAAGAGTCAGGAACAAATAAAAAATGTCTAAGCAACAAAAATGGGGATAAAAATAGCACCTTCTTCTCAGAGATGTTGTAACGATCAAGTGAAGTGATACTTACAAAGCCCTTAATACAGGGTCTGGCACATAGTAAGTGCTATATAAATGTTAACTCTTAATACTACTACTACTACCACCACTACTACTACTACCACTACTACTACTACCACCACCACTACTACTACTACTACCACTACTACTACCACCACTACTACCACCACTACTACCACTACTACAACTACCACTACTACTACCACCACTACTACCACCACTACTACCACTACTACTACTACCACCACTACTACTACCACTACTACTACCACTACTACTACCACCACTACTACCACCACTACTACCACTACTACAACTACCACTACTACTACTACCACCACTACTACTACCACTACTACCACTACTACTGCCACTACTACTACCACTACCACTACTACTACTACTACTGTTACTCCTCCTCTTCCTCCTCTATTACTCCTACTACCACCACCACCACCACCACCACCACTACTGCTATACCAAGGTTTCATGAGTAGCATATGGGAAAACCAAGATCTGATTCTCCAGAGCTGATTCTCTGTCTGCTACTCTAGTCTTTCTGTCTATATAAGAATTATTTCTATTTTACAGATGAGTAAGTGGAGACACAAAAGTGTTAAATGACTTGCCCATGGTCCTGTGGCTAGTAAGTGGCAGAGCTGGAGTTCAAATGTCACTCAGTTGGCAGGTTATTTGTTAACTATCTCCGAGGTGCCAGAGCTACAAGGGCAAAGAATGAACCAATCCAGGCTTACAAGAAATTCATATTCTAATTGAGTAAAAAGGCATTTATTAAGCATGGTATGTATCAGGTACTGTGCTAATGCTGGAGATGTAAATATGAACGAAAAGGAAGACAGTCCCTGTCTTCAAGAAGTTGAAATACAAAAAGGAGCTTAGAAGCTGGGTGAGATCAGGGAGGTAGCTGAGGAGGAGCCTGGTGTCACCATACAGAAAGTTAGGAGTTAGGCCTGACAGGAATTCTTCTTCACAAAGGATGCCTTAGAAAGAACTTGTTAGTAGTAGAACTGGGCTGGCTGGCATGGGCAGAGGGATGTTCCAGGGTGAGGAAGGCAGCAGCTGAGGCATGATGGCAAAGTCCAGGAAGGAAGCCAAGCCAGGAGGGAAAATGAGTACTTGATAATAGCTGGCATTTATATAGCACTTACTGTACACATTACAATCATTATTTCATCAATCCTCACAGTAACCCTAGGAGGTGGGTGCTGTTATTATCCTCATTTGACAGATGAGGAAACTGAGGCAGTCAGAATTAAAGTGACTTGCTTGGCTAGGAAAGGTCTGAGGTTGGATTAGAACTCAGTCTTCCTGACTCCAGGCCCTGTACTTGATCCACTGTGCCACCTAGCTGCCCACATCTCCAAATATATGCAACATAAATATAAAGTAAATAAATACAAACATATGCAAAGTATCCCTTCTAGATAAGGTTGTTTGCAATCTATGCAAAATATACACATCATACATATAAAGTGAATAAATACAAATATATGCAAATTACCTTATAGATAAGGTAGTTTAGGAGAGCAGAAGTCAAACAAGGCTTCATGCACAAGATGGTACTTGAGCTGTGTCTTATAACAGAGGGGTCAAGCTTCTGAATGCCAGGGCAATACTCCTGAGTGCCTCCAACTAGATTAAAAATGTAACTGGGAAATATTTAACAAAATAAATGAGAATACAATAGAACATAGATAATGTTAGGATGTAGTTTGCTACATCAATATTCTGTGTACTGGGACCATCTTGTGGGTAATCTCCATTTCTATATGAATTTGATACCACTGGCTCAAAGGAAGAGAGGGTTTTATGAGACTGAGTGGGACGGCCTGATAAAAAGGTGTGGAGACGAGAGCTGGAGGGTGCAGAGAAGGGCAGTCGGGCTGGATCAGAGTGCTGGAGGAAGGGTGGCTACTCCCAATCCAATACCATTTATGGTAAACTGAGCTGCTTTCCACTTATAGGATCATAGCTTTCACGTTGAAAGTGGCCTTAAAAGACATCTTGGCCAAGCCCTTCATTTTACCCATGGAAAAATTGAGGGGAAGAAGAAAATTAAGGGATTCCTCTGGATTACTCAGAGTCAGGATCTGAATTCAGACCTCCTGCCTCTCAATCTGCCTTCCTAGTGTTGGATTACCCTAGAAGAGAATATTTGGGGCTTTGCCAGTCAAATGGGAAAAAGAGGGGGAAAACTGCCTTATATAATTAGTGCCCTTGCTCCTTTGGGGAAAAGAAAAAAGGAGGCAATTGTCAAGACTGGTTATGAATCTATTTCTTTCTCCTCTTAATTCTCTCTTAATGCAAGGGGTCTGTAGAACACAGTGATTGATCATGGATGGGATCACAAATCTAGAGCTGAAAAGGACTGCCCCCTGGTCCTTGCTAGTCATTCATTTGTGTCTGACTTTTTGTGATCCTGTAATAGCATAGCACATCAACACTGTCCATGGGGTTTTCCTGGCGAAGATACTGGAGTGGATTGTCATTTCCTTCTGCAGTGGATTAAGACAAACAGAGGGTCACATAGCTAGTGCCTGAGGCTGAATTTGAACTCAGGTCTTTCCGACTCCAGGCCCAGTGTTCTATCTATCCAACGAACCACCTAGCCGCTTCATCTGGTCCTACCTCCTCCTTGTACAATATATATATTCATATGTGTATGTACATGTACACATGTGTATATACAATATATGTATGTATATATACATATGCGTGTGTGTATACACACACCTATATGTCTATATATACACATACGCACACGTACACACATTATATATATTAAGGAAACAGAGGCTCAGGGAGATTGTATCACTTTCCATAGGGAGTGAGTGTCAGAGCTGGGATATGAACCTGATTCTCTCTCTCCAGAGCCCTGTGGAGCCATCATAGTGTACGTTCATACAGCTTTTGTACCTAAAAAATTCTTTATTCAGTTCATTACCATGTCTAAGCCAGGCAGCAGCTTTTCATCACCTATCTCCACCCAGAAAACTTCAAAGGATGAGACTTTACAAGACTGATCCCAGAAGAATTTATAATATCTTTAGCTTCTGTTGGGTCTAAAGACTCCCTGAGAGTCAGAGCAACCCCTTCACGGTACTTATTATACTGACTCCTCAAGATATTTTGATAACATATTCATGTATATAGGAGACAATTGTAGTAAAACACATGACACTTGTTCTTCTGGTCACCTCTCCAGAAGAGGCTGTGCACCAGTGGGACACCCAGATAGTCACAAAAGGGAAAATAACTGATCTCCAGCATCAACTGCAATAGCTATGTGGTCTTGCTCTAGAGAGAGAAACTTTACCTCTTTCCTTTTGGTCACTCCACATCTACAGTACTGGGACGACCAGTTTGAAACACACCGGCCATCAATCCTTGCTTCAGCTGACTCATATAGCTAGAAGTCACAGACTTTAGTTGGGAGGAAATTGCTGATAAACAATTATTAAATACTTTCTTTGTGTCAGACTTTGGGCTAGGCTAGGTGCTGGGGATATGAAGACTAAACTGAAAATAGTCCCTGTTCTCAACCACCTTAAATTCTGTAGAAGGGACAACATATATAGAATATAATCATGCAAGGGTAAGACTTTGGCCCATTTAAAGGAAATTACTTTTGTTAAACAAATATGTCTTGATTTGATTGATCAACCAATCAGAACTAGGTGTGAACAAGGCCTATAGCCTTGGGTGAAGACTTAGTTGTGACCTGAAGGACTTGTACAAAACATGGAAACTTTTTCAGAAACAGACAGATGATTCTGAAGTTCTGGAAGCAGAGAATTAAGGGTAAAGACATCCAGAACTAAGCCATAAAGTACCAGGAACCCCAGAACAACCAGAGAAAGGAGAAAGAGTAGGTAGGATAAAACTGTGACAGAGAAGAGAGATATCCAGGAGGACCAGCAGGTCTCCAGGCATTTCTAAGCAGAATGCTGAATATTGAAATGCCACCAGCATACCCACCTACACAAGGATTGAGGAAAGTTTCAAGAAAAGATCTACATTTTCTCTAACTTTCCTTCCTGATACCTATCTGTGAATGGACACTAATGTAGTTTGTGGCTCCGTCACCGAAAACATTTCTGGTAAAGTGAATTTTACTTTAGCCACAAAGAGGCCAGGGTTAACCAGAAGCAGATATAAATTTCAATTAAGTCAGAGAGTTAAATCTCTGCCTAAATATTAGGAATTTTTCCTAACTGGGGGCTCAGAGCTAGTATGATTATACTTCTAACTTTTCATCTGAAATAAATTATCTAAAGCAACAGAAGAGGGAACTCTGTGGACCCTTGGGATCCCGTACTGCCTGTAGGCTTAAAGTGAATGAATTATTATAACAGGGTGTTACACACACTTGTAAGTATGCATAAGATAAGTATAGAGTTACTTAAGGGAAAGCAAGTGAGTATGGGTAAGGATCAAGAGAATTTGTGTAGGAGATAGAATTTGATCTGACCTGTGAAGGAAACCAGAGATTCTAGAATACATGGGTATACTGCATTTGCGCCACTACCACCACCACTCCTTCCAGTTCCTAGAACACCTGTACCTGGCGCACAGTAGAAACTTAATAAATACTTGCTGATTGATTGATAAGTTCCAAGCATGGGGACAGCCAGTGAAAAGCATAGAGACAGAAAGAGTGGAGTATATGAGAGACATCAAGAGAGCCAGCTTTGACTGGATTGTAGAGTGCATCAAAGGGAGTAGTAATGTATAATAAGATTGGAAAGGTAGGTTGAGGTCAGATTGTGGCAGGCGTTCAATGCTTAATGGTCAAGTGAAAGTAATGGAAACCCTAGCTCTCTCTTATAGCACCCAGTCATACCTTTTCTTTTTCTGGGTCTGTCTCTGAAACTTAAATGTATTGCCTTCTTCATTGAGCTCACATCCTTTTAAGTAGAAAGATATTATACCCCAATTTTACAGACAAGTAATCTGAGGCTCAGAGGTTGACCACTTGACCACTATTATTTAGCTATAATAATTATAATAGCAATAAATAATAACTGACATTTATATAGTGCGTGAAGGTTTACAAACCACTTGTCATGTGTGACCCTAACAACATCCCTTCAAGGTAGGAGATATCCTTATCCCCCTTTTACAGATTAGGAAACCAAGGGTGAAAGAGATTAAATTTCTTGCCAAAGATCTCACAACTGGCAAGTTTCTGAGTTAAGATCGACCCTTCTCAGGTCATGTTGTCTTCAAATCCTTCAAATCAATGCAACAACATGATGCTTTGCTCCAGATTTTTGGGTTGGAAAGAGATGTACTTTTTTCTTTTGTTCTTTCAACATTTAAAGCAGCTGTTATGCGCAGAGCAATGTATTATGCACTGGGGGAGAGGCAGTTGGCATAAAACCCAGTCTCTTCCCTAAAACAGTAGATAATCTGCTTGAGGGGAGGGAGGTTCAGACTGATGCCCAAATATAATACAAATTAAATGTAAGTACACAGAAAAATTATGAACGGCTAGGGGATGAGGCAAGGGAAAAATCATTATTGACTGGAGAGAAATCAGACAAGGCTACCTGGAGGAGACAGAATTTGAGTTGGATTTCACAGAAGGGAAGACTTCAGGGAGCATCATGGGGATGGTCAGTCATCTCCTTAGCCAATAAAACTTTGAAAGAGCCCAATCTTCCCACCTCTGGCATTCTGCCTTTTGCTTCCTCTCACTTCCTCTTTTCACCTGTGATGAAAAGCTTTCACCATGGATACTGGATGGCCATGGAGTTATCAAGGCTCACTTTGGAAAGCTAATGAGGAATGTTTGGTGACTGGAAAGGAGAACAAAGGTTGATAGGAGCTGGTAGTCCATTAGGAAGAACTGAGCTTGGAGCTAAGGGAGCTAGATGGCACAGCGGATGGAGCGCTGAGCCTAAAGTCAGGGAGACCTGAGTTCAAATCCAGCCTCAGACACTTACTAACTGTGTGACTCTGGGCAAGTCACTTGACCCTGTTTACCTCACTTTCCTCATCTGCAAAATGAGCTGGAGAAGGAAATGTCGAACTGCTTCAATAACTTTGCCAAGAAAACCCTAAATAGGATCACAAAGAGACATGACTGAAAGGACTTAACACCGACAATATACGTTATTACTTCCCTTCATGCATTCTATAATCCAACCAAAATGGCCACATCGGAAAAAAAAAATGACTGAATAGCAAAAGGACTGACTCACCCTATTTCCTTTGCCAGAAGGGGAAAGAGGCACTCAGGACCTGCCCAGCACCCCCTTCAGTACTTTGTGTAACCCACCCTATGGGCTTAAGACTTCACAGATGCAGTTCATTCTCATTGCACCCAGTGTGTGTTTACCAGGATGGAAGTCGACATATCTAATGTTCTTCAGACTTGTGGTGGGCTGCCCTGAGGTGAGGTGTGCAGGTCAAAGCCCCCCATTGTGGGCTAGAAGAGCAACGAAAAATGACTTAGGACCTCCTCAGTCATCTGAGTGTACAGGGACCCCAGCTCTGTGCCTAAATTCCTGGGTCTTCTGGCTCACCTCCCACCTTCCACAAGAGTCTTTCTGCCTAGTGCCTGAGATCACCTCCTTTTTACACCATGCACATCTTGTATGTACTTAGTTTGCTGTTTTCCCTACTGGATAATGAGATCTTTGAGGACACACACCTTGGCATTGCCTTTCTTGGTGTCCCCAGCGTTTAGCACATTCCCTGGCACTTAGTGAATGGTTAATAAATGCTTTTGGATTTTGAAAGACAATCTGATTGAATGGAAATGAATGTCCCAAGAGCTAACTCCCTTCGGCACAAATTGTGTGATGTTGGACAAGTCCCGTCTCCCTCTGAGCCTCAGTTTCTTAAACTCTGAAATAAGGATGACAATAAGTCTCTCTCTGCCTACCTCATAGGATGGTGGTAAGGACTGCATAAATGAATGAGATATGAAAAGTTTTTTGAAAAATACAAAGCACACATATATGTATATGTATGTACTTATACATATATGTATGCATATAGGCATACACACTGTGTATACATGCATATATACACCTGTATGGATAAATATGCAATACACATTTATTCCACACACATGCATAAATATACATATGTGTCCACGTGCGTGCATGTACACGCATGTATACAACATGCACATATGTGCATGTTTGTCTATATGTGTGCATGCACACAGTGTGTATGTGTATGTACACATGTGTATGTGTATATGTATGTGTGCGTATGTATATGCACCTGCGTGTATAGCCATACAAATGTATGTGTTTATGCAGATATAAATATTTGTGAGTTTATCTCATTGTCATTTCCTCCCTCCCTCTCCCTGCTAAGTTGAGTATTTCCAATCTCCATCCCCGCCTGGCTTCATTTTGGAAGAGCCTCTTTCATGGGGCCCATTTCAACCTCCACCATCATTAATTCCGTGACCAGTAACCGGAGGTCTCCACCATCAGAGCAGACTCCCAGGCTCTCCTGACTGCAAGTTGCCAAGATGAGGGAGGCAGATCCCATTTGTTTTGCAGATGGTCTATGAGTCTCATGTGGCATCATATTAAATTATATGGGCAGTCACTCGTTCTCCACTGATGCGCTGAGTGGAGAGTGGTAAAGTGCATGGAGAGAGCACTTGGTTAGGGGAGCTCGCCCGCACAGGTCATCCACCTTCCCAGAGAGAGCCGTCTTGCTACTTGGGGAAGGGCTCTCTTGGGGAGGGGACTGGGATCCTGCATACCCAGAGAGGCTGGCCTCTCTCTTGGAGGAGGAGGGAAAATGAAGGTGACTGGGACTGGACATCATGGGCTGTGGAGCACTTTGCCCCAAAGGTACTGACCCTGGGAAATCCTGGATGGACTTGGGGAGGGGGTGGTGATGCAGGGTGAGTCTCCTTCGTGGGTTGCAGGGTTGCCATCTCTCTGCTTCTCATCTGGGAACTATTGCAAGGTACTTTGAATCTCTGGATTTTCCCCTTTAAGCTATTGTTAGGATCCTTTCTCCTGGCTTCATTAGGTATTTACATCCTGAACCAGCCAGTGTTAGCCCAGTCAAAAGGAATTAAACCAGATCTTCAAAAACAGTATGTAGAGAACAGAAGACAAGATGGAGGAGAAGTGAGGGAGAGACTGCTTTGTGAATGAAACACTGGACTTATTTTTGTTATGGGAGCCCTTAGGGAGGTAGTATATCTGCGTGTCACAACTACCTTGAAAGGCAGCATGTTCCCTGATTCCCCAGGGCCTTGGACTTGAGTGAAGAGACTTGAAGGGGTTACTTTGGAATCTCTGGAACTCAGTTTCACTGTCTGTAAAATAAGGGGGTTGGATAACAACCTCCGCCTGGGTAAATTCTAGAACTACATTTCATAGAATCATCAGTTCAGAGCTGGATGGGACATTTTTGGCCATTAAATCCACTCTTCGTTTTTTACACTTGAGAGGCTAAGTGATTTGTCCAGGGTCACACAGCTAACAAGTCTCTGAAGTGGGGTTTGAACCTAACCCTTCCTGACTCTAAAGCCAATGCCTCTTGTAGAAATCTACAATTCTAATAAAGAATGAGAGAAAAAGCTTTTAGCCTCTCGAAATCCTCAGTGGCATTGCCCTTCTGCTCTCTGGCTAACCCAGGGAATATGTTATAATTCTGATTGCAGTAACATTGAGATAATGAAAGAGCTCATTCAAAAACCTCCGAAACAGCAATGCCTAATGGTCTTTTTCAGTTCTCTCAAATAATTTGGAATAAGTAGGTTAAAATAGTAATTGAAATTCATTCATTTTTCACATACTTAGTTTGGTTGATATTTTGCACTCACCACTTGTAGGTTGTAAATGGCTTGAAATCTTTTAGAATTAAGTTGAAGCCTGGGTTTAAAAATAGTTCTCCCTCAGGTGAGATATTTTGCATGCATCTCTCATGCACATCTCTCATGTGCATCTCTTGCAAATATAATCATTTTGACCTTTTCACCTAATAAAATAATTAATTTCAAGTTTCTTAGTTCTGAATGGCACCAGGGTGCTAAGGAGAGACCTGGGAGCCCACTGTACTCTCCCCTTTGCCCCCTTACTGTGCAAGTTATAAAATAGTCTCTAGATCAAGAAGTTTTATCATTAGCGCCCCTGGAAAACATTGTGACACACCCTAGCTCTTTTGTGAGCGTCCAAGAACTCTCTTGACTGATTAGAAAGCTAGACATTTGGCCCTAGTAAGAAAATGCACAAACACTAAGCTTCTCCACTCTTCCACATGCATGGTCGGCATTGGCATCCTAATATTGATAATGTTATAATTATAGAATTGATTTTGCCATTTTACCAAAGGCTATTCCCTGTAATTACCAGGCTAACTAGTGCAACTGCCATTATCCCCATTTTAAAGATGAGAAAACTGAGGTGAAATGTCTGGTCCCAGATTGAACAGCCATTAAGAAGAGGTGTCTGAGACTGGTGGTTTCTTCTTGCTGGAGGCTTAAATCTGAACTCCTTAGATAACCAGTCATATATGTTGTAGAAAATTGATTCTTGGTTGTATGTGGATTAGGGTGAATGGTCTTTAAGGTCTCTTCAAACTCTGAGATTTGGTAATTCTGTGGTTAGATCTTCTGACTCCATGTTTAGTGCTTTCCTTTCCAAGGTAGGAAGCAGCTTGTGTCTCACAGAGCCAATTAGAACTTTAAGAATACAATGCTGGGAATGCAGAGAAATATAAACTTGTCATTGGTAGCCTCCAGAAAGCACATCAGAGGAACTAGGGAGTCATCTGAAGAGGTCTACAGAAGTGAGCCGTCAAAGAAAAGGTGTAGAGGTCACCAAGCTGTGGCCTGTGAAACGTGCTAGTTTGCTCATTTCTATAAAGGCATCTTTGTCAGGTTTTCTTCCTTTCTTGGAGGCCCCCAGCTCCTTGGGGAAGGAGCACCCTGGCTACTCCAGTAGTGTTAATGCTCTCTACGAATGGAAGACCACATCTTTTCATTTCTTAAAATATATGTGTGTGCTGGATAGCTTTGTAACATACCTTGAGTGTCCCTTCATTCCCCACCCATTACCATCTAATCCTGCCCCACATGCCATTCCTCCTAGGGGCAGCTCCTTCTCCTTTGGGACAGCTCTAGTCGCTAGGACATTTTTCTTGACTTCAAGCCAAAATCTGGCCCTTGGTCATTTCTACCCCTTGTACTTAGTTTTTTCCTAGGAAACTAGATCTCATTTTTCTTTCCCATAACAGCCCTTCAAATATCTGAAGATATGTCTCCCTTGAGTCTTCTGTCCTCCAGGCTAAACAACTCCAGCTCCATCAACCAGTTCTCATTGCCTTGTTTCTCTCCAATGCCTTAGGAAACCTTCTGTCATATGTAGTGTATGGTGACATTTTTGATATTTGGTCCCAACTGGGACTGCTGAAGGAAGAAATAGAGTATCTATGGTTCTTTTTTTACTAGATAGAGTACATAATATAGAAATATAACAGGCATTACAAATATAACCCATTTGTTAGTTGAGAAGGGACAGCCTGGGTTTAATCTTGGGGATTTACCATGAAATCTCTTTGACTCAAGCCCCCACCCAGGGTTTCCCCTGGGAACATGAGAATTTGGCTCGTTTTGTCTCTGCCTGGGGGTTGCCTCCTCCTCCTTCCCCTAGCCCCCAAACATGAGAATTTGGTTTCTATCTAGATCTTTACAAGAAATGGAAAAGGGCATTCAGCTTTCATGCAAGCTTCAGGCTCATAAGATCATGGATTTAGAGTTTAAAGGAAGCTTAGAAGTCTAGTTCAACACGCTCATTTTACAGATGAAGAAACTGAGCCCACAGATGTTGAATACCTCACTCAAGGCCACACAGGCAGCAAGTAGTAGAGTTAGAATTTGAACCCAGGGCCTCTGACTCCAAATCCAAAGACATGTTGGCTGCATTCCATTGTCTTTCTCAGGGTGACTATGGTATAGAGTCTAGTATATTACATACCTATATAGATTATAGTTATCAGTTGGATATTGATTATAAACCATAAAGGATTTTCATCAACAGTGCCTCTCCACTGGGCTTCTGCCTTTCCTAGGATCCTAGCTAGTCCTCTGGACTTAGAGTACTACCCTGGAGGACCCACACACACACACACATACCCAAAAAAAAAAAAATTCAAACAACTCACCCTTTCTGTTGTGTCTCTACATCTTGAAGACGATAAAATCTCCAGACTTACAGCAATATTCAACATGGGATTGCTGTCCTGTGTATTTACATTAGTGCAATATACTAGGTCCTCTTTGTGTCTTTGTAACCCCAGTGCCTAATGTGCCTAGCACAGGGCCTGGCATAGTGGATGGTAGGTACTTAATTAAGTCAACAAGAAACATTTAATAAGTACTTAATATATTCCAGGGACTGTGCTAAGCATTGGGAATATATATACAGGCAGAAATATAGCCAGTCCTTGCTACCATTCTAATGGGCCCAGATAAGAGATAAAAGGAAATTCAAAAGTTGGGTAAGAGAGGGAGAAGATAGCTGCATGAGGCTGTGGTGGAGAAAGTGCAGAGAGTCAGAGTGGATGGACCCTGGAAAGGAATGAAGACATGGCTGGCCTGTGCATTTTCCTTAAAATGGAGGTCTGAGGAGGGATCAGCCAGTAGAGGAAGGTCAGGGGTAGAGGGCACTTCTAGTGTGAGAAGTCCAGCGTAGAGTGAAGCTCGGTGACATGATTGAATGTCCAGAGAGTCCCAAGTGGAGCCAGAGAGAGAGGCATCCAGAAATACCTTGTCCAATGCACTTTCTGAATTCTTCATGATGAACACTTGTCACTCTCTCATCAGGGGCATTCAGCTGCGGGTTAGACTGAACAACCTTTGAGATCCTTCCCAGGACTGAAATCTTGTGATGTCAACCCTTTCCATTCTCTTAATATTGAAGACACAGAAGTGGCTCATGAGGTTCTTGGACTCCCCTCCCATTGGATAATTGTTATTCTTTGCTCCTAGTTGACTTATAGCTAAGTTTTAGATCTCTCACACAATTATGCTTTTGTCTCTCACGTTCTTTATCCCAGGACTAAGCATAGTATTTAAGGAATCACTTACAGGAAATATTTTTAAGGATAGAAACTCTCTCAATATCCACCCCTTATTAATCCTTATTGAGAGGCAGTGTGGCCTAGTGTGTCAGACACAATATTCAGAGTCAGGAAGAGCTAGGTTCATATCCTACCAATGATAGTCTGAGCCCCTGCCAAATCCCCTAACCTACCTGGGTCCCAGTTTCCTCATTGGTAATATGAAGTAGTTAGACTTGATCCCATGCTGGATGTTGTCATAAGTCTGGAAGATTGTATGAACTGCAGGAGGTAGAGACACAACAGAAGGAGTGAGTTGTTTGAATTTTTTCTTTTGGAGGTCTGTGGGAGTGACTCTCCCAGGGTAGTACTCTAAGTCCGGAGGGCTCGCGAGGGTCCTGTAAAGGCAGAGGCACAGGGGAGAGGAATTGTTTATGAACTTTGTTGCTAGTTCTTTGTGATTTATAAATATGTAACTGACAACTATAATCTATATAGGTATGTGGTATATATGTTAAAGATTCTATACCATAGTTATCCTGAGAAAGACAGTAGAATGCAGTTAACATGTCTTTGGATTGGGAGTCAGAGGTCCTAAGAGGATAGTCACTGTAGCTATCCAAGTAAGAAAGACCTTGGTTCAGATTCCCCCTCCAACATTTAGTAGTCTGTATGGATAAGTCACTCAAACTCTATGTTTTTTCAGACGAGATAACAAAAAGGTTTTTTCCTAAGTCGTGGATGAGTTGCAATCCCCATTGGTAGCAGATATCACACTGGGAGTCTCTCACAATCCTGAAATAACAGCCCCTGTGGGTAGTCAGGTTTGGGCTGTGTACTGTGGGATATTGAGAGGTGCCTAGGGTCACAGAGTCAGGGTGTGTCACATATACAGATCAATACCCCAAGGATATTTGACCAACATAGATTATGACCCATCTATGCTTGACTAAGGCAAACAGGGTGAAATGACTTGCCTAATAGTAGGTATTTGGGGCTGGGTTTAAATTTCTAAAGATGCATCTTCCTGACTTTAGAGCTAAAGTTGTTCCCTCTGGCTCTAAATCAATGCTCTTACATCTGGCACTGCACACTGGACTCACCCATCCCTCCAGCCCTCCCACCCCCCACACATATCTTTTCCATTTGCCTCTGAAAAATGTGTCACCTCCTTTAGCTGTGCTGGCTGAATTCTCTTAGCCTTAGCTACTCCCCATCTATTTTTGTTTGCAAGTTTTAATTCTTTTAAGTAATTTGTTGGCTACAATGGGAATGAAGGTCATGCTAAAGAAAGTTACATTGGAAGCAGAGGGTGGGCAGCAAACTAGAATGCCAGACAGACACTTAAAGCATGTATGATTTACTACAATTCGTTTTAATAGGTTCCCTGTATGAGTTTGCTGTCAACATGGATTGTTGGTTAACAAACAGCTAAAATAGCTTTTGCAATGCATAGTGATTAACTGTGTTTTGTTGACTCTCAGGCTGTTGTCTGGGCCTTCCGATTTGTCTCCATATGTAATCATTAGTGTGGGGGTTTGTCTAGCTGTGAAATCAACATAAGCATTTCAGAGTAAATGTCTCCAACACCTTTTCTCAAAAGTAGCACATGCAAACATTTTCCTGTCTTCTCAGAACAAACATTATGTCTTCTCAGATCAGGATTTTGGAGTAGGAAAGAAAGTCCATCACTGAGCCAGCTTTGGAGCCTGACAATATATGGGGTCTTTGTGGGTCCAAAATGTTGCATAAGCTGCCACTTCTGTTTAGTTCTTTGTGATGGGAAAACTCGTTTGGATGGGTAGGGATGATATATTTAGAAATGACTGACATAAAACCAAAAGGAATCAGGTGGTTGTTAACTTTTCTAATTTGGATGACCATATCTCACTCATTCAATAAATGTTTATTAAGGGCCTAGGAATTGTGCTCAGCCAGAAATAGAAAAGTAAAAGACGGTCCTTTTCCACAAGAGCTTACAGTCTAATGGAAGAAGGTACTGTTCAGTCATTTTTCAGTCATGTCCAACTCTTTGTGACTACATTTGGAGTTTTCTTGGCAAAAAATACTGAAGTGGTTTGCTATTTTTATCTCCAGCTCATTTTACAGATGAGGTAAACAGGGTTACGTGACTTGGCCAGGGTAACACAGCTAGTAAGTGTCTGAGGGCACATTTGAACTCAGGTCTTCCCGACTCTAGACCTGGCACTCTATCACAAAAGGAAGAAGAAAAACAAAGGAAAAGAAGGATGGAGGGAGAGGGAAGTGGGAAATGAAGAGACGGTCTACCTGGGAGCCCTCCTTAAGTAGAGGTTATAGGAGAAAGTCTCCACCCTCCATTCATAGGGAGGAGCCCTAGGGCCAGAGGGTGCTGGTGAGGTGTGAGTTCCAGGGCTGAAACGATCTTCGAGGATGACCAAGTCAAAACTTGTTTCTTATGTCTCAGTGATTGTCAGGAACTTTGGCTCATGAAAATGTACTTTCTGAATGGCCCCAATAATTCTACAGGGAAGGAGAAGTCTTAGGGACCCAGGAAAAAATTTGCTCTTACCATACTTGAGATGTGGGCCTCAAAACTTGAGTCATTTTTGTTATTAAATGGTAGATTTAAAACCAGCAGAAGGAGTTTACTTTATCCCCACAGAGAGAGTTCATTTCCTTCCTGTGCTGTGTTAAGCAAGTGGATATGGTCTCTCCTGAGGTTTCTTCAGGCCTTCATTTATTGTGAACTGAGCCTGGCTAATTGTCTCTCTGTTCTCACTACTATTTAGACAGTCTGACCCCTACAAATTAAAGAAGAAAAGGCTGGGGATGGGGGAAGGGAAGAGGAGAGCCATGACAGCTGTCTCCAAGTATTTGAAGGACCATTATGGGAAGGAGATTTGACTGACTCTGACTGGCCCCAGAGGATAGAACTAGGAAATGGATGGAGGTCACAGAGAAGCCAAATTCAGCTTGACATCAGAAAGAACTTCCTAACAGTTAGTGCCATCTCAAAGTAGAAGAGGATGCCTTGGGAGGTGGTAATTTTCTCCTCTCTGGGAGGTCTTCCTGCAGAGACTAGGTGGCCGCCAGATAGGTCTGTGTTAGAGTGAGGCTTCCTTAGAGTGAGGCTTCCTTTCATGTATGGATTGGGTCAGAGATTGACGAGGTCACTTCAGCTCTGAAATTTCATAAAATGTAATCCATCCCTCTGTTGGGCTACCCTAGGAAGCAGTGGGGTTGCCCTTCACTAGAGGTTTTTAAATGAAACTAAGAAAAGTACTTGTTGAGGATATAATAACTCCCTACTTCAAGAACAAATTGACCTAGATCTTGGTGAGAGCCCTTCCAGCCTGGAATTCTGGGATGTGTTCCCCAGAGAAATACAAGGAAAATGGTGCTGGAGCATTTCTCCTGTTTTTAGTGTTTCTCAGCTCCTCTTTTACTGGGAGGAATGATTCTTCTTCAAATTTGCCTTTAAATGTATATATCTAATCCTTCCTGGTCTCTCTTTGAGCAACAGCCTTAGAGTATAGGCTGAGTAGTGGCATCACTAGTTCAAAGGTTGGAATCAGCTGAATAATTCTTATTGGACCTTGCCAGTCCGATAAGAAAGCAAAAAGCTTTCTTAATTTCTGTTTGTCCACAGTCTAGGAAACATTTTCGTCCTTCTTGATTCTCATGGTCAATGAACGTGATAGGTGTAAGTTTGGACCTCAGAGTTATTTTAATTAGCATTTTCTGGTTATTTGATAGTTTGAGCAATTTTTAAAATCACTCAACAAGTTAATTAAGCACTATATGCAAGGCAGAGATGGTGGCAGTGTGCCCTAGTAGATAGAATGATTCTACTTGAGGAAGAAAGCTTTGCTCTTGGATCATTTCAGTCAATCTGATTCTTTGTGACTTTATTTGGAATTTTCTTGGCAAGGATACTGGAGTAGTTTGTCATTTCCTTTTCTAGCTCATTTTGAAAACGAGGAAACTGATGTGAACAGGGTGAAGTGACTGACTTGCCCAGGGTCACACAGCTAGTAAGTATCTGCATTTAAACTCACAAAGATGAGTCTTCCTGACTCTACACCTGCCCTCTATTTACAGTGCAGCTTAGCTAATCCAAAATAAGAAAGACCTTGGTTCAGATCCCCCTCTGATATTTACTACTCTTTGTCTGGACCAGTCACTCAAACTCTATGTTCTTTGGACAAGATAACAAACAACTTATCTCCTAAGTCACAAATGAGTTGCAATCCACAGTGATAGGAGGTATCTTCACACTGGGAGTCCCTCACAACGTTGAAATAACAGCTCCTTTGGGTAGTCAGATTTGGGCTGCATACTATGAGATGTTGAGAGGTTAAGTGATTTGCCTAGGGTTGCAGAGTCAAAGTGTGTCACAAGTACCTCTTATACAGGTCAATACCCTCATGATATTTGACCAACATAGATTATGACCCATCTATCATTTAGCAGATACGCATTAGGGAGTTGTCTGAGCCTCAGGAAGATAGCAATTTGTCCACAAGCTCATAGCTGATAATTTGAACCCAGGTCTTACGAAGTTATAAAACCTGATAGTGGTATCACTGAGTGTCTATTGGAACATAGTCCCAAACTGCTTCCTAGAGTGACTGGACCAGTTAACAGGTGCTCCACCAGCAGGGTACCACATGCTTCTGTTTTCCCACAGTCCATCCAACATTGTCGTTTTCTTTTTTTGTCATCAGAGTTGGTTCATTTATATTATGCTTAGTGATTTGGGGCATTTTCCCATATTTGTTGAAAGCTTGAATTTCTTCCTTTGAGAACTCCCTTTTGATAACCTTTTACCATTTATCATATGGTCATCGTCATTGTGGCTTCAGCCCAGTACAGCTAAGTTCGATCTCTCCTTTCCTAAGGAAGCCAATTTTCTTTGCCATTTTAACGTGTAATCTTTTCTTGGAGTTGTTGCCAGAAGTAGTGGCCCAATAGTAGTGAGCCAAAAAGAAAAGATATGGGAGGGTACTTCCCTCTCTCCAGAGGTGGGGGACTGTGGACATTTAACACTGAATGTAGCATCAAACTTTTTCAGCATTGTGGTTGGTTTGAACTTTTTTTCCCTTTTTTAAATTCTTTATTATAAAGAATGGCTCTCTGAGATGGAGAGGAGTGTAGGGTACACGGGGAAATAGAGGTGATGTAAAGGATATCAATAAAAATTTATTTTAAAATAAATTTAGTAGTGGACCATACTTCTCACAAAAACAAGAGAGGCATTTCAAAGAATGGCCAAAGTGATGAGAAGTCCCACCTTGTGTTGCTATAGCTATTTGAGGACAACACTATGGGGGTTCTGTTGGGGGTCAATATGGCTTGCTGTGTTGAGCTTGTGTTCTTTGTTCTGATTTGTCTCTGGATCCTCACTTGTGTTGATTCAGTTACACCTTGTTGACTCACTCTTCTTGTGACCAAAGTCCCATAAACTCAATCATTTCCCTCCCCTGAAAACTAGACTTTATCAGAAGTCTCCAAGTCATGGGAATTTTTCATATGGTGTTGCTGGTACTTGTTGATCATATCATTGAGTGCCGTCAACTGCCAAGGACTTCTCCACAAGCCCATGAGTCATTTAAAATTAAGGAAGCTTCAGCAGCCTTCAAATAGACCCAAAATTAGTCATGGCAGAGCCTCAGAAGGAGCTAGTACAGCCATAAAAAGTCTCCCTGGGACCACTTGTACTCATGAGGAAAGAGCAATCCAGACAATTCATTTTCTCTCCTTCAATGCCATTTTTTCAGTCCTTTAAATCTTCACTGAAATTTCATCTGTTTGGCCCAGCACTCCAGATAGAGGGATCATTGTTCAGGGCATGCTGGGAGGGGGAGGGGGTGCAGAAGTTACTAAAGGAATGAATGGAATTGTGGGCACCTGCCTTGGATGGGTCGACCCTTACTCTGTTTACCCTCCAGGGCTTTCCATTCTCACTAAGGCCATATATTTATTTATAGCTGTCCGAGGGAAGGGTAGGCAGGACCAGAAACAATACTTTGAATGTAAGTCAATGAATCTGACAGGGCTTCCATTTTCAACAAATATTAATTACCTACTGTCTTCACAATGCAGTAATCCATGCTAGGGGGAGAAACAAAGTTTGGCTGAAAAACAGCAACTGTATCCAAGGAGTTGATGGCCTAATAAGGGCTTATGATACATGCACAAATAACAGGAGTCAAAATTACTTGTGATAAGTTAATTTAAGAGGTAAAGGGGGATTGTCAGCTGGGTTTAAGGAGAGGAAGATTATCACGGGGCAGATGACGTGATTTAGTGCAATAGTGTCAAACTCAGATAGAAATGGGACCTACTCATCCATGCATAAGGATCCCTGTGGGCTACATATTGACTTAGTTTTAAAATGAATAATATCTGTGTTTTATTGTATTTTTATTTATTCTGTTAAACATTTCCCAATTGCATTTTTATATGATCCACTGGCTACATGCTTGTACCTCTGGTTTAGTGGATCGCAGAGTTCAAACTGAAAATTTTTGCACTGGAGGGAAGTGGCATGAGGTATATCCCTTCATCTGAGAGGGTGAGTTAAGGGGGCAGAAGACAGACTCTAGAATACTGATGTGTCATCTGCTATGGAAGCCTCCACAAGGGGCCAAAGGAAGGGCTAAGGAGAAGCAAACTAGAATGGAGGAAGAACTCTCCCCAAACCATGGCATCCTGGGGAAAAGTTCCAATAGTTTCACCTTAGTTCTAACTCTGGTGATTTTGGACCCAGAATTATCTAGATTCCATGTGACTGGGTAAATCACTAAACTTCTCATTTCTTTACCTGTAAAATGGGAATGACAATGATACTGTTCTCACAGACCATTACAGAAATAAAGATATAATGAGATTCTGAAAAGGGCTTTGCAAACTTTAACTTGCTGTATAAATTTTTACCACCATTAGTGTTACCATCTTCTTTGAGAAGAGGGGATAACAAATCAAAATGGTGAGGCTTCTATGTCTGGGGCAAGAAGGAATTAGTGTTTCCAAAAAAACAAACACCCTAAATCTCACAACTGACTTTCTCAAGATAAGCCACAGATAAGTTTGAATAATCCAATTTTCCTAAGTAGGTCTTTTACTGTGAGGAAGGCAATAAGCCTGTAATTGCTCTGGTTTTGTAGGTAGAGGGCTTGATTTGAAGTCAGGAAATTTTAGTTCAAATCTCTGTAGTGCCGCGCAACTAGCTACGTGACCCTAGGCAAGTCATTTCCCTCTCTGACCTCTGTGAAGGGAGAGGGACAGGAATGGGAATGGGTTAGATGACCTCCTGCTCTGAACCTATGATCCTATTAGATACAGAGAAAATGCAGTGATGACTCTCCCTGATAAGAGTGCCAAAGGGATGATTGCATTTGGGTTCTGATTTGGTTTAATGGAGAAATGAATACTCTGTAGGAGACTGGTCACTATGGTCAAGGGTCCACTAAATCGATCTCATGGCCTGGCCCATCTCTGTTTGCATATTTACTTTTACAAATGGTTGGCTCTCAGTCAGTAGTTAATGGAATGAGGATGAGGTCCTTGCACAGAATCATTTCCTGAAAAACATTTCCAATTGCAAACACATCTTGGCCTTTCTTTTCTGGTTTGCTCTGCCCCTCGAATGAATTAGCCTGGGCAGGAAAGAAGGGAAGCTTGAGAGGCTCAGCCTCTGGAGCCATTTCATTTTTTTTTCACAATGAACTACACACACACACACACACACACACACACACACACACACACACCATGTCCATTTAGGTCCACCTTTATAGTTCCTAGCTGTGGCTATTGAATTTTCTATTCACACTCAGAAAATGTGTAAATATCTCCATATTCACGGCTCACTTCTGGCTATAAAGCAGAGTGCAGGGCAGATGGTTCTTTCTCTCCTTTTATAAACATGGCTTCATGTTTCTGAGGACATTTAAAGTGGAGCGGCTGTCTCTAGGAAAAGGGGAGAGGGAGGGAGGGTGGGATTAAGGGAACGAGGGAGTTAGAGGGAAAGGAGAGAGAGAAGGAAAGAGAGAGAAAGAGAAAGGGAGAGAGAGAATGAGAGAGCAAGAGAATGGAGGAGAGAGAGAGAGAGGGAGGGAGGGAGGAAGGGAGGGATAGAGAGAGAGAGAGAGAGAGAGAGAGAGAGAGAGAGAGAGAGAGAGAGAGAGAGAGAGAGAGAGAGAGAATGAGAGCAAGAAAGACAGGAGGAGGGGCAAGCTTTGGCCAATATCCAAATGAACTGTGCTTGTTTTATAAAGTGAAATGGGGGAATAGCCTTTGGGCTCCTTCCTCCCATCTCTGTAGTTTTCCTTCACCACTGGATATCAGGTAAATCTGTCACTGGCCCAGGGAAGGAGCTAAATAAACAGCAGCTTCATGAAACTCAAGATGTGCCATTTGGGACTAAGTCTGTTTCTCCCTCTTTCTCTTTGTTAGGAAATCTCTTTCGCTGTCCAAATCCATCATTCGTCTCCCTGGCAAATCTGAAAGAGGCCTTTTAAAGTAGATGCTGTGTATTTAGCAAGTATATGTTGGCGAGTGGTTAGGAGGCCAGACTCAGTAATAAAAAAAAATGTAAAAACTCACAAATACACGCAAACACACACACACACACACACACACTGCTAGTCTCACCCTGGCATACGCAAGATCTTGCTTTTATTAACGTCACCTGCATCTGATAGGCAGCTCTCTCTCTTGCTTACCAAAATATGAACTAAAGTCTTTCGAGAAAATTGCCTTTTTTTACTTAATGGATGGAAAACCATTATCTGATCTGGAATTGAATTGAGGAGCTGAGACTTAAATCATGACTTTTAAGGGGGTTGAGGGGAGAGGAAAAAGAGGGTGGGGTGGGGTTCAAGGTCATTCCTCTCTAACCTTCTAGCATAAAACTGCCTTTTAGTAGAAATTTCTGCCTGCGGCTCAAGGGCAAGGGTTGAGAGAGTGGGAGGAAGGAGGCCAGTATGGGAACATTCAGTAGCCGCCATTCTCTTTTTCTTTCTCTCTCTCTCTTTTTTTTTGACTCTCACAATTACAGCCATAAGGGACTTTAAAGATCATTTAATCCAGATCCTACACAATTTAACTCTGTAGTGCACTCTTTTGAGGCTATCCTTTCCCTGATATACACTCTTGGTTTGTATCCCCAAAGGATAACTACCCCAGGTTCGATATAGTCTGTAAGGTTTCGTATAGCTCTTGAGCCCCCATTGCTGCATTTGCCTTTAGGAATCAGTCAGTTGACACAATTAGCTGAAAGCAAACACATTAACTGAAATAGCACAGCATGAATGATAGTAACAAAATATTCTCACACACATACATCTCTCAAATAAATCTGAAGCAGGCTCCCATAGGAACACAGAATAGCAGTGGGAAGAAAAAAAAATATATGTGTGTGTATGTATGTATGCATATGTATGTGTATATATATTTAAAATCTATATCTAGATATCTTATTTTATCTCCTTGAGATGCAGATTTAGTAGTGGTATTTCTGGGTCAAAGAGTATACATGATTTTATAGTCCTTTGAGCATAGTTCCAAATTGTTCTCTAGAATGGTTGGATCAGTTCACAACTCTACCAATGGTACTTTAGTGACACAATTTTCCCACATACCCTCCATATTTGTAATTTTGTTTTTCTGACATATTTATCAATAAGATACGTATGAGGTGATACCTCAGAGTTGTTTTAATTTTCATTTCTGAAATCAGTAGTGATTTAGAGTATTTTTTCATATACCTGTTGATAGCTTTTATTTCTTCACCTGAAACTGCCTGCTTATGTCCTTTGACTGTTTATCAATTGGGGAAATGACTTGTATTCTTATAAATTTGACTCATTTCTCTATATCTTTGAGAAATGAGACCTTTATCAGAGAAGCTTGCCATAATTTTTTTTCACCGTTATGATTACTAACTGCATATTTCCCTCCTTTCTATTTTCCCCCTGTTTATTCTCCTCTCTCTCACTCTTCTTTCACCCCTGTCCCTCCTTAAAAGTGTTTTGCTTCTGTCTACGCCTCCCCCAGTCTGCCCTCCTTTCTATAGCACCTGCCCTTCTTTTATCCCCTTCCCCTCCTACTTTCCTGTAGGATGATATAGGTATCAACTGAGAATATATGTTATTCTTTCCTTAAGGTGATTAAGATGAGAGTAAAGTGTTCCTCCTCACATCCCTGATCTTCCCCTCCATTGTAAAAGTTCTTTTGTACCTCTTTTATGTGAGATAATTTATCTCATTCTACCTCTACCTTCCTCCTTCTCCCAGGGTATTTCTCTTTCTCATGCCTTAATTTTTTTTTAGATATTATCCTATTGTAGTCAACTCATAGCTGTGCCCTATGTCTATGTGTACGCTTTCTAATTGCCTTAATAATGATAAAGTTCTTAGGAGTTGCCAATATCATCTTCCCATATAGGAATTATTGCATCTATCATAATTTCCCTTTCCTGTTTGCCTTTTTATGCTTCTCTTGAGTCTTGTATTTGAAAATCAAATTTTTTACTCAGCTCTCATCTTTTCATCAGAATGCTTGGAAGTCTTCTCTTTCATTAAATGTTCATTTTCCTTCCTGAAGGATTATACTTAATTTTGCTAGGTACATGATTCTTGTTTGTAATCCCATCTCCTTTGCCCTTCAAAATATATTTTAAACTATCTAATCTGCAGTGTAGAAGCAGCTAAATCTTATTTCATCCTAACTGGGGCTCCATAATATTTGAGTTGTATCTTTCTGACTGCTTGAAATATTTTCTCCATGATCTGGGAGCTCTGGAATTTGGTTATGATATTCCTTGGAGTTTTCATTTTAGGATGAGGTGATTACTGGGTTCTTTCAATTTCTATTTTACTCTGGTATTAGAATATCAGGGCAGTTTCCCTTGACAATTTCTTGAAAACTGATGTCTGAGCTCTTTTTATAAATCATGGCTCTCAGGTTATCCAGTAATTTTTAAAATATCTCTTCTCTATCTATTTTCCAGATCAATTATTTTCTCAATGAGATATTTCACATTCTCTTTAATTTTTTCATTCTTTTGATTTTGTTTTATTGTTTCTCAGTGTCTTGTGGAGTCATTAGCTTCCACTTGCCCAATTCTGATTCTGCAAGAAATATTTTCTTCAGTAAACTCTTGACCTTTTCCATTTGGCCTGTTCTACTTTATAAAGAGTCCTTTCCTTCAGTGAATTTTTGAACATCTTTTTCCACTTGATTAATTCTGCTTTATAAGGAGAATTTTTGTGCTTCTTTTAATATTTGGCTTATTCTGTTTTTTAAGGTTGTCATTTTCTTGAGCATTTTTTATGCCTCCTTTACCAAACTGTTGATTTTTTTTCATGATTTCCTTATTTCTTTCCCCAACTTTTCCTCTCTCTCTCTCTCTCTCTCTCTCTCTCTCTCTCTCTCTCTCTCTCTCTCTCTCTCTCTCTCTCTCTCTCTCTTTCTCTCTCTCATATTTGGTTTTCAAAAAAGAAATTCTCTTCCCTACTTCTTCTCTAGTTCCAGATCTCAATCCCAGAGTTGTCTCCTGCCTTTACAGACCCCTTAGAGATTCTTGCTTTTTAGAAGTTGCCAGGGACATGGCTTTTCCTTCAGCCAATCAGTGGCTAGCCACCCAATAATTCCATCAAGAAACTGATTGAAGAACTTTTTCACTCCTACAGGACTGATATTTCTTTTAAGACCTTAATGCTTCATTATCTTTATACCTGCTGATTACATCCTGTGGTTTCATCAAGCAGGCTGGGAAATTCATTCTCCCCATCACAGCTCTAAAGTACCTTTCCAGTTTTATTGCTTAATGCTACCCTTTATACCTCCAGCCAATATGGATTGTCTTTTCTTCTGTGAGCTCATCCTTTCTCCTTCTTTATTTTACACTGTCCCTTCTACCTGCTTTCCTTTTCTAATATCTCAGTATTAAATCCTATCCATCCTTTGAGGGCCAGCCTCAAAGTCACCTCCTTTATGAAATGTTCCCTAATCTTTCCCATTGAAAAATGCCCTCTCCTTTCTTTCAATCTTATGTGTTCAGCAAAGGTACTTATATCAGAGGTTATTCCCCAATTCTTGGCAAATAGAAGGGAAAAGCAGATCTCCAAACTTGCAAGAAAAAAATACATCTGTATTCTCTCTAACTTTTGACTTATTTCATAATCCTATGTATTTTATTTCATGCATTTAAAAACATTAAAGCCTTAGGATCCTTTCCCATTTAAGCCCTTGCTAAATGTAGGTCCCTTCTCTATTGGCCTCAGTTTCCTTATGTGCATAAAAACAAACCTGTATAATGAAGAATTTGGATTAGAAGACTTTTGAATTGGAAAGATAACATGCTAGAGGATAGGCTTCTGAACTTGGTATTCACATACCTGAATTCAAGTCTTACTTCTCATTCTTATCAGCTGGGTAATTCTTAGTTACTTTGTGGCTCTGAGCCTCACTTTTCCTTTTGTAAAAAGACACCTGTCTCTCAGGGTTGTTGTAATGACTTGAAGCAACAGGGTAGCACAGGGGAGGGGGGAAAGTGCTGAACTTGGAGGACTTCTTCCACATAGTCGCTGTGTGACAAATCACTTAGCTTAACCAAATCACTTAACTTGTCTGGTTCTCAGTTGGACTAGATGACCCTTATAGCCTTTTATAGCCCTAAATCTCTGATCCTAGGGTCCTAAAGTGTTAAGTAAATGTTGATTATTATTATTGCATCTCTCAATGATATGATAGATCAGCTTGGATCTCCTCTTTAGCCCTTTCATCGACCAATCACTAAGGTGTTCACTGGGGAAAAACTGTTAGTACAAGCAGCCATCTAAAAGGTGACATGTCTTTTTAATTTTGCCAGTGTCTGACCTTCAGGAAGAAGGGATGAATGCCATCAATTTACCTCTCAGTCCAATCCCCTTTGAGCTGGATCCTGAGGACACCATGCTAGGTAAGTCTTTTATACAATGTTGGAAAAACTCTCAAGGAGTTCAACATGGCAAATGTCCTACTTGGCACTAAATTATTTTTTTTTCTTTTATTAAAGAGGAAAATGAAGTTCGGACAATGGTGGATCCGAATTCACGAAATGACCCTAAACTGCAGGAACTGATGAAGGTAAGAGGAAAGCATAGGACAACACTTTGTAGGACTATGTCTATGGAAGTTCTTCTATCCCTCAATCAAGCAGCAAGTGTAATGCCCTGGGAGTAGTGTGGATGGGGACAGAGGTCTAGCCTTGGGGTCAGCAAGACTTGGGTTTATGTTCTGCCTCTGACACATAGCCTTGGGTAAGTCAGACGACCTCTACATGCTCCAAACTATACTGTTTTTTGAGTGGGGGGAGTTCAAAATACAATTTTATTGAAATTTTTTTGTTTTTACATGGCCTATGTTTCACAATGAAATGTGAACACTCATACCATCCCCTCCAAGAGAGCCATCCATCCATTTCAATAAAGAATTTTTTTTAAAGAGGAAGAAAGGAAAAAAAAGGTTCACAAAACTAATCCATGTATCAAAAATTATATGCAATATTCTTTACTCATGGTCTCCCATTTCTACAAAAAGCAAGGGGAAGTGTCTAAGACTAAATTATAGAAAAGTAATTAATCTGCAATAGTGAAGGGAGTCTGTATACCCAGAATTCCTTACATGGCAATCAAAGAATTGGAAGAGAAAAAAAGACACCATATGGGACACAGATAAAGAAGACATGGTCCCAGTCTTCTGGAAACTTACATTCTAGCTGAGGAGAGAAGACATAAGCACATAAAAGGGTAATAAAAGGGTAATGAACAATATGAGGCAATAGGCACTAAGGGCTGAGGGTGAAGTCCAGCATGCTTGTACAAATGAGGGCACAATGGAGGGAGAGCTCACTGTGGGACAGTGATCTGAGAAGACTCCATGGAAGAGGGCTGCTTTTCTTTCTTCATCCTGTAGCCTACCTGAGCTCACTTCAGATGGTCCCTCAAGGGAAAAAAGCTAGGGCCAGAAATGGGCATGATTACACAGGATGCTGTGTACTCTCTGGGTCACTGTGAAGTGGTCACTGAATTCATTGAAGGGGTCACTGACCAGTCTTTTTTTCAGAACTCCTTGCCTCCATGGTGGTGGTGTTCTAGCAAACTACTTCTTGCCCAGGCGGGAAACTTAGTTTGGATCTGGTATCTTGGATCCTGTCAGACCTTGGAGAGCTACACTGTTGGGATGCACTAGATTAGGACTTGTCCAGGAGACCTCTGAGGAGCTTGGAAATCCCCCTGAATGAGTTTGGGTAATTCAGCGGGTGGTATTCTTATATTAGAGGAGTTCTGAATTGGTGTCCTGATCTGTTAGCAAACCATTACTGGTAGCAGTGGAAAATTACACATTTGTTAACATATACACAAATATGTTATATATATATATATATATATATATATATATATATATATATATATATATGTGTGTGTGTGTGTGTGTGTGTGTATATGTATTTTATATATATATATACGTGTATGTATGTATGTATGTATATAATTTGTGACATAGCTGTGTGTGGTCCTGTATCCTAAATCTGTATAAGCTTATTGGGCTAAGGACTTTGAGTTAATCAGATGTATGGCAAGGTCTTTCCAATCCAGGAAGAAAATAGATTTTAAGATACTAGGATGCTAACACACATTTGTCTTAAGAATAAGATGCTGGTAGGTCAGAGCAAGAACATATAATATGTCACCCCACCCCTTGACTAGTTCAGTAACAAAGTGGGAACCAGGAATTTAGTATCTGACTGAGTCATTGAGTTCAATGTTAAATGTAAGAAAACATTGGAATTTTAAAGCAATTATTATGAAATGTCTAGCTCTCATTATAAAAATATTCAAAAAATAAATAAATGGCTTTTAAAAAGAATTTTTCTTCCTACATATGAGAAAATTACTCTAAAAGACCAATTCATAGGATTACAGATTTAGAGCTAGAAGAGACTTTAAAGATTTCCCAGTCCAAATGCCTCATTTTATAGATAAACTAAGGTCCATAGAGTTAAGTGACTTGTCTAAGGTCACACAGGTAGTAAGTGACAAAGGCAGGATTTGAATTGAACTTTACTGAATCCAAAGCCAGTGTTTATTCCACTGGGCTACACTGTCATTATGTCTTATTATTCTTCCCCTGTATTGTCTTGTTAAGTGAGGACACCTAAGAACTTGGTGAAAATAATTTGCATTAATAAGAGAATCTCTGAGAATTACTGCTCCCTCTACCCCATTTTGTAGTCCACCATGGTTTTTGTACCACCCACTTTATGGGTCTCCTTTATCTTACTTCCAATTTGCTTCTGCTGTTGGTGACCCAAGTAATACTGAGGAGAGTTACAAACAGATGTCAGCAACTTTAACCCTGAGAATAAACAGCATTGATGGGGGCTCCTGGCAGGCTGGAGTTAAAGGAAGAAGAAAGGAAACAGAAGAAAAATAAAGGGTATCAGAGAAGAGATAAGAGATAGAAGAAGCACAGGTAAGAATAAGGGTTTAGAGCTGGAAAGAGGTACATGGTAGAAAGTGGGAGTTCATTTCACCATCACCCCTTCCACCATCACTAAGGCCAGAAGTTGTCTTGCCACAGAGTAGGACTCCCATTCAAAAGCAGCAGTGATCTACATATACTTCAAGCCCACACTGCTTATGGACAGCTACTATGCCAGCAACTGGGCCTCATTGACTCTTTTGCCATATTTTTCTTGAAAGGTGATAGGGATAGTCACTGGAATTGTGATGTGACTGTTATCGGGAATTCTGAGTAAGGAAATACTCTATCTAATGTAAGATGGCACCTTCTTGCAATTTATAGTCTTACAGAGGCACCTAGAGCCCTAAGAGGTTGAGACTTGCCCAGAGCTACTTAGCCAGTATGTGTCAAAGGTGAGACTTGAACCCAAATCTTCCTGCCTTTGAAGTCAGCTCCCTTTCCACTCTGCTATGCTTCCTTTGTCCTAACTCTAATCCTAATTTTAAAAAATTTTATTTTCTGTTCTTAACTGTTATTCTTAAAATGTGAAAATCACTTATATCTTAATTATAACTTAGAAAACTACTTCTTAACTTCTGCCTTCTCCTACCCCTTTGCAGGTGTTAATTGATTGGATTAATGATGTTCTGGTCGGAGAAAGGATAATTGTGAAAGACTTGGCTGAAGATATGTATGATGGACAAGTCCTGCAGAAGCTTTTTGGTAAGAGGAAAATACTTGGAGGATAGAGATAATGTCATATAGGGGAAAGAGCACTGGATTTATAGTCACATATCCTCAGTTCAAATTCCAGCACCATGATTTACTACTTGTGTGACTTTGGACAGGTCCCTTAACCTCTGTGGGCCTGTTTCCATATTTGAGGTGGATTAGACTACATAAACTTTGAGGTCCCTTCTTGTTCTTAATACATGATACTAAAGACATACTGCTGATTCTTGAGTCAAATCAGGGTTAGACAATGGGTAAAAAATGTAGAGGCAGATTTCAGCTCAATATAAAGAAAAAACTCCCTACCAGCTAAAGCTGCTCCATGGTGGAATGGATGGCTTTGGAGTATATGTATTTCCCATCATTGGAGGTCATGAAACATATGTTGGGTGATCAGGACTGCAGGTATATTATAGGATGTTGTCTCAGTTAGTAGGGGTTGGACAAGGTGGTCTCTGAGGTCCCTCCTAGCTCTGAGATTCTAAGACTCTATCATGAAACATTTTTCATCTTTCCCAGCTAGAGAACTTATTTGAACTTCCATGGTGCTTATTCTACCTCTCTGATTGTATTTCTGCATTCTGTTCTGAATTTTAGTTACTTTTTTACTTCTCAGAAATATTATGAGCTCCATGTGGGCAGGGACTATGTTTATCTTTGTGATCTCCAAAATTCTAGAAGAGTGCTTTGACCATAGTAGGCAATTTGTCCTTCAATCACAAAGAGGACCATGGCATCAGGAAGGTGGTATCATGACTTGTAATTGAATTGGATTTAAATGAGGCAGGGCTATTCAGAGTCACCAGACTCATTCTCTCCTCCAGAGCCAATCTTGTCCAGTGGCCAGATATAAATCAGAACAACTAGATATGGCCCTGGATGTAGTGGGAGATGTAGCCCTTTTAAGCTAAAGTCTTTCCCAGGTCTCAGTTTATCTGAGGCAATGCCCATCCAGTGATTAAAGCTAGGTAAGAAAGGAAGCAAAGAATGGCCACTTTTACCTAGTTTAAAAAAAAAAATCAGTCTGGGAGGAAAAGACCCTCAGGGGTTTCTGACCAAAACAGAAAAATGTGTGCTAAATGAGTTACTCAACTGTAGATTGATTTAAAAGTCCATTTGACTTGAGGAGATCTGGGGGTAGGGACAGTCTGGTATAATGAAAAGACTTGTGGACAAGAAGTCAAAAAGATCAAGTTCTGAGTCTTGACTCTGCCTTAGTTTATTCATTTGTAAAATAGTTTTGCCTTTACCTCATGGGGCTTTTGTGAGGGTTAAATGAGAAAAGGTACATAAAAGTATTTTACAGCTGTACAGTGCTATTTAAACATAAATTTCCATTAAGGGTCTGATTCAGGAACAAAAAACACCCCTATTGATTTATTCATTCAGTTGGTTGGATCTTTATAGACTCTCATAGTTGGAAGGACCTCAAATATCATCTTGTATATTGAAAAAAAAAATCTGCTTTTGAAGCAGGAATTTCCACCATAGTATCCTTGAAAATAATGGGAAGCTCACTACCTACAGAGATACTCCCATTCCATTGTTGTGTGGATTTGATCCTTAGGAATTTTTCCCCTACATTCAGCCAAAATCTACATTCCTGTAAATCTCCAGTGGTTGGTCCCTCTGGAGCCAATCTGATCAAGGATAATCCCCCATTGTCTTTGTAGCTATGAACTATTTGAAGACTGTTACTGGGAGCTTTGGGAATCTTCACTTCTCCATATTAAACATTCCTAATTCCAGTTCATTTACCCAACTGGTCAGCCTTCTATGGACCTACCCCAGTTTGTGAACTTCTTAAAAATGTAGTAGCTAAAACCGAAGACAGGACTCTATGCCATGAGGATTGGTTAAAGGAATTGCAGAGATTGAGGTTCAATGTAAGAGAAAAACTTCCTCATCATTAGAGCTGCCCCACAGGAGAAAGGGCTGCCTCAATGAGATCCTTCTTCACTGGATGTCTTCAAGCAAAGAGTGGATGCCTACTTTTCAGGGGTGTTGTACAGATGAGTTCTGTTTAAGTTCAGGTTAGGCAAGATGTAAACTGTGGCAGCAGTACTGGCCCATGCGTATCAGCTTGCTAGGCCACTTTTGAAAAGGGTGGTTATAGGGAATCTGGTCAGGGAACTTTGCTTAGCATGTGATATAAATAGGAGGGAAAATCTATCATTTTCTTCTTTTGTGACTCCAGAGAAACTCGAAAGTGAGAAATTGAATGTTGCCGAGGTCACCCAGTCTGAGATTGCCCAGAAGCAAAAGCTACAGACTGTGTTGGAAAAGATCAATGAAACACTCAAACTGCCTCCAAGGAGCATCAAGTGGAATGTCGACTGTGAGTTTTTCTTTCTGTGTGTTATAGTCAGACACAGAACTGGTGTTCCCCTATATTATCTATGCCCAGGGACCATCTCATCACTTGTATTTATATCCGTAGTACTTAGCAGAGTGCGTAGTGTACAGTACGTACTTCATACATGCCTTTTCCTTCATTCACTTATTAAAAAAGCATATCCAACAAACTCAGGCTGTAAAAGACACAAGTCTTTTGGAGTGAGAAAGGTGGGGTGACTTGTGTCACCCTTAGTCTTCTCAGATAGATTAGGTATTCTTAACCTGGAGTCATCTGTGGATAGATTTCAGGGAAACTTGTATGGGGGGAAAAAATCACATTTCATTTTCACTGTCATCTAAGTGAAATGCAGCTTTTCCTTTTATTATGAACATGCAATAAACAGGATTCTAAGGAGGGAACTTTGGGCTTCCAGACTGCCAGAGGGGATCCATGGCATATGGAAAAAAGGTTTTACTCCTCCCTTAGGAGGAAAACCTGTGCTGATTCCTTGAAAGCACTGGATCTAGTCCATGATACATAATAAATGTTTGTTGACTAACTTACTGATGGAAAACAACCAGAAGTCAAGCTATCTATGATTTCTGTACTACATAGGGTAAAGGTGATGATTCTAAATATAACCCAGATTTTTTTCAATATGATGATCAGATTTAATTCACTTTTTCTTTTTTTCCCCCTGTTTTCTTTTTTTAAAAAATTCATTGTCATGAGAGCTCTCTGTCAAGGAGAGGAGAAGGATACAGGGAAGAAATCTGGGTAATGTAAAAACCAAGGATAGCGATAAAAGTCTATTTTAAAAGAAGAAAAAATATGATAGAGAATGGTTACACAAAAAATGCACTGAATTTGGAAACACAAGATGAGTTAAAATCTTAGTTTTGCTGCTTACTTAAACCTGTGTGTTGGGGTAAGCCACTCCACTTTCCTGGGTCTCGGTTTCCCATTCTGTAAAGTGAAAAAGTTCCTCTAGTTACTTCTAAGGTCTCTTCCAGCTTAAAATCCTGTGATTCTGAGAATGAGAGGCAAGTGGCAGGAGAAACAAAAGAAAAAGGGAGGAAAGAGAGTAGGGAAGAGAGAGAGCAAAGTTGTAGCTGAGCTTTTAATAACTGTTGGTTGGGATTTCACAGTTCTGGTTTTCATAGCAACTACAACTCAAGCGTTTCCTAAAATGTGAAGCATTAAGCCTTTCATGGTCCCCAGGGATATACAATACTACATGTACTTAGTGGACCCAGTGGAGTCCAGCCATTTCCAACACTATCGGACCTCTAAGGGGCTAAAAAAGAGACTAGTTTGAATTGGAAAAGAAACAAATTACCTCCAAGCTAAGGAGATGCTTATATTATAGCATTCAAGTGTAATGTCCTAAGAAAGTTAACATCTGAAAACAGGGACTTGGGACAAAAAGGCCACCTCCCATCTCCCCAGCCACCCAGTCATGCTACCTTGGTTTAGAAACCACGGTAACCAAGGCATGATGCCAGGTAGCTGCAGCTCTCAGCTGAAAAGGGTCCTTTCTGAAAATAGGAGATGGGCTGACAGTAATTTGATTCAACAATGTATATTAAGTGTTTCCTATATAAAAGAACTGGAGTTTGGCAAAGAGGATACAGAGATAAATAACATGATTAAATTTGACAAGAATTTATTAAGTATCTAAATCTATTACATATGTGCAAGGCACTGAGCTTGGATCTATGGATACAGAGATGAAACAATGACACAGTCCCTGTCCTCAGGGAGCTTTTGTGTCTACTGAGGGAGATAAGATCCAGACATAAAGTAAGTGATATATGGAGTTTATGATACACTTAAAAGGAAAAACAAGCTTATGTAAAAAGATCCACAACTCCAGGCATAATCTTTTTCTGTTCTACTTTGCATATGGACATGCTCATTTTATTTGATGCCTGTTAAATTCAGAATAAAAAAGAAATTCAAGAAATACAAAGAAAGAAAAAAAGAAAGGAAGGATTAAGAAGGAAGGGAAGGAAAAAAGGAACAAAGAAAGAAAATGAGGGAAGGAGGGAGGAATGAAAGAAAGTTAGATAAGGAGGAGGGAGGAAAGTAAAGTGAAATCCCAGGAATGGGGAGACAAGCAAGTAGCATAAAAAATAGAAAAGAACAAACTTAGGTAAAAAGCAAAATCCTCAGCCTACGATTTAAAGTACTCCACAGTTTAGTTCCCACTTTCCATTCTTATTTTTATATCACCTTCTTTCCAGAAAAACTGACCTACCAGTTGCTCCCAGGACATGACATTCTGTCTCCAACTCTGTGCCTTTGGCCCTGATGTCTAGACTACAATGTTCTTCTTCCTCACCTCTTTCTCTTGGAATCCTTAGCTTCCTTCAGGGCTCAGCTCAGGCAGCATGTCTCACTCTAGGTCTTTTCCTGAACCTTCCCCTCCCCAGTACATACTGCTTTTTCCATCCTGAGATTACTCTTGTTTTTACATTGTACTTACTTCTCTGCGTCTGTGTTATATCCACTAGTAAGCTATAAGCCCCTTGGAGCAGGGATGGTTTCATTTCATCCATGCCTAGCAAGAAAAAGACACGTTTGTCAAATTAAAGGATGGCAAAGGCAAGGTTAAAAAGTATATTAGAAGTCAAAGAAGGAAAATAACATTTTGGTCTGGGATGGACCAAGGAAACTTCTTGGAAGAGAAAACATTGGAACTGACCCTTGAAGAATGTGGAAAATTTTTAAGATATGCACCATTATCTCAGTTGATAAAGTCTGTGATTTTTTTCTTCCAATTGTAAAAGATAAAAGTAGCACAACCTCAGATTAACTTGGTAAGGGACATTGAACACAATGCATTTCTTTTTGTTTGATGTTTGTTGATTTTTTGTGTTAAAGGCTTTATATGAAATTTTCCTCCATTTTATATTTGTTTAGATATTTGCTTTTGGTTGTGGTTTACGTTTATAACAAAAGTTTTCTAAAGAAATAAAATATAAAAGTAAAATAATGCACAGGAGATAGAAGCAAACATAGGTAATAGAATGAGCACACAACTATGGTACGATCTAGTTAGAATAGTGATAAGAAGAGTAAAGCTTGAGATAAGGTAAGGCTAATTTTTCAAAGATTTTCTCATGGCTATATTGGGGGGGCAGGAAGAAGGAGGCTCTTAGAATTCTAGGACCTTTGCATGGGGTACATGGTGTGAGACTGGCACTGGTGAGACTGAGACATATCACCTCTGGGATTTATTAGTCTCTTCTGAAAATATGAAACCAGAAGACAAAATGAAGTTGCAGGTAAATGGAAGTATGGCATATAGGTTCTCCTTAGAGTCAATTAAAGGAGTTAGTATTATCATGAGCAAAGGCAACATATAACATCATTTCATGGAATAAAATCATATCACAAGGCTCACCATAAGAATTGGTAAAAAAAAAAAAAAGACTACCACAAATCAAAGAATATAAATAAATAATTCTCAAAAAAAAGAAACCAAAACTATTAACAATCTAAACAACGATATGAAATATTGTGCCAAAACACAAAGAAAAGAAATTCAAATCAAGATAATACTAAGTTTTTACCTCCCACTTGACAAATTGACAAAGAAGATTAAAGATTTTCTATATTAAACATAAAAAATATTGGAGGGGCTGCAGGTGAAACTATGAATTAATCAAAATATAAGGAAAACAATTTAAAGTGATACTTCTAAAAGTAACTAAAATATCCATACCCTTTTACCCAGGGATTCCACTGCTAGACATATATGCTCCAGGGATGCCAAACACCGAAAAAGAGTCCAAAATGTACTAAAATACCAATTGCAGCATTTTTGTAGTAGTGAAGAACTAGAAACAAAATAGGTACTTGCTCACTGAATGGGGAATAGCTAAACAAATGATAAATGAATGGAATAAAAAATTGCTGTACTCTAAGAAAAATAACTATAGAGAATTCAAAGTAGTTTGGGAAGATTTATATAAATTGATATAGAGTGAAGTAAGCAGAACCAAGACTTATAATGACCAGATTTTACCCTAGAGTTGAGAAAAACACCTTCCTTCCTTTTTTGAGGAGGTGGAGGACTTATATATAGAATGTAGATATAGAATGTTGTATATGCTGTTAGACACAGTCAAAGTTTTGATTGGTTTTGCTGAATTTTTTTTTATCTTTGTTAGCAAGGAAATTTCACTTCATGGAGGTAGGAGGAAAGGACATATGTGGAAATGAATATAATGTGAAGGCATCCATAAAACTTTTTATAAAGACTATCATGAAAGTAATAGTAGTTTATGTACCAATATCTTGACAAATAGAGAAAATTTTATGAAGAATTTGATAAAATCATGCACATAAAATCAACACATACTGTATTACTTGGTGACAAATTCAAAGATGAACATTGAGGATGATGGGATTTTTTTTTAATTGTAAAACAAAGTTTAAAAGTAAGAAACAAGTGGGGTCAAATGCTTATAGACTATTCAGAAGCTCCACCCCTATCTATGAGGAATACTTTCCTTAAGAAGAGAGTAATAAGGCTCTCTTTCACGGTGAGCATCAAATAGTATTAATAAAACTATGAAATTGATTATATTTTAAATTACATTTTTGGATTAGATTATATTTTAACAGTCAAGAGATGGACTGATTTGGGAGTTGTTTCTGACTCAGTGAATGTATTCAGACAGTATATTTGCTAAAGCAAAGATCAATGCCAATTTAGAAGAAATAAATAAAAATGAAATGAAGCCTGCAATTGATAGATCCATTTAACAAACCAGATCCATTTAACAAACTGTTGACATTGCAAAATGAGAAATGGATAAAAGAACAGACACTGACACAAATACCATTTCCTAAACAAATTTAAGTGAAATAAATCATTTACTACAACAAGGAGACCAAAAGAGTTCTAGAAAGCTCCTACGCCAGGAAACACTGAATCAAATATGGTGACTAGATTACTAAGAGTCATACCTTTATTCAAAAGTCTATGCCGCCAACATTTAAAATTAAACTTTCTTGGCCTCCTTTTCCTTATTCCTTTATTTCTTTATTCCCTTCCTTCCCTCTTCCTTTGCCTCCCCCCTTTTCCTGATCTGCACAATTAGGGGATTAGAACAGATCTCTAAAATTCTTTCATGTTCTACAGTCCTTGCCAAGTAAAAAGAAAGAGCAATCAAGAGCAACATGAGTTTGGAATATAAACTAGTGTTTAAAACCTTCTAGCGGATGAGAGTAGAAGATTATGAGCAATGTTCTCTCATAAAACCAAGAAAAACAAGTTTGCCAAAAGCTAGGCAAGAGAGCTCAAGTAAGCCAAATCATCCTAAGGGCATTATAAGCTTCTCAAAGACAATTTCTTTATCTTTGTCTTTTTTTTTGTCTTTGTATCCCCAGCTCATAGTAGATTAATTCCCTTTTTAGTTGAATCAAGGGAAGTGAAAGATGAAAAATTGAAAAGATTTTAAAAGATTTTTCTAACAAATGAATTTCTCCCTCAAGAACAGTGGAGTTTTGGACTCCACCCAATCAATACACTACATGAGGAAGTAAAAATGGCAGTAAAGTAAAGAAGGGCAACTGAACTAGACCAAGCATACACAGAGGAGGTCCATATTGGAGATAATTCAATTTTGAAAGCGTTGACAGATCGATTCTCAAAATATCCAAGAAAGAAGAGAATTTCAGATGCTTGAAGGGGAAAAAAATCACAGCCCTTCCTATTTAAAAAACAAACAAAAGTGATTAAGAAAATATCAAAAATGTGTTTATTCATGAATAGTGAAGAAAGAAACAAACAAATGTTTACAAGCAGCATTCTAAAGCAGACCATACTTTTAAAAAATCATCAAACTGTTTGAAGGGGGTAGAAAGTATAAGATCTTGCTATACTTTTTTTTTTTTTTACAACAAAAAACCCATGTGTTTTGGTAGAGCAAACTATTGCCTGAAAGGCTGTCCTCTAACAGGGTACTTGACACATATATGCAAAATCATGCAAAATTCCATGGAACATGCAACAATAGAGATAATTTTTTTCATAAGGCTGCTGAATAGGGAGGCATAAAATAGAGAGATTTCTGCTCACCAACATCATGGGATATCCAGCATAGAATCCAAATCAAAGAAAGATTCCCTATGGATGGTGAGGTACTCCAGATGTTCCTGTTTGCAGGTGGCATTGTGCTGATTGCATTGAGATAGGAGCCTCTACAGAACCTCTTGGCTGATATCTATAACCAATCTAAAAATTTGAGCTAAATTATCTACAGAGGAAAAGCCAAATGAATAAAGAAAGTTTATTGTCCAAATGTCCAACTTTTAATTAGACAGAAAACCTATAGATGATCAGAAGATGGACAGACACTGCATATAGAAGAGTAGGCAGAATTGAGCAAGAAGAACAGAATGGTTATCCGAATTGCCTTTAAAAAAGTGTGCAGTGCTTGTAGTGACCCCACCCTTCTCCCTGAATCAAAAGCTCATGTTTTTTGCATCATGATTCTTCCAGTGACATTATATGATTCCAAATCATAGGTTGCCATAGGCTTCAAAGAATTAAGATGGCAAGTTACTCAAAGGGCAATGGAGAGGCACGTGGCAGACATGAGTTGACTCCAGCATAGAACCAACAAAGACTTGTGCACAAAAAGTGGCATCACCAAGGCTATGTGACCAGAAATGAAGATGGTCCAGTCACATAGTGAGAATGAGGATAAGCCATACATTCCACAAGATCCTTTAAATGACTAGAAAAAGATCCTTGGCACATCTGCATGGTTTGAGGGAGTATAAAAATTAATGAGATCATAGATCTATTGGATAAACTAAACTTACAAAGTTGCTATGAAGCCCAAAAGATGTAGTGTATGTAAAATGCTTTAAAAACCTGAAAGTGCCATATGCACATTAGCTATTTTCATGGGATAACTGCATTCTAGTGACACATTTGACTGTCTTTTATGTTATTGTGAAAAAGATGGTGTAATATACACTAGAGAATGATATTGTTACGTAGGTTCAGAAGTGGTTGAATGGTTGGACTCCAGACAGTCCTTAATGGCTCTGTATAATTTTGGAAGGAATGTTCCAATGGAGTACTCCAGGGCTCTGTACTTGGCTCTGTGTGTTTAACACTTTTAACCAGTGTTTTGGATTAAGAGATAGGGATTAAGGGATGCTTTTCAAATTTTCAAATTGCCCAAAGTCAGAAGGATTTGTTAAAACATTGAATGTCAGAATTAGTATAGAACATTGAATTCAGTCTGAGAGGAAGTGTAATAGGGATAAATGCAAAATCATACTTTGGGTTCAAGAAATAAATTATATTTTCTCATCAGAGTCTCACTGTCTAGTTATGACATTTTTTATGACTGCCTTGGTGAGTTTGCTATAATTGTCAGTCAGTCAACTAGCATTTTAAAATAATATTTTATTTTTTCCAGTTACATGTAATGACAATTTTCAACATTCATTTTTTGAAAGAATTTGAGTTTCACATTTTTCTCTCTCCTTCCTTTCTCTCCCCACTCCCCAAGATGGCAAGCAATCTGAAGTAGATTATACATGTGCAATCATGTAAAATATTTCCACATATTGTGAAAGAAGAAATAGAGCAAAAGAAAAAAATCAGGAAAAAAAGTGAAAAAAGTATGACTCAATCTATATTCAGACTCCAGGTCTTTCTCTGACTGTGGGTAACATTTTCCACCATGAGTCTTTTGGAATTATTTTAGATCATTGTATTACTGAGAGGAGCTAAGTCTGTCAAAGGTGAACATCACAACTGTTGTTGTTACTATGTATAATGTTCTCCTGGTTCTGCTCACTTCACTCAGCATCAGTTCATGTAAGTCTTTCCAGGTTTTTCTTCAACTAGCATCGATTAAGGGGCTCCTGTGTGGCAGGCACCATATAGAATTAAAGAAACATGGCCTGACTACTGTGTAAAAAACAGTGAAAAAGATTTGGGAGTATTCATGGCCTGTTGAGTCAACAATGTGACCTGACAGCCAATGAAACTAATACGAAAGCTCACAATTTCTAGCACAATATATTTTTTGTTCACCTCAAATAAAATGTTAGTGCTTGTCAATAATGATTAAGTTCATAATTAAAAATAAATTAGATATTATCTAACAAAGATTATATCCAATAAAAAAAGGTTTATTAGGGATATGGGGGCTGCCCTAAAAATCAATAAGTAGAAATTTATACAGAGTCAAATTTAGACTTGACATAAAAAACTCCCTTTCAATTAATCCTGTCCAAAGGATAGGATAGGGCTGCCTTGTCAGGTGAGGTATTCTTCTGTGAAAGTCTTCAAGAAGAGGCTGGATGCCCATCAAAAATATCAGAGAAGGAATTTCTGCTCCATTTCAGATTGGGTGAGGTGGCTTCTAAAGTTTGAACTTTATTTGATGGAAAACTGGGAGCTGTTAAAGTGCATGGAGTAGGGAAATAAAATAGTAAGGCTATTTTAGAAGTAAAATTGCTCCTTCCTGATAGGGAAATGAGATGAAAAAAGACAAGTTGGAAGTAGTTGCTTTACTGGCATTGATTGATGACTCAAGGTTCCATAAGGAACTCAGAAATTACAAGAAAATTTAGGGGAAAAAACAACACTTTTCTCATTCAAGTCTTACTGTCCATTTATGGTTGTTTTTTTTTAACTGTTTGGTTAGTGTGCTATAATTCTCAGTCAGTTAGCTTTTATGAAGTACCTACTATGTGCCGGGCATTGTGCTTAATTTGGAGAATACAAAGAAAGGTAAAACAGTCTCTGCTTTCAAAGGACTCTTAATCAAACGGGAGAGACAACATGTAAAGTACTATGTACAACAAGACATAGACAGGATAAATTGGAGCAGCAGAAGACAGAAGGAACTGTCTATGGAGGTTTGACTGTGTCAGTGGTCTTTCCCAGACACCCTCATTTACCAGTAGATACATCAGGAAACAAGGAAATGTCTCAGTGTCCTGAATGAGTCAGTCATCTAACATGAAGTATCTAGGGCCAATTCTTATCAGCATCTATTTCTCTGCATGAATTATTTCCAGGCATCTAGAGCACAATGAATAAAGCACTAGACTTGGAGTCAGAAAGACCTGGAATCAAATCCAGCCTCAAATTCTTACTAGCTGTATGACCCTGAGCAAGTCACTTAACCCCTGTCCACCTCACTTTCCTCATCTATAGTACCTTCCTCCCTGGGATTGTTGCGAGAATCAAATGTAATAATATTTGCAAACCTTAAGGCACTATATAAATGCTAGCTATTATAATCATTAGTATTATTAATTTACCTTTGTATCCATGACTAATTTAGAAAAGTCCCTTATTCCCTTCTATCACTCATATGCAGATCACCAAGGCCCCCATTTGTGGTTCTTACTTTCATGGGGACATAAGCTGAGTCACTAACAAGGGAGAGATTTTCACACAAAGCCAAGTATTAGCTACCCAGAGATGACTACCAGTATCAAGTTCAACAAGAGTTTCCTCTTTCGGAGCAGACGCAGAGTCCTTGCTCTGCAGGAATACGTCAGTGAGGGTGAGAGGATCTCCGTGCCAACAGATCTCGATAATGATTTAGCTTGGCATATAATAAAAGTTAATCATTGTTGTGGTTCAGGTGTTTCAGCCATCTCTGACTCTTTGCGACCCCCATTTGGGGTTTTCTTAGCAGAGATACTGCCGGAGTTTGACATTTCCTTCTTTGGCTTATTTTACAGATAAGAAAATGAGGCAAACAGGGCCAAGTGAGCTGCCCAGGGTCATGCATCTGATAAGTATCTGAAGCCAGATTGAACTCAGGAAGATGAATCTTCCTGACTCCAGGTCGAGTGTTGCATCCACTCTACCACCTGTCTGTTCTATAATTGAAAATAGCTAGCAGGTATAAGCAGCGTTTTAAAGTTTGAAAAGTACTTTCAATCTCATTGTAACCTTACAACCCTGGGAGGCAGGTGCTACTATTATCCTCATTTTGCAGTTTAAAAACATAAGGCAAGTAGAGGTTAAGTGACTTGCCCAGGGTCCCATAGTTAGTATGTTTGAAGCAAAACTTAAATTCTGCTCACAGAATAGGAGTTTAATAAATACTCATTGAATTGAATTGAATTGTAGGGCAGCAATTTGGTGGTCTGGATCCTTGTATGTCTGAGTCTTCTCCACTTTGACAGTAGAATTGGCCATCAGTTACTGAGGTCTTAAGATACTGACCCCAGAGGTCATGTTGATTAAAGCATTTGTGGTACAAAGCTCCTAAGCACCTTTTGCTAACATCCCACTGCAGTGGTGAACCTGCTTATTTGGGAAAAAAGTTATTAAGCTTCCTGTTAAGGAAAAAATAAAGCTGGCATTTGAACTGGTGAATGGTAGTGAGATTAGGCCTGACTGACGGTATTCCTCTTTGAAAAGGAGAAACCAGAGCTGACAAACGAGATCCTCAGGAGGGTCAGTGGCTTATCCTTCATTTTAAGACTTTCAGTTGCAGTTCATTTGATATATTTTAGGTCGTGTTAAGTAAGTGATCAGAGCCAGTACAAAACCTTCTTTGAAAAGCTGAGATAATACCAAACTTGAATACGTTCATGAGGAATGTTTGAGTCATTTTCTTTTGTTAGCTATTACTCAAAGCTTCAGCCAAAGTAGACTCATTTATCATGCAGCAGACAGAATGACACTGAAAAATGGATAAAGTTCATGGTAAGAATACAGAAAAAAAAAGTTGTTTTGATATCTCCATAAATTAGCAAAGAATCAAGACAAGGGAGAGTTTGGGGCCTGCGTAGTTATGGAAAGGTGCTGCTTGAAGTAACAAGGTAGGAGGTTGGGAGTCTGCAGATATGGAGGATCTTCTCCTTGGGTTTGGATTCTTTTTTTTTTCTTTTGTTGAGGCAGTTGGGGTTAAGTGACTTGCCTGGTGTCACACAGCTACTAAGTGTCCAAGGTCAGATTTGAACTCAGGTTCTCCTGCCTCCAGTGCCAGTACTCTATCCACTGGGACATCTAGGGACCCCTCTCCTTTGGTTTGAAAGTAATAATATGGTCTACATTACTGTCTTCATCTGAGAATGAAACCACCCCTGGAAGAAATATCTTGCTTCAATCCTACAGCTATCTATTCATCTATTGATTTAACAAATACCTAAGCATTTTCAAAATGACATAAATTCCATTATTTTTGTGGTTGTTATGGAAGTGGCTAGGTAGTTCAGTAGACACAACACTGGAATTGAATTCAGGAAGACCCTGAGTTCAAATCTTATCACATATACTTTGTAGCTCTGGGCAGGTCATTTCCCTCTCACCTTTTTGCTTTTTTAAAGGTGTTTCTGCTCCAAATGTTCATGTAGACTATTTGTATCCAACCTGTGGTACAGCCTTCCAAGCTCACATTGGTCTGATCAGACCAATACTGTACCCTGTATCCTGACTCTAACATAGTGATGTCATTTTGGTCCTCTTTAAGAATGAAGGACAACGGCCAACCAACCATTTCCTTACCTGAAAAATGGGGATAACAAGCACCTATTTCACAAGGTCACTGTGAAAGATCAAATGAATTAAAATGAGCAGAGCACTTTATTAGCTGTAAACTGCTAATAAATTTCATTATTACTATTATTAGTTACCAGTGATCTCTTAATAGCCAAACTGAATGGCCTTTTTTCTGTCTTGATTTCTCTGAAGCATTTGATACTGTTAACCATGACTGCCTCCTGGATACTCTTCTCTCTGGGTTTTTATGACATTCTTTTCTCTTAGTTATCCTTCCTTTATGACTACTCCTTCTCAGTCTCCTTTGCTGGATGGGTCGTTATTCATGGTACACCCTGTAATGGCGTCAGAGGTCTATCCCAGAACTTCTTTGCTATTCCTATGCTCTCTTTGTGACCTTGTCAGTATCCATAGGCTTAATTATAATCTCTACACAGATGACTCCTAAATTCTACTTCTCCATCCTTGTCTGTTGGACTTTCCAACTAGGATGTTCTTCAGGCAGCTCTAATAACTTATCCAAAACAAGACTCCTTCTCTCTGTGACGCCCCTCCCAACTTCCCTATTTCTGTAGAAGTTATTATCATCCTTCTAGTCTCCTAATTTGAACAACCATGACATCATCCTTGGCTTTTCATTTTAATTCATCCAATCAGTTGCCAGATTTTGTAGTTCCTGCCACTATAGCATCTCTCATATATGTCCCCTTTTCTCCACTCACATAATCACTATCCTTCTTTAACCCATATCACCTCTCACCTGGACTATTGCTATAGTCTCCAAATCAGCCTTTGTGCCTCAAGTCTCTCCCTGCTTCATTTCATCTCCCACACAGCTGCCAAAGTGATTTCCTAAAGCACAAGTCTGGCTATCATCCCCACCCCCAGCTCACTCCCCCCACACAAATACACTCAATAAATTCCAGTGGCTTCCTATTACCTCTGGGAGCAAATATAAACCACTCTGGCATTTAAAACTCATTACAACTTGGCCCTAGCCTACCTTTTCAGCTTTCATACACGTCATCCTCTATGCAGTCTAAGGTCCAGCCAAACCATCCTTTTTGCTATTGCTCACACGGAAGATCTTTCATGTCTGTGCCTTTTTCAAGATGTTTCCCATGCCTGGAATTCATGTCCCTCTCATCTCCACCTCTTTCGGTCAATCTCTGGTCTCTTTTAGTACTCAGCTAAAGCACCTTTCTGTATGAGGTCTTCCCTAGTGGCACCAGCCGCTAGTGCCTTGCCATTCAAAGTTACCTTGTATCTGGCTTATATGTGGTGTGTCTGTGTGTGTGTGTGTGTGTGTGTGTGTGTGTGTGTGTGTGCTGTTTCCTCTGTGGTTAGACTGTAAACTTCTTAAAATCAGGGAATAATTTGATTTTCTTTGTACACTGACAGCCTAGAACTGTGGTTGGCACATAGTAGGCTCTTCATAAATGCTCGTTGGTTGATGTTATTATCATTCTTGTAAGCATGTATCTGTATCTGGAAGCTGGGATAGATAGGGATTGTGGATTGGGACCAGATCTGTGGTTCCATCTGTGGAAGAAAGTTAGTACTCTGTGCTTTAGCCACAAGCTTGCCTGAGGCAAATTTATTCATTTTATTCTAATTCTAAGCATCTCTGTGAAAAGAGTCAGAGAGAGAGAGACACAAAAAGACAGATAGAGTCAGGGATAGAAACCGAGAGGGAGGGAGAGAGAGAGAGAGAAAGAGACAGAGACATACACAGAGAAGGAGAGACAAAGAAGGAAGGAGAGAGAGAAGGAGGGAGAATCCAAAGAGAAAGAGATTCATCATACATTTATAAATTCTAACACCTTTGAGTTAAAATTTATAGGATTCAAGAACAAAGAAAAGTTCTACAGTTAAAACATTATTACAATGATCAGGTAAAAGTTCAATTAGAGTTTTGATTCATCAAACAGAACAATAGTCACTTAAAATGTAGACAGGCTATAGGGAACTCCCAGATAAGAAAACTCCTTTCACCAGTGCAGATGAGTACCTTCTCAGAGAGCTGTCTAGGACAGTAGGGTCGAACTCGAATAAAAAGTTCCATTAAATGGTATATAAGGAAGGATCCTCATGAGCTGGATATTGACTTGTTGTTCCTGTGGAATCATTTCAGTTGTGTCTGACTCTTTGTGACCCCATTTGGGGTTTTCTTGGCAAAGATAATGGAGTAGGTTGTCATTTCCTTCTCCAACTCATTTTACGGAGGAGGAAACTGAGGCAAACAGGATTAAGTGACTTGCTTAGGGTCATATAACCAGGAAGTGACCCCAGGACCTACATTCTTACCTAATTCCCTACCTAGCTGCCCTATGTTGACTTAGAAAACCATATAATAACATTATCTGTGTTCTATTGTATACCAATTTTGCTAAATATTTCCCAATTACATATTAATCTAACTAAGGTCAATACTCAGGAGTATTGTGGGTAGTTTAATACCTCTGTTCTAGAGCACCTAGGATTTGCTTAAGGTCATACACAGACACTTTGAGTCAGAGGCTGGATTTAAGCCTTGACTCTGAGACCCATTCTCTATCCACTAAACAAAGATAAAGACAATCCTTGCCCCCCACCAAAAAACAACCCAAAGCCTTTATAATCCAGTAAGAGTGATAATGGAAGTACTAAAATTGATTAATATTAAGTGCACATGGAAGGAAGGCAAAGTGCTGTGAGATCAGAGGATTCCACTAGATTGGATTCAAAGAACTTGTGTTAAGCTCCTACTATACTGTAGGCAGCCTTGGAGTCACAAAGATCAAAGTTCTGTCCTCCTTCCAACCTATGGGTTTTTCAACCTCGGACAAATCACTTAACCCCTATGTGGCTCAGTTTTTTCTCTAAGAATTTAAGTTGCTAAGCTGCTAAACTGCATTTGCTGAGGAAATTTCTACTCTGATGAAATTCTAGATCTGGACCTTCCTTCCACACCACCCCCTAAACGTGTGCAAGGAATTATGGTAGGTAATAGAGATATACAACCCTCCCCCCCAAAAAAACCCAAAAAACAATCCCAGCCTTTGAGGAACTTACTCTAGTAGAGGGGACTAGGGGTGGGTGTGGCAAGGTGCAACTTATATACAAATAAGTAAACACAAAGTAATTTCAAAAGGAAAGGAGATCATAGGATTTGGAGTTGGAAGTGACCTTGGAAATCATCTTAGTTCAGTCCCATTTAACAGGAGAAGAAACTGAGGATACCCTTAGTGAAATAGCTTGTTCAAGATCATGCACCTAAGTGACAGAGCTGGGATTCAAACTCAGGTCTTCTGACTCTGAATCCAGTGCTCTTTCTATTATAATCTGCTGCTTTGCTTTGGGAAGAAAGGGAGCATATTTGTTCTGCAAAGTTCTCTCGCCAGTACCACAAAGACAACATGTTCAAAGCTTTACTTATCATCCTATCCCATAAACAGCTCCTCCCCCTGACTTCTTTATTTCTGTTAATGGTACCACTGTTCTCCCAAATAGCCAGGCTTAAAACCTTGGAATTCTTCATGATTTTCCTTGTTTTCCCCACACATATCTCAAAGAAGTTACCAGATCTTTTTTCCTTTCCATTCTCAATATCCATTCTCAAGTAGAACCCTAGAACTGAGAGCTGGAAGAGACCATCAAAGTGGTATATTTGTGTATCTCTCTGTCTCTCCCACTGGTATATGTAACCACAGTCCAAAATCCTATTGGTATTGGACTCTCTCCTCATTGGTGGAAAGGAATATCCTGCTCTGCAGGAGGGGCAGGGTGGAGTTGGTCAGAGATGGAGGGATCCAGCCTTCTTCAGACTTTAAGATGTCTTCTCAGAGTCTTTTCCTTCAGCATCCTGAAGTGGAGTTGACCTCTTCCATCTTCCCTCCTGAAATTGGAAGCCAGAAGCACCCAAAGCAACTTGACCCTTAAAAGGTCAATGAAAGATGTTGAGCAGCTCTTGATGTTTATTTTTGATGAATAAGGTTATTCTTCTATTCAAGTTCTCCTTCAGGGTCTCATCATAGTGTGAAGGTGACGCTGGGTTCTTGAAGTACGTCTCAAGTACGTCTGACCAAGCTGAAAAGCCTTCAAGTATAGCCCTGGTGAGGAACTGGGCACCTATCATCTAAGGACCAGCTGAGAAAGTTACAAGAAGGTTGAACATGAGATGACCAAACTCTCTAGAGAGGGAGAGATCACTTCCAGCATTGGGGATTAGAAAAGTCTCCATGAAGGGAGAAGTATTTGAAGTGGAACTTGAATGATGGGTCTTCCTGTTTTGAGCTTCAAAGAGCTTTGGATTCCTTCCTTTTCTAATTCCTCTTGTCAGATACCCTATAATGTAATGATACAAAGGTTAGTAACATCAGCCTCTTCACATGGTATAGGAGTTTCTATACCAGCCATCTCCTACATAGGTCCCAGAGATGTTTACCTAAGATCTCATAATTCTCATGCATCTGAAGGCCCTAAGAGCAATGGAAGTTTCTTAGATATCAGTAATATACTCAGCTTCTTGTTCTTTCCCACTGTATAAACAGACTCACACGAGACAAGTAGGTGGCACAGTGGATAGAGAGCCAGGCATGGAGTCAGTAAGACTCATCTTTGTGAGCTCAAATCTAGCCTCATATACTTACTAACTGTGTGACCCTGGGCAAGTGTATTCATCCTATTTGCCTCAATTTCCTCATCTGTAAAAATTAGCTGGAGAAGGAAATGGCAAACCATTCCAGAATCTTTGCCAAGAAAACCTCAAATGTGGTTGGACACAACAGAAAACAACTGAAGAAAACTTAACTGATGCAGAATAAAATTAATAGAAGCAATAGAATTATTTATATAGTCACAACAGCGTTGTAAAGACAAACAATGCAGTAAACCAACACAATCCAAGGGAACAGATGCATGCTACTTTGACAGAGAGATGACAGATATAAGATATAGAATGAGACACATATTTTTGGACATGGCCAATGTAGAAGTTGGTTTTGTTTGACTATCTTGATTTTTTTTTCCCAATGAGGCTGGAGTAAGAGGGAGAGAAAAATAGTTTTTTAATTGAAAAAAATTAGATTTTAAAAAATCTATATATCAGTAAGACCTCTTTCCAAGTGTTCTAGAGTCCTGTAGGACAGATAAGCCTTGGCCAGATCAGAAAGAAGCCAGAACCTCAGAGATAGGAATTCTGGGAAAGTGACATCCTAGGGTTTATCTTCATAAAGAGAGTATCCTCAGACCTTCAGTGCCTGAGACCCCCAAACAGAGATCTAATTAGTGAGTTCCATATTCATTCTTGACCTAATTTCTGCTTTATTTGCTATGGTTCTTCAGAATAACAGACATTCTGCAGAAAGTCTTTCCTAAACCCTCTTAATTCTAGTGCTTTTTTTCTGTTAAGAATTTCTTATCTCTCCCACATTTAGCCTCTGTGTAGTATATGTCTGCATGTTGTCTCTTGGGCTGTAAGCTCCATGGGGGCAGAGGACTATCTTTTGCCTCTTTTTGTCTTCCCAGAACTTGTCACAGTACCTGGCACATAGTAGACACTCCTTAAAGGCTTCTTGACTGACTGACTGATTTATGTCTCACTCACTTCTCTCAACATACATATTAGGTTGTGAAGCTCTTTGACAGGAACGATCTGTTTCAGCTTTGCATCACCAGGCCAAAGCACAGTATCTTGTGCTAATGATTCCTAAATTGGACAATGTTTCATTTATGCTTTAATTTAAAGAGATGTTCCAAGTGAAGAATCAGGGCCCACCTGAAAAGTTGAGCTCGGAGGACTTGAAACAGAAGCTGTATGACCTCTTCTCAGGGATCCTAGAGAGAGGATTCTTTTTCAGAAATTGGTTAGACTGTGTGACCTCTGAGACCTCTTCCAACTTCAAAGGAATCTGGTATTCTAATCCTCTAACATTTCAAATCACCTCTCCTTTCAGCCGTCCATGCCAAGAGCCTTGTGGCAATCCTTCATCTTTTGGTGGCTCTGTCCCAGTATTTTCGAGCCCCGATCCGACTCCCGGACCATGTTTCCATCCAAGTCGTGGTAGTTCAGGTAAGAAGGGTGGAACACTATCTCTATATGGTATAGACCTTGGGCGACAGAGGAGAAAGAAGTCTCATGTGTGTGCATGCTATATTTATCTGTGCTTATGGTATAAGGGATAGATGTGTCTGCGTATGTGGTTGGGTGATTTGTAGGGGTGTACATGAATGGGTGTAGCTTGTAGATGTGGGGAGGTTGGTGGTATGATCATGTGGAAGATAGAATATGTGTGTGTGTATGTGTATGTGTGTGTGTGCGTGTATGATATCTACATTTCATGGATATGGTATATGTGCTATATGTATCTGGGTATGTGCTGTGGATGGATGGATGTGTTCAAGTTGATGAGTTTTGCTCCAGAGTAGCACAACTGGAGTTATAAGTAGCCTATTTTCCAGTTAATAGATGGAATTTCCATTTTCCTAAATATAGAAAAATGGGCAGGCTTTCTGTGACAGGTAGAGAAAAGTTACTCCATTCTTCACCACCTGTCAGAGTTTAGGGCAAGTAGGCATGTTTCTGGGCCCTGGAAATCCTCATAAACTCCCATAATTCAAGGCATTGGGCTGGTCTATTGGGGCACAGGATATTTGGGGCATAGAAAGGCCTCTTGGGTGTTATACACCCAAGGGGAAGGGTGGGACCCAAGGGGAAGTATCATAACCACTGAATTCCCCTTAAGAAATCAACAAATCAATCAGCAAATCTTTATTTGGCCTTTGCTATGAGCCCGTGAAAGATCTGAGAACATCAGACTTTTGTAAGGTTTGTCAGTCAGTTGAGCACTAGTCATCAAACATTTATAAAGCTTTTACTATTGGGGTTAAAAAGAAAATAAAAGTACCCATTTTCTGAAGCTTACAATTCTTTTAAGAAGTAGCACTGGAGAGATTTCCCGTATTCTGCCATGCTCTTCTCTCATAATCTGTCAGCCCTTTTTGTTTAGGAAAACTTCATTTCTCATCTGCCTCCTTGTAGATGGGGGCTTTGCCACTTAGTACCTGCATGACCTTGGGCAAATCATTTCATCTCTCTGAGTCTCAGTTTCCTATTCTATTCAAGTCAGAGGCTGGACAAAATGTTCTTAAAGGTCCCATCTGCCTCTAACTGCTATCTATGCCTCTACTTTGCCCCAGTATTTTCATCCTGATTGGCAAGAGACAGGTTCCCCATTCCATTCTTAATCCCTGTACCTGGCTGTTCTTTCCATGACTCTAGTGGGAGTAGGATAAGGAAGGGCTAAGGAAGAACCCAAGATTTTACACGTGAGGAACTGGAGGAGCAATCACACCAGTGATGTACATGAGGAGATTGTAAAGGGACACCAGTATTGTTTTGGGAAACCAGGGGTGTTTTTTATGCCTATAAACTTAGATTGGAACATGTTAACCGTGGGACAATGACAGGACACTTAGATGGACATTTTCTGTAGTCAACTAAAAATTGCTGTCATCATCATCCCCTTCATCACCTGCCATTATTATTATCCATGTCATAATTTACAGTGTTTTGTGTCTGGAGCTGGAGGAGATTGGGATGAGCATAGAGAGACTGGATTATAGAAAAGAGATCATGGCTGGAGCTGTAGAGATGGACATCTTTGACCCAGAGGTTGAAGCCATGGAAATTACTTCTCCAAAGGAGTGAGGTAGAGGTAAAAGGGGCAGCCAGGTGGCACAGTGGATGGAGTGCTGGGCTTAGAATTAACAATACTCATCTTGAGGAGTTCAAATCCAGCCTCAGACACTTCCTAGGTGTGTGACCTTGGATAAGTCACTTAACTCTACCTTGGTTTCCTCATCCATAAAAATGAGCTCAAAAAGAAAATGGCAAACCACTCTAGTATCTCTGTCAAGAAATCCCCACATAAGGTCATGAAGAGCTGGACATGACTGAAACAACTGAACAACAAAAAAAAAGAGAGATAAAAGAGGAAAGTGGAGCAGAGTAAGCACAGAAAGGAGCTAAGTAAAGAGCCAAAGAAGTATTGGTTAGAGAGGTAAAGCATTTCGACTTCTCTATTTGTCTCCCAAGGACAAAACCAGGAGTGCTGGGTGAAAACTGCAAAGTAATAAATTCCTACCTTGATGACAAGAAAACATTTTAACAACTAGAGCTGTCCAGAAGTGGAGCAGGCTTCCTCAAGATGCAGTGGGTTCCCCTTCATGGGAAGCCTTGGAACATAGAGGCTGGAGAACCACTGACGGGCTGCTTTGTGATGGAAATTCCTTTGGGGTTGGAGTTAAGCTGGATGACTGCTGAGTTCCCTCTCAGATCTCAAATTCTGTGATCCTGGAAAGTGCCCAGGGAAAGGAGAATTTCAAGAAGAAATAACTGTTAAACAAAAGTCGAGAAGAATGCAGAACCAGGGGGAAATAAGGGAAAGGGCTTTTGATATGGATGTGAAGTCACCAGTGCCCTCTGAGGGAAATTTCTATAGCTTGGTGAAGGATAGACGGTGGGCAGGCTTCATAAACCAGATTACCGGGTTGCAAGGAAGCAATGAATGGTAAGGAAGTGGCAGCCATGTGTAGAGATACTTGTGGATAAATCTGTCATGAGAAGATTGGAGAAGCATTAATGGGTAACTCAAGGAACTCTGGGAGAAATCAATTAAACAGTTTGGGAGTCTTTTGTTAAAAGATGGGGATATTTGTGTCTGAAGAAAGGGAATGTTAAAAAAAAGGAGAGGGAGGGACCAAAGATGCTAACAAGGGAGGGCAGTCATTTCAAGGGTGGTCTCTGTGGAAGTAGGAAGGGATGAGGGACAGCTCACAGGGGGAGGAGGAAAAAAGCTGCACCTCTGAGGGAAGCGGAAGAAAGAACAGAGAGGTATATAACCACCACGTTCATGCTCTCTCTTAGTTACCTGGCTATGTTTGATGCTCCTTACCAGGCTAGAAGTTTGATGAAATCTCTTTTTATTTAAACTTTGTCTCTCCTAGTGTTGAGCAGAGGGATTTGCACACGCTAGGAGCTTTAACATATTTATTGGATAGATAAATTTTCTGATTCTGTTATGATCTTTTTTCTGGACACATTCCAGTTTGGCAATGTTCTTTCTAAAATGGGGTATCCAGAACTTAACACAGCAACAAGGAGATGGAAAGGGAGTCAGAAGGCCTCAGTTTACCTTTTGAACAAGTCACTCAATCTGGGTGAGCCTCAGTTTTCTCATCTGTAAAATGGTGATCTTAGCATTCACATTTTCTGTCCCAGAGGATCATCTGAGGAAAAGTTTTGTAAAGCTCTACAGAAATATTAATTTTAATATTAAGGCAAGTATATATACAGGCAACTCCTCCTAGAGCAGGGGTTCTTTAACTGTTGTTTTTTGTTTGTTTTGGAGAGGCAGTCAGGGTTAAGTGACTTGCCCAAGGTCATGCAGCTAGTTAAGTGTCAAGTGTCTGAAGTCAAGTCCTCCTGACTCCAGGGCCAATGCTCTATCTACCTCACCATCTAGCTGCTCTTAGAGCAGGAGTTCTTAACCTGGAGTCTGTGGATAGATTTCAGCAAGTTCATAAACTTGGACAGGGGGAAAAATTGCATCTTTATTTTCACTAGCCTTTATTTTCACTCAAAATTTAGCATTTCCTTAAATTATGAGTTAAAAAAAATATTCTGTGAATAGGTCCATAGGTTTCACCAGACTGCCAAAGGGGCTCAAAAAGTTTAAGAACTCTAGGCTAGAGGGTCTCAGTAAAGTCAGAAGTGAAATCATCTCTGAAAATGAATTAGAGAGCAGCAAGAGGCATTCTGGAAAAAGAAAGCCCTAAAAGAGGCAACTGGAGTTGATGAGACATGAAGACAGAGATTGCCAGCAGCATAGAAGGCAGAAGGGAGAGAGCATGAGTTTCTATCAAGCAAGGCAAGGATGCAAGAAGCCCACAGCTTTGTCTAGCTATGCTTTGCAGCCTAAGAGCTGAAATGCTGAAAATTAGTGCCGTGGATTTGGTGGGAGCAAGTTGCGGAATAAAGGTGTACAGAGCATGGTTCTGGTTATTTCTAACCTGATTAACCATTAGACATGATTTGGGGAGGCTAGGGGATAAAAAGTAGAGTCTTTGGTTGCTCCAATCAATCTATAATCAATTATTATGTCCTTACTTCCACTGTACTAACTGAGCTGGGTTTTTGAGTGATGTCAGGGAGGTAGCTGTCATGAGAGAGGGAGAACCTTGATCTGGGGTAGAGGAGAAGAGGGCATAGGACCCCATGATAATAAGGTCCAAGGCCATGAGGGGCCACAAGAAATGGACATCCATAGTCTCCTTAGTCCCCATCATTCATTTCTCTCATTTCCAAGCTCTGGGCTTTGACTCTTTCCCCAGCAGCTGGTCTCCCAGGGTGCTCCTGCTGTGCTGTAGACTACTCCACAGTCCATTTGCCCGGGACTAGTACATGGTACCAGAAATAATAAAGACATCTGACATTGAGGTAGCGCTCAAAGGCTTCCAAAGCCTTTACATGCATTATGTGAGTGTGGGAGCTCCTAAGCGGAGTTTTGTCTTTTGCCCTTTTGCTCTTAGAGCAAAAGAATGGATTGTGGTGGGATGGGGAAGGGAAGCTTTTAGCTAAAAGCCAATCCATTCTTTGCTCACCCTTCGTACTTCATGCACATTTTCAAATAATATAATTTAGAGAAATCTTTCATATTTGGTTTTTATATTCAGACCAGCAACTTGGACTCTTTTGAATAATGATAATAGCTCACATGCTTCATGATTAATAATAATCTAAGATATATTCATAATATTCTCACACTTCTCTTTTATTACTAATAACTCTTAGTTGTATAGAACTTTAGGTTTTACAAAGCACTTTGCCATCCTGTTAGAGGCAGTCAGGTGGCAAATGAAGATAGTACTTCTCTTGGAATCAGAAAGACCTGAGTTCAAATGTGGCCTCAGACACTTACTGTCTACATAACCTTGGGCAAGTCACTTTACCTCAGATTCCCTATCTGTAGAATGATGAATTAGACTATATAAACTGTCCCCTTGAAACGCCTTCCAACTCTAGATTTAGGATCTTCTAATCCATTCCCTTATTTCATCCTCATACTAGCCCTGTGGTGAGGAAAGAGAAGCTGTGGGATATACTCATCCAGGGTGATATATCAGATAATCAGGAAGCAGCATGGTATTGTAGAAAGTGCTCTGGACTTGGGAGTAAGGGGACCTGCATTAGAACCCTAGAGAAGTTAAGTGACTTATCCAAAGAACTAGTATCTGATGTTGTATTTGAACCAAGGTCACCTTGACCCGAAGTCCACTGCTTTAACACCTACATCATTTAGCTGCCTTGAACAAATTGTCCTTTCCTCTGGTGAGATGGCTAAAGAATTGCTTTCTGGGTGCTGCATTTTATGAGGGACAGATGGGGGTGTGAGCAGGGCAGTAGGAAGAACATTTGATTAAAAAACATTTGTTCAACATTTGTTATGTACAGAGCCTTGTATTTTAGACTGTGGAGGATAATAAGTTTAGAAAATATGGGATGTCTACCCTCGCAGAGCTTCTAGTCTGGTAGAGAAATATGACCTCCACATAAACAACTCTGCCATGTTGACAGTCGTTTGGATTAACGGGGCAAGGGGTAGACTATAGAAGACAGGACTTAGGACGGTACAAAACAGCTGCCTGATTTCAGAAGATGGTCATGAAAGAGGAATCAAGTTTTCTCTGCCTAGCTTCAAAGTTCAGAACCAGGTCCTGTGAATGGTAGTTGCAGAGAGGCCCTCGGTATAAGGATACCTTAGTAGTCCTAACCGGGCTGGGCTCCCTCATGAGAAGTGTCACTGGGCGTATAGTCATCAGAGATGTTGACAAGATGACCTCTGAGTCTTTTCCAACATCTCCTATACCTTGTATAAGAATTGCCCTGCTATATCCAATCCCTTACAAGCTGCGTGTCTGAAGCAACTGTCATGTCTTCTTAGCAGTCACTAGCATGTCTTTCCAGTCTACATCATTTCTCTAAACTGTCGCCATAAGCATCGGAGAAGAGAATGGATTGCTGTTTTGTCTAAGTCTACCAGAAAATGTGGCCATTCCAAATCCCTTTTTCATGCCTTATTCTGAGTTCAAAAGAAGACATCAGCTAGCGTGGTTGGGTTTGAGTGTGTGTGTGTGTGTGTGTGTGTGTGTGTGTGTGTGTGTTTAATTTCTCCTGAATACAATTTTGCTAGAGAGCTGGAGAAAGTAGGGCACATTATATAAATGGCATCAATGCAATTCAGGTTCTAAAGGGGTTTTTTTTCATTATCAAGTTAAACATGCACAAAAGCTGAAGGCTGAGGTATCAGCAGGAATTCATTTATCGAAATACAAAAGGAAATATTCCAGGCATAAATACGTGCTAATGTGTTCCGGCTAATCAGCTGGCTACTTAGGAGTCATTTTCACTCAGATGTTCTCCTTGTTTTGTATAAAGCCATCAGTGATCAGACCTAATTAAACGCTGAGGTTACATGCGTGTACAGCAGGAGGGGGTAAAAAGACAGTAAGTAGTGGATACCCCATATGGCCTGGTTACAAGAGAGATCTTTCTCTCTTTTTTTCTGCTTTGACTCTAGATTCTAATTGATCTAAGTCAATTAAGTATCTTGTCATTTTAAGTTTGAATTGAGAGTTGGAAGGGACCTTTGGGGTCACATGGTCCAGTTCTCTCTCATTTTACCAATGAGCTCAGAGAAGAAAAATAACTTAATCACATAAGTAGTAGCAAGGTTGGAATTTGAACTCATATTCTTGGACTCCAAAGGCAGTATTTTTTTCAGTTATTAATTTATTTGTTTCCAATTTTCTTCATTCACTTCCATAAGTCTTAGATTTTTCTCCCTTTCCCTTCACTCCTCCCTCCCTGAGATAGCATGTAATCTTATATGGGTTCTACACATACATTCTTATTAAACACATTTGCGCATTAGTCATGTTGCATAGAAGAATTAAAATGAGTGGGAGAAACCATGAGGAAAGCCTAAACAAAACAAAATATAACCCAAGAGAAAATACTCTGCTTCATTCTGCATTCCGGTTCCATAGCTCCTTCTCTGGATGTGGATGGCATTTTGCCTCAAGAGTCCTTTGGGAATGTTTTAGGTCCTTGCATTGCTGTGAAGGGATGAGTCTACCAGAAACATTCTTAACACACTGTGGTTGTTTCTGTGAACAAAGTTCTCCTGGATCTGCTCCTTTCACTCAGCATCAGTTCATGTAAGTCTTTCCAGGCCTCTCTGAAGTCTTCCTGTTCATCATTTCTTATAGCATAATAGTATTCCATTACATTTACATACCACAACTTATTCAGCCATTCCCCATTTGATGGACATCCCCTTGATTTCTAGTTCTTGACCACCACAAAGAGAGCTGCTATAAATATTTTGGTATATATGTGAGACCCTTTCCCATTTTTATGATTTCTTTGAGATACAGTCTTAGAAGTGATATTACTGAATCAAAGGATATGCACATTTTTGTAGCCCTTTGGGCATAGTTTCAGATTGCTCTCCAGAATGGTTGGATCAGCTCACAGCTCCACTGACAATGAATTAGTGTTCCAACTCTCCCACATCTTCTCCAACATTTATCATCTTTCTCTTTTGTCATGTTAGCCAATCTGACAGGTGTGATGTGGTACCTCAGAGTTGTTTTAATTTGCATTTCTCTAATCAATAATGATTTAGAGCATTTTTTTTTCATATGACCATAGATAGCTTTAATTTCTTCCTCTGAAAACGGCCTGTTCATATCCTTTGACCATTTATCAATTGGGGAATGACTTGTATTCTTGTACATTTGACTCAGTTCTCTATGTATTTTAGAAATGAGGCCTATATTATAGACACCAGTTGCAAAATTTCTTTCCCAGTATTCTGCTTCCCTCCTAATCTTGGTTACATTGAGTTTGTGCAAAAACTTTTCAACTTAATGTAATCAAAATGATCCATTTTGTACTTCATAATGTTCTCTATCTCTTTTTTGGTCATAAATTTCTCCATTCTCCATAAATCTGACAAAATCTATTACTTGCTCCCCTAATTTGTTTGTAGTATCAGTCTTTATATGTATATCGTGTATCCATTTGGTACAGTATTCTTTCTACAATGCCAGGCCACTCCCTTCACAAAGTATAAGCTGACTATGGCTTTTATAAAGACTAGGCCCCATCACTTTCCCTAAGTGTTTATGGGCAACATGAGCCATAATCCCAGAACAGCTCATCCCCAAAATCATCCCCCAGTTTAGGAATCCCCTTGTTGACACCATATTATTTTAGTGACATTACATTTGCTTCTTTTTTGGCGGGGTGGTGGGGAAGGTGAGGGCAAAGCATGATTCCTTCCCTTCCACTGGCCACATCTGATACCCTTTCCCCCATTCCATTTCCCAGGAAACAACAGAACACCCTCTCTTAATAAATTGGAGATTTATGGTAAAACATTCTTTAAAAATAACAGCCAGAAAGTCTTGGTAGGTATTCACATGTACATAAGTCTCAAGAGGAGAGGCACCAGTGTTTTTTGTGGCCCCATTCTACTCTTTTTATCAGTGACTTGTATATAGACCTAGATAATGTATGCCCAGTAAATCTGTGGGTGACACAAGGAAGATGCTAAATGATACATATCTAGATCCCAAAAGATCCTAACCAGTTAGAAGAATGAGCTGAACTAGATGAAGTAGAATTGGTTAAAGGGAGATATTAGGTCCTACATTTGGGTTACAAAAGTATAGGATAAGGGAGACTATAACTGATCTGAAAAGAAACTTGGTTTTTTTTTGTTAGTGGATCACACAGTTCACTTCAGTATTTTTACCAAGAAAACCCCAAATGGGGTCATTAAGGGTCAGATATGACTGAAACAACTCAACAGCAACCAAGCATTTCAAGGTGAATCAACTGTAACAGCCAAAAAAACTAATGCAAGCTTAGTTTGCATTGTTGGGTATTGCCCAATAAGGGAGCTGGAAATCAGGCTGACCTCTGAGGCCCACCTTGGTTAGACACTCTTGAAATGAAGGCTGGATGGCTACTTAAAGGTGTTGTAGAGGGGATTCTAGGTAGTGTCTGAATCCTGAGGTGGCACCAATTCTGAAATTCTAAAATATGGCAAGGAGAAAGAGAGGGGGAGAACAGATGAGAAGAGGGAATGAAACAGAATGAAAAGATGGGAAACAGATGAAAAGAGGGAAACCACCACATGGAGGTGGGAACTTGACGTTCCTTTTCCTTTCCCCTTTCCTGTGGCTGGTTGTCTTCCATCAGACCTTATCCTCAATATAAGCTCAGTTTAGCCGACTTGGTGTACTGGACTGGCTAAGCCTTGACTCTCCTAACCATGTATGGTTGACATGTATGCCCCTTGCTGGCATCCAAAGGACTGGCCCCACAATGACAAAGCTATACATCCATATTCCTCCTCTGAACATGCCCCCACCATGCTGTCCCTACACCTTTCCATTGCCCTCCTATACACCAGTAACATTCCCAAAGTTCCCCTTTCATTTGATTGTAGTCCCTTAGATTGTCAATTCCTTGAGAGTGTTTTGCCTAATGTTTTTATCTCCACCCCTAACACAGTGCCTGGCCCATTTGTGGTTCAGTCAATTTTCAGTCATATCTGACTCTCCATGACCCCGTTGGAAATTTTTGTGGCAAAGATCCTGGAGTGGTTTGCCATTCCCTTCTCCAGTTCATTTTACAGAGGAGGAAACTGAGGCAAACAGGGCTAAGTCGCATGCCCAGTATCACGTAGCTGGTAAGTGTTGGAGGCTGAATTTGAACTCAGAGAGAAGAGTCTTCCTGACTCCAGGCCCAGCATTCCATCTTCTATACCACCAAGCTGCCTGGCACATAGTAGGTGCTTAATAAATGTTAGATTGTTCACCCCCTCCATTCAAAAACTTTCAATGGCTCCTCATCATCTGACTACACAATCAAGTGCAAACTCTTTAGCTTGGAATGCAAGGAGGTTCTCTCCTATCTAGCCCTGATTTCTCCTTGCAACCTCATCTCTTATTACTCTCCCACACAAACCTTCCCAGGCAAAATTAATCTTACTACCCTACAAACACACACATTGTGCTTTCAGACTATATCCCACATCACAGACGGATGTGAGAAAAGTATTTTGTAGAAGCTGGAGAAAGCGGAGGTGTTATTCTTCTCTTTCCTGTCTCTGCCAGGCTTGCTTTCCCTAAGGGCTCTCCAAGTCCTACGCATTCTCTGAGGCCCAGCCTCTCCTGATCGCTGTCTACATGGGCTAGCCTTCCTCTGACCTCTCGTCATACTTACTGGTCCATGCTACTTGCCGCTTATCATGTCCTGTTTAATATTATCTAGTATTTCATGTCTCTGTCTTACTTCCTCACTAGATTCTGAACTCCATGAGAGCCACTGTACCCAGATGGCTTCAGAGGAGAAAGTGAGGCTGGTGACTTTGCGCTGCCCTCCCTCACTTAAATCCAGTTCACTTGCATGTCATGGGCGTCTTCCAGAATGAAGAACAAGCAGCAGCAGCAAGCAGTAGTAACCGCGAGAGCAGGGATGTCTCTTAAGGCATCTCTATATCCTGCTGTGATGTGCCTAGCACACTGATAACGTGCCATGACCATCTTGATGACAGCCTTGCACTTAGTGGGTGCTCAGTAAAGATTTGTAGATTGGCGGGAACTCTACTCACACCCAGGGAGTAAGTCCGGTCCCATACAGGTCTTGAATATGACTAGCGATGAGAAATAAAAGCATCCAGATTTCCCAATTAAAAACAAAACAAAACCAAACACCTCCTCCTAAATGACCCAGATTGTCTGTGGGATGGTTCTAGGTTCCCCAGACATCATGCCCTTCTCTGCTTCTCTTGGGAAAGGCATGCCCAAGTCTTCGATAATTTCATTTTACTGTCCATTACTGAAGGTGAGTATTTTGCCTCCAACAAAGAAAAAAATGGCCTGCTTGTTGAGGCAAAGCTTTTAATTGCCCATGAGTGGAAACCGTACAATCCCTGTCACCAGAAGGCTGGTGCCCAATTTCCTTTCTAAGCCCTGTCTCTGCTCTGAGGGTACTTCAAAGTCACTGGTAACTTTCTCAGTCTTTTGAGCCCTGAGCTGAGGTTTTGTGTTTTTTTTTAATCATCACATTTTCCCCCTTGTTTCAGAAACGGGAAGGAATCCTCCAGTCTCGGCAAATCCAAGAGGAAATAACCGGTAACACCGAGTATGTCAACACCATTGTTGCCAGCAGTTCCGTAATGGAACACAGATGTTTCTCAGAAATCCATCCATTCGATGATATTTAGTTTTCATTTATTGGGGTTCCACGAGGGATTATGCTTCAGCCAATGATTATAGCTTAGCCTTTCGCATGCATTCAAAACATGTCTTTCAATACCAAAGGCACAGAGTTGGGTGGAGAGTGGGAATTAACAGTGATTTGGAATGGCCTCATTTTGTGGCACTACAGGAAAAATACACCCCGAAAACCCAAACCAGCATGAAATCTTCATGCCATAAACATGGAATTGAATTAAGATTTTTAACCTTCAAAAACTATATTTTTCCATTTTCTGAAGCTGATTTATTTGGCCAAATTTCATGACTAAAAAAAGGGGAGAGAAGAGAAAAAATTTTTATAAATCTAAACATTTGCATTTGTCTAGAAGTAGCATTTATAAGCTGAATTACCCCTAGTATGCCAAACATGAAGTTTTCCTGGGTTAAATGAGAAAAGAGGAAAAAAGGAGGAATTGGAAAGAACCCTGAACTAAGGGGTCAGGAGACCCCTACGACCATGGAATTCTTTAACCAGAGAATTAAAGACAAAGGGGACCATAGAGTCTAGAGCTAAAATTCAACATGGTACAGTGGGAAAGAGCCCTGGATTTGACATCAGAGAACCTGGGTTCAAATTCTGCTCTTTTCTCTTAGCACCTATGAAAATTTGGGAAAGTTACTTTTCCTCTCCAGACCTCAGTTTCTTCAACTATAAAATAAAGAAATTTGACTAAATGGCTTCTAGGGTCTCTTCTAGCTCTGGGGTGATCCTTATAATGTCAGAAGACCCTCTTGAACCTGGACTGTGTTTTTGGATCCTGCTTGGGAACCTAGAGTTTAGTATGAATAAGGTCTTTCTCTCCAAGTGTTTGTATTATTCAAATTCACATGTTTCCATTGGGCTGGAACCAATGACCACATTGTACATAATTATAAGTTGGAATAGTATGGGTCTGAATATATGAGACCACTTTAAGGAATTCAGTATTTGTACTATTGGGACCTAACTGTACTAGGGATTCCTTTCAGATATAGGCTGGTAACCACTGAGGTCAATTTTAACATGAAAATTCTGTGATTCGGTGATGTTACTTAAAAAGCACGAAGTGGCTTTTGAGTCATGATAGCTGACATATACGTATAGCACTTTAAGGCTGTCTCATCTGAGCCTCCCAACAGACCTGTGAGGGAGATGCTATTTGCTTCATTTTTACAGCCAAGGCCCAGAGAGACCAAGTGACTTGCCTATGGTGGTAGAGCTGGTGAGTGTCAGAGGTGGGCTTGTCAGAGGTTTCTTTCTGAAGAAGAGTCCTGTGCTCAGTCATCCTTGCTATGCTGCCCCTGTAAAAGGGCCTCTCAGTCCTGCCCCTCAGGATCCTGTTGTGCCCACCCCAGGCAGCTCTTTGGTGGTGGAAAGGAAAGAGCACACACACACACACTCACAATTTCCATAATTGCAGCCTCCTTCATAAAGCTTAGCGACAAGAGGCTTTTTGAGTTGTTCCAACAAAAGAAAAGCTTCTAATCAACTGTGTTCATAGCCAGGAAGGGGGATTAGGCTAGTCAACTAAAGATGCCCTAGAAGGTTCCCTTGATGACCAAAGAAAGCCCATCCAAAGGGGATGAGAAGCATGTCATTCTTTCTCTTCTTTTTTACCACAGGGCTCTGTCAGGAAGACATGGTAAGTTTCACAGGACTGACATCTCGGGCTTGTCGCTGCCAAGAGTGCTCTGGTTAATTCTGCAACAGTCGGGCAGTTTGCATGCCATGGGGAGGCACAGGACATACTGCAGCTGCCTGGGCACACGTGTCCTCCACAAGGGGTGGCCGTTCCTGAGAGGGTCTCTTAAGCTCTCCCTGTCTGACATCTGGGGCTCCACCAGCCTTCCTAGAAATCACCAGAAGGCTGCAGGCTATTTTTCTGAAGTTCTGCTCTGTTCACTTCCCCAGGAGGCATTTCCCTCTGCACTTTAAAGAAGGAGGAAAGGGAAAGAGGTTATAGAAGGCATTGTTGGAGGTCCTTGATTCAAGGCTGACAACCCACTTTGCAGTCTTGGGCTGTCCTTACTCCATCCCAGTGCCTCAACTTACTTTGATCAGGGTCTGCTTGCCTACCCACCGTGCTTCCCTACCCACCATGCTTCCCTGACTCCTCTTTTCTAACCCTATTAGTGTTGTTTAGCTAGCTGGCTCATGGCTATAACAATGAATTGTAAGAGTAGACCAATGTCCCCTACCAAACACCCTGAAGATGCCCTGTCACATAGTGGAAAGATGCTGAACTTCTGACCATGAAATCTTGACCCTACTCAAGAATCTTCAATGACTCCCCATTGTCTTTAGTTTAAAATACAGCTTGATATTTATTTCACATTCTTCCCCTTCATATTCTGTACCATGCATTCCATTCAAATTGACCAGTAGGCCAATCTGTTCCCCACTCAAGGAACTCACAGTCTTTTTGGTGTACACAACATATATACGGAGAAGAGAAAAATGGCAATCAGGAGCTGTAGGAAGTCATACCCCCTGAGCTCAGAAGTAGCTCAATGAACTGCAGAGTACTCCCTTCTCACCTCCTTCCTTCCTTTTTAGAATGGCTTTCTTCTGAGCTCAACTCAGGTACTACTTCCCCTAATGGTTCTTTCTCTCCCTCTCCTCACTAATAACAGAGGTACTTATCTGTGCACATATTGTGTCCTCCATATAGAATGTAAGTTTCTTGAAGGCAAGCACTATTCTCTTTTTCCTTTGTATTCCTAGCACCTAACACATAGTAGGTATCTTAATGTTATCTTGTTGATGATAATATTAATTACATTAATAATATTATTGTTCTATCTTAGTGAATGGGGTTAAAGATCTGTAATCAACTTCCATGTGATCATGGAGTTCATGTGTCCAGATATCCAACAAGTCCCGCCCCACCCCCACTTCTCTTCAAATGGGAGATTGTAAGTGAACTCATCTGGTAGAGACAGAGAAGCATCATTAGGCCGCATCTGATCACAGCAGCATCAATTACTCCTAGTTCTGGTGCACACATTGTGTGTGGACTGTGGAGCAAACAGTATGACATGGTCTACACAGAACCCCATAAACACCAGCTCTCTGCACAATGATCATGCCAAGAGAGGAGACCCAGGATGAAAGAACTGTGGTCCCATAGCTGTACCAATCCTCCCACTTTCAGGGCCAGTGGTCCCTGCACCGATTCTCACCATGTCCTTCCTCATCCTCAAGTAGAAGCCAAGTCAATGTAAAATATACCAGTAGCTATCCCTTAGTAGCTGGCTCCTTTAGTACCCTGGTGGATTTGCCAGAACAAATCAGCCACCTCTCATTCCAGATATTCCAGCAGACCCACCAAAGGAGTTCCCAAGTGGAATCTTCCATGGGTAATGCTAGGCACCACCATTTACACATGTTCTCTGTTCCGTTTCCAAGCCCCACAATACTCTCATTCTCTTTGCTATACTGACAATGAGCAAGTGACATCAGAAACTTGTCTTCCTCCTCCATAAGATGGGAATACCAATACTTAAACTATGCTACCTCAGAGGGTGGTTGTGAGGGAGGTGCTACGTGACCTCCAAGCCTATACACGGAAGTCTTTTTATGGAATGGAGTGTCAATGCGGCTGATGGTTCGAGTACTTCTCTGTCTTCCAGAGCGTGATGCCTTCGACACCCTGTTTGACCATGCTCCAGACAAGCTCAATGTGGTGAAAAAGGTAGGAAGAGGTTTTCATCGGAAATACAAACAAATAAATAGCCAGAGGAGATGGGATAGTGGGAAGATTAGAAAAATATATTTACTGAAGCTCCAAAATCCCATTATTGTGGAAAACATGCCCCTGCGATGCTTGGAGTGACAGTACTGCTTCTCTGTTGTTGATCGGTCTTATACCACTCTTCGGGACCCCATTTGGGCTTTTCTTGGCAGAGACACTGGAGTGGTTTGCATTTCCTTCTCCAACTCATTTTACAGATAAGGAAACTGAGGTAAACACAGTTAAGTGACTTGCCCAGGGTCACAAAACTAGTAAGTATCTGAGGCCAAATTTGAACTCAGGTCCTCTTGACTCCAGGCCCAGGGCTCTATGCACTGCACCACCTAGCTGCCACTACTGCTGCCCTGAGGGAGGGTCCCATAACAGTCAGCCTTAGCAAGCATAGATGTGGATTTTTTTTCACTTGAAGTCAGCTGTGAAGCCAGTTCAGTGACACAAATTTGTAACCCACGGTTAGGGTGACTTTCCAGAGAGCCTGGTTCTTTGAGAGAACAGCCCTCCCCTTCCCCTTTTTGAGACCACTAGGGTTACTCTCCATACTTCTTGGGCACAGAAGAAAGAAAGCTAAGAATCTCATGCCCCTGCCTCCCTGTCCTGGAGAGTACCCTACACCCTTTCTATAAACTGCTGCTCTACTCTGTGCCCTCAGCCCTTACTGATTCCTGGGCCAAGCAAGAGCCTAAGGAAGGAGAGGGCTGTGCAGATTTCACATGAAAACTTAGGGTGGTGCAGTGGCCTGAGAGCTGGGCATGACATCAGAATGCTTGGGTTCAAACTTTGGTTCTGATAGTGACTGTGTGGCCTTGGGCAAGTAATCTTATCCCTCCAACACTTGAGCTGTTTCTTTACGTATTCTATGGAGAGAATGCTTTGATTACTCACTGTATGCAGCTGCAAGGAAAACACGTTGGAGAGCAGGAGTTCTTAACCTGGGTCTCTGAACTTGGTTTGGTTATTTCTTTTCAAATCCTTGTATAACAATTTCCATATAATTGCTTGCTGTTGCAGTCCTAGGTGTTTTATTTTATCTTATGTATTTAAAAACATTGTGAGAAAAGGAAAGGGGGACATAGATTTCTGCAGTCTACCAAAGGAGTCTATGACACAAAAAGTTTAAGGAAACCATGCTGTACAGGTACCAGTGAGATAGAGGCTTGGAGGAGGAATTGGCAAGGTGCATCCAAAATCTGCCTCAGCAACATCCTGGATATTTGGTCCTGGGCAAATCATCTCAGTTCTCTCAGCCTCAGTTTTCCTCATCCATAAAATGGGGATAATCATGGTAAGTGATCTCAAAGGGCTCTTATGAAGGTCAAGTGATATAGCACATGAAAAGTGCTTTATAAACCTTCAAAAGCTTCAAAATTATTATTAGACTGTAAAGTAATATAGAGGCCAGTTAGATGGTGTAGTGGATATAGTGCTGGGCCTGATCACCTTCCTGAGTTCAAATCTGGCCTCAGACACTTACTATGTGTGACCCTGAGCAAGCCATTTAACCTAGTTTGCCTTAGTTTCCTCAAATGTAAAATGAGTTGGAGAAGGAAATGGCAAACTGCTCCAGTATCTTTGCCAAGGAAACCCCAAATGGGGTCATGAAGAGTTGGACACAACTAAAAACAACTGAACAACAAAAGGGGAATGTCAGAGTCAGTTCTAAGCAGATTGTGAGAGTCGATTGTTAAATTTTGGGTCAGCTAGGTGGTACAATGTATAGAGTACTGGGCCTGGAGTCAGGAAGATTCATCTTTGTGAGTTCAAATCTGGCCTTAGACCTTTCCTACTTGTGTGACCCTGGGCAAGTCACTTAACCATGTTTGCCTCAGTTTCCTTATTTAAAGAAGGAAATGACAAACCATTCCAGTATCTTTGCTAAGAAAACCCCAGACTGGGTCACCAAGACCTAAGAAAAATGACTGAAGTCAAGGTGTCCAGAGGAGAGCAATTAACATGATGGAAGACCTTTTGAGTCCACATCACACGAGGAGCACTTGAAGGGAACTGACTGTGTTTAGGCTGGAGAAGACTGAGGGAGCCCTTGATAGTTGTCTTTCCGTGTTTGAAAGGCTAAAATCACGTGGAGAGAATATATTTTTTCCATTTGGCCCCAGAAAGCACAAGTGTTGCTAAAAGCTTTAAATGAACGAATACATTCAAGCAAGAGCCCTGAGTGGAAGTTACAAACAGACAAATTTAGAAGTGATCACGTGCATGAGCACACACACGCTTCCTAACACTTAGAGCTGTCCCAAAGTGAACTAGGCTGCCTAGAAAACTGATGGATTTTCCCTCCTTGGAGGTCCCATTTGTTACAGTAGATTTCCCTTCACTTATGGGTTAAACCAGATGACTGCCAACGTCCCTTCTGACTCTCAGCCTACAATTTCTGGACATCAGCACTGTATGTGCTGCTCACCCAGGAGGCGCTGGAACTGGTGACCACTGAAGTGCATGTGTTGGCCCTGCCTCTTCCCTGATCACCCACATCGAACAGGCAAGCTGGCAAACATCCTGTACCCAGGTGGATGGACCATCTCCCAAACCCCACATGCAGAGAATAACCCAGATCCTTTCTTCCTTCTACCAGAAGCATGGTAAGGAAAGGCTTTCAATGAACATGCAGTGATCTCAAGCTACCAGAGATCTCTCTTCACAAGTGCCCTTTGGGTGTGTAGGGCTGATAGCATGTCCATTCTCCAGTGAGAAACCTGACTCAGTCCAGAGGGGTTTAAGTGCCTTGCCCAAAGTTCTTCAGCTAGGAAGGAGATGAATTGAGATTTAAACTGCTTTTCTACGAAATCCAACGTTTGTTGGTTTGTTTTCCACATGCCCGACTTTTTGTTTTTTAGACACTCATCACCTTTGTCAACAAGCACTTGAATAAGCTGAACCTAGAAGTCACAGAACTGGAAACCCAGGTACGTCACCTGCAGGGCCGAGCCAGTGAGAGAAGTGGGGGATGATGCTGTGGGAGCCAGTGGTGGGACCAGCTTCGACCGGCTGTGTCCTGGAAGCCTAGAGGAGTGCGAGGCTTGGTCCAAGATGACATGGAAGCTATAGAGGGCATGGGGCAAGTCAATGACATCTCTGAGCTAGGTAAGGCAAGGCAGGGCAAGCTGTGCCGGTGATGATACAGGGACGCTGATGGGTGGAGGCTGGGCTGTCAGTGAGGATGTAACAGCCGCCAGGGGCAGAATCAGAGCAGGGAAGACATTGGACCTGTGGGTGAGACCAGACTAAGCCAATGACATCATGCCCAATGAGCTCTTATAAAGCACTTGGGGAGAGAGAATGCAGGCAGGCAATGAAGACACAAGGCCAGTGGGGTAGAGATGGGCTGGGCCAAGGAAGATAGGATCCAGTGTCCTATTCATTCATTTGGAAGCTCTTAGCTGCTCTTGTTAAACCATCAGGCCATCGGGAGCCTATACACATCCCCTGGGGAGGTCTTCCTGAGTTGACTTAAAAGTTCTATAGTAGGAAGTCATCTGTGTGGGAGGTCAGCGTGAATGTGGAAAGCATGCTTGGATGGTACGCACACCCTCTTCAGCTTAACTGGAGTATCTCATAGGCTACAGAATGGAAAATATGCTCAGGATCTGAGAGTCTGCCTATGGGCATTTCCTAAAAGCTTTGCCAACTTTTGAGTTTCTGTAATTAATGAGGGTTCTTTATGTATTTTTTTAAGTTAATTTAGGGGAGGGAGATGTGTGGGGGCGGGCATGGAAGAGGCTGGTGGTGATATCCTTTGGCAAGAGCAGGTTTGGATGTTCCAGGATGTTGTCTTTGGCCCTGGCTCCCCCTCATCACTACCAACACAACCAGGGGAGAGAAGAAGAGAGAAGCCAGACTCAGAATCCAGCTACTGTTGACAGCTGGGGCCTGAGGGAAAAGGAGTGCAGTCACAATGGAAAGAGTGCTGAGAGGACATGAAATCCTTCTGAGACCTCCTGAGCTCTGTGATGCTGTGTGACCTCAGGAGGGCTACATAACCCTCTCTGGACTTGTTTCTTGAGCTGTAAAATGGGAATAATACCTATCCTGCCTATCTCGAGAGGTGGCTGGGAGGATCAGAGGAGAGAGTCAGAGTGTTGTTTAGCAACTACATAGGAAGTTACAAAGACTTGGTTTTACATTTCTGGTGACTAGAGCTGCTTCTTTGAAGGCGATGGGTTTTCTATCCCTGGAAATCTTCAAGCAAAGAATGAATTACTTTGAACATATTTTGTTTATGTGTTTGTGTGTGTGCATATTGTTTCACCCAGTGAAGCTCCGTGAGGCTAGAGGCTTGTTTCAATTTTGTCTTTCTGTCAATCCGGTATTTTTAAGCACCTACTATGCTCCAGGTGCTAGAAACTTGAGTCTAAAAAATGAAACAATCCCTATACCCAAGAAGTTTATATTCTATTAGGGTAGACAAGTACATATTTAAGCATAAATATGGAGGGAATAACTGTAAATAAAAACAAAGTAAGTAAGTATACCGTAGTTTAGAAGGAAGGGTATTCACATTCAGGGGACCAAGAAAGACTTCATGCCAGAGATAGGGCTTCAACTGCATGTTAAAGGAAGACAGCACCTCTGTGAGGTGCAGGCAAAAGGGAGTGCACTGATGGCCTGGGGACCACCAGTGAAAAGTCAAAAAAGCCTGGAGACAGAGTATCATGAGGGAGGAACAGAGGCCAGTTTGACTGAATTGCAGAATGCAAGAATAATTCCATTGAGACTGAAAAGATGGGTTGAGGTCAGGTTGTACAGTGACGTAAAAGCTAAAGGGAGTTTCTGTTTTATCCTAGAGGCAATAGGAAACCATTTGATGGAGTTGGTTGAGTAGGAGGGTCAGGTCTATGATGGTCAGATCTATGCATAAGGAAAAGTATTTTGGTAGCAGGCTGGATTGGCATAATGAGGCACTTGAGGCAGGAGACCACGGAGGCTGTTACAATAATCCAGGTGAGAGGAGATGGGGGCCTGAACTAAATAAATAAAACCCTGTATCCCTAGCGCCTGGTACCTAGTAGGCACTAAATACCTGCCGGGTGATCAATCTGGTCGTGGAGGGAATTCATTCATGCTCAGGTGTGGATTGGACAAAATGACCTCAGCTCTCGTAAATCTTGTAAATTCACTCAGTGAATTGTCAGTTGTGATGTGAGTGCCCTGTGTTACTGGAATTAGATTCAGAAGAGCTGGGGATACATTGTTCTCAAGTTAGATTCAGAAGGTCTGGGGATACATTGTTCTCGGGCTTCTCTCTAGCAGATGGCTTGCATCTCCTGACAGCTTGTAGGCCCTTTTACTTTGGTTAGGTCACAGCTGAATAATTCTTTCCAGGGGATCATTAATGTAAACTAAGAATCGAGAGCTGGTGGTCGTCATATTCTTCTCTCCAGGACGAGGCTGAACTTCTCCTCTCTGAAGGCAAAAAATGTCCTCTACCCTGTTCCAACAGGTTTAGTCACAAAACCGTCTGACCTGCCACTTAAGAAGTACATATACTAAGTGTCTGCTGTGTGTCCAGCCCAAGCTAGGGGTATTACTGCTGCAATATGGATTGGATGTCTTTGCGTAGCTGTGTAATCCCCTTGGCAGCAGCCTCGTCTTCTATTGTTGAAAACTCACCTCCCTACCCCCCAATATAGGACAAGCCCTTCTGTCTGAGGTGTGGTCCGACTTCTTTACTTAGAAAGCTCTTCCCCTGCCCACCTTTTGTCTATTCAAAGCCTATCCAGAATGGCCCAGTAGCTAGGACCCAGACTCAGATAGACCTGGGCTTCTGAAACTCCCTGTGCCCCAGTTTCCTCATTTACAAAATAAACAACTTTGACTTGGTGGTCTCTTCAACTCCATTCCAGCTCTGAATATAACCTAGGATGCCGCAATGACTAATGCCAGTTCCCTCTGGTCCATTCAGGTTGGCGAGTCCCCCTGATTGGAAGCAATCTGCCCTTCCTTGAACCTCCTATGGCACCTGCCCATAAGATTCACTTTTTGGTTTTTCTATATTTCTGTCATGTGATGTCAGTTAATTTTTTCATCTGTGAATGTGTATTGTCTCCCTAGACCCTCCCCAGAGGCTCTTACTCCCCCATTCCCTCCCACCTATCAAAAAAATGTAGTGGGCTGGGCTGCCTCTGGAAGGAATGGGGTCCCTCCTCTCACTGGAGACTTCCACATGGACACCAAAAATAGGAGGAAGGTTTATTCAGATATAAATTGGACTAGATGGTCCATATAGAGAAACTGTAACCATAGGAGTCTTTGGATCTAGTGAGTAACCCTGTCCAAAAAAAAGCATTAAGTTTAGTCTGCCATGACCTGTTCTTGATGCTTATAAACCCTGGTTGGTTGGATGATAGATTGAATTGACCACTTCTCTTAACATCTTAATAGTGTGTTCATTTCTTGAAACTGATGAACTATCTCTTAATAATGTATTAGTTTAGACTCTTGCCAAGAAACAAAATCAAGGTCATAAAGTGTGTCTGGTTTGAAGACCTATTGTCTTCTCCTTCTGGAAAAACAAGCCATGTTTGCCTTTCTCTAACCCTGAGGCAGTTCACCACAGTCTTTCAAAGATCATAGGGATTTTTGAACAATTCAATTCATTTGGGCCTGGTAGAGATTGAGTTCATCAAGATCATCTGGTCATTTTCTTATGCTCTCCCTACTTAATTTCTTACTAACCATTTTTCTTCAGTCCTTGCTTTTAGCCCTTTTTTGCCAGTCTCACTGGCAGGTAAAAAAAACAAAAATAGAAGAAAACTAAGAGTTGTCATTCTACCTTCTCTTTGTCTTCCATTATCAGCATCTCATTGAAGCAACTGTCCCTATCTCTTTGACTTCTCTCTTCCCCTCATTTTGCTTTAAAAGTCTTTTTGCTCTTTATGACCTGTTTGTTTTCCATGTCCATTCAGACCTGTACCTTAATGTCCATTTGTAGTTGTTTGGATTTATTCCATCTTTTGCACATACCTTTTCAAAATCTACATGGCCAATAAATTTCTTACCCTTCTTCTCACTGGAAAAATATCATTTTTTGTCTCCATTTCTCCTGAGATGACTTCTCCAGTGGAATTTTAGGCCATCCTACCTATCCTCTGTCTGAATCTTCTAAAGTCTATTTTCCTAAGTAGTATTGGCAACTGCTTTTCTTAAGTAGACTATACCTTGCTTTTCCCTCTTTCTCTTTTACAAATTCTAAAGTGGGAGGCTCATTTCCTGCTAGCATCCCATAATTTTTGCTGTAACAACTGGAAGTGCCTTCTTGTTGGGCAGAATAGGAATTTATCACCCTTATCACCTCTGTCATCTTTTGAAAAATAAAATTATAAAACCGTGGGGGTTATCTATTCCAAGCCACTAACCAACCTAACTGAGGAAACTAAGACCCGAGGAAGTTAAGTGACTTGCCCAAGGTCATTGAGTCAAGCCTAGAAATTATTAAGTGCAGAGTTCAAGAGCTCCAGCAGATTCTATAACACATATGATAAGAATTGTTTATGGTAACACCTCATTCTAAGTTGTAAACCCTATGTTGGATGCTCAGGAAGATATGAAGACAAAGGATGTAGAGCCTACCTTCAGGGAGTTTATAGTTTCATAAGGGGATAGGATGGACTTTCAGCTCTAAATCTAGATTCCTACTCTGTTTATTTCCCTCACTTTCTTTTTCTTTGGTTCTCTCCTCTCTAATGCTAAATGGGAGGCATTTTACCAAGACAATTTGAGGAAGATAGTTTTATTCTCATTAGAGTAGAAAAAACATGGATTGCATGAGATGTGATCTCTCCCTCCTGCAGAGGGTCAGTCTAATCACAGGAGATCCTCAGGAACACCATCTATTAAGAAAAGTTTTGTGAGCCTTAATTTCCGATTTTTAGATAACTAAGCAAAAACTGTCTTTTCATGGCTGTGTTGGAAATGAAGATAGAGAAACACAAGATCTTAAAAGTTGTCAGAGCATTTAAAGATGACTCTAGTACCACCTTTCACACTATGGAAGCATTTCTGTCTACAGCATCCTCACAAGTTTTCTCACATTCAACGCTTGTTTTGATGCTTACCCTAGCCAACCACTACTTTATGAGGTATGCTGTTCTTATCCCCCTTTTACAGATGAGGAAACTGAGGCAAATAGGTCTTTGCTCAAGGTCACCCAGGTAGTACATGTCTGAAGCAGTATTTGAACTCTGATCTTCCTGACACTGGGCCCAGTGCCCCAATGGGAGCAAAGCATCCCCTTAGGAGGGGTTACTTAGCTGAGCTCTTTGGGTCTGTTCCTCTTTGTAGAGTGACCCTTGGTTGCCAGGGCTGCATCTCTTGAGTCTAAGCTGGCTCTCTTCTTTGCTTCCAGAGGGTGTTGTTCTTCTTATTTCTCCCCTAAGGTATCTATGTTCATTCAAAGTATACATCTGCTGCCATCTGGAATCTGGGTGCCCTTCCAAGAGACATGGCTTCTGTGGGAAAGGGAAGTAGGGGAGAGGGAATAGAGGCCCCCATAGACACAAGGATTTCCTCCATTGGCAGCTGCTGGCCTATATTCACCAAACTCTCCAACTCTCTCCAGGGTTTACTTATTAAAAGCCCCCAGAACTGTGATCCATTTTCAGCCCAGCTAATATAAAAAAAGGTATTCATACTTCATGAAAGGACTGTTGAATATTAAAACTTTGTTAATGCTTTGGTATCTCATTATCTACTCTGCTTTCTAAAATGACATCAGCTATGGAATCTGGGGGAAATCAAATTCTCCTAAGCAGTGCAGTGGTTAGAGTGCTGGGCCTAGTGTCCAGAAGACAACTTCAAATCCAGCTTCAGACATGGAGCAAATCATGTAACTTCTCTCAGCCTCAGTTTCCTTATCCGTAAAATGGGGAAAATAATAGCACTCACCTCCCAGGATTGTTGTAAAGGCCAAATGTTATGCTAGTTGTGAAGCCCTTTGCAAAGCTTCCAGTGCTATATAATTCTTGTTATTGCTATTGTTGTGACATAGTGGATAGAGCACCAAGAAGACCTGAGTTCAAAATCTGTTTCAGACACACATTACCTGTATGACCCTGGGCAAATAATTTTTTACCTGTTTGCCTCAGTTTCCTTGTCTGAAAAATAGGGATGAGAATAGCACCTACTTTCCAGGGTGCTTGTAAGGACCAAATGAGATATTAAAAAGTGATTCATATAGTGCTTGACACATGGTAAGTGCTATATAAATGCTAGTTATTATTATTGGTACAGTGGTACAGTGGATAGAGCACTGGACCTGTAGTCAGGAAGACCTGAGCTGAGATGTGATCTCAAAGCTGTGTCACCTTGGTCAAGTCACTTAACTTCTGTTTGCTTCCATTTCCTCATATGTCAAATGAAGCTAATAGAAGCATCCACTTCCCATGGTTATTGAGGGAACCAAATGAAATAAATGTAGAGCACTTACCATGGTGCCTGGCACATAGTAAGAGCTTTATATAAATGTTAGCTATTATTGTTATTGTTAGAGAGTAAAGGCACTAGCCAAAATCAAAAGGCTTGTGTTCAAGTCTCAGTTATGACCTTGGAAAAGGCATTAATTTCTATTCTCCAGGTCTCCATTTTCTTATCTGTAAAATGGGTTTTGTAATCTTTGTACTTCTCAGGGTGATTGTGAGAAACCAATGATATGGCCTTTCTGCTAGTACTCTGTGAACCTAAGGCATCACACATATCATGAATCTATTATCCTAGTCAGGCACATGCTTCCTGCCTAGGAAGAACTCCTGGAAGACCTAATTCTCCTAAGTTGTAGGAGATCATATCTAGTTAACAATCTCCTCACATTCCTCCCTACTGGCGTGTACACACAACTGTAAGAAGGACCCAAACTTCTGTACTCTCTTCCTCCTCTTTTTCCCTCTCTTCTCGCCTTCCTTGCCTGCCCCACCTCCCATACACAGATTAAATCTGGATAGTGACCTGACTCCTCCCCCATGTTGTTCCTTCTAATGAACTACTGCATTGAAACATTTAACTCTGCGCCAACACCCTCACCCTTAACATAAACAGTCTACCCTCCACAAGCTTGCTCTGTGAACTTCACCATCACCAGCCAGTTTCTACCCACTTGAAGATCAACATTAACCCTGAGGCTACTTCCTGATGTCCATAAATAGGCCTAGAGGAGAGTTCACCCCCTTGGCTCCAGCACACAGCTGTTCCTCCTTTCCCAGTATGCTCCACTTCTAACAATAGACAGTGTCTTATCATTAATATCATTATTATCATCATTGGGCTTTGCTTGTTTGTGGGCCAAACCAGGAGTCCCTGTGTGAATGCAAGGCCAAAGGAAGTCAAAATGCCCACTGATTTTTTGTTTGTCTCCCCAGTTTGCAGATGGAGTATATTTGGTGCTGCTCATGGGCCTCTTGGAGGGTTACTTTGTGCCTCTGCACAGCTTCTTCCTGACTCCAGAGAACTTTGAACAAAAGGTATTTGGGTCCGCCATCTTTAAAAGTGCCCAGGGTAGTCCCTCCAACCCTATAGATGCCTTGTCTAGATTAAGAGAAATAGAGAGGACTCTGGCCAAGACCTAGGATGATGCTGCCTCCCTTCCATTGAACTCCTTGCTTTCAAAATAGGGAAAAGGGAATGGAGACCTTGCAGAAGGATGAGGCTCCCCATGGGTTTGACAACAAAGTTCTCAGCCTTGTATAATAGAGCAGACTCAGCCCAATGGGGAGCCAGTGAGAGCTATGAGAAACTCCAGTTAAAGGAAGGATAACTAGATATAGCTGCTTATTCCACCTAAATACCCCTGCCTCTATTAGTTGGACCTCTAAGTCCAGGGACGTCCCCAAGCTGGAAAGCCTTCAAGCATCAACCTGGTCATGACTAGGTTATCTGTTATTTGAGGAGCATGCCAGCTGAGCCCCCAAACTTTCCAGTTACAGAAATGCACACTAGGACCAGGAAGGCAGGTAGCATTTTGTGTCAGAGCAAGGGATCACCCACACTGAAGAAATTATGAATCTTTTGAATTATGGAGATGATTTTTATTATTAACTTAAATTTTTAAAATCTTATTGAATATTAAACTCCAACCCATTTGCAATGAAAGATGTACTTTGGTTGATATTATTATCACTGTGTTGCATGCAGTCCTTGGCATTTTTAAGTACCTGCCATGTGCCAAGAACTGTGGTAAAGACAAAAATGGACAGTCCTTACCCTCAAGTAATTTATATCCTCCTAGAAAGAACATTGACTGTGGTGCCAAAAGATGTGTGTTCAAATACTGGTTCTGCCACATTCAACCTGAACTTCCAGGGCCTCAGTTTCCTCATCTGTAAAATGAAAGGGTTAGGCTAAATAGTTTCTAAGGCCCCTTTTGTCTCTAAATCTATGCTGCTATAAACTCATGTTTCTGCCCTGCAAGGACCCAAAAGCCTCTCTTTTCTAGTTGCTCAAGTGAACTCTAATTGTCTTTTAACTGGCACCTCCCTCGCCTTCCCTCCCCAGCCTTTGTCACTAGACAGGGGCATTCAGGAAGTAGGAGAAATACTTCTCTCCCCTTTGAAGACATCAAAGGCACGACTTCCTGTCTGATCTCTGCAAACACTGTGAAATCCACCTAGGCAGAAGGTTAGCCACATAAAGCAGGGACCAGGAACCTCAGGAGGAAAGGTTTGATCTTTGGGCCGATTGATCGTAGCCAGCAGGGATCAGTGCAGCTGATTCTCTGCCAGAGCTTCTCCAGCCCACCTGCCTTTGAGCTGGAATGCCCCCACAATTAAATGGCTTGGGCCCCTCCTTCCAAATTAGGAAAGATGTTTGTGCCTGTGGCAGCAGCCCCAGGTTGTCTCATTTTGCTGGGGCCCAAAGCTTCAGGGATTACAGGAGATGAGAAGGAATTCCAGTGATGTAGAGCTTGTGATTCTCTTTCTAGGTTCTTAACGTGTCATTTTCCTTTGAACTGATGCAAGATGGAGGGCTGGAAAAACCAAAGCCAAGGCCAGAAGGTACCTGTCTCTCCCTTGCCCAAGGACTATAAAGAGGGATCATCCTTTGGACTCTTGGAATGAGAATCTATTAAGCATTTTTCCCAGCATGAGCATTTAGGGAAGGACAAGCCGTTGGCCTCTGGTGCTGAGGAGGGATGCTCTCTTCTCTGAGATTATATTCTTTCTGCCTGCCAGAACCCGGTGGTTTGCCCCCAGGGTGGGGCAGGGTGGGGAACTAGAGGCCAGATGCTTGATCAGGTCAGCTATGTGCTCACAAAAATACAACTCTGGGAAAGAAACTGCTCTGATCTCCCACCACCTCTGAATCAGCTGGGATTTAGGCTAATGGAGAGGTCATGGGTCAGAGGCAAAGGGTCATTGCAGAAGCTTCTTCAGATATCAGGGTGCCAGGGAGAGGTTGAAGGTGTGAACATGCATGCAGGATTTCCTCCTCGCAAAGATGGCTGCAGAGTCAGAGTGATATCTAAAGTCTGGCCATGACAGTCAACAGGGATGTGACCCTCACTTCACTGCTATTAACTCCATATCATGACCTATCTAATCTGCTTAATTCAATCCTGTCTAAATTTATATAAGAAGGAACCCTAATGAACAGGGTCTGAGCTATAGATTCAAACCAGAGAAAAGAGAAAACTCTCCCAAGTACCTATATTTTCTCTTGCTTTACCTTTGTCTGCAAAAGAATGTGAATGTGATTGGTGCTATGTTTGCAGGTCAGCCTAACTCAAGTACAGCAATGTATGTCAGCTCTAAATGAGAAAATGACAATGACCTTTCATGTTGCTGTAGCACTGTCTAGTTTCTTTGAGAGGCATCGGGGCATAGTGAATTCAAGCCAAAGACCTGATTTCAAATTCTCTCTGGCACACGTTGGCTGTGTATCCCTGGACAAGTTACACAGCCTATCAATCTTCTGGGCAAACCTCAAAGACTATGGGTTTCAGAAAAGATGCCAACCTGCGTTGGGAGAGGGAGCTTCCTTACTTGGTAGCCCTTATATCAATGAAATCCTAAGCTCTATTGTTGAGGCCAGGGAACCATAATGTTGTGGTTTGGGGTTCTGGGGACCCCAAAATACCAACACCCTGGGTCCTGCCTGAATGAATTCGATTCAAGCCTTCTTTTGGCGGTGATAACAGAGTTAGTAGACAATGGAGGGCAACAGAATCATGGTTGGGAAGCAGCCAAAGGCAACTGGACAAAGTGATAATGAAAGGCTTATGGCCTCAGACGAACGCCAGATCAAGTGGGAAGATTCGGTTCAAGGGGGTGCCCAGAGCCTGTACCCCATCACTATGAATCAATTTCCCACTTTAGGTTGTATGAGAAAGAAGGATGACTGACCCTGGAGTTCATGGAAATGGGCAGGAGAAGGATGTGGTCAGATGTTTGTTCCCCCCTGACCCTTACCCCGGGCCTAAAATTGGAGTTCATTAGACCCACCTCAAGTTCCTGGATGCTTTCATCCTTTCTCTATACTTCTCTGAGCAGAGATGATAGGCAAAGAAAAGAAAATATGAAGAAGGAATAGGAGGGGGTGGAGAAAGGAAAGAGAAAAAGAGAATTTTCCCTACCCAAAATATGGCAGCAGCCAGAGGTATGGATAGAATTCTTACAAAAGCGTGGTGGTGGATATGATTGTATATTTACTCTATGTGTGACTATGTTCAAGTCACTTGATTTATCAAATAGTTTCAAATATTATATTCCAACCCATTTGCAGTGAAAGATGTGCTTGGATTGATATTATTGTCATTGTCTTGCATGCAGTCAATGGCATTTTTAAGTACCTGCCCTGTGCCAAGAACTGTGCTAAAGACAAAAATGAATGGTCTTTATCCCAATGGAAAGAACAGTGGCTGTGGAGCCAGAGGATGTTTGTCCAAATCCTGGTTCAGCCACGTTCCACCTCAGGTTCCTCTTCTGTAAAAGAGTGATCTCAATACTTAGAACGCTCACCTCCTAGTGCTATGCTGGGGAAGCACTTTAACCTTCCATACTCCAGTGGACCTGAGATCTTGCTTAGGTGGGTGAATAACCAGTAATGCTCATCACAACCCATACACACCTGTCCCTCCCGTCTAAAGGGTGTCTATGTCCTCATGTGGTTTGTGACCCACAGTGGGTCTACCCTCTGTACTGAGAGTCTTCCTCCATTTCTCTTGAGATCATGATAGTATGAGTAGCTATCACATATAAGCTGCCCCCCAGGTGATATCACTTTTCACGATTCCTAGCTCTTACCTTAACATCTCCTTGTTTTACTCTTTTGTTTCTACTTTGCTTTGCCTCAGTAATAGCTTGAGGGCAGCTAGATGGTGCAATGGATTGAGTGCTGGGCTTGAAGTCAAGAAGACTCATTTTTGTGGGTTCAAATCTGGCCTCAGATACCTACTAGCTATATGACCCTGGGCAAGTCACTTAACCCAGTTTGCCTCAGTTTTCCCCATCTGCCAAAGGAGCTGCAAGAAGTAAATGGCAAATCACTTCCGTATCTTTGTCAAAAACTCCAAACTCACAGAGAGTCAGATGTGACTGAAAAAATGACTGAACAATGCACTAGACTCAGTAGTAGCTTAGTAAATGCTTGTGGAATTGAATTGAGGGACACACCCTGAGGAGCATGGGTCCAAAGGGATCAGAAGGATTACTGGCCTGGGGTCATCCTCACTGCATCTGGGTTCCAGATCTGGGAGCCCGGCTGATGTGGAGAGCAAAACCTGGCTGCAACGGAGTATGGGAAGGGAGGTGGCCCTCTGGGGAGAAATCAGTGAGAACAGACCCTAGCAGTAATGGTACAACAACCCTACTAACTTGCAGATTGTTTTCTGTGTTTTGTTTTTGTCGAATTAGAAGCCTGAGGATTGCACAAATGGGTCCTTTGGCTTGCGTCTTTCTTATTTTTAAAGTGAGGAGATGAAAGGAAAAGGAGACATCATATACTTTTAGCCATTTATTACACGTTATTCTCCCATCTTCTCCCACACCTCTGAGCACATTTTGGAGAACATCAGCGGCTGGCAGCTCTGGCCCCCAGTGAGGCTGTTGGAGGGGGAGTGGGGCGTGGAGGTGGTGGATGAAACACACACCAGGGCATCCGGCTTGACTGCCTTCTTGGCTCTCGGCTCTTGGAGGATTTTTGCTTTTGTTTGAGGTGGGATGGGATTGAAAGGTGAGATGAGGTAGGATTTGTTTCTTTAAAATAAAAAGTCACTCTTCATTAACACCAAAATGGTCTCAATGAAAACCTTCCTGAATATGATGAGATTCACTCCCCCCAAACTCACTCACACTCTTTCTCTTTGTCTCTGTCTTTCCCTCTCTCCCCCTTCTCTCTCTCTCACTGTCTGTCTGTCTGTCAGTCACACACATACACATACACAGAGCCCTTCTTATGTTCTTTAATCCTGTCCTCAGCAATATTAGGTACACATTATACATCCCTCCTGGTGGCTTTGTAAAGCAAGACAGGATGGATACCGGAGGCTCATATGTGCATGTCTGGGCCAGGTTTTATTTCAGAGGCCAAATGGCAGGCAAAGTTCATGACTTAACTTTCCCCACAGCTACCTAGGGCTTGATGACTGGACTTTGACCTTAATTCATTATGATCATAAAAAAATGGAAAAATTAATAATCACCCACACTCCTATAGCAGTTTATGATTTACAAAGTTCTTTGCTCACAATGACCCTGAGAGGTGGTTACTGTAAGTATTCTTGTGCCCATTTTACAGAGGAGGAAACCTGAGACAGGCAGAGATTTAAATGAGTGACTTGCCCAGGATCACACAGCTAGTAAATATCAGAGCCTGAACTCTATCGCAGGTTCCGTGGACTCAGCTTTCTGTCACCCTTTAGCTATCATCCATAGATGACCTTCAGCTGGGTGTATTACAGCCCTTGGTCTTGCAGAATTGAGGACTTCTTCCCTCTGTCTTTCTGCAGAACAGTAATTCCAAATCTTGGGGCCATTTCTAACTCTCCCAAGTGAATGGGATCTTACCTTGCATTCATTAAAGCCTGGTGTTCTGAATGAGAGACATCTCACTGCACTCTACTCATTTAAACTACATTGACGGTGTTGTGTTCAGTTCTGGATGTTGCATATTAAGGACAGTCATAAGCCAGTATCCATTCAGTGTACTAGAGTGACCAGAATCACAAGGGGGCTAGAGATGACCATATGAGGATCAGTTAAAGGAAATGAGGAATAGTTCTCCTGGTAAAGAATAGGGGCTATTTGTAATTTTCTTCAAATATCAGAATGGCTGACAGGCAGTATGGTACAGGGGTAGAAGGCCAGCCTCTGAGTCCAGGTGGCAGTTCAAGTCCCAAAGCTGACACATACTGGGTATGATACTTGAAAGTCACTTAATCCCTTAGGATGCCAGGAAACTCTCTAAGACTCTAAATTACAGAGTAGTTACCCATCTGCATTAATAGAGGGAATTCCTTGTCTCACTGAAATTGTAGATACACACACACACACACACACACACAATCTATAGGACTCTCATTGGTTGGCCATCACCAGTTGTCCTGACCTGTGTCTTGCCACTGGACTCCCATGACTCTGGAGGAGAAAGTTAGGCTGGTGACTGCATAGACCTGCCTCACTCCAATTCACTTGCAAGTCAAGACATCGCCCTCCTGATGTCATTGGTCCTCTTCAAGAAGGAAGGACAAACAATAACAAGAATAACTATCGTTGGACAAAGGATTAGGTTTACTCTACATGGCCCAAAGGTCTAGAGTCTGGACAAAAGCTAATTGGCAGTAGATTCCCAAAGATGAAAGCTGACCCAAAACAAAACAAACTGACTCATGAAATAGCAAGGTCCCACCACTGGAAGTATTCATTCATTAACATACAGAGGATGGACGCCATGTGTCAAGGATGCTTTAGAAAGAATTTGGGCTTTGGTTAAGAGTCAGATGATTTGGCTTTTGAAGCCTGTTCCAACTCTGAGATTCTCAGATTCTATGCTGTCAAGGATGAGTTCATGACATCCTGTTTGCAAGAGTTGTGAGCCCCCAGGGTGATGGGACTGGGGGGAGATGGGCTGGGAAGAATTGGCTGATGCTCTGGCTGCCATCTTGGAGAGTTATGACCCTGCCTGTAGTTAGGGATTAGAAGGACATATGGTTCCTTAGTTTTCAAGGATTCTAGGGATAGCCAGCATTTCTAGTATAAAATCTGCCTATGGGGACATTCACATACAGATGACGTTTTTGGTGCAATTATTGAATGTTTAACATGAAACTTCCTGACTAACATGAATGGAAAAACACATCTGTTTTATGTGTTGCTACGTTGGGCATAATGCCCATACCTAAAATTTCCAGTCAGCGATGGAACATTGAAAAGGATCTTATTATAATAACTTTTTATTTCCCCTTTGTCAAGTATCCTTCGAGTTCTCTCATATCTTCTGCCTGAACACTGAATTGAAGAGGAAATACCCTAAGACTTAGAAAAGGCACCAGTGTGACCAAAGAAGCAAGTTTGTTTAGAAGGCAGATAGGCCACTGGAGAAGCCTATCTCAGAACAGATGAGGGGATAGGTCAATAATTCATTTTTCCATCTTTCTTTGCAATATTTTCCTCTGTCCAAGCTCTTGTCCTACCTTAAAAAACCATGAAAGCAGTGCTATCTTGTCTCCTAATTTTGTTACTGTTCAGTTGTTTCTGACCCTTAATGACTCAATTTGAGGTTTTCTTGATGAAGATACTGGAGTGGTTTGTCATTTCTTTCTCCAGCTCATTTTGCAGATGAGGAAATGGGCAAACATAGTTAGGTGATTTGCCCAGGGTCACACAGCTAGTAAGTGTCTGAGGCTATATTTGAACACAGGAGGATGAATTTTCCTAACTTATATATGGTACCATAGCCCATCCAGGCTCTGTACCATCAGTATGGGCTTGAACCTCCCTCTGCATCAAAGTGACTACTTGTAATGGCAAAAATTGTCCTGTTCCTTGATCTGTCAATGTGCATGAAATAAGTTCCTACTGTGTGCCTCCATGTACTGTGCTAAGCACTCACATTTGTCATAGTGTTTGTCCTTGATAGATTGTCAGTTTATAATTTATAAAATGGCCACTGCCATCATCATAGGATCTAAGATCTGGAGTTAGAGGGGGCCTTAAAAGATGCCTAATCCAATTCTCTTATTTTACGATGATGAAACTGAGGCCTAGAGAGGTTGACTTATATAAGATCACATATATACTAAGCAGGGATTTGAATTCAGGTCTTGGAAGTCCAAGTACAATGCCCTTCCCATTGTACCATGCATTGGACAATATAGTATGATGGGGAGAGCACTGAACTTGAAGTCAGGAGGACCTCTGTTCGAATTCTTTAGGTAGCTGTGTGACCCTGGGCAAGTTACTGTTCAGCTTCAGTTTCCTCATCTGTAAAATGGGGATGATGGTACTACCCACCTCACAGGGTTGTTGTAAGGGTGAAATGAGATAATATATGTAAAGGGATTTTGCCCACCTTAAGGCACCCAATAAATGTTAGTCGATATCATCTCCATTGATCTGTACACATGACAAAGAGATCCAAGGCAACAGGACCAACAGGGACAGGCTGGTATTGTGGACACAGAGCCAGTCTCAGAGTCAGGAAGACCTGGGTTCAAATCCCACATCTGACTGTCTGGCCTACCCCAGGCCCACTTATTTACCTTTTCACTTCTGAAGCAGCAATCTAACACTATAAATTTCATAACTGTTGATCTGCATTGTCTCTAGATTTGAGAGATCAGCCATCTACACCCAGAAGGAGCCTCAGTTGCAATCTAGTCCAATCTCCTCATTTTACAGATAGCAGGAAGAGCTTTCTCACCTGCAATCCCCATATAATAAATGGGCACATACATCTGGACCAAAATAAAAAGAATAAAAATATCTCATAAACATATTAGAAAATGGTCCTCCATTTTAGGGAGACCCCAAGAGGTTTCTTAATTTGGCATCCATAAACTTGTTTTTCTTTTAAATAGTATTTAATTTTTTCCAATTTACACATAAAGATAATTTTTAAGATTCTTTTTTTTTGTAAAATGTTGAGTTCCAATTTTTCTTTCTCCTTCCTTTCCCTCTCCACTCTTTAAGATGGTAAGCAATTTGATATTGGTTATATGTATAGAACATTTCCATATTAGTCATATTGTGAAAGAAGAAACAACTTGTTTTTCTTTAAAAATATTTTGATGACTATATACTATCATAATCGGTTTCCTTGATGATCTGTTATTATTGTACTTTGTAGATTTTAAACATTATTAGGGGTCCCTAGGCTTCACCAGACTGTGAAAGGGGTCTATGTTGGAAAGAAGGTTAAGAACTTTAGCTAGAGAGGCAAAGGTGATGATTTTAAAAAATATTCTTTTATCTTCTACATCAGTGGTATCAAATTCAAGTTGCTACTAAACCATACATAACGATCCCTTCAGACCACATATTGACTTAGAAAACCACATATTAACGTTGTTTTTGAGTTTCATTCATGTCCAACTCTTCATGACCACATTTGAGATTTTCTTGGGAAAGATACTGGAGTGGTTTGCTGTTTCCTTCTCCAATTCATGTTAGAGATGAGAAACTGAGACCAACAGGGTTAAGTGACTTGCCTAGGGTCACACAGCTAGTAAGTGTCTGAGGTCAAATTTGAACCTGACTCCAGGTGCAGTGTGCCCCACATATTAATATTATTGATGTTCTATTGTATTCTTACTTAATTTGTTAAATATTTTCAAATTACATTTTAATCTGGTCCTGGCCGCACTTTAGAATTTTGCAGACTGCCTGTTGAGCATTTCTATTCTACATTGCTCATAGATGCTTTCGCTCATTCTAGGTAAGCGTTGGGGCTGGGGAATGGAGCTTTCTTTTTGACCATCTAAAGCCAGAGGACTGAGAATTCTACAAGGCATTCCCCATTCAGTGAGCCTCCAGCCAGTAAAAAAGTATTCATTATTATTTTTAAAGCCTCTACCTTCACTGCACCATGGGAACACTCTCAAGGTGCCATGACTTCCTAACATTCATGAAGAATCACTTTTTCCCTCCCAATCCCCAGCTGCAGCAGGTGTCCTTGTACCACCTGACTCCCAACTCAAGCAGTATCTTCAAGATTAGGGACAGGATCAATGATTTCATTGGTATAAGAAATTTCGAGAAGAGGAAGCTCTGAATTCTGAACTTTGAATTTTGGAAACTGAATGAAGGCACTGAAAGATTAAGTGATTGTCCGGGGTTGTACATCCAGTCCCCTAGAGCAAAAAATAGTTGACTCTGTAGAAACCATTTTTTTTAGCAATAGATTCCTGCCTTTGAGAGACTGAATTAAATAACCTTAAATGTTCAGAAACAGTTTGGCAGGGTCAGGACCCCAAAAGACCTTCTGAGGCTAGAAAATTGGGCCAACTGATAAATGTGTTTAGATGTTACTCAGGTTCAACAGATCACCTACACAATCATAGGGTGGGAGAGGCACGATAATTGTTCATCTCTGTCGATTTAAGTGCCTACTATGCTCCAGGCATTTTGCTGAGCACTAAGGACACAAGGAAAGGCAAATCCCTGACCCCTAGGAACTCACAGTCTCATAGGAAAAAAGGAATGGAGGCTTTTAGCTGGTGGCAAAGCCAATGTGGCTCAAGACTGGGGTGTGGAAGCCAAAAGACCTAATGGGGATCTTGAGGCTGGGTGACAGTTCAGATGACACCAGGAGTTTTGTCACAAAGGATTCCACCTGTGCTGCTTGCCCCCAGGGAGGTAATGATGGGCACTGTACTGGTCGGAGGTACAAAGAATTGGCAAATTTAGATTGATGTGAAGTAAAAAATTCCTAACCATTGCAAGTAGGCCCTGAAGTATTCTAGAAGTCTTCAGGGAAGAGGAGAGAGATTCTCTGTCAGGAATATTATACAGTTCCTGCTTGGTTAGAGTCAAAAGGATGAGTGGCATGAAGTCAGGAAGAATTAAGTTCAAATCCTATTCCAGACACTTACTAGCTTCATGACCCTGGTTAGGTCACTTAACTTCTGCCAGCCTCAGTTTCTTCATCTGTAAAATGGAGATAATCCTAGCACCTACTTCCCAGGGCTGTTGTGAGAATAAATAAGATGTCTTTTAAAGGGCTTTGCAAACTTTAAAATACCATATAAATGCTAGATGGTGTTGTTTATTATTATTCAGGTATGAGTTCAACCAAATGACCTCTTGAGTATGTGATTTTTCTTTCCCCTCTAAGACCCAGGATCTGAGATTGTGGGATATGACTGTTTTCACAATGAAAATGTCAAACCTCCTCCCTTTGCATTTCACCCCAATGTAGCCTTGGTATTTTGTTAAGTTCACTGGTGTGTCAAGGACTGAAAATGTGAGACACATTCATCGGTCCTCTGGTTAAGACTGCTTTTGCTGGAAAATATGAATTGATCTGCTTTAATAATACCATTAGAGGGGGCATATGAGAAATCATTGCAATGAAAAGCTCTCCAGAATGAAAGTCAGGAGACCTAAGTTTCACTCTCAACTCTATTACTTACTAGCTCAGTGACAATGGACAAATCATTGACCATCTCCCTTATCTATAAGACAAAGGATCTAGACTCCAAGATTTGTGATATCTTTGTCTGCTCCAGCATCCCAGGAGTCTAAGCAACCCTTTTTCAGAACTGAACTGTCAGAGAAATAAGAATATACCTCTTCTTTCCTTATTCAAGTGAGCTGAACGGGGAAGATTGGTTTATGGTTCATTTTCTTTCTTCCTTCCCTTCAGGCCCTCAGTCATCTTTCCCCTCTGACTCTGTCTGCCAGCCGGGCACTCTGCACCCCCAATCCAGAGACTCCCTAAATCCTTGATGCTTTTCTATTGGACAGGGGCCCCAAAGGGTATGAGAAAAGGCAATAAAAGAGTTCCTAGGAGAGCAGCATTAAGTTGTTAATCACATAATTTATTAGGCCTGCAGGCTTTAAAGATGATATGTTTATATGGCCTAGAGTCACAGTTCATTTCCATTAATCCCCCAGCCCCAAAATCTGCCCAGATAAGTTGTCTCCCTATCAGCCTTCTTGGAAACAGGAGAGATGGTCATTAAATATCCTGGCGAAAAAAATCAGGGATGATCCCTCTATCTGTAACTCTATTGGCCGGGTCATGGGGCCTCTTGTACTCTTGCTCAACACTATTCCCCCTTCCTTAGTTTTTAGTTAATGCCTCTATGGCAGTAGATGGTTTCTAAGTGTAGACTGACCTATCACCTGAGCTCCTGTCCCAGATAGCATTATTTTCTATTTAGACTTCATATCTAATCATACCTATCCTCTACATATTTGTTCCTGTGTCTGGATTGGACTCCCCCAACTTCCTATTAGACAACTGCATTTAGATATTTCTATGAATATTTATTAAACACCCTATTATATGTAAGGGTACTGTGCTTGGAACCTGGGGGTTACAAAGATAGAAAAATGACCTATCCCTACACTCACGGAACTTAAAGTATAGTGGCGAGTGTGGAGAGAAGTTTGACCAACACCTAAATAACAGCCATACATAGAAGCTGAACAAAAGAGGAGAGTGGGGGATGGGAATGGTCACTTTTAGCTGAAGCAATCAGGGCTGCCTGGGCTCTGAAGAAAGAGAATTATAAAAACAGCAGCAATAATAATACATTTCTATAGTGCCTGGTAGAGTGAGTTATCTCATTGATTCTCAGAATAGCCCTGTGATGTAGATGCCATTATAATCCTTATTGCCTAGCTAGTATGTAGACAGGATTTGAACTCATCTCCCTGACTTTCAAGTCCAATCAATGCTCTTTATACTGTACCATCTAGCTGCCAACAGGCAGAGATATAAGTACAAATTTACAGCAGTGGGAGAGGGCAGAAAAGATCAGTAATGATAAGCAGTTCAGTTTTGATAGAAGATGATCCAGTTTCATGGGAGCATGTGGAAGCTGGATGAAATAAGACTGGAAAGATAGTCAGAATGTGAAGAGCCCTGAATGCCAGGTTAAGGACTTTGCATTTAATTCTATAGTACATACCACTGAACTCCCATTTAGTTCTAGGTCCAACTCACACTCATTTCACAATATCTATACAAGATAAATATGTGCTGATGGGCCAGCTTGTGGGTTATCTGTCTAACTGAAGATGGTGAAGTCTTCCAAGATGCCCCTCTTATGGATGACACTGTGCTGACTCTTATTGAGTCCATGCAAGAACATTGAAAAGCATTCTAAATGAAAACCATAATCTCTCAAAAGAGTTTATCCTAACTATCCACACAGAAAAAAACAAGTGGATGAAAAATGCTTGTTGTCCAGATCTCTCCTTTTAGCATTAATTAGATGTTGACTGGCACTATGTTCTAGTTTCTCTCTTTGCCAATCTTCTTTCCGCAGCTAATGTGTAAGCTCCCAAAAGATGAAAACTTAAAACTTCTCTTACGTTTTCCCCAGTACCTAGCAGGAAGCAGAGAAACTAGGAGGCAGAGCATAACTTTTTTTGTTTATCATTGCAACTGTCATGTTTCCTCTTGTAAGACCAGAGCAGTTCAGCTTCTGTTTTCTTTCTCTGTTTGCAGATATTGTCAATTGTGACCTGAAGTCTACCCTTCGAGTGCTTTACAATTTGTTTACCAAATACAGGAATGTGGAATAAAGAAAGAACAGACCTGGATCCTGGGGATGTGCCAGTGACTCACTTCTCACCTCTAAGCTGAGGCAGCTGGACAGGAATCCAAATCACAATGAACTCTGTTCTCACCACACCAAATGCTAGCTGGGACTACTTACTCAGATTAACTATGTAATTAAAATTTTGGAAGGAAATGATTAGGTACTTACTGGATATCTAGCTCTGGATTTCAAAAAGATATCTAACTTTTAAAGGGCACCCCAGCTTTTATGATGTTATAGAACTTAATTGTGACTTTCATTTCCCACCCCCTCCTCCTCACTTCCACCCCTGCTCTTTCCTCCAATATGGGCACTGGGACCCTTTAAGGAAGAGAAGTCTTTAAAGTGTAGGACAAAATCTGGGTTGTGATGGGTGGGTGGGGGCACCTCCTTTTAGACAACATTTACTTGATTTTTATTTGTTTTTACAAAAAAAGAGAGGTCAAATGCCATAGTGTATAGAGAGAGCTTGCCTTAGAATCAGAGACCTGAGTTCAAGTCTAGCTTTTATCACAAACTAGCGAAATGATCAGGGACCTGATAGATCATTTATTCTGAGTGTCTATCCCCATTCAATTCTCAAAGTCTCTGAGTTACCAATGAGTTGTCAAATTATATCCAAGGAAGTTCTTTCTATGCCAGGAATCCCGTACATTGAAGAAATCATAGATCCAGGGCAAGGGGGTAAAAAAGTCTACCCTGGTGTACTTTTCAAACTTCCTCCCCTCATTCCTAAGTCATCCCAGAAGGATGGAGTATTTGTGAGAAGGTGAGTGAAGGTCAGTTCCGTCACATATGCAGGACACAGTGGGATCCACACTGAAATAGGGGAGTTGGAATTTAAGCAAATCACATTATATGTGGTCAGAATCATGCCTCAAATACTTTTTTATCAAAATGACTCAGTTTCTTTAGATTGCTAATAATATGAGACCTGGCTTTAGAAGTCACTTTTGGGCAAATTCTGGAGGTATTTTTTCTTCTTTATTACCTACAATAGAAATACCCTATATTTTCCTTCCAACTAAACATCCAATTCATCATAGTTGGAAAAATACATTGAGGCTTATAGAGTAGAGACCATTTCAGCAGTTCCCAGAAAGTGGGACCCTACAGGAGGGATCCTGGATCTATTAAACAAAGAAAAATCCTTTCTACACACTTCCTAATTGATCATTAAGGCCTTGTTAGCCTAGTTCATCCAGCAGCAATTACCAGCTAATTCAGGTGAGAAGGGAAAAAAGTCATTTAGAACAAAGCTTAGCCGTTTACTTGGTCAGGATTGTTCTGGACCAGGGGTGGAGAACCTTTACCCTCAAGGATACCTAGAAGGTCCTTGGGTGTGGTCCTCCGACTAAGTCCAAGTTTTACAGCACAAATCCTTTTATTAGGGGGATTTATTCTGTGAAGTTTGGATTTAGGCCACACTTGAGGACTTAGAGGGTCACATGTGGCCTTGAGGCCACAGGTTCCCCAAACCTGTTCTGGTGCTTTGGGGTGACATGTAGCATGACCCCAGGGAAGCTAATAGCTATGTTGTATAGAGAAATCAATAGAACCTGTGTGTTTGGAAGTGGGGAGGGGTAGCCTGCACGTCTTAAATACAGGGGAAAGTATATGACAGAAAAATCCTCAATGTATATAACCAGCCTGCTGTGGTGCTTATGGAGCTTTTAAAGGACTCAGCCCTGAAATGAACTAAATATGGGTAGATAAGTAGCCTATGTGTCATTTATATTGTCTTAGAGATACTAGAACTATCCCAGAGAGCCAGAAAAATGGCCAATTGGCCTCTCCCTCCTATAGAGAGGTCTAAGGATACCCTGTTATTGCTTTAGGACCATTAAATAAGTCTGTATCTCTTATTAGCTTCCAAAGGGTCCACGGGGATATAAATCCATACTAAACAAAAAGGGACCCAGACTGACCACGCTCCAGAAATATTCCTCTTAAGCCTTCGGATATGAACTAGCTGGTCTTCCTCACCACATGGTTTTTACAAAAGCAGTAACTCAGAATGACTGTGTTCGAGATGCATTGTGTGATGTTGGGGATTGGTTTATTGCTAGAGGAATTATTTTCTAGTTAAAGTTGTGAACTCTCCAAGATGCAAAGGGGACAAGATCCCTTGAGAGCATTTATCTAAGAAAGGCAATTCTGCGAATAGTTTGTGACATTATGTTTTTAAAATTATGTTCATACTCAATATTTTATGGTTTCTGCTGGCTTTCTTCCTTTGGGTTCCTGGTAGTAAATCCAGATAAATAATTGTTTTCTTTGTCTGAGTAATACTGAAAATGCTTTAAAAAATAAGAGGACTGTATTCATTTTTAAATGCTTTTCTAGGAGAATTTTACCTCTCCTTTTAAAAAAAGAAATTGCATATAAGTAGCCAAATGATAAATATTCTTACTTAGAGTCATTAATTGTTCATTTTGTATATATTCTATAAGGAGGGATGGAATGATATGTAAACTTTTCAAATTATAATAGGTGAAAGTTACATCAGGCTTTACATCCATTATCTCATGTAATCCTCACACAAATCCTGTTTTTGTTATCTGCATTTTACAGATGAGGAAACTAAGGCTCATAGATGTTAAGTAACTTGCCCAAGGTCGTATGTCAAATCCATAACTTACATCTAAATCTTACAGAATTTAAAAATTTTCATAGAAAGGATATCAGAGGTCATCTATTTCAAACTTTGCCCTAAAGCATGACTCTGCCCAACAAGTATTCATCAAGGTCATTTCTACTTGAAGAGCTCCCAAGGCAGCCTATTTTACTATTAATTACTCATAGAATATCAGAGCTGAAATAAATGGCATCCAAATCATTCATTTTATAGAGCATAGGAGCATAAATTTAATGCTGGAAGGGACCTTCAAGATAATCTAACCCAACTCCTGCATCTTACAGACAAGGAAACTGAGACTTTCTCAGACTATAGTGACCCTCCGAAGGTCACTACAAGTTAGAACTTGGATCACACTCAGGTTTTCTCATTCACTAGTTCAGTGTTCTTTCAACAACACCAAGAAGTTCCTCTTTGTATTAACTAAGCTTTACCTCCTTGGACCTTCCACTCATAATTCCACTGCATTGGAACCATTCCTTCTGATAGTGTCACCACATTGCTCATCAGAGCCAGCCTCCAACATTGCACTTCTAATTACTCCAAGTCCAACACTCTTTTCATGACAATAGTGAGACCTCTAAAGGGAGTCATTAAGGAATTGAGTTCCAGTTAGAAATCAAATGGACCAGTCTATCTTTAGGTATTTTTGGGGGGTCAGTCCCCAAAATTATGCTAATCTACTCATGATGGACAAAGAGTAGTAGAAACCACCACCTCCCATCAAAGGGTAAATATATTAGCCTCAAAAGCAAAGTCCAATTTTCAGCACTGGTTTATTACATTTTTTTGTCTTTGGAGAGGAACTTTATTGGGGTTCTGGTCCACATTTCTTAAGGAATGACTTAAATTTTGAAAGGCAGAGAAAAAACATATGGAAAATTAAACCTTACAAAAACAAATAACCAGCAACACAGGCTTATGAAGATGAACTTACATGAATTTTTTTCAAAGAAAAACTATAATTTGAAAGGCATATCTAAGAGTCTCTTAAATCTAAACACTCAGAGTCTCTACGTTCAGGGGATGTTAACCAGGATGACTGTATTTCCTTCTTTCATCAGTAGCTAACTGATTCTGAAGTTCCTAACACACTATCTTCCCCAACCCCATATTCTCTCCTGCTAGAAAACTTGATGAAGGCCCCATGGTTCTTTCTCTGATGCAGAAAATAATAGTTTTTCAGGATACTAGCACTTCACAAATTACACTTTGGTTAGGTCCCTAATGTTAGTTTCAGTGTCTTCCTATCAGGGTAGGCAAACAGCTGTGAGCATGGCACCATGGTAGAAGAGAAAAGGTGGGAGGGAGAAGACAAGAGAAGGGAATAAGCATTTTTACAGCACCTACTATGTGGCAGACACTGTGCTAGGTGTTTTTACAAATATTCTCTCATTTATCCCTCACAACAACCCTTCAATGTAGGTGCTACTCTTATCCCCATTTTATAGTTGAGGAAACTGAAGCCAACAGAAGTTAAGTGACTTGCCCATGTTCACACAGGATTTGCACTTGGGTGCTCCTAACTCCAGGCCTGGTACTTTATAGAACACTGGATGTGAACTTGACTCTGACCTCTGTGTGGACTTGGGCAAGTCGTTGTTATCCACAAAGAACAAAGTCTCAAGGTCTTTAATTCCTCTGTAACAGGATGAGATGATTCCGGAAGCTTCTCCTCGCTGGGCCATTCTGTGACTCCATGACAACATTAAGGGGACTGTTAGCACACACAGGAAAGAGCGAGAGATCACAAAGAAAATAATAACACCTGCATTCCCAATCCCTGGGAGACTGCCCAGCGTCAAGGGCAGTATTAGTCTTTGTCTGTCTAGAAACTACACTTATTTTCTGCAAGACCAAAGAGAAGGACATGGAGGAAACATGGTTAAAGCCCCACCCCAGCAGTTGCTGCTGGATTTTAGACTCAGCAGGCATCTGTATTCACACTGGGGCAACTAAGTGACTCATTGGATACAGTGCTGGACCTGGGGTGAGAAATACCTGAGTTCAAATCTGGCCTTAGACACGTACTAACTGTGTGACCCTGGCTACGTCACTTCACCCTGTTTGCCTCAGTTTCCTCATCTGTAAAATGAGCTGGAGAAGGAAATGGCAAACCACACCAGTATCTCAGTCAAGAAAACCCCAAATGGAATCATGAATGACTTAACAACAAAGAACAAATCTTCCCATTATCCTCTTTGGGAGGGATGTGGGTTGAGGATAGACTGATGCCCTCACATGGAAGGGGGTAGTTTATGTCTATAAGCTGAGGCACATCCTCAAACTACCTCAGAGATTTATGCCTGCTTTCTGAGAGGTGGAAGCAAGAAGTAGGTGCCTCAGCCCTACCAAAGATCATTGAATCCAGTAGATTGGAGCCCTAAATACAGAGCAGAGGGGAGCAGATAGCCAAGCTGTGAGCTGGTGACCATTGCCAGCGTAGACAAAGTAACTGATCCTAAATGCTTTGGGTTTTTTTTTGCCTGTAGAGCTTTTGACCTGAGCAACAGAGATAAGAGTTTCAGTCCAGCTTCCCAGTTGGGTTTGTACAGGCATTGACATTTTGAAAGGTTTGTAGGGAAGTCTGAGAAGCTCTGCTGATTAAAGTACATTATATTTTATCACCAAAGTAGACTTCTCATCCTCTTTATGGATTCCTGGGGTTTCTGCATCTCCAGATCAGATTCGTTAGCCCAGGGCCACATTCCAACACACACAAATTTCACCAATGTAACAGCTTTAATAAATGATGTGTTCAGTTGTGGTAGACAGAACAGCATAAGCATATTTCATCTCAGACACATTCACTTTACAGGGAAAACTGACTGCTGTGGGTTTGGGGGACCGTCCTGTCTTTACCCTGTCTTCCTGTGAACGTACTTAATTCCTCTGCCCAAAATCAGTCAATACAAACTATAATTTATTTCATGCCTGCTATATGTCAGACACTGATGATACAAAGAGTGAAATCATCCCTGCCCTCAAGAAGATCACAAGGGAGACAGCAAGGACATATATATATATATATATATATATATATATATATATATTATATATATATATATATATATATATATATGTAGATGCAAAATGCACATTATCCATCACAAAAACAGGCAGAGGGCTGATTGGGAAAGGCCTCGTGTAGAAAATGGCACCTGAGCCAACCTTTGAAGAATACTCAGACTTGTAAGAAGTGAAATGAGGAGGGAATACATTCCTAGCATGGGGCACAACCTGGACAGAGGTTCAGAGATGGAAAATGGGTGTCTAGTATGAGAAATAAGAAGACCTGTTTGGCTCAAATAAAACTTAATATTCCTTGTTAAGAAAGCTTAGAATCATAGACTTTTAGAACTGTTAGGGTTAGAAGAGGAAAGGTAGGTGGATAGAACACTGGTCTTGGAGTCAGGAAGACTCATCTTCCTGAGTTCAAATCTGGCCTCAGACTTTTACTAGCTATATGACTCCAGATAAGTCATTTCACCCTGTTTGCCTCCATTTCCTCATCTGTAAAGTGAGCTGAAAAAGGAAATGTCAAACCATTCCAGTATCCTTGTCAAGAAAATTCCATATGGAGTCAGAAAGTCAGACAGGACTGAAAAGTGATTGAACAACTGAGTTAGAAGGGATGTTGGAGACCATCAGATTATTCTGTCTCCCTTTAATTTAACAGATGCAGCCAGTGAAACCCAGGGAGGGACCTTTTCTCCTTTACAGCCCTCAGAGGATTCAAAGGTCTTTATTTTATTTTATTTTTTTGGTGTCAGTGGTTCTCTGGGAATGAAACCCTAAACAAAAGTATCTGTATCCTTGGAAACGTGAGCTAAGGATAAAAAGGAGCAACAGAGGTATCTGTCATGAAAGAGGCAAATGAGAGCATCCTTGGACCTGGCTGACTCAGCTCTTAGAATCGTCAGACTCTTCATGTTCTGAATATCTGGCAGTGTCTTTTCCCTGGGGGTGGCATGAGTACATCCTTGGCTTTCATGTGAGCCTGATCTTGGTGACCCAGCAAGAATCGTTAACTTCCACAGTTGATTATTAGGAGTTTGTTTGGGGACTTTCCTGCTGCTCCACACTGTGACAACTGGATGTCCTGATGAGGGGTGAGAGTTGCCATTGATGGGAATGTACCCAAAAGACCCTGGGCCACAGCACCTATTCATTGAAGTATTCTGATTTGCCAGTCACCCTAAATGCCGGCAGTTTTGACATTAGATAGATGACTTTCCCAAGGGCAGTGCATAAATGAGAAGCAGGATATTCTTTCTTGGGCCTTTTATGATGGTCCTGTTCATACCCTTGCAAAATGCTTCTCTAAAAAGCCGCATTGCCCGTTATGAGTTGTGCTAAAGGCTGCTGTGAGCTTTGTCCACAAAAGCCCAGATGAGGGGAAGAATCGAGGTGATTATCTGGGTAATTGAGCACCCACCTCCCACCCCAAACCCAGGTTCTCTTTATAAGAATTTAATTCATTTCAATAAGTATTCACTAAACACATGCCCTGTGGCTGGCATTGTGCTAGGCACTGGGGGTGGGGGACAAGGGGAATGCAAAACACAACATCACCACCTCGAAGGAACTCACGGTTTTATGGAGGGGTAGACTGAACAGACACACTTAGAAAAATCAACCACCACAGAGCAGGATGCTGTTGTACAGGGCTGATACTATTACAGGGTCCTGCAAGTTTTCTACAATGAAACATTCTACCCAAAGCCATTAAGTGGCATAAGACAATGAGGTAGTGGCTACAGCTCCACTTCATTCTATTATAAATTGAATATATTTAATTGATTGGCCAATCAATGAGGGCTTATTTAGAGCCTGTGATGTGTCAGGCTCTCTTCTAAGTTCTAGGGGTACAAAGACATGGTTGGCCTGGACATCCCCCTGAAAATAAAGGCTCCAGGGGAAACCAGTCAATCAGAAGAAGAAGATACAGGGACAAAGACACTTCCAGTATGAGAAGTCCAACTCCCTAGGGGAAGAGGTTTCTGTGGTATAGATGTGATAGACAAAGCCTATAGCTGAAAAATTATCTCTGCTATTAAATAACTGATCAGTGGCATAATGGATAGAGTGAGAAAGACCCAAATTCAAATCCAGCTTCAGGCACTTACCAGCTATGTGACCCTGGGCAAATCATGTAATCTGTTTTCCTCAGTTTCCTCATCTGTAAAATGGGGATAAAAATGGCCCCTGTCTCCAAGGGATTATTGAGAAGAACAAATGAGATAGTAATTATAAAGCACTTAGAACAAATAGAGTCTCCTTTTACCATGACAGTCCTTCAGGTGTCTAGCTAGCTACTAAACCATGCTTTGAACATGTCGCTTCTTCCCAGTACAAAAATATAAACTACTCTGACTGGCATTCAATGCCTTCCCTATTCTGGCCTCAGCTTATACCTTTTACATGTCATCTCTCACTACACACAACCTGAGAGCTGAAGGGAAGAAGAGAGGTTTTTCCAAGTCTTTTAAAAGTCATTTTTAGAAAATTTTCTTCTTTTTTTTTCCCTTCATAGTACACAAGGTGAGATTTGAACTTTGTCAGGCAGGGTTCCCAGTTTGGTATCCACTGCGCCATAAAGATACCACACTGGGTGAAAGATTTAGGATCTACAATGTCTTGATGGTCTGGGAAAGTAGACCAAAACCAAGATGATGAAATTGATATTCTGAGATAATTCAAAGAGCTGTGACCTCCTCTCTGGGGGGTAGTCCCCCCACCAACACGTGTTACAACTCATAAACATTTTAGAGGACAGACTCACAGGCCATCAACATTGGAAGGAGACTTAAAGGAGACCTCTACCTTCCTATCCAGGCTTACTCAAAGACCTATGCTACTAGGGAGAAGATAAAATCAGTTCTAGAATAGCTCTAAGTATTAGTAAAATTTTTTGTTACTTTTAACTGAAACCCACCTCTCTTCAGCTTCCACTCTCTAGGGCCAAATGGAAGAATTCTAATCCACGTCCCACATGGCAGCCTTGTAAATACTTAGACAGTTATCGTACACGCAGCACAGTGCTCATCTGTCATTACAAATACTTATTGGTTGATAATGTCCCTGTCATTTTCAGATATTTTCTTCTCTAGGTCAAAAATTCCAAGTCCCTTCAAATAACCCTTGCATGGCATCATTGCTGGCCCATTCCCCCTCTCGGTGGCCCTCGTCTGGATGTACTTCAGCCTGGCAATGTCCTTCCTAAAATGTGGTTCTCAGAAGTGAATGCTGTTTTCCAGCTGGAGTCCCATCAAGGATGAGAACAATCCCTATCTTTGTCCTCGATGCACTGACTCTTCATGGAGCCTAAGGCCACAATAGCTTTTTTGGCTTTCATGGCATATTATTGACTCATAATGAACTTGCAAATCTATTAAAACAACCAGAGGTTGTTTTTTTTTTTTAACATGAACTGTTCTCTGACCACAACTTCCCCATATTCTACTCATAAAATTGATATTTTGAATCCAACATAGGACTTACATTTGTTTCTATTAAAGTTTAACTTAAATTTGGCCCATCATTTGAGCCTGTCCTTGGGATACTGATTCTGCTATCCGCCATTTTCATGCTATTTGGAGAATCAACAAGCCTAACATCTACGCTTTCATCCATTTAGAAGGTTGAAGGGGACAGGAAAAAGAGCAGTCATAGAACAACTTCCTTCCAAGGTAATATCAAGCCCTTAAGTGGGTCTGATTATTCAATCATTTTCAACTCAATATTATCATCCATCTTCCTTATCTTACACTTACTAGCTGTGTGACCCTGGACAAGTCATTTAACTTCTGTCAATCTCAGTTTCTTCTGTAAAATGAAGATTATATAGCACCTAACTTCTAGGGCCTGTATGAGGATAAAATGAGATAATGCTTGTAAAAAGTACTTCGCAAACCTTAAATCCTCATTAGCACTAATATCCATATTATCTACAAATAAAGAATGAGACTTCATCAAATGCTTTGCTGAAAGATAGGCATATTATATCTAGAGTGATAGCCTTCTCCTGATCTAACATTCAAAAAAAGGAAATGAGTCTGGCATGACCTGCTCATAATGGAGCCATGTTTGGTTCTTAGTGATCACTGCTTTCTTTCCTAAATGCTCACAAACCATTTCTTTAATAATGACTTCTAGAGTTTTACCAGGAATAAAAGTTATTATTGCTCGTATATAGTTTTCAGGTTGGACTCTCTTCCTTTTTTCCTACTCTCTACCATTTTTAATGATCTCTGGCATCAGCCCAGCAATTACTTCTGCCAATTCTTTCAGCAATCAGAGTTGGGTCCTCCCTTCCTGATGATCTGAAAGATGCATCTGAAGTCCTAAGGTGCTACTTACTGTTGGATCCTTCCAACTTTTTGAGAGCCACGCCACACTTTCTCACCATTTCCTTTATCCTAAATTTCAACTCTCTGTTAAGCAGTGTTATTCTGTCTTTCCTAGCCTTCACAAACTGCTCAAACTTCATTACTTGCTGGCCATCCTTCTGGTTGGTAATAAGTCTAACATTTAGGTTGGTCTTCAGACATCAGGTACCCAGTGGCCTGACAAGCCCTCATTCCCTTTTTGAAGATTTTACAGCATGTTAGAATCTGGCAGAGCTTGTACTCTCCTACATAGCCTACAAGGGCCCTGGGATCACCTCCCCATCATAGTGAAGCAATCATGTAGCATTTTATTAGAGGAAAATGCAACCAAATATGGACAAACATAAAATCCCAGAATTAGTTTCAAGAAAGTCAAACAACAAATCAAGTTGAGTCAATGAGCAAGTCAAGAAGCATTTATTAAACACCTGTTTTATGCCAGCACTGTGCTAAATTCTGGAAGGAAAAGTTGTAACAGCAAGGACCCCAGCAGGTGTAGGAGGGCCTGCTGTATGGGTTCATAGATCCACTTTTCTAAAAGGAAAGCAACTTTTGAGGGGTCAACAATCACTTTAATCAAACACATATAGCAACAGAGAAAATACAAGCAGAGAAATAAAGACCAACAGACAGGGCTTCCAACTCTCTGAATATACATACAACACAGAGCAACAGACAGATCCAATTGTCTGAACATTATATACATGGTTACTTATATACATAGTTACCAGAGAGAGAAGTGCCAACATCTGGGTTTTCTAATTCTGGGGATTAGGGTGAGTTCCTAAAAGGATACTCAGAATCTCATCTCGCCAAGTGAACACTTTCAATGAGTAAACCCCCAACGTAAAACCTCACCTCAGAGCATTTATAAACTTATCAGAACCAGAGGGCATCCCTCATGACGCAGTGGCTCAATAGAAATTAGCAAAAGACCTTGAGGCCTATGAATGGGCTAGGAAGATCTTTAACTCTTCCCTCTCCCCCAATTAACCTTACATTAACACTTTTGAAGCAGAACCAGTCCCTGATGTCAAGGAGCTCCTAATCTAAAAAGGAAAGCAAAGGTGCAAATATCTCTGTACAAACAAGCTCTTTATTTGATAAATTGTAGGTAATCTCAGAGGAAAGGCACTAAGGTTAAGGGGAATCAGGAAGGCTTCTTCAGGAAGGTGAGATTTTAGGTATGACTTGAAGGAAGTCAGAAAAGCCACAAGGAGGGAAAAGTATTCCAGGCATAGGGGGTGACCCCAGAAAAGAATCGGGAGATGAAGTGTCTTGTTCAAGGAACAACAGACAGGCCAGACTGTCCAGACTGGAGCAAAAATGACTGGAAAAAGATAGGGGAGGGCCAAATGATGACAGACTTTGAAAGTCAGGAAGATGCTTTTATATTTGATCTCAGAGGTGAGATGAAGTCACTGGTGTTTTTGAAGAGGGAGGGGTGAGTATGACATAAATTTGAGCTTTGAAAATACCATTTTGCTAGATAGACTAAAGTGGGAAGAAATCTGAATCAAAACACCAACCAAAAGGCCATTGCAATAGTGCAAGCATAGGATGATGAAGGCCGGCACCAGGATGGTAGCAATGTCTGAGAAGAGGAAGGAATGTATAAAAGAGATATTGTGGAGGTGAAATCGACAGGATTTGGTGACAGATGAAATAGGCTTGGGGGAAGAGAGAGTAAAGAGTGGAGAATGATATCTAAATTGGAAGACTGGGTGATTGGAAGGATGAGATGTCCTTGGCATCAATGAATTAAGCAATCAATCAACAAAACCTACTGGGCTCCAGATACTGTGCTGGGCACTGGCGATGTACTGATTAAAATGAAATGGTCCCTGCCCTCAAAGAGTCTAATCTACGTAATTGTATACATCCAGTTGCTTAAGTATTGGATGAGGAACTTCTGCTTTCAAAGGAAAATAATGGAGGGGAGGGAAATTTAATGATTTACTTTTTTTCTGCTCTTATGCATAATTTGACCCACTCTATGCCTTGGACTCACCAATGAAAGATAACATTTATTTTTTTTTAAAGACCTAGTCATTTTAACTGAATGAAGAGCCACTGAAAAGACTAATTTAATCTTAAGCTACATTAACAGAAGTATATGCTATACTTGACAGAGGCAACAACAGTCCCACTGAGTTCTCCTCTGGTTGGATCCCAAATGAAGTATTTTGTTCAGGTCTAGACAATGACCTTTGTGAAGGGACATTGACAAGCTGGGTAGCATTCAAAGGGGAGCAACCAGGATGGTAAATGAACTGGAAAACATGTCATGCCAGGATCTCTTGAAGGCCCTGGAGTGGTCTAGCTTGGAAAATGTTTAGTTGAGACATAATCACTGTTGTCAAATATCTGAAAAGCTGTCATGTGGAAAAATGAATTATATTTGTCCTGCATTGCTCCAGATGGCCAAACTGGAGAGCAATAAATAGGTTTTAGTTACAGAGAAGGAGAATTTAATCTCAATACAGGAGGCAGCTTGGTAATGCGGTGGACAGAGCACAGAGCCTGCAGTCAGGAAGACTCAGATCTGGCCTTAAACATTTACTAGCTATGAGATCTTGGGCATTAACCGTTGTCTGCCTCAGTTTCCTCACTTGTAAAACAGGTATAATAATACAACCTGCCTCACAGGGTTGTTGTGAGAATAAAAGGAGACAAGATTTGTAAAGTTCTTCACAGAGAACTGTGTTGTGTAAATGCTAGTTACTATTATTTTATAGTGGAAAATTTTCCAACCATTACAAGTAATCTGCTTCTGGAAAAGCAAGTTCCCCATCAATGATGGAATTCAAACAAGTCCTGTCAGGATTATTGTAAAGGCAGCTAAATGGTGAAGTGGAGAGAACTGTGGGTCTGACATCAGGAAGACCTGAGTTTACATCTGGCCTCAGATACTTCCTAGCTGAGTGATCCTGGGCAAGTTAAATGACCTTTATTTGCCTCAATTTTCTTAACCATAAAATGAAGGTAATCATTATAGCACCTACTTCCCAGGTTGTTCTAAAGATCAAATGAGACATTTTTAAGCACTTAGCACAATGCCTGGTACATATAGGCGCCCAAATAAATGCCTTCTTCCTTCCTCCTTCTTTCTTTCCTTCCTTCCTTCCTTCTTTCCTTCTCTCCCTCCTCTCTCCCTCTCCCTCTCTCTCTCTCTCTCTCTCTCTCTCTCTCTCTCTCTCTCTCTCTCTCTCTCTCTCTCTCTCCTTCCTACGATGAGTTTGGATAAGATCTAAGACCCTTCCCTTGTTGTCCTTGGGATCATAGAGCTAGGACTGGAAGAGCCCTCAGAGTCCACCGAGTCCAACCTCATTCTACAGATGAAGACATTAAGGCCATGCAAGTTTAAGTGACTTTCCCAAGGTGGCGGAATTGGAACCCAAGTTTGTTCTCTCCAAAGATCAAGTAGCTTGCCACCCCTCTGAGATTCAGTGATTTATTATTGTCATCAATGATGAGGTCAAGCACAATTTGGGAATGCTTCCTGTTGGAAATCCCTATACACAGCATCCATTGCATCCCTCATCAGTCATAAGATACAACAGTTGAGGGTCCAATACAATTGAACTGAGCAGCCACATGTGCCTTTCCAGATTTAGCCACAGGGTTGGAGGCCCTCAAAACCCAAATCTATCTCCTGAGGACAGATACGAGTTGGAATTCCAGGTTTCATTGTCTAGTGTTAGGTGACTGATGGAGTCAGAGGGGTTGGTCTCAGCTGGGAGAATGCATCCAGTAGCAGCATCCTCAGTATCACCCTCCCTCCATGCCAGTCACCCAGAAACTCAGAGGAAACCTCTCCGCTTCTCACTAGGAAAACGTTATGGGAAGAGGGCGAGTACACATCTGCAGCAACTCCTGGGGGGCCTCATGGTGTCTGCACTGGCACCACCGTACTTTAATATCCAAGATAGACACATATTGCTTTTCCCATTTTACACATGGGAACACTGAGGTCCAAAGTGGCAATGTGTCTTGCCTAGAATGGCCCTGGCTACTTAACAGCAAGATTTGGTGCCCAACCCAGAAATCCTGACTCTCTGGCCAGTGCTCTTTTCCTTACACCTTGTTTCTTGAAAGCTTAGCAGCCAAACAAAACATCTCCCCAACCCTTTCATCCCACTGCCCTGCCCATCCCACTTCCCTCAGCCAGCATGCCCTGGTATTATCTTCATTTGAAAAGGAACAGTTCACAGCAGACTGTCATCTCAGGACCTGATCATTTAGGATTGCTTCCTGCATGCCACTAAGCTCCCATTATGGGGGAGGGAAGTGATTCCAAAGCCAGGACTTCCATTTCACCCACTTTGTTCAATGCCAAGACCATTGTCAATAATGCCTCTTGCCCTAGAGAGCACGTTCTTTGGATGACATACTGATTAACATGACCTGACTCCATTTTTTTTTTGGACGAGAAGGAGTCCAAAAGCCATTATTTCATCTGTGTTGAGAGCTACTAGTGAGGAAATTCGCTCCATCAATGCACATCAGCAACCCTTCCATCATTTTGTTATAAATTGTTGCCTGAGGAGAGAATGAGATGTTAGATTACTTGTCTAGGGTCACACGGACAGCAAGGGTCAGAGACAAGGTTTGAGCCTAGGCCCTCCTGACTCTGAGACCAGCTTTTTATCTATTACACCCACTGAACCTGACCTTCCCTCCTGCTCTCCAGTGAGAATTTGTAAAAGTTCATTCTTTTCAGCCCGATCAGAGCCAAATGTTGTACAGTTCAGGGTTTCTTAAGCTCATCTCAATGAGCTTTTTAGGCCCCTGGTTGTGGTGTAGACTTTATTATTCATTCAGTCATTTAGCTTTCCTGTTTATCCGAAGATAGATTATTTCTGTTGCACTTTTGATTTTTTGGCAACCTTTTGCTTTTATTATATCCATTTCCTAATATATCCTTCCCCCTCCACTTATCCACACACCCTTCCCTTGGAACAAGTTGGTTTTAATTTTGTTTTTTTTTTAAAGTTCAGCAGATCCAGGGGACATCCTGATAAACTGACAGCTTTATACAACCTCACAAACCCCATCATTCCCACCACTACCACTGAACAACAAAAGGAGAAAGTCACATTTTCTCATCTTTTCTCCAAGGTCAAGCTTGATTTAAATTTATTTTCATTTCAACATGCATGTATTAAGCTCCTACTATGTGTAGGTGATGATACTATATTCTGGGGATACCAGACAAATAGCCTCTACCCTTGAAAAATGTACATTCCCCTGGAGGGGGCGGGTAGTGCATCATGTGCACAAATAAGAAATTTGTTGTTCAGTTATTTCCATCATGTTTGACTTTTTATGATCTCATTTGGGGCTTTCTTGGCAAAGATACTGGAAAGGTTTGCCATTTCTTTCTCCAGCTCATTTTACAGATGAGGAAACTGAGGCGAATAGAGTTAAGTGACTTGCTCAGGGTCACACAGTTAGTAAGTACCTGAGGCTAGATTTTGAACAGAGAAAGAGGAGTCTTCCTGACTCCAGATATGGCACTCTGGTCATTGCCTAACTGCCCACCTTGCTACCAAGGTTGACTTGCACCAAATATCTGGGATCAAACTATGCCCTCCACTGAAGGGTACTTCTCAGTTGGTTCTCCAAGGGTCAGTGTTAACGTGTACTTTTCCCAGTAAAAAGGAGGGGGCGGCAGGCACCCCATATCTGGATATCCCCAGCAGGGTTTGACCAGAGAAGGAATCCATGATCTCTAAGTGAAGGCAACTGGTCATGCCAAGTAGACTTATTTCTGTTTTTAATGGATTAAGGCTTGAGGATCATAGGATCATAGATCTAGAGTTGAAAGGGACCTCAAATGCCATCCAGTCCAATTTCTTTATTTTATAGATGAGGACACCGAGGCCCATGGAAGTTAAGTCACTTACCCAACATCACACAGGTAGTAAGCATCAAGCAGAATTTGAATCCAGGCCCTTCGACTAGAGGCAGTTCTTTTTGTACAATATGCCATACTGTGAGAATGCAAGCTTCTTGGGGGCAGGAATCTTTTCCCCTTAGCTTTGTGCCCAGTATATATAATCAGTGCTCAATAATAAATGTTTGTTGAATTGAAATTGAAATGTTGAGAATTCTGGATCTTACTAGGAACTTAGCTTTCCCTCCACTGTTTGAAGGCAGTATCACTTAGCAGACAGTCTTGGTGCTGAATTTAAGAAGGTTTGGGTTCAAAACTCACTGCTGACCCTTCCTACCTATGTGACCAGGGACACTCACTGTTCTGGGCTTCAGTTTCCCCATGTGAAGGGATTAGATTGGACTTGATGACCTTTGAACATCTGACCCTCTCCTTCACTTCCCACTCCATAGGCTGGCTTCATGGACATCAGCACAAGCTGGGCAAATTGGAGGTGGGGAAGGGAAATAGCAAAGTAGTGCTGGACCCACTCAGATCTTACTGCCTCTGCAGAATGGTAGAAGATCCTTTCATTCCTCTATTGTATCCTCATCCATCATGTTCTCTTCTGCCCCCTCCCTACAGCCCACCTGAAAGGACACGGAGGTGGGCAGTCTAGGGCTCTCAACAAGGCAAGAGTCAGCCTTTGCAACCCCAGAAGGTACCTTTGTAACTGGCAGAGATACTTTCTTTGAGTTCTGTTCCATTAACAGATTTTGATGGAGGCAGGCATCTCAGCGCTGAGATGAAAGCTCCCATGGTGAGTCCTTCCTTTCTCAACCTCCATCCCTCAGGGCCCAACCCAAGGCAGAGGCTGAGCTAGGAATCCCTGCACTGGCTTTTATTGCCTTTGTGTGACTCTTGTCTGTGTGTGTGTGTGTGTGTATGTGTGTGTGCGCATGCACACGTGTGTGTTTAATATTAAATATCAACCCACACCTGTTCTGGGTGGAAAACTAAACAGGTAGACAAAGTCAGGTATTTTAATGTCCCGTGAAGAAACAAACACTGGAGCTAAGACACAACTTCTTTCTCTACCAAGCTCATTACTCAGATCCTCTGGTACCATTTTTCTAATGGTCCTTAAAGAGAAATAAGGAAAAAAGGAAATCAACAAAAGGCAAGAAAGCCAGTTCAGCTGAATGCTGGAGGTCTGTTCTGTTAGTCACCCCAGGGTGTGGGAAGCAGGAGGTTGGATCAGTCATACTGTTCCCTCCCACTCCTCTTCCCAGCCCCACATAGCTTGGCCCAACCCAGGCCAGCCCACAGCACAAATCCTAGAGACCTTGTATTTGCATATGCAATAGCCTGAGACAGAGCCTGCTCCGGTAACAACTAGTAACCTTGGCCTCTAAATAAATCCTATTTTAATAGTTAAAGATACTACATCAGTCCAACTTTACAATAAATGCATGAGATCATGTTACAAAATTGATTCCCAGAAAAAAGATTTACAGAAACACACAACAAAACACCAAACCACAGTTTGCTTCTCCATCTGATTGTCCCTACATGTCAATGACTTCAACTGAAGACATCAATTTTTATCTCCCAGTATCCAATTTACAGAACAAAAGGGTCATCCGGGAGATTAGTGAAAGGAAAAGTGAATTTCTCCCAACTTAGCCCTCAGTCTTAATTCTCCCATAATTCAAAGCCTATACAGATGTCACAAACCATGAGTCACCGTCTGCTAAAATACTGAATGATCAGAGCTGGAAAGGGCCTCTAATGCTGTGTATTCCTACCCTATCACTTTACAGAGAGAGAAACTGAGACCCAAGGACAGGAACTGATTTTCCCAGGGTCACATAGCTGGTTACCCAGTATCTTAGATGACAAATAAGAGCTTGGCCTGGTTCTTAGCTCAGACAAGAAGTATATGCAATTCACAGTTTCACAGTTCTAGTCCCAGGTGGTCTGGGAGCTCTTTACTTCCCCTTTCTGGGTCACATTATATCTATGCAATGTGGGATTTGGACTTAGAGATCAATAAAGTCCCTCTTAGCATTGATAATCAATATACTCTTATCTGTTTTCTTTTCTGTAACATGGTCCATAGTTTATGTACTTTAGAACACACTGTTTTCTCTCATTATTTCCTAAATGTAGTGTGTGCTACTCAAAAGTAGGGACTGTTCCTTCACAGTATCTGCTAAGCATGTGCATAGTTTGTATGTTCTGGTCCCACCCTCTTAGAACCAGATCAGCCTCATCTACCCCTGGAGTTCTAGAGTGCCCTCAGGGGGTTGGGATAGCTTTTTTTCTCTATTGCCATCAGCTCAAGGCTGCACTTGCTAGGTTTTCTCCCACCCCTATTTGTTAGGAGGACCAGGGACTACTATACCACCCCCCCTTTTCATTTAAACACTTCACATCAATCAGCAATATTTACTTCAAAGATACAGTAACAAACATTTTTCTTAATCCTTTTAGGAAGTATCCTGTTCTATACCACTTTGGTCTCTGGGGGACTACACGCAAAACTTAACTCAGCTCCTACATAAGATTAGTCGCACCAAGTTGTTGTCCAGATACAATTTAACTTCAGGACTGGGGTCCCACCAGTCACCCCTGGAGATCACTCCCTGCTCCTCATGGCACCACCATTGGACTGGCTGCAACACCTGGATTGGATTCCAATTCCTGTAGCCCCCTCTGTCATGGAAGGATGTCTCCTCCACTCCTGCACCCAGAACTGATGAAAAGGCCAATGGGGCCCTGTTGTTCAGGGGTCATGTGGCTTCTGAGCAGAAGAAAATGCTGAGGCCTTCTTGCAAACATAGTCTGTCACTGGACTCTGTGAGTGAAGGAGTCATCACCCCCCACCCCCAGATGCAAGATGATGGAGTCTTTTAGAGACATCTTCAATTCTAGCCATGCAGCCAATCAAAAAAGGTTCTTCCTAACCATGGGGTTAGCCCACTGGGACCAGTTGTAGATGGTCCATGAAAGCTCCACACTCTGTCCAAGGTACTTCCCTTCAGCATCAACATAATTCTCTTGGAAACCACCTCCAACCAGCATCAGTTGGGCATAAGTGGAGAGGCTGCCTCAGTTAGGCAAGCTGAAGTCTACATCTGCACCAAACCACCACCATCCATGCATGAATATTTAATTTGTTCTAGAGAAGAGGTTTGCTTTGTCTCTGATCTTTTCCTACTAGGTCTCCACATCAGGTCAAACCAACAAGCATTTATCAAGCACCTACTATGTGCTAGGCACAATGCTGAGTACAGGCAATAGAACTATAAACAGAAAGAAAGTTAGTTTTGCCCTCAAGAAACTTACCTTGTAATGAGAGAAACCAACACAGAAAATGAAGCTGAAAAGTAGGTAAACATGTAGAACACTAGTATACTGCAAAAAATGATGAAGGGCATGGTTTCAGAGAAACCTGGGAAAACTAGTATGAACTTGGATGCCAAGTAAAGTGAGTAGAACCAGAACAATGTATATACAATTAATTGTCTATACAATTATATGTAATATAATGCAATTTATATATAATATACAAAATTATATACAATTAATATTATTTTATATAATAATACAAAGCTATATACAATGTCAATTAAGACAGCATTGTAAATATAAATAAAACAATGAAAGACAAGATTAACACAAGGATCAATTCAGTTCCAAATGATCCTGGATGAAACATACTGCCCACTTTCAGGTAGAGATGTGATGGACTCTGAGGGCATATTGAAATATTTCAGGGGAAGCGGGGGTTCATGGCTAATGCAGGAATCTGTTTTGCTTGACTATACATATTTGTAACAGGTTTTTTTTCTTGCTTTCACAATGAGTGGGGCAGGGGCTGAGGGGAGGGAGAGAATTTGAAACTGAAAATAAAATAAAATTGATTAAAAAGAAAGCAAAAGTGTGGGGGTAATTGTGGCAGGGAATGTAAGATACCCTGTGAGCAGGTATGGTACAAAGAGTCCTGTGGAGATAAGTCAGCATTACAGACCAAGGAGGAATGAGAACATGTTTGGCTTGGACCCTTAAATTGGAGGTTCTAGGAAGAACTAGCCAATCAGAACGAAAGGGTCCAAAGGGGCTAGAGGATGCTTTTTGGTGTAAGGAGTAGTTCAGGGGTGGAGTGATTTCCAAGATGAAGAGGTTTCTGTGTCATGGTAGAGAAAATCCTATGAAGATGTCAACAGAGGAATGAAGACATTTAAATAACCCTATTTGTCTCAGTTTCCTCTTCTGTAAAATGAGCTGGAGAAGGCAATGGCAAACCAGTATCTTTGCCAAGAAAACTTCAAATAGGAGTTGAGCAGGATTGAAATGACTGAACCACAGCAAAATAACCATGATAGAAAGCCCATATGTGGGGCTCCATGAGCTAGAGTATGCCTTTGCCAACCCCTCAGGACCCCCAAAGGTTGGGACATCTCTCTAGAGATCCAACTTGTCAGTCTGAGTTAGGAGGCATGTGGGAGAATAGCCTCCAAGCATGAGCTAAAGTGGCCATTCAGCTTGAGGAGCTCCAAAGAAGAGTAAGCCATCAGCTCCAAAGGCAGTTGTTCCATTTTTGTTGTATTCAGTTGTTTTTCAGTCATGTACGACTCTGCGTGATCCCATTTGGGTTTTTTTTGGCAAAGATACTAAAGTAGTAGTAGCTCATTGTACAGATGGAGAAACTGAGGTAAACAGGGTTAAGTGACTTGCCTAGGGTCACAAAGCTGGTAAGTATCTAAGTATCTAAGGGCAAATTTGAACCCAGGATGATGAGTATTCCTGATTCTAAACCTAGTGCTTTATTCCACCTAGCTGTCCATTTTTGGACAACTCTAATTCATTGTTGAATTTTTCCTAACATCAAGCCCAAATGCACCTGTTTGCAACATCTTCCCACTGCCCCTACTTCTACTATTTGGAACCAAACAGTGCAAGTCTAATTATCCTCATCCACAAGACAACTCTTCAAAAACTTGGCAAGAGCTATTCAATTTTCATTTCTCCAGGCTAAATCTCCACAGGCCCTTCAAACAACAGGATTGCCTTGAGGTCCTTCTGCATACCCTTTTCTGGATTTCTCCAGTTTACTCATGGCCTGTCTAAAGTGTGATACCCAGAACTGAGCACAGAACTCTCGATGCAGTCAGGCTGTGGCAGAGTATAGAGACTATGGAAGCTAAGCCTATCTGATACCAAGATAGCATTAGCCTTTGAAGCTATCCCATCACAAGCTGACTCATATTGAGTTTATGGTCAACTGAAACCCTTCAATCATGTTTAGATAAACTGCTGTCTAAACATGCCTCCCCTATCCTGCACTTTTGAGGCTCTTTTGGAATGCAAGTGTAATACTTTCTATTTGCTGTAGGTTATCACAATCTTTTTGGATCCTAACTATTTATCCAGAGTGTTAGCTATCCCTCTTAGCTTGGTGTTATCTGCAAATCTGATACACTTTGATTCAAGGCCGTGGGTAGAACTCATGGAACTAAATTCCACGTGCATTCAAAACCCCAAAGCCTTTGCTCAGGCACCTTGAGACAAGCCTGGGAAACTAGTTCGAGGGAAATGGGAAAATGACTCACAGGCTGAGCTGAACACGTGCCTTGGGATGATCTCAACGCTAGGTTGTAATCTCTGAGTTTTCCTCATCCTTCCAATTCTCCCTATAAACTATGGAAGACCATAGTCTAAGGGTTGGAAGGGAAACTTAGATGCTGGCTATTTCCACTGGCCTATTTTATAGATGGAGAAACTGAGTCGCATAAAGGTTAAGAGACTTGATCAAGGCAATGCAGCAAGTTATCAGCAGATTGGGAACTAGAGTCTAAGTCTTCTGGCATCTCTCTCCACTTACCCTCTACCATCACTTACCACTGCTCTTCCTACCACACTTTCCTTCTTCCCGTCTCTCCTGGTATCTGGTTTTAAAGAGTGAGTTACCCAGAGAGGGTGAAGATTTTCTTAGGACTTTTTTCTAGGCTAGACCAGGGTAGAAAGCTGTCTTTCAGTGTAATCCTAACCAGCGGAATAAAAAAAAAATACCTTCTTTGGGACCAGATTCTATGGTTTCTTTAGGGGAGGGATTCTTTTTCAATGTTTCTGTTATCACAGTTCCGTTTGGCAGTCTGATGCCGCCTGTGGACACCTTCTCAGAAGGCTTTCAATGCATAAGATAAAAAGAGTGTGTGGAATTACAAAACAGACAATATATAGAAATACAGTTGTCAAAATAGCTTTTTAAAAGTTCCCGGACCCCTAGCTGAGAATGCTTGCTTTAGTCACTGCTGAAGTCCCAACCAAGAATGCTTCCCCTCCCCACTCCCTGATATGGTGCCAGGGCCTGCCTGCCTCCAGCTCGGCTTCTAGGGCAGGCTGCCAGGGAGGGCGGGGACTGCTCCTGCTGGCTTCCCGACAAGCACAGCGCCAGATCATTCTAGTGCTTCAGAGCAGCAGAGGGATTAGCCCAAAGATGAGCAAGCAGAGAGCAAATGGAGCAAGTAAGAAAGGCCTGAGAGATGACGAAGGCCAGCAGGGCTTCCTTCATCCTTCCAGCCCCGCTGGCTCCCTCCCTCCTCAGCTCCTGGAGAGCCAAGTGTGGACCCAAGAGGGCAACGTCCTCTCAGGGGCCCGACTCATCCCTCCCTCAGCTTGTCCTCAGGTGGCCGGTTCCCAGGGAGCCCTTACAGGTGGGAGGGGATGGAGGAGAGGAGGGCCGGAGGCTTGGGCCTTTTTCTAGCTGGGGGCTGGAGGCTAGGGATTGGGGGAGGGGAGAAGGAAGGGCAGGGAACGCAGACAAACCAAAGGCAGTGCCCGCTCTGGCTCAGGCTGCACGATAACTCAGAACTCGGAAGTTCAGGGCCCATCCCTTTGGCGTTTCCTCCACGTGGCCCCAGGGCCTGGCCCAGCCCTGCAGGCCAGAGACTGGTCCAGGAAGCCTCACTCCCCAGTTCTGGCTGAGCTGCAGAACTGAGAAAGAGAGAGGATGAAGTAAGGAATGCTTTGAAAGATGCCTGGAGTTTGGGAAGAATCCCACTCAGTCATAAATGCCTCGGATTCCACAGCTCTCTCCTCCCGCCCCCCCTGCAGTATTTCTGGATGTTGTTCGGCTGCTGGATTCACAGAGAGAATTCTGAGGGGATGAGATCTTGACACGACATTCTCTCCCTCTCCTGGGGGAAGGGAGGGCCTGGAAGGAGAATTTGGAGATGCTGTTTGCAGAGACTTTGGCAGAAGCGTCAGAGTGAATCTCTGGGAGAGTCTTATGCAGGAAGGAGCTTAGGATCCTGGAATTCCTCAACTTCAAGGCCCCTAGAGATCATCTTGTCCAACCCCCTCATTTTTCAGATGGGGAAACTGAGGCTCAAAGAGTGGTGGGGACTTGCCCAACATAGGTCATGCTGCAGGGCCAGGGTTAGGACCCAGAATTTGATATTCATTGGACTGGCTATTTTTAAAAATTGAGTTCCTCTTCAGTGGCCAATTGGAGGACTGTTGGACACTCCTGGCTGTAAATCTGTCCACATCTCTGGGGGCTCTTACCCCGGGGGAAGGCTATGATAATAGGTAACAGGTTCAGGGGTCAGTACTATGTAGGGAGTTTTTCCAAAGCCTCCTATAGTCTCTGGACCCCTGTTGTACAGTAGTAGGGTCAGAATTTCATAGAAGGTTATAGTGTCACAGAGCTAGAACGGAAAGGGATTATCTAATCCAACAACCTCAGTTTTCCTGAAGAAATAGAAGCTCAAAGGGGAGTCCCATAGACACAGCTTAGCTTCAAACCCAGGTGGTGAAACTTGGAGTCGGGAACGCCTGAGTTCATATGCCAGCCTCAGACACTCACTAGTTGGGTGATCCCAGATTCTTCATCTCCAAAAAGGGGGTTACAAAGGACCCAAAGGTTTTTAACATCCTTTCTAGTTCCAAATCTCTGAGTCTATAAATATATAAAATCCCAGGCTCTTTTCAATGCCCCATCCTACCTCCCTCATCAAACGAGGCCCTTGTAGTCAGCAGATTCTTCCCTTGTAATAATAGCTGATGTTTATATAGGGCTTCGCATCCATTACCTCATTTCACATCCATTATCTGTCTCATTGGACTGTCACAATAACCTGCCCTGTGAGGGAGGCGAAGGAGGCATCATTATTCTTATCTGACAAATAGAAAAATGATGCTCAGAGAGATGAAGCAAGCTGTCTGAGGTCACACAGCCCGTAAGCTGTAGAAGCAGGATTTCAGTTTGGCCTTTCTAACTACTCCTGGGCCAATGTTCTTTTCACCACACATGGATCATCGTAGCTGTGTCTACTTTCCCAACCCTGAGTCTTGAATTCACAGGCTGGGTCTGAGTCCCGGCTCTGATCCTCCCTGTGTAGCTGTGAGCCAATCACCTGACTTGTCTGCATCTCAATTTCTTCATGTTCGAAATGAGGGTACTTGAGTTAGGTACCCTCTGAGGCCTCTTCCAACTGTAAATTCTATGATTTTATGGCCTATATGACTCAGTGGAGCCTTTAGGAAGGCATGGCAGGAACACTCCAGCAGATTTATTTTGGTGTCAGAGAATGATGGTTCTGTTTCTTTCATTGTAAGTATTTTGAGTCTTGAGATACAGAGCAGAAACATCCTACTGGAAACTGAAAATTAGATAGCAGAGGTTTATGTAAACATTCAGAGCCACATCCCAGTTTCTCCCTAGGGAGTTTGAATGTTGTAACTGATGGTAGAATTGGAAATGTGGCTCTCAGTAGCTCCTCTTCTGCATTTTATAGAAGAATCTCAGGCTGGAAAGGAGTTCTGAGGGCATCTAGTGTGACCTATGCCATAGACAGGCTGAGTACATTGCCCAAAAGTATTCCCTCACCAGCAGCAAGGGACCACAAATAACTTTAGACTTTCTTGGTTCTTTTACATCCTCCCACTGGGCCTAAAGTCACTTCTGATGTCTTCCAAAGAGATTGGAACTAGAAATTATCCTCAATTCAGTTCAATAAAAAATAGTTCAATTTAATGACAGATATTTGAACTCAGGAAGATGAGTCTTCCTGAGTTCAAATATGACTCTAGGCACTTACTAGCTATGTAACCCCGGGCAAGTCACTTAACCCTGTTTGCCTCAGTTTTCTCATCTGTAAAATGAGCTGGAGAAGGAAATGGCAGACCACTCCAGTAGTTTTGCCAGGAAAACTCCAAGATGGGGTCATGAAGACTCAGATACAACTGAAAAATGACTAAACAACATTATGTGCCAGGGACAAAAAAAAAAGTAAGAATAAACACATACAAAAACCAGCCCATGCCTTGGAAGCCATTGCCTAATAAATGCTTGACATTGGTTACTGGAGGGATATAATACACTGATGAGGTAGGGACTAAACAAGGACAAAGAGAGACAAGACAAAGTGTTCTAGTCATATTTGAAGAGGTAGAGGGTGCTAATATCTGGGTAATCAAGGACGGCTGTAAGGAAGAGAAGACATGAGTGAGCTGAGCCTTAAAGGTAAGAATTCTGAAAGACGGAGATGAGTCAGAGCAGGTGGTGCATGTCAAGCACAATAGACAGCTTGCACAAATTAGGATAAAAGATTCAGAATGGAAATGAGCTTTAGGAGTTTAGGCTAGGTGATGCCTAATTTTATATATAGGGAAATGGACACCTGGAAAAAGTGATTTCACCTAGTAAAGTGATGAAAACTTCATCTGAATTCAGGTTTTCTGATATCAAATCTATTTTTCTTAGCCATAAACCAGCTGGCTAACCTATCCTAAAACATACTCACTTTCTATGGAAGACTGAGTTCAGAGAAGTACACGTTCAGTTTTCTTGGACTGCTGAGTGTCTAAAGGGGAGTGATGGTAATAAAGATGGATGTGTAGGTTGGCATCAGATTTTGGAGAGTCTTAAATGTTGGGTTAAGAAGTTCAGATTTCATCCTAGCAGCAGTTGGGGGCCACTGAAGAGTTTTGAGTGCAGAAGTGACCTCTGCCTTAGGACTAGTATTTCAGTAGCTATGTGAAGGATTGGTTGCACAGGGGAAAATAATGGACATGAAGACCAGTAAGGACATTAGTATAAAAATCAAGGCAGGTGAGGATAAGGGCTGGAATCATGATGGTAGTTGTGTCATTGCAGAAAAGGGGTTAAATGCAAGAATTGTGGAGACAGAATTGACAAGACTTAGAAATTAATTGGAATTAGATGGGGGTTGGGGTGAAGAAAATCAAAGATAACTCCAAGGTTAAGAAACTGGGTGCTGGGAGGTTGGGTTACCATCCTAATGGATAGTCTTCGATTTTTGTAGAAAGACAACACAAATAGGGGGTCATCACGGCATTTGGAGATAAGGTTTGGAATCTGCTTTGAAAATTTCAATTGAAAATTGAAAATCTGATTTGAAAATTGACTATTGAAAATAGTCATTTGGAGATGAATAAAAGAACTGTCATGCATAAATAAAGATCTATTTGAGGTTAAAAAAAAAGTCATGGGACTATTAACTGGCTATTCTTCTGAGTCTAACTCCAGGTATGGATAGCAACAAAGGTGGTCTGAGCCTCCAATCCACGATGTCAGTAAACCTGTGAGATACTGGTATGAACTGAGAAAGGTGATCTCATGGGAAGGGTGGGAGAGCAGCTGTTCAGCCTGGGCTGAGGTAGGCTTCTCCTGACTCAGTTTCTCCACTAACACCTCACAGACTTTAAACCTGACTAAATGCAAATTGACAATCTACCCCTACCTGGAACTGACATGAATACAGGGAGATATTGTTTCCCTGCAATGTCCCTACTCTAGTGGCAATTTCCTGTAGTCAAAAGATTTGTAAGCTTAGTACCAGATCTATTAAACTATAGAATGTTGGTAGGGGAACATCTGAGGTCAAGTCTAAAATGAAGCTATTAGGCTTAGGACTTTAGACCAACAACAATAAGTTAAGGTCCTTTAATTCTTAGGAATACTGTGGAGACAATTAGGTCAAGGGCTTAAGAAGTTAGCATACATAGTTATTATTTGTGACTCAGTTGGTTAATGTTAAAAAAAAATCCATTTGTGGTCTTATTGTAAATACTTTAAAAGAAATATCACCTGACCAGAAGTTGGAATTGTGTTATGTGATATGAACTGTGTTAAAAATGAAAAATAAAAAAAAGTTTAATAAATATTTAATGACTGAATGACTATTCAAATACAAAAAAAAAAGTACAAATTTGGGGGCAGAGCCAAGACAGTGGAGTAGAAAGATGCACATACTCTAGCTCTTCCCCCACCACCCATAAAATACCTGTAAAAAAGACTCTTAACAAATTCCAGAGCAGCAGAAGCCACAGAACAATGGAATGGAGGAGATTCCTAGCCCAGGGTGACCTGGAAGGCTGATGGCAAAGGTCTGTTGCATCTGACACAGAGAGGACTACAGCCCTGCCTTGGCTTTGACGCACTGGGAGGAGCAGGGCTAGAATTCCTGGCAGTAGCAGCAGAGGTTCCTAGACCCCCCCCAAACCCACAAATACCAGAGGAAGCTTCAAAGGTCAGTGAGAGGGCTTTTCCACTTCTGTGACAAAGGAGCAGGGTCATCCCCTAGCCCCAGCCCCAGGCAGCAGCAGCTGTGTGGCCTCAGCAGGCACTGTTGGAGCCTTAGTGTAAAGTCCCTGGGGGAACTGAGCACCTGATCTGATCCTCAGGTATGAGCCCATCCAGGTAAACTCTTCTCCCTGGATTGTGCCACCTTGGAAGAACTGAGAACTTACAGGTAGGTCCCCAGAGTATACCCTACTCTTGACAAAGGACCCAAAAGTCAAGTAACTGGTTGGGAAAATGCCCCAAAAAGGGAAAAAAAATAAGACTATAGAAGGTTACTTTCTTGGTGAACAGGTATTCTCTCTCATCCTTTCGATGAAGAAGACATAAAAGTCAAGGCTTCTGCATCCAAAACTTCCAAAATAAGTATGCAATGGTCCTAGGTCATGGAAGAGCTCAAAAAGGACTTTGAAAATCAAGTAAGAGAGGTGAAGGAAAAATTGGGAAGAGAAATGAAGACGATGCAAGAAAATTATGAAAAGTGAGTTAACATCTTGTAAAGAAGACCCAAAAAAATGCTGAAGAAAATAACACCTTGAAAAATAGGGTAACTCAATTGGCAAAAGAGGTTCAAAAAGCCAATGAAGAGAAGGCTTTAAAAAAACAGAATTAACTAAATAGAAATGGAGTTTCAAAACTCACTGAAGAAAATAGTTCTTTCAAAATTAGAATGGAGCAGATGAAAGCTAATGACTATACGATAAACCAAGAAGTTACAAAACAAAACCAAAAGAATGAAAAAATAGAAGATAATGTAAAACATCTCATTGGAAAAACAACTGACCTAGAAAATAGATCCAGGGATCTATTTTTAGATAGATCTATTTTAGATCTATCTTTTTTTAGATATTATGGGAATAATATTAAAATTAAAAATTATGGGAATACCTGAAAACCATGATCAAAAAAAGAGCCTAGACATCATCTTTCAGGAAATTATCAAGGAAAACTGCTCCGATATTCTAGAACCAGAGGGTAAAATAAATATTGAAAGAATCCACCAATCACCTCCTGAAAGAAATCCAAAAAAAGAAACTCCTGGGAACATTGTGGCCAAATTCCAGAGTTCCCAGGTCAAGGAGAAAATATTGCAAGCAGCTAGAAAGAAACAATTCAAGTATTGTGGAAATACAATCAGGATAACACAAGATCTGGCAGTGTCTACATTAAGGGAAAGGGCTTGGAAGATGATATTCCAGAAGTCAAAGGAATTAGGATTAAAACTAAGAATCCCTTACCCAGAAAAACTGAATACAATACTTCAGAGGGGAAAATGGTCATTCAACGAAATAGAGGACTTTCAAGCATTCTTGATAAAAAGACTAAAGATGAAAAGAAAATTTGACTTTCAGACACAAGAATCAAGAGAAGCATGAAAAGGTAAACCAGAAAGAGAAATCACAAGTGACTTACTAAAGTTTAACTGTGTATATTCCGAAATGGAAAGATAACATTTGTAACTCTTGAAACTTTTCTCAGTACCTAGGTAGTTGGAGGGATTTTACACACACACACACACACACACACACACACACACACACACACAAACACACACACACAGAGCACAGGGTGAGTTGAAATAGGAAGGGAATCATATCTAAAAAAATAAAATTAAGGGGTGAGAGAGGAACATATTGGGAGGAGAAAGGGAAAATGGAATGTGGCAAATTATCTCTCATAGAAGAGACAAGAAAAATCTTTTCCAATGCAAGGGAAAAGTGGGGAGAGGGAAAAAGTGAACCTTACTCTCATCACATTTGGCTCAAGGAAGGAATAGCATGCACACTCAATTTGGTATGAAAATCTATCTTACACTACAGGAAAGTAGGGGAGAAAGGGATAAACAGGGTGAGGGGAATGATGGAAGGGAGGGCAAATGGAAGGAGGGAGCAGTTAGAAGAAAACACTCCTCAGGAGAGATAAGGTCAAAAGAGAGAATAGAAGAAATTGGGGGCAGGATAGGATGGAAAGAAATGTAGTCTTATACAACATGACTATTATGGAAGTCATTCGCAAAACTACACATATATAACCTATATTGTATTGCTTCCATTCTCAGTGGGGATGGATGGGGAAGGAGGAAGGAAGAGAAGTTGGAACTCAAAGTTTTAGGAACAAATGTTGAGAATTGTTTTTGTGTACAACTGAGAAATAAGAAATACATGTAATGGTGTATAGAAATTTATCTTACCCTACAGGACAAGAGAGAAGAAAATGGGGATAAGGGAAGGGAGGGGTGTTAGTAGGGAGGGTAGGTTGGGGAAGGGGCAATCAGAATGCAAGGCATTTGGGGGTGGGGGGATGGGAGAGATGGGGAGAAAATTTGGAACCCAAAATTTTGTGGAAATGAATGTTGAAAACTTAAAAAAACAGTACAAATTTGTAATAAGTCATTTCAGCAAGATTGACAGAGTTTTAGCAGGGCTCAGCAGCTGGGTAGTTGGGGTGGAAAAGGAAGATGGTGGAGGTAATCGCAAGACATAAATGACAAGAGGCTGTTAGAGTCCATGGTGAAGGTCTATACTTTGTCACCCTGGTTAGCTGTAGGGTCAAGACTGTGAAGGGAAGAAAGAGAAATGAGGACAAGAGTGGAGGACTTGGAGAATAGAGAGGCAAGAAGAGACTAGAACTGGGGTGAGTAAAAAGATTATATTTAAGAAGAGTGAGGTAGACACTACTAGGGCTGTATCCCAAAGAGATCACAAAAATGGGAAAAGGACCCACATGTACAAAAATGTACATGTAAATTCCAGTTCTTTTTGTGCGGTCCAAGAACTGGAAACTGAGGGGTTACCCATCAATTGGGATGAACAAGTTGTGGTATATGAATGCAATGGAATACTATTGTGCTATAAGAAATGATAAACAGGAAGACTTCAGAAAAATCTCGAAAGACTTATATGAACTGATGCTGAGTGAAGCAAGCAGAACCAGGAGAACACAGTTCACAGAAACAGCCACAGTGTGCACTGACTGATTTTTTTGATAGACTTAGCCCTTCTCAGCAATGCAAGTATCTAAAACAGTTCCAAAGGACTCATGATGGAAAATGCCATCCACATCCAAAGAAAGAACTATAGCATCTGAATGCAGAGCAAAGTAGACTATTTTCTTTTTTTGTTGTGTTTTCTTTCTCATGGTTCCTCCCATTTGTTCTAATTCTTCTCTGCAACATGACTAATGTGAAAATATGTTTAGTGGGAATGTAAATGTAGAGCCTATATCAGTTTGCATGCCATCTTGGGGAGGGGGAGAAAATTTGAAACTTATGAAAGTGAATGTTGAAAACTAAAAATAAATTAACTTAAAAAAAGAAAGAAAAAGAAGAGCAAGGTAGAAGGAGAAATGGAATATAATCAAAGAGAAGGACTCAGACTTAAGGGCCCTAGAGGTGTAACTACCCCTTGTGGGTGGGTGAGGTAAGGAGCCATTTATTTAACAAGAGTTTATTAAGTAAATAATTATATTTATTAAACTATTAAATACCTAGACTTAATCAAGCACTGTGCTAAGTGCTAACTATACAAAGATGAAATGGAAAGTAGTTATTGCCCTCCAGGAGCTTCTAGTCTACTGGAGATGGAGGTTAAGAGTGATGCTCTGTGAGGCCAAAAGTGTTAGAAGGGATATCTACATGAATAGGTCCAAGTAGGGACTTTTTCATTCTTTGCATTTATATCCTCAATATCTAGCACTATACTTGATATATAATAGTTACTTAATAAACGTTTGTGTTTTGCATATTGAAGTTTCCAAGGATGAGTGAAGGAATGAGGTGGAAAAAGAAGATTGTAAACCAGGTACAAACTCCTTAAGAAGGGAAGGGGAGTGGCCTGGAGACTTGTGGCAGCATTAAGTTTCTGGAAAGGATGATGTAGGCAGATTGAGAGAACTTTAATAGAAGAGGGGGTACAGAGGGATAGGAGCATTTAGGGAAGGGCTAGGAGGAATCTACTGATTCCTCTTTCTGGTCCAGTATACTGAAGAGAGTGCTAGCTTTTGGAAGTATGAAAAGGAAAAAGAGTGGAAAGACAGGGCTGGGATTCCAGAGGTTGCTGCAGAGGAAGATGAAGAGAGAGAGGAAGAGGGTGTGGCTGAGCTGGAGAGGATAATTGGATCTCAAATACAGAGCTAGAAAGGGCCTAAGAAGTCATCTACTCCAACACTCTAATTTTACAGATGAGGAAACCGAGGCACAGAAGGATGAAATGCTTTGCCCAAGATCTCACACCACTATACCAAGCTGTTTCTCAAGATGGACAGGGATGGTGGAGACGGCTGGACCTGGAAAGAGGACAGACCTGAGTTCAGACCTCAGACAATTACTGAAGATATATAACTATGGGCACCTCCCCTATGCCCTCTGAGCCCCAGTTTTTGCATTTACTAAACAAGGAGGCTAGAACTGATGTTGTCTAAGGTCCCCCACTGCTCTGACATTCTGTGATTCTGTGAATCAAGGGCAAAGTGTTCTTCATCCTCTGAGTATCAGACAGTGACTTCTTTGAGAGAACTAAGTACAATACAAGGTCCATAGGCAGATCTTTTGGCTCGAAACACCAACATCTGGAGCCAAGCAGTCTCCAAGAGTAGAGCTCTCTAAATGACTATCAGACTGTATATGCAGCTACTACAGACTAGCCTTTGTCTGGAATTCAGAGCCAAACACCAGGGGTCAAGCTGCCCCAGAACTTCCTTCCCCACATTTAGGACTTGTCAAATGTCCAGCAAAGGCCTTGATTCACACTTTGACTGGTCATCGTGTGAACTCATCAGGAGTGTGAACAATCTGCAAAACAAGGTAGCTGAGCTGTGGGGGCGGGGAGACAGCAGCCGATGCCAATAATCTCAAGAAGGGGACAGACCCCTTTCTCATTTGGAGAATGCCTGCAGGTATAGAGAGAGAGGGAGAGGGAGAGAGAGAGGAACAGAGAGAGAGAGACAGAGACACAGAGACAGACAGACACACTCACTGGACTTGTCTTTTTGGTTGGTCACTCACTTATCCTGTGATAATGCAGCTGTGTTTGGAAGAAGGGCAAACAGGAAAGCCAGGTGAGACATTTTTTTTCAAGCAGTAAAATGTGTGGGCTTTGGTGCTCCTGGATGAGTTTATTACTCTGATTCTGGATCTCCTTAAGTTGTATGGGCCCTCCCTGGGGAAGTCTTATGCATAGGAATGTGCTATGAACTGCCTGAGATTGACCCAGAAGGGTTTTTTGCCAATAATTCTGTTCAATCCAATTCAACGCTCCGTGTGCATTCATCACTCTTCTAAACTGTGGAGATAGAAAGACAAAAAAAAACCCCAATCTCTACCCTCCAGATCTTCCCTTTACCTTCAAGGAGACAATATGGATATAGATAAATAAATGCAAACTAATTATTTGGGGACACACACACACACACACACACACACACACACACACACACACACACCAAACCAGAGAATGCATCAGAATCATAGCCTATCCCAGTGAGAAAACTCCCTCTCCCAAGGAAGACCATTTACTCTATAATTTACAGTTTTAGAGAGCTGCATGAGGTCAGGAGTGTGCTGGAGCCAGCTCAAACTTCAAACGGGAAGTGGAAAATTAGGGTAATTATCTAGAGGGGTTTGAGCCTAGTTGATCTATCTGGCTGTCTGCATGGACCAGATTACCTAGAAAACTGATCTGCTCTCCATCTTATTTTGTGTGCCCAATGACCAAAAATAACTAAGCCTCAAGAATTACCAATGCTCAGTCCACAGCAAATAATTGTGTTTTGAGTGCCTATGGCCTGTGGTTGTCTGGTGCTACACTAAGAACTTCAGAGCTAAAAATGACAGAAATACTCCCCACACACACACTCTCATCTTCTTCAGTTACAGGGTTTCTTTTTAAGTGTTAATTATTTTTCAAGCACGTCTGACTCTTCATTTGGGGTTTTCTTGGCAAAGATACTGGAGTTGTTGGCCATTTCCTTCTCCAGCTCATTGTACAGATGAAGGAACTGAGGCAAACAGGGTTAAGTGCTAGCTAGCAAATTGGAATTGCACTCTGATTTTCTTGCCTCCAGGAAGACACTCTATCTATCTGTACCACCCAATTAGTGAGATAATAAAGTCCTTTTTCCTTTCTTGGGGTGGGATTACTTCTTTAATCTCCTTTCCCTAAGCTGAGACTTCCTTCAGGTACTTCAATTAATTTCATTTCAATTCAAATTCATAAGCATTTATCGAGAGACTTTTATATGCAAGATAATATATTTGGTGCCAAGGATCCAAAGAGGGGAAAAAGACATAGCCTTTGCCCTCAAGTAGTTTATAATCTAATCCATAATCTAATGATGAAGAGGGATATATTCTGCATATAAATACATGTATAACAGCAGCTTCAAAAAGCACCCTTTCCTATGAAGATTGTATATATCCTGGTACTGTATCTTTATGAGGCAATGGAAACTTGAACTGATAGTTTAATTATCATTTTATGATAAATCTATGAGGGGATAGAATTGAACTGTTCTAGAAATATTGTTAACTGCGATGGTTGAAGAGATGACTGAGAAAAAGAACTGAGACTAGGATTAACCTTCATTTTGAGAAGAAATAAAAGGATAATTCTTGGGAGAAGACTTTCATTGGTATATTGAGAGAACTGAATGGTGGCACTGTTTAAAGAAATCAGGAGTTAGAATGATGGTTGGAAGTGACTTTGACAATGCTCTTTCTTACAGTTGATATATTACAAATAATTATTTCTCAGTTTTATTGTTACACAGTAAGTAAATGGCATAGCCAGTAATATTGATGTTTATTTATACCTGTTTGAGTTTAAACCTAAATAAACATTTGAATTTAAATTAAAATTTGGATGTTTGCTATAGAAAAAGCGATGACTAAACATGTATGGTGAAAAAAATTCCCTGAGGTCTATCAAATAATAGTTAATATACTGAGAAGAGGGACTCAGAGTTAATTGTCTAATGAGAAAGATATTGAAATTAACAATGCACATGGAAATATCAGAACAAACTCCTATATTCCTTTTTTGTATTTAAATTTTTTAAGTTTTCAACATTCATTTCCACAAAATTTTGAGTTCCAAATTTTCTCCCCATTCTCCCCTCCCACTACCCCAGAACACCAAGCATTCTAATTGCCCCTATCACCAATCTGCCCTTCCTTCTAACATCCCTCCCTTCCCTTATCCCCAATTTCTCTTTTGTCCTGTAGGGCAAGAAAACTTTCTATACCTCATTACTTGTATTTCTTATTTCCTAGTTGTATGCAAGAACAATACTCAACAGTTTTTCCTAAAACTTTGAGTTCCAATTTCTCTTCCTCCCTCCCTCTCCACCCATCCCCATTGGGAAGGCAAGCAATTCAATATAGGCCATATCTGAGTAGTTTTGCAAATGACCTCCATAATAGGCATGTTGTGAAAGACTAACTATATTTCCCTCCATCCTATCCTGCCCCCCATTTCTTCTATTCTCTCTTTTGATCCTGTCCCTCCCCAAGAATGTTGACTTCTAATTGCTCCCTCCTCCCACTGCCCCTCTCTTCCATCATCCCCCCTACCCTGCTTATCCCCTTCCCCCCCACTTTCCTCTATTGTTAGACAGGTTTTCATACCAAAATGAGTGTGCATTTTATTCCTTCCTTTAGTCGAATGTGATGAGAGTAAGCTTCATGTTTTTACTCTCACCTCCCCCCTTTTTCCCTCCACTGAAAAGTCTTTTACTTGCCTCTTTTATGAGAGATAATTTGCCCCATTCCATTTCTCCTCCCAATATATTTCTCTCTCACTCCTTAATGTCATTTTTTAAGATATGATCTCATCCTATTCAATTAACCCTGTGCTTTCAGTCTGTGTATGTGTGTGTGTATAATCCCACCAACTACCCAGATACTGAAAAAAGTTTCAAGAGTTACAAATATTGTCTTTCCATGTAGGAATGTAAACAGTTCAACTTTGGTAAGTCTCTTTTGCTGTTTACCTTTTCATGCTTCTCTTGATTCTTGTGTTTAAAAGTCAAATTTTCTTTTCAGCTCTGGTCTTTTCATCAAGAATGCTTGAAAGTCCTCTATTTCATTGAAAGACCATTTTTTCCCTTGAAGTATTATATTCAGTTTTGTTGGGTAAGTGATTCTTGGTTTTACTCCTAGTTCCTTTGACTTCTGGAATATCCTATTCCATGCCCTTCAATCCCTTAATGTAGAAGCTGCTAGATCTTGTGTTATCCTGATTGTATTTCCACAATACTGGAATTGTTTCTTTCTAGCTGCTTGCAATATTTTCTCCTTGACCTAGGAACTCTGGAATTTGGCCACAATGCTCCTAGGAGTTTCTTTTTTGGATCTCTTTCTGGCGGTGATCAGTGGATTCCTTCAATACTTATTTTCCCTCTGGTTCTAGAATCTCAGGGCAGTTTTCCTTGATAATTTCCTGAAAGATGATGTCTAGGCTCTTTTTTTGATCATGGCTTTCAGGTAGTCCCATAATTTTTAAATTGTCTCTCCTGGATCTATTTTCCAGGTCAGTTGTTTTTCCAATGAGATATTTGACATTATCTTCCATTTTTTCATTCTTTTGGTTTTGTTTTGTAACTTCTTGGTTTCTCAGAAAGTCATTAGCCTCCATCTGTTCCGTTCTAATTTTGAAAGAACTATTTTCTTCAATGAGCTTGTGAACCTCCTTTTCCATTTACCTAATTCTGCTTTTTAAAGCCTTCTTCTCCTCATTGGCTTTTTGAACCTCTTTTGCCAATTGAGTTAGCCTATTTTTCAAGGTGTTATTTTCTTTCTTTCTTTTTTTTTTTTTTTAGGTCTCCCTTAGCAAGGTGTTGACCTGCTTTTCATGCTTTTCTTGCATCCCCCTCATTTCTCTTCCCAATTTTTCCTCCACCTCTCTTACTTGATTTTCAAAATCCTTTTTGAGCTCCTCCATGGCCTGAGCCCACTGAATATTTATTTTGGATATTTGGGATACAGAAGCCTTGACTTTTATGTCTTTCTCTGATGGTAAACATTGCTCTTCCTCATCTGAAAGGATGAGAGAAGATATCTGTTCACCAAGAAAGTAACCTTCTATAGTCTTATTTTTTTCCCCTTTTTTGGACATTTTCCCAACCAGTCACTCATCTTTTGGGTCCTTCGTCAACAGTAGGGTATGCTCTGGGAATCTCTAAGATCTCAGTTCCTCCAAGGTGGCACATTCAAGTGTGTACAGGGTCTGGGAGCAGGAAGAGATTTTTGTTCTCAGAATCTTAGCAAAGTTTCCTCTCCACAGCCACCTGGCCTCCAGTTCCACCAAGTCATCCCTGGGGGCTGAGATTCAGATAAGCTGTGGGGGCAAGGCAGCCATTCAGTGTGAGATAAAGATCAGCTCCCTCAGGGCCTACACAGGGCTGAGGTAATAATCAGCTCCTTAGTGCTCCCAGGGGTTTTTACCATCCAATGATGGATGCAGGCTGCTGTAGGGGCTGTGGTGGGAACTGCTGCTGCCTGCCTGATTTGGCCTCTGTGGTTGCTGCCTCAGTCCAGAGCCATGGGAAGGCCCTTCTCCCTTCCTGGTCAGCTGAAAAAATCCTGTCACTGATCTTTGGCACCTGTGGGTTATGGGATCTGTGAACCTGCTGTTCCTACAACTGGAGATTCCACCCCAGAGGTGTCCTCTTCCCAGAGCCATGCTACGGCCAAGGCTGGGCTGGGCTCCGCTCTGTGTCCAGTGCAACTGACGTTTCCACTGGGTCTTTCAGGTCATCCTGGGCTGGAAATCTCCTCCACTCTGTTGTTCTCCACTTCTGCTGCTCCAAAATTTGTTGAGAGTCCCTCTCTACAGGTATTTTATGGGCTGTGTCACAAACTCCTGTATTCCTAAGGATGAGGATGAATAAATACAATGAGTTAGTAGCAAGTTTAGAGAAAGGTGTGAGCATCCTACCTAGACCTAGACTCTACCTGGGGAGTGTTGACCCAACCATGACAGTGTGATGGAGCAAATGAGAGACTGGAAAAATGCAACGAGCAATTTAAGGAAAGAAACAATCACCTTCATCTGAGATGAGGTGGAAGGATTTGGGGAAACTAAATGATGAGGGATTTACAGAGATGAATGTGGGAGTTTTGTGGCAAAGAGATGATCTATTCTATATCAAGTCCAGAGAAGTTCATGATGATTAATAATGACAAAAAGCTGTCATTTTATCTGTCTTGCAATACTCCACAGAACATTTAAATATGAAAAATAATAGCAGAATAGTCACTTGTCCCAGGACTGTTTCTATATGAATTCCATTGAACAAGTTGAGAATACTTTTTCAGTAACAATAATTCTATTTTTATAATTCTCCCAACAATCCTGTGAAGTAGGTCTTATTATCAATGACTTATTGTTGCTAATGGAAAATTACAGTAAAAAATATAAAGGGAATTTATAACAGTGGGATTTTTTGATCTAGACCAGTAATATTATCATAGTATGGTATTATTCTCTAAGTTAATAAGCTTATTTTATCAATGCATATTGACAACTGCTCCACCATTAATAGCCTTAACTTACCCAAGACACAAACATGTTCAATGAATTGCTCAGTTATACTCTTGGGTGATGGTCAGGAGTGGAGACCTGAACCCAGGTCTTCCTGCCTCCAAAGCCAGCTGTCTCCACTCTATGATGCATGCATGCTTCTTCCCCATTTTATTTTTAAGAGGCATTTGTGAAGCATAGTCAAATAATGACCCTCAAAGTCACATGACAGAGGTTCTCTCCTGTTGGCTTGGACCATTTCTCCAATCGGACAAAAGACCATTTAAGTCTCAGTTCTTGCCCATAGGTGACCAATGAGTTTGTGAATGTTGATTGCGTCAACTTTTATTCTCAAGGAAAGGTTTGACTTATCTCATGGTTGCATGTGCAAAAGCCAAGAGAAAAGAGAAGGTAAAATAGGAAAGTAGTCCAGTTTGGCCAAAAACAGAATTTGCAAAGGGGAGTGTCATCTCTCCTTCTGTCGTTGATTTACTGTGACAATCTGTGGCATCATTTGTGTCTCAGTGGTTCCTCCAGGGATACAGCTTCCTTTGGCCTACTATTTATCTCCATATCCATAGTAACTACTGCAAAATGTGTGATGTCCATTTGGAGTCAGAGTTTAAATCCAGGGTTTAATTCCCAGTTCTTATAGTATTGTATTCATGACTTGTGACTTTGAACAAATCCCTTAACTTCTCTGGGAATCAATTCCTCTTCTGTAAAATGAAAAAGATTGGATTCTTATCCAATCTTATCAAATAAAAAAAGAATGTGGACTCTAAATTCCCTCCATCTCAAAATCTTCTCACTCCTGGTAGCCAAAATTCAGAATCTTAAGTGTCTCTATTTTTGTTCTTGTGGACCATTTGCTGTTCTATTGCCAGCCCCAAATCTCACCTTTCCCCAGTCTTAGGCAAGGACAGCAAGGGACATGTGCTTGCCATTATTCTGATTTCCTTGATGAATTACTGGAGTCCTTAGGGTAGATGTTTTTCACCTGAAGACCATGAATAGATAGACAGATGGATAACCATATTTCAATACAATTGCTTTCCTTTGTAGTCCGACATATTTTAATTTATACATTCAAAAACATTATTCTGAAAAAGGTACCATAAGCTACATTAGATTATGAAAAACAATCTATAATACAAAAAAAGGTTGAGGACCCTTGCCTTAGGGTAATTTTAGACTTCAAGACCAGGGAGAGGTTGCAACCAGACCTAAATGAATCTTTGAGAGTTGAATGAATGTCCAAGCTAGAATGTCCATTGAAACTTCTCAGTCCTAATCCGAAAATTTTGCAGAGTTCTCAACATTCCACAGTCCCTATTGTTTCATATCATGATTCTTTGCCTTCCCTCACCTGAATCATCTCTTCTGTCAGGGTTATGCTTATTGGGAGAATTTTCAATAACTATCCAGGAAGCTCCATGCCTTTGTACCCTCTTGGAGTGATATCTCCAAGGGATAGCTCTTGGAGACTTATTTTCAGAAAGATGCTGCTTTTTGAGCCTCTGTTGGGAGAAGAACATGGTACAGTGGAAAGATTATGAGATTTTAAGACATGAGACCTGGGTCTTAATTAATAAATTCTGCAGTTTGTGAGTTGTGTGACCATAGACAAGAGAACCTCAGTTTTATCTGAAAAATTGAGATGACATCCTGGAGGGGAGTCTCAAAGATCAAATATTAGTTCACATTTCTACAGACTTTCACAAGTGATATTCTGCAGGTGAGCATATCTTTACTGTTACACAATTGACTCAAAAGTGTAGAGAGTACAAAATCCCACTTGCTTATTGTTTGTCAAATGCGTTTTTTAAAAGCTTGTAGTTCAATAGAGCAAATACAAACTGTCCTCCAGTGGGGGTGTCCCATGCATTTCTCAACATCATGTCAGATTCCCTGAAAGTCATTCACATGCATAAAACACACACACACACACGTGCCAAAAGTGTTCATTGCTGTCATGGAGGAAAGTCAGGATAGAGAACTAATCAATGAAGGCTTCCCTATGATTGGTTAGGTCCTCCAATTAGGTTGTGCTGATTACACTGGAATATTTCAGACCTTCCAAATGAGATCTGCTATCACTTGAGAGAATTTGGTTTGATGATCCACACAGGAAAAATCAAGTGGCTGAAAGATGCCTATTGTCCAAACTGTCACACATAATTGAATGGGCAGTTTATAGAGGTTATACACCAATATGTCAGGAATATGTTCAAATGGACAGAGTTGGATACAGAATTAATAAGGAGGAGGAAAATGGTCCAGATGGACTTTCAGGAAATTGCAGAACTCCTTTAATAACCTCAAGCTTCTCCTAGAAACACAATCTATCTTTTAAAATAATACCAATATTCTTCCTGTAAGTTTTGAAACACTGTGATCTCTGAGGAGGAGGAGGAGGAGGAGGAGAATTAACCCCTCAATGGAGAGGGACAAGGTTGGTGTGAGCAGCACCCAACACAATGCAAACCAGGAATTTTGCAGGCACAGCAGAGGAGAGGATGCCATTAAAGTGATATATAATTGAGAGAAAGATGACATGCTTAATCATGAGAGGGAGGAGTAATTGATGAACAATCCACATATTAACATTCAAGTGGTACCCCTTGTGGTGAATTTATGGAAGGCCATTAAAGAGTCATGTAAGACTGGTAACCATCAATGGGTTTGACCTGCATTGTTGAATGTGAGAGCATAGATCCATTAGATAATCTGAATATTTAATATTGGACTATGTTAAATATTTAACAAAGTATTTTCCTCACAACCCCATGAGGTTGGTCATATAAATACAGTTGTTTCCACTTGACAGATGAGGAAACTGAGGCTAAGGGAGGTCAAGTCAATGGCAATATAGTACAGTGGGGAAAGTGCTAAATTTGGAGTCAGAAGACCTAAGTTCTCTTTCCAGTTCTGCTACTACTTAACCTCACTGTCTCCCAGTTTCTGCATCTGTAAAATGAGAAGGTTGGACCAAATGGTCTCCAACGTCCTTTCTAGCTCTTGATGTATGATGTGAATTGGTTTGCCCATGAACACACAGTAAATATCAGGGTAAGGATCTGAACCCAGATCTGCTCCTGACTCCCAGTCCAGTGCCCTCTCCAATACACCTCACTACCGAGCTTTACAAGCTGTGCAATACTACCCAAATGTGAGTTAGTGTTGTCATTTTCTTGTTAAGTCTTTCCTTGCGCAGTCAATTTCTTGTATCAGGATTACCCTACTGTATTCACTGGCCACTGGGGGTTCTTCATTCATTTCTATCATTTTCCTTTGATGAGTTTTCTAAGCTGCTGACTGGGGCTTGTCATAAGAGACATGTTAGTCCAAGTTCTGGTAAAAATTTGCTTTCATAAATACTGAAGCAGGGTCTTTTCTGTGGTCAGCATGTTTCACCTATCTTGAGGACTACCTGTTACCCCTCTAACATCTCATTCTTTGCTCAAGTCTACCACCTAAGTGCTTCTCTTCAATGTAGAAATTTCCAACCAGTCTTGGCTCATGCTGTTCATAATTGAGGGCATTTCCAGCATTGTAGATGGCACCTGTCCACCTGTCTTACTCAGAAGGCCATGAGGGTTCAAAGGACCTGTGGTGAGGAAGGAACCCAACCTAGAGATTGTCAGGATTTAAAAAGGTTCAAAGAATTATTGAATTCTTAGGACCTTTGACTGTTCTACTCTATTTTTAGCATCAATTCAGTAATTCAAACTATAGGGTTGTTTATAAAGCACCTACTATGTGCAGGGCTATGTCTTAGGTGGTGAGACTCCAACACTAAAAAAAAATCAGTCTTTACATTATTGGGAGAATGACATTTAGGGAGAAGGGACATGAGACATACACAGATAAGCACAATATGATATGAAATGTGATGAATGCAAAGGAGAGATCCACACAAAATTATCTAAGAAAATCTGAGGCATGAAGTGACTAGTCCCAATATTAGAAGGCTTGATGGTAAAGGAGAAAGGAGATGGCAGATGATTGGTGCAGAATGAGGCTTACATTTTAAGACATCAGCAATGTGTTAATTAATTTTGTTCTACTTTAAGAAAAAAAGGTTTTTGGGGGGTGGGAGGAAGAAGGAATGTTATAACCACAATATCAATAAAGAACATTTTAAGGGAGGAGGAGAAGAAAATCTGAAGTAGAGAGAATACTTTCACCTTAGGAAGACAGAGAACATTCTTGAGGAGAGATCCCCAGAGTGGAATTTTCAAAGAAAATCCAGAAAAGCAAAAAGGAGGGAGTGTATTCCAGACACAGGGTTGTGCTTGCCCTTACATCAGGGAGATGATGACACACTTGTAGTTGGCTTTGATTTGAGTGAGCGAGGGCTGTACAAGGTCACCAGCCTCACTTTCTTCTCCTGAGCCAGCTGGATCCAGTGGCCAGATATTAATCAGGACGACTGGAGATGGCCTAGGATGCAGTGGGAGACCTTGTCCCTTTTGGGCTAAGGTATTTTCAGATTCTCACTTCTTTAAGAAATGAGTCAAGGGATGGACCCTTTAATAAAATAAATAAATAAAAATTAAACTGGGAAGGAGAGACCCTCAGGGTTGCTGGCCAAGAGAAACAGTTACTATTTACTATTTCCAGAGTATATGGAGGTGGAAGAAGTTCTGTTGAATGAGAGAACAAGGTAATGTTCCAGTTTGGCTGGAGAGTAAAAGGCATGAATTGGTGAGTAGTAAAGTCAGACTGAAGCCAAACTGGGGAGGGGTCTTAAAGCCCAGATTATTTTATTTTGTATATGCAAGAAGGATTTCTTGAAGGTTTTTTTAGTAAGGAAGTAACCTGATGATACCTGTTGATTTTGACAGCTGAGCAAATAATACATCATAGAAGGGAGAAACTCATTAATTTCTGCCTCATGTAGATTACAATATCTAGGAGGGCTGATACGATGCCTTATTTTGTCCCCTGGCAATCTTCTTGCCAACTTCCTTGCTACCACATGCGTACCCTCAGCCCCACCTCCTCAGTTTTCCAAAGCTGGAACCGTAATCAAAGTAATGTTGCTGTTGCCACTGAAAAAGACATGTTAATCTCTACCTTATGCCTCCATTCTCCATCCTTATAACTTTCCAAACCAAAAGGACACCACAGCCCTAAATATGCTGTCTCCCTCTATTAGAACGTTGAGGACAAGAACTCTCCTTGCTTTTTTGTTTGTATCTTGAATGCTTGGCACATAATAAGCACTTAAAATGCATTTTCATTCATTCATTTCTTGGCTGAGTTGACTAGAATTGTACTGGGGGAGGGTAGCTCCATATTCTTATTGCTGGAGATTAGGGTGGGGAAACAGTGATTCAAGGATTTCTCAATCCCAGAAACTCCACATCTGCTTTGGTGTGTTTCTTTCAGATGCTAGGGAAAGTCAGAATTTGAGTAATTTTATCACAGCCACTGGTCCAAGCCTTGATTGCCAGAACTACTGGGATTTAGACTGCAGTGTTCACCTGGGCTCTATCGGGGAGCAAGAAGATACTCTTCATCAGGCACTTTTCCAACTTCAACCCAGAATTCCCTTTGGTTCAGTCTTGTGTTGGGACCAGTTTGAATTTTTATGGGGCTCGCAGTGATCCGAAGCTGCAACAACCAAGTCTTCTTCCAAAGAATTCCACCTTTCTTCCCAGTTCCTCTCTCCATGGATTGTCATGAAGCAGAACTGTTTCTTCCTTCATCCATGATCATTTCTCCTGGAATTTTCCCATCAAATGGCGTATGTTCAGATATAGGTTTTCTTGTATTAAGCCACATAAGTATGATTTCCATCACTGATGCCCAGCTTTGTTCTTAAATCCTTCCCTGAATCTCTAGATGATATGCCTCCAGTCCCTGGGGACTTGGTCCCCACTTGTTTCATTTTTAGTTATCTTGATTAGGTAATGAGTATATACATATGTTTGTGCACACACACATCTGCACAAATAGATGTGTGCACACACATCTATATATACGTATATGTGCATATATACACACACATATACATATATGTATCTGTCTGCATAGGTGCGTTAATGTGTCTATCTAGTCACTGTATATAGCCCTGGAAGACATGCAGTCATTTTGCTATCTACCCTTACACTGAAAGGGAGGCAGCTAGGTGGTATGGGGAAGGGGGGATAAGCACTGTTGTTAAAGTCTTTATATATTACTTATTTGACCTCTTGCATTTGGGAAGAGCACTGGACTTGGAGTCAAGAAGACCTGAGTTCAAATCCCACTGCAGACATTTATCAGCTCCATAAATCTGGGTAAGTAATTTAACCTCTCTCAGCTCCAGTTTCCTCATCTTTTAAAAGAGAATAATAGCAGCACATACTTCCTAGCATAGTGGTAAGGATCAAATGATATATAATGTATGTATAATTCTTTCCAAACCTTAAAATCTTTATAAATGCTAGTTATTATTACCACATGTTTATACCCCTCCTTGTCTACTAGCTTCTGGAAAGAGCATGTGAATGGACCACCCTAAGGATCAACTTTTTCCCTGCTTGTGACTCACCCACCCTCAAGCTAATACTTTTTTCCTTGGTCTACTATTCCCCTTAATGTGGAATATAAGCTCCTTGAGGGCAGGCACTATCTCACTTTGTATTTGTATTGCTGGTGCTTAGTATGGTATCTGGCAATACGTTGTGTTGGTCATCTTTGAAGAGGACCAGTGACATCATGGATGATATCTTGACTCCTGTGTGAATTGGATTTAGGGGAGGCAGTTGCACAAAGTCATCAGCCTCACTCTCTCTTTCTGAGTCGTCCATGTTCAGTGACAAGACAAAACTGAGAAAGACTAATGAGAGTCCAGAACGCAGCAGATGACCTTGATGTCTTTGATGTCTAACCACACTCCGATGCTCCACATCAGCTGCTTCAGCTGCCTTCATGGGCATTGTTCTCATCCACCCATTCTGCCAGGGGAAGTCTTCACATGCTTGAGGTAGACACCCACCCCTATACCACCCCCTGGAATTCACCAACTGGTTTGAGCCCTGTTAGTTAATCTGGTTTGGCCCATCTGACGAGATGGTTTACTAGGCTGTGGCCCTTGTGCATGCTACAGCTTCTTAGAGCCACAGGTGAGAGTCGGGTAAAGATGGACACCAAAGGTGGATAAGCAGCCCTCACACTAGAGGTGCTAGTCTCCTTACAGCCCAATATGCTTGTCATATCAAGTAGGCACTTGATAAATGTTTCTTGATTGACTGCTTCTTCAGGAATCTCCTTTACTCCTAGTACTAGAATGAAATAATGAAAATATATTTATTAAGTATCTACTTATGGGTCAAATACAGGGTATGTGAGAAAAGAAGGCAATCTGTGCTATAAGAAAGCCTACATTTGGGGGGAGGAGTCAAGATGGCGGAGTAGAAAGATTCACATTTGCTAGCTCCGAACCCAAAGCCCATAAATTACCTATAAAAAGAACTCCCAGCAGGTTCCGGAGCAGTGGAAGCCACACAGCAACAGAGTGGAGGAGATTTCTGTTCCAGAGAGCCCTGAAAAACCGACCCCAAAGGTCCATCATGCACCAGACCTGGAGCAGAGCCCAGGCCTGCCTTGGCCGCACAGCACTGAGAGGAGCAGATCCGAGCAGGCTTCAGGGATGGAATCTCCAGTGGCCACGAAGGTCCCTCAACCCACAGGCACTACAGGTCAGTGAGAGACCCTATCTGGCTGGTCAGATGGGAGTGGGGTGTCTCCATAACTCAGGTCCCCTCGGGAGGCAGTAGCAGACCTGGGCTCCCAAAGCAGACAGGACCTTGGATCCATTATCAAAGATCTCCACATAAACCCCCTGAGGGCACTGAGCCTGGGAGGCGGACCTGCCCCCACCTGAGAACCTGAACTTAATCCCACTGAATAGCAGCCCTGCCCCCCACTGAAAGCCCTGAGGCTGGGGAGCAGCATTTGAATCTAAGATCCCAACCACTAGTGAGGCTGGGGTGGAGAGGAATCTCAGAAGTCAAGTAACTGGCTGGGAAAATGCCCAGAAAAGGGAAAAAAAATAAGACCATAGAAGGTTACTTTCTTGGTGAACAGATGTTTCCTCCTTTCCTTTCTGATGAGGAAGAACAATGCTTACCATCAGGGAAAGACATAGAAGTCAAGGCCTCTGTATCCTAAACATCTGAAATAGATATCCAATGGGCTCAGGTCATGGAAGAGCTCAAAAAGGATTTTCAAAATCAAGTTAGACAGGTGGAGAAAAAACTGGGAAGAGAAATGAGAGAGATGCAAGAAAAACATGAAAAACGGGTCAATACATTGGTAAAGGAGACCACCCCAAAAAATGCTGGAGAAAATAACACCTTGAAAAATAGGCTAACTCAATTGGCAAAAGAGGTTCAAAAAGCCAATGAGGAGAAGAAGGCTTTAAAAAGCAGAATTAGCCAAATGGAAAAAGAGGTTCACAAGCTCACTGAAGAAAATAGTTCTCTCAAAATTAGAATGGATCAGATGGAGGCTAAAGACTTTCTGAGAAACCAAGAAATCACAAAACAAAACCAAAAGAATGAAAAAAAATGGAAGAGAATGTGAAATATCTCATTGGAAAAACAACTGACCTGGAAAATAGATCCAGGAGAAAAAATTTAAAATTATGGAACTACCTGAAAGCCATGATCAAAAAAAGAGCCTAGACATCATCTTTCAGGAAATTATCAAGGAAAACTGCCCTGAGATTCTAGAACCAGAGGGAAAATAAGTATTGAAGGAATCCACCAATCACCGCCTGAAAGAGATCCAAAAAGAGAAACTCCTGGAACATTGTGGCCAAATTCCAGAATTCCCAGGTCAAGGAGAAAATATTGCAAGCAGCTAGAAAGAAACAATTCCAGTATTGTGGAAATACAATCAGGATAACACAAGATCTAGCAGCTTCTACATTAAGGGATCGAAGGGTGTGGAATAGGATATTCCAGAAGTCAAAAGAACTAGGACTCAAACCAAGAATCATCTACCCAGCAAAACTGAGTATAATACTTCAGGGGAAAATATGGTCTTTCAATGAAATAGAGGACTTTCAAGCATTCTTGATGAAAAGACCAAAGCTGAAAAGAAAATTTGACTTTCAAACACAAGAATGAGAAGAAGCATGAAAAAGTAAACAGCAAAGAGAAGTCATAAGGGACTTACCAAAGGTGAACTGTTTACATTCCTACATGGAAAGACAATATTTGTAACTCTTGAAACTTTTCAGTGGTTGGTGGGATTACACACACACACACACACAAACACACGTGCACATACACAGAGAGACAGAGAGCACAGAGTGAATTGAATAGGATGGGATCATATCTTAAAAAAATTAAGGTAAATGGTGAGAGAGAAATATATTGGGAGGAGAGAGGGTGAAATGGAATAGGGCAAATTATCTCTCATAGAAGAGGCAAGCAGGAGACTTTTTAGTGGAGGGAGAAAGAAGAGAGCTGAGAGAAAAACATGAAGTTTATTCTCATCACATTCAATTAAAGGAATGAATAAAATGCACACTCATTTTGGTAGGAAAACCTATCTTACAATACAGGAAAGTGGGGGAGAAGGAGATAAGCAGGGTGGGGGGGGGATGATGGAAGGGAGGACAATGGGAGGAGGGAGCAATTTGAAGTCAACACTTGGGGAGGGACAGGATCAAAAGAGAGAATAGAAACAATGGGGGCAGGATAGGATGGAGGGAAATATAGTTAGTCTTATACAACACGACTATTTTGGAAGTCATTTGCAAAACTACACAGATATGGCCCATATTAAATTGCCTGCATTCCCAAAGGTAGTGGGTGGGGAGGGAGGGATGGGAAGAATTTGGAACTCAAAGTTTTAGGAACAACTGTTGAGTATTGTTCTTGCTACTAGGAAATAAGAAATAAGAAATGGGGAATAGAAAGTTATCTGGCCCTACAGGACAAAAGAGAAGATGGGGTCAAGGGAAGGGAGGGATGATAGAAGAGAGGGCATTTTGGTGATAGGCGAAATTAGAATGCTTGGTGTATTGGGGTGGGGGGAGGGGACAAATGGGAAGATAATTTGGAACCCCAAATTTTGTGAAAATGAATGTAAAAAGTTTAATAAATAAATTTATATATATATAAAGCCTACATTCTATTTGGAGGAGACAACCCATAGAGGAGGGTTTAGCTACAGGGAGGTAGGCAAGGTCGTTGGTCCCAAGGGGGAAGCATCAGCACCAGTGGCCATACCTACAAGTTCTCAGAGAGATTCTACTTCAGGCTCTGATATATCTTATAATTACCAGCCACCCCACAGAGGCTATTCGGCCTTATCCCTTACCCTGGCTATGTGACCAACTGACTCCCTTTTCCTGATCTCCAGGTCCTAGATGAAGTCTTTTTACATCTCTTCCACACTGATCATAGTCAGACCACCTATAATTTCAGGGGGTCCTGGGCATCCATGGGAGGACACTGGGGATAATGAAACAGGTTTTTGAAGCAGAAGATGGGAGGGCCCCATCCTCATGAAGTTATTCGCATCATACTCTAGGCAACATACATCTCTTAACAGAATATACATGCTTTGATTCTGACAGGTTGCTGGTGACACTAAGATCTTGTACTAGCCACATTTCACGAAAGAGGAAATGGAGGCTCATTCTCATTTCTTTACTGTTTTATAGATAAAGAAACAAAGATCAGAGGGGTTAACAGAGTTGTTGTCTACTTTCTGCAGCTAGTGTCAGAGCCCAGACTCAGACCCAGGGCCTCCTAAAAAGTCCAATTCTCTTTCTTAATGATGATGGTTGATATTTCTGTAGAATGGTTTTTTTAAACCTATAGTCCATTAACTTGTTTTTACTTATATTTTGATAACTATATTTTAATTCAATTTGCTTACTTTATAATCTTAAGTATTTCATTTTATGCCTTTAAGAACATGATTCTGAGAAGGTGCCCAGAGTTTTGGCCAAACTGTCCAAGGATCCTAGAATACAAAGAGGGGAAAGAACCCCAATTCTAAAGTGTGAAAGTTTACAAAGCTCTGAACAGAGATTGTCTCATGTGGATCTGAGATGGGCACTATAGGGACTCATCCCCATTTTAAGTATTTAAATGCTTTTTCATTCATTCAGTTCACATAAATGTTTCTAACATTGAACCACATGTGCTCTTTTCCAATGTCTCCTCATAGCATCGAGAGGAAAAGATAGTCCAGTAAATGGATTATAGACCTAGAGCTACAAGGCCAGTCCCCTCATTTTACAGATGAGGAGACTGAGGCTCAGAGAGATTGAATGACTTAGAGTCGCAGAAGCAGTAATTTTCAAAGGGAGAATTTGAACTCAGTTCCTCTGAATTCTGGGTCAACCTTTCTCCCGCTGCACAAAGTTTGGCATATCCCACCAAACTGAAAAAGGCTTCGAGCAGGTCCGGAATATCTGCCCCCTAAGAATCAGCCTTGCTAGGTTCAAAGATTCATTCACCAGGTCTGTCACAGGCTAAAGAATTTTTGGCCACCACAACCCATAAAGACAGACTCCCAAGGCGCAGGAGTGTTGTGGTCAGTGTGGCAGAAGGGAGCGTGGTCAAAGCTAAAACTTCTTAAAATACTGAAGCATATTCAGTTCATGGAACCACAATTCCATATATACAAGTTCTCTAACAGTAAGAAACATGGATGTACATATTTTTCTGCCATTAAGCTCTAGATAATAACCTACCTTTCCATAGTCCTTTATATTTAACAAAGCACTTCTCTCCCAATAACTTTATGAAATTGGTTTTATTATCCCCATTTAATAGATGAGAAAACTGAGACTCAAAGTCACACAGCTATTGGTGTTAGAGCAGGCACCTTGATGGACGTTTTCCTGACTTCAAACCCAGTGATCTTTCCCACTAAACCATTTTGTCTCACAATGAATATCTATACTTATCTACATGTGTGCATGCTTTCTCTTAACTTTAAATCACAAGTAGCTGGATAGAGTCTGAATTTAGGATAGGAGAACCTGTGCTCAAATCCCACCTCAGATATTTAGACCAGGAATAAACCCTTTAACCTCTTTCAGTCTCAATTTCCTCCTCTGTAAAAGGTGAATGGTCATAACATCTATTCATAGGGTTGTTATAAGGATCAAATAATGCTACCCATGAAAGCACCCTATAAATGGCCACTGCTATTAGTGTTTTTCATGCCAGGCATTCTCTACACAATGAAATCATAGATACAGACAAAAAACCAAGAGCGAAAAAACAAAACGGAACAAAAGCCAACTTCATAGCCAGGACACATTTCCCCAGGGTCCTATTCATTGTTTGGCTCTTTCCAAAAAATATCAAGTCCATAGCCAAAGCACAGAACTTTGCTTTAGTTAACATATGTACATACGTATTCTTCACCATTAAACCTCTCAGGTGCACACGTACATATTCCCTAACATAATCCCTAATCCCTTGACGGGCCTCATAGAAGATATTCATCGTGTCTCAAGGAACATTTGCCCTCATAGAAACTGGCAACTTTTATCTAATTGAACCTATGTTAACCAATGTAACACATTTTAATACACTTTACTGTTCCATGCTGTGGCAGCAAATTGGACCATGACTCTCCCTGGCAGGTCTTTCAGAACTTGCTGTCTAAGCTCTTAGCACTCTTGGACTTTCATTACCACAAAGAAAAGTTTGTCCATCTCAGTAAAGCTATTCTCTCCCCCTCTTTCCCCCCCTTCTCTCTCTCCCTCCCTCTCCCTTTCTCTTTCCCTCTTTCCTCTTCTCTCTCCCTCTCTCTTTCTCTACCAGAAGGTAATGCTGGGGTTGAAAGGCTGTTGTAGTCATAACATTACTGGGGTGACCAAGTCTAGGAGTTCAGACCCAGCGGATGAAGTGAATGCATGAGACTTGGCTATGGAGTGATGGGGCTTGTTTTCGAATGTGCAGAGCAGTTTAGACATTTCAACGAATGTGAATCTTAGGAGGCTATGCATCACATCTATGGATGATCTTGCTGTTTAGAATACCAGTGGCACTGCTGCACGGGAACAGCCTTCCCAAGCAATGTGGCTTCTTGTACTGACTGGCTACAGGCATGTTATTCAGTCATTTTTCAGTTGTACCTGACTCTTCATGACCCTGTTTGGGATTTTCTTGGCAAAGTTACTGGAGTGGTTTGCCATTTCTTTCTCCAGTTTGTTTTACAGATGAGGAACTGAGGTAAATAGGGTTAAGCAACTTGCCCAGAGTCACACAGCTAGTAAGCATCTGAGTCTGGATTTGAACTCTAGAAAATGAGTCTTCCTGACTTCAAGTTCAGTGCACTGTGCCAACTAGCTGCCCTACCACAACTTTAATACATGTTACAGGAGCTGGAATTCTCAAGGTTACTGCCACCAGACTTGTCTTCCAGTGGATCTTCCTTAATCCTTCCTTAAAGGATTTAAAGTGTACTCATTCCAATAACAGTGTCTCGAAAGAGTCCTGTATTATTATTTTTTTATCACTATCTAAGTGACAGGAGTAGGTAATTCGCACACCTGCTGCTTCCTTGAATGCTGTAGTCATTTTTCAGGGTCCCTTTCTGGAATCAAACCCTGATTCCCTATCACCCACGGTCACCATGGTAGGTTTGGCAAGTACCACCAAAACTTGAGAGGGCTTTGGGTGTAGATCTGGCCAGTGATTTGGCTGTGGATGTGGTTGTTATCTATGGACATGGTTATAGAAGTGGGTAAGAGCATATTTGTGCATGTATCCATGGATGTGACTATATCTTTGGCTTGGATATGTCTAGAGACATAGTTCTGACTGTGGATAAAGATGTGGCTATGGTGGTGGATGTAATTATATATGTGGCTATGGAGGTAACTGTGGCCATGGACATAGCTCTGTTTCTGACTCAGTGCTCTGATCACAAAGAAGAGCTCTGGGAACTGAGCCATGGTAAGATGGTGAGAACAGGGGCAGCTAGGTGGTACAGTGAATAGTGCCCCAACCCTGGAGTCAGGAGGACCAACCCGTGTTCAAATCCAACCTCAGACACTTGATACTTACTAGCTGTGTGACCTTGGACAAGTCACTTAACCTCAATTGCCTTGCCTTTCCCCCTCCAAAAAAAAAAAAAAAGAATGGTCCAAATAAATATATAGTACCCCAGGGTGACTTTATTGATTTCATAAACTATATGCAGGAAACTCTGCTAGGTGTTAGGGATGATACTGCATACTGGATACTAGTCAAATGGACCCATGATCTCATTGACTTGAATGTCCCCTCCAGTGATGGAGATCCCAACCTACACATGTTTGCCTATTCTACGTGAATCTTGCCTATGTCCCCCCATAAATTCACCTCAGAAGGCCCCATACAACATGCTAAGAGGTAGGGTGGGACCTCCTCTACTTATTCTACAAATCTGTGAATATCAAAGAGGTATTTGGGCTGTCCATCAGTCTCACCACATTACCAGCTCATTTTTCCCCCCAATTCTGCAATTCTTCGCTGGAAACCTTTATTGTATTTCTCCCGTATAATTCTTCATTTGTGGCTTATTTAACATTCTTGTGTCTCTCCTTTGTCCTTTCTGTGTTTGTTCCTCAATTTCAATTTTACTGAGACAATACTGTTCTAAATTACCACTGGAACAATACTGGCATTAAAAAGATGGGTCTTTGTTTCCAATAGAAATTTGGGGTCAGGGAAGAAGTTTTGCAATTTTCTGAGGACTATCTGGCCCATTCCTCTTCTTCTGCTAATTCTGGATACATTTTGTTCATTTAAACTGTCTGACCCAGTTAGATTGATAAGTGATTCTATAGGTTGTATATCTAACTGCATATTTTGGTCTAGACAATATACATCCTCATCCACATGGTTTTTCCAGTGTGAATTGGCGTGCCAAACTCTTTTTAGTTGGTTATGTGTCTTTTTCTGTGCTGTTCTGGGACTTCTTGCACTGAGCACATCATCCATAAATAGGAGCATCTGGAAGGCCTCACTATCCAGTGGAATTCCCTTTCTACTTGGATTCTGCTCTGGACATCCTCTATTACAGAATATAAAATAGTTAGACAGACAAAGTCTCTGACGTCATGGAAGTCACAGGCTAGTCAGGGAGATATCACAAACACATAAATTGCTAGAGTATAAAGCAGACTTTACAAAAGTAGTATGAGTCCTGGGCTTCATGGGCTCCAAGACTGGACAAATTATTTTACCTCTCAGTAACTAAGTCTACAAGTTTCAGAGAAGGTTCTGTGCCTAGATGAAGCTACAGATCCAGTCAACATCCCATCCCTAAATGGTGCAAGGAAGTTGTTCTGATGGACTCAGAATGAAAAGATCGTTTCCAGGTTAAGGAATCAGGAGAGTAGGCTTCAGAGGCTACTTGAGGTAACTTGTGACGATTGGTAGAAACCAAATAGGGGACTGTGGGAAGAGGAAGAAGGACATACCAGGAAAAGGGAACAGTGAAATGCAGCTTAACTGTAGTAGAGAAGCAGTGAGGGATGAGTAGGGGTGGGGGGACAGCACAGGATTGGGCCTTCATTGCAATCTTGACACTGCTCCTTGGTAACTTTTGTGTGCTTGGGCAGGTTATATAACTTCTCCAGACCTTAGTTTCTTCACTTGAAAAATGAGGGTATTGGACTAAAGAATCCCTAAGATCATTTGAGGATGTCAGACTAGTTGAGCTCAAAGGTCCCTTCTGTATCTAAAAATACATTCCTAAATTTTGAACTCTTGGACAATAGTATCTCTAAGGACCCTTCCAGTCCTCTTAGAAGTATAGGGCATATATAGGAAAGAGTTGAGCTGGCTTGTAGAACTATGAAGGGGAGTAAGTGGAAACTGGAAAAGTACATTGGAGCTAGACTGTAGAGGTGCTTGAATGCCATTTTGAGGACTCTCATCTTTTTTCAATAGGCAATAGGGAGCCATGGGAGAGTTCAGAGCAAGGGGATGACATGAGGAGAATTAAGCTTTAGAAGAATTCATTTGACAGCAGTATTAAAGAAGCATAGTGTAAGAATGGAAGGCAAATGAAGAGATTTGGGGTAGAAAGACTAGATTGGAGGTTACGGGAAAAGATTTAGGCATTGGGTGATGAGAACTTGAACTAGAGAGATAGCAGTAAGATTTATAAGGAGAGAACATTCAAAGGCAGATACAATATGATCTATCAAGCAATTAAAAAGCAGCTGGTTTGGTAAGTAGAGTGCAAACCTTGGTTCAAGTCCTGCCTGTTGAATTTATTCATGCAACAACTACCGTTTATTAAGGGGTATCTATTGCCAGGCATTGTGTAAGGCAGTGGGAGATAAAATGCAAAAAGAAAAACAAGGGCATGTTCCTTAACCTTTCTGTGCCTCAGTTTCCTCATCTATAAATGGGGATGATATGTATCTCCATTTATGGGGAAAATGGTATGAGAATATTCTCTCATGGTATTAATGGGAACATCAAAGGAGGTATAGAAATCATTTTGCAATCCTTAAAGTGCTCGCTCTCTCTGTCTGTCTGTCTCTGTTTCTCCTTCCCTTGCCCCTCTCTCTTTCCCTCTCTCTCTCTCTGTATGTACGTGTGTGTACATACACACACGTAGGTGTATATATATACTTATATGTATACACCTACATATGTGTGTATATATGGTATGTGTATATATACATACATATGTGTATATGCACATACATATGTATATGTGATACATATGCACACATAAATATACACACACATACACACACACACACACACACACACACACACACATATATATATATATCCCTTCTGCCAATTACTGCCTTGAGGAGTTCCCTGGGGACACGAAAATGTTAAGTGACTTATCCATTGTCTCACAGCCCATCCATGCCGTCCAGAGGCAGGATGCTTTATTTCCTTGTTTGCTTATTGTTATGGTAACTATGGTTTCTGCAGGATGATATGAAAGGTCATTGTAGCAAATGAAGAAAAATGTTCATTGGAAGGATGAGTAAGTTTTTGGGGGAAACTGATGAACTCATTTTTGGACGTGTTGAGTTTGAGGTGTCACATCAAAGTAGAGAGGCTTGGCCAGCAAGCCGAGATTAGGAGCTAGAGATTGAACAAAGGTCCGAGTGGGAGATGCAGATTTGGGGGTCATCAGTATGGAAGTGATAGTTCATCAAGCATAGATTTAGAGACTGAGAATTAGAAGGGATCTTGGAGGCCACTGAGTTCAGTCCCTCTCATTTTATAATTAATAATACGTCACTATGAATCCTGGGCAAGAAGAAGCTGCACAGAGATGAGGAAGCTGAAGCCAGAAGAGTTGAACTGATTTACCTATCGACACACAGAGAGGGACTGAGGTAGTAGTCAAACCCAGGTCTCCCTGATTCCAAGTTCAAGGCACCCTATTCCCCTACACTACTGTGGAAGTAAACTAAACAGGTAAAAGGAAGGTGTGGGGCAGAAGAAAAAAAGAAAACTAAGGGAGAGTGTCAACATTTATAGGAAAATAAGACAACTGGGGAAACATGAAAAAAAAAGAAGAAACTCCCCTCCTGTCCGAGAACCAGAAAGCCAAGCATCTATCTAGTACCTACTATGCACCTGGCACCATGAATACAATGACAGAAAAAGAGGAGACTCAAAAATACCAAATCTCTAACAAGAAAGAAAAGACTGGAGTTGTAAGAAAGGCAATATTTACTTGCCTATATAAGCTTTGGTATGATTTTTTTCCATCTATGCATTTCTTTGCTATAAGTAACGAGAAGCAGCAGAGCACAGAATAATAAGAAAGCTGGCCTCGGCCCCAAGAGATGCCTCGGTTTGGGTCCTCCCTCTGATCTTTGCTACTTTGGTGACTGTGGGCAAACCACAATCTCCTTGAGCCCATTTGCCCAACTGTAAGATGGCGGTGATAACACCTGTTTCATCAGCCTTTCATGGAAAGATCCAACAAGTTGATACATTTCAAGCTGAGTTTTGGTTTTTTGCAAACCTTAAAGCATTATATCAATGTCAGCTGCTATTATTACTTTACAATATGCTCCTAATGGAAGATTCTATCGTAAGAAAAGGAATCACAGAATATGCTTTTCATTTCACTATACTTTTATAGTTTGCCCTGTAGTTGGATATATGGAACAATAATTAAAATCACCCCTTTTTCCTTTTATCTCACAATCATCTTCATTGTTTCCCAGTGACGCTAATCACCAGCCAGCTCCCCCCACCACCAAAGTTTCCAAGATTGGAGGCGCCTTGGGAAGCCAAATAGTTAAAGGGCTGGCAGCTCAGTCACCCAAGCCCAGCCTGTTCCCTAGCTGGCTGTCCCTGGGCTGGGGAGATGAATGGAATGTCCATGAGGCCGTCTGGCAGGTTGCCACATTCCTATGGGAACATTGCTGCCTGGGCCAGGGCTGAGCCCTCAGAGCAGGAAGGGGGCTCACACACCAACTTGTGGGAGTTAGAGGGTAAGCATCAATGGAGCCCAAGTCCAGGAAACTAAGGCACGTCTTGCCATCTTGCTGCAAGGAGGTTCCATGGAGGTACCACTGGCCCTCTCTCCCATCGTCACCCAAACTTGTGATAAAGGCTCAAAGATCATATGGGGAGGTTTTTCTCCTGCTGGCAAAGCTTTCAGTTTTTAAAGCAACAACAGATGTAAATTCATTTTTTAAAAGAATTCTGGAGAGGAACTCTGAACCCTCAGTTTTGCTGTAAATGCTTCTTCTCTCTCCCTCTTCCCCTGGATTATAGATTTAGAGCTGGGAACCTTGGACTAGAGGCGATCTAGACAAATCCTCTCATTTTCCAGATGAGAAATTGAAGTCCACAGTGGTGAAATGATCACAACTGATGTCACACATACAGTAGTAACTCAAACTCAGGACTTCAGACTCCAAATCCAGGACTTATTCCTACTGATTTTCTTCTGTCCTAAATAATTCCCTCCTTCAGGTTTGATCTATGAAATTTTTCTTGTTACTGCTATTATTTTTGGGGAGGAGTAACCAAACAGCGTCTGGTAGCATAAAACAGGCTTTTCTCTCCTTCCCCTTCTCTACCCCAACTCCCACATCTCTCAACCTAGATTTAGCTAGCGGCATTTCCATTTTCTACAATTATCCCCCATTTGCTGTAATTGTACCTTTGAAACACACTCAGGCAACCAGGGGAGCTCATTAGCATTCTGGGTTTAAACTCTTTCTTGTCTATTGGAGGGGGATGGGAAGAGATGTGTGTGTGTGTGTGTGTGTATGTGTGTGTGTGTGTGTGTGTGTGTGTGTGTGTGTGTGTGTGTGTGTGTGATTGGGGGAGAGACCCAGTCAATCAAAGGTGAGAGAGCAGGTGAGGTGTCTGGTTCTAGCCGGCAAAGAGGGACCATGAATCTCCCAAGTTTTTCCAGGAATGACCATTCTTTGCTTTTCAACATCCTGGAATGGATGTTGAACATATCCCCCAGAGGAGTAGGCTCTCCAGGCAGGAAGGCCTGCGAGCTGCTCCCAAACTATCTGGACACCTTTCAGCAAGAGAACCACATCCCCATCCCAGTAAAAGAAACCTGTGTTCTTACTTACCTTTCCACTAGGTGGCAATGCTACATGGAAGTTGCCTCTATTATACAAAGGCTTTAAGTTGAAACATACCGTATTAAGGACCCTGAAGGATCCAGCTATGTAAGTGTGGTTGGGGTTACCAGAAGCAATGAATTCAGCTCCCTCTCTGTGTGGAAAGGCATTCTCCATGAATGTAGGAAGATTTAAATTTCCCCTAAGGTCCAGGAATGAAACTAGCTGATTTTATTAGCTCTAGCTGGCCTAATTAACACGTACAGAACCATAGAGCTAACCAGAGAGACCCTTAAAAATCATCTCTCCCTCTTTCCATTTTATAGATAAGGAAACTAAATCACAGGGAGAGGATATGCTTTGTTCTTGGCCAACCAGGATTAGAACCCTGAGCTCCCAAGTCCCAAGCAACTGGTCTTTCTACTCTTTCTTTTTACCTTTCAATCTGCTAAGAATTCCTTTATTTGTATTTGTCTGGGGATTTTTTCTCATCCCCAGGATAAATTTTGGTAGGCACCTTAAATCTCAAAAATTCTTGAAGAAAATTTTAGGGAAAAAAAGTCCTTAATGGACAGATCACACATACCCTCCATGAAACATCTGTCTTCTATTGGACAGAAGTATTTCCATTCTCCAGTGCAGTCGGCCAACTTCTCCTGATTTTTATATGTAACCCAGCCCTGCCTCTCTGGGCTAATGGACCCGCCTTCTCCATTCTGTGCCTCCAGAGGGAAGTGAGCCTCAGTGTCTACACGCTGGCTGGTGCTGGCAGCAGCAGGTTTGCAATCAGCCTCGCACCACCGCACTCCCCACAGGGCTTGTAAACTTGGAAACTGGTTCCATTCCATCGCCTCCTCAGAGTTAATAAGATTCATGAACAACCTCATAGTTAGCAATGAGAATCAAGTGACCTTGTGGGTGTGTCGGAAAACTCATTTCAAATTAAAACTGGGTGTACGTGAGGCAGCACTATGTTGTGGCTTGGTGAAGAGAACACTGGATTGGGAGTCAGAAGATGGGAGTTGGAAGCCCAGAAGTTCTGCTCTTTTGTGCTTGAAGGCCAGAATCTCTCTGCTACTCTGACCCTCAGTTTTGTTCTCTGTAAAGGGGTTGGACAAGATGGTTTCTCAGGTCTCTTCCAGGTCTAAATGTTTTGAGTCTATTGGAAGCATTACTAGAAAATCTATGATCCAGGGAAAAAATATTTCAAAATATGCCCTGGGACGGCCTTAAGTCACATCAACCTTCTAAGGTACATTTGCTTGGGTGGCAAGAGAGACATTGAACATAAGAATACAAGGCCCTTTGAGGGGATAAATTCTGAGGTCTTTATGAAGCCATTGCTGCAGGGATAGCAAACCAAGACCTGGGAAAAACCTTAACTTAAAAAGGCCAAGGTCTCCCACTACTTTGAGGGATGTCTCCAGTCATCCTGATCGATATCTGGCCATTAGACCCAAGTGGCTCTGGAGGAGAAAGTGAGGCTGGTGAGTTTGCATAGCCCTGTCCCACTTAAATCTAATTTACTTACAAGTCATGGCATCACCTTCCTGATGTCATGGTCCTCTTGGAGAATGAAGGACAAAAACCAGCTGGAGAGATTACCATCCAGGGGTAGGGAAAGGTTTCGAGCAGAGATATCAAACACTCCCAAGTGCATCCTGAATCAGATTAAAATGTAGTTCCTATCTGAGTTTAATAGATTGATGTATTATGTTTTAAAAAGACATATGTAAACGTGCAATTTTCTAAGTCAAAATGAGGTATAGAGGGATCTTTTTATATAGTTTAATGACCCCTGTTTCCAATTCAGTTTTGATGCCACTGGTTTAAAGGAGAACAAGGTTAGAGGGAAGAAAATTATGAAGGAATAGAAAATATCTTTTAGTAACTTCCTATTATTTTTGCTAACCAGGTGCTAAATCCAGTTTCTTCTACCTGACAAAAGAGTGCAGGTACTATAGAGAGTCCTCTAAATCTGAGGGGGAAGGCAGAGCCCAGGAGGCCTGCCTTAGTTACAGCTCCGAATCCTATCAGATAAATGAAATGGGAAGCTGAGACTTCAATCACACCTCGCATGTCTCCCAAAGATCAATGAGGTGTTTTACTAGCAATGTATGTGAGTGTAAATCCCCATTCAGCTAAATGATTCTCCAGAAATGTATAGGATGGAGAAAGAACAGAAGGGTCTAGAGGCAAGAAGACCACCGGGGGAACGTTGTGCACAGTAACAGCAAGACTGTGTGATGATCAACTATGAATGACTTTGCTATTCTCAGCAGTACAATAATCCAAGACAATTATAATGGACTCATGATGGAAAAAGCTATCCACATCCAGAGAAAGAACTGTGGAGTCTGAATGCAGATCAACACACATAATTTTCACTTTATTTTTTTTCATGGTTTTTTCCTTTTGGTCAGTTTCTACTTTCACAACATGACTAATATGGGAATATGTTTTACACAAATGTATATATATAACCTGTATCAAATTGCTTCCCTTTCAGAAAAAAGGAGAGGGGGGGGGAAAGGAGAAAAATTTGGAACTCAAGGTTTTATAAAAATGAGTGCTAAAAATTGTCTTTATATATAATTGGGGAAAATATTATTTAAAATAAAAAAGAAGGGTCCCTAACCTAGAATTCTTAACCTGGGCTCCATGGATAGTATTTAGGGGGTCCATGAACTTGGATAGAGAAAAAAGCATCTCTTTATTTTCACTCATTTCTAACTGAAATTCATTATTTTCTTCCATTATAAATGTCGGCAACAAACCACAGTAGTATTAGCCACACTTGCAACATTGTCATAAGTAAAATGCAGATATTTTCATATAGCGTTATGGATATTGCAAATATCTCTAAATATCATTTATACTCATCACTACTTTGAAATTATTGTAGTTATTATAAAGCACCACTAGATTAGCTTTCTTGATTCTCACGCTGGTCAACTCTTGAGGCCTCTAGGTTTCATCAAAACACCAAAGGGTTCCATGCCTAAAAAATTAATCAACCTCTGAGCTACACGAAGAGATCAGAGGCAGGGGGAGTTAAGGGAGAAGACTAGCTTGTGGGGAGAGAATCGGTGGGGGTGGGAGAAGAGAACAGGGTAATGATAGACATGTTTAAAAAATCAGTAAAAATATGTGCAGAATAAAAGTGCAGAAGGTCCCACAGAGCAATCGCATTACTGCATTGTTAAATTTAATATTGTTTTACAAATAAATCCATGTATGCAACTGAAGTTCATAATTTCTTATATAGTCCTCTTATTTTTATATATTGAAGTATTTGGTTTTATTTATTATTAGTTCATAATAAAAAGAACCTTTTTCTTGTTTTTTTTTTTTTTTAGTGAAGAATTAAGCCAAGAGAAGGAGCCATAGTGAGAAGCAGAAGGTTCACAGCAGATGAGAGGGATTACAAGATACTAGAGAAATACCTCTTGCGCGAACAAGTCAAGGTTGGGGGAGCCTTGGAGAGAAAAGGTCAGAAGGTGCTGGTTATAGAATCCAGGAGAAGGAACAACTTGTTCTGGCTCTGGGAGGCTTCAGGAAGAACAGTGTAAATTCGTGTATTTACCTGAAGAATCTGGCCAGGAAGCAGCAGATGTCTACTGTAAGTGGGCTAAGAGGGACAATCGGCCAGTCTCAGGGGAAGGGGATCAATATGTTGGAATGAAAAAGAAGCATACTGTGGTAGGAAGCAGTGCCCAATAGAATCTATAACAAAGGAGAACACTTGTCAGTCATTTGCCTGTGTGTTGTTTATGTCCAAGATTCTTTTTTTCACACACACACGCATGCACACACACACACACACACACACACACACGCATAGTACTCAGAGAGTATTAAAATGTGTTGTTTATTCGCTAGATGAGGGAAGAGGGGCTCAAAATTCAAAGTCCAGAAATGGGACATCCTTCCTCCTTCTGGATAATGGCAGCAGCAAATTTTGAGATGCATCTGTCTAAGGTCTATGCCCTCTATACAGAGACCTATGGATAAAAATTAGAAGTTTCAGTGTTCCCTCGGCAATTCAAACATCTAGCTCAAACTGGAAAGAAATAGAAAGTTGGCTTTGCCTTGCTGCAGACTGATCCTGTACATGGTTCATCAATGAATTTCAGAACTGAAGAGACCCTAGCCTTCCCCAATCAGATCCATAACACAGCTCCAGTGTACAAATGAAGGATAGCTTTCTCCAGAATCTCCTTCCTTGGCAGTTTCAGGATTCTGCCATTTCTCTTTCTGCCTTCTACAAGACACCTCTTGAGCTCCAGTGAAGTGAAAGAACCCACTAAATCCTAAATCCATTTTGCTTTTGGAGATCTTGAATGGTTAGAAAGATTTTCCTTTAAGATTGAAGTAGGCAGTATAGAATAATAGAATGTTGTTTTAAAGTCAGAGGACCTGTGTTCAAATCATGCCATTAGGCGACCTTGCACAAGTGAGTTAACCTCACCGGACCTCGGTTTCATTATCTATAAAAAATAAGCAGCTGGATTAGAAAGTGTTTGGGTTCCCTTTTAGCTTTAAATTTGTGATCCAGGCACTCACAGCGCTTATTTAGGGCTGGGAATACACATGCAAGCATAAGAGAAAGATGGTCCCTGCCCTCAGAGTTTGTATTCTAATGGGAGAAACAACACATAATATGAAGTTGGAGAGGAGAAAAAATACCTTGTATGGGACCGTGGTGGAGAAGCCTGGAGGGGTGAAGAGATGGGGCAGCTAGGTGGTGCAATGGATAGAACACCAGCCCTGGAGTCAAGCGGACCGAAGTTCAAATCTAACCTTAGATACTTGACATTTACAAGCTGTGTGACCCTGGGGAAGGAGGGAAGGTGATCTATTTTGTAGGAGCTCTCCAATAAGAGAAAGGGGACACAAGGGCAGAGAAGACAGTACTTCTGAGGTTGTGTGAATTCCAGGGCTAAAGTGATCTTCAAAAATAATGAAGTTTCTTGCATGTGGTTGGAAAGGATGAGAGGAGCCCAGTCTCCTGAGTCTCAAAAATAGCACAAAGTTTTATTTTAATGAATGTTGATATGCATTAAATCCTTGGCTTTATTTGAATATTCTTTAGGAGAATGTATTTAATAAGATTGTCATTTGCCCTAGTTTAAATTCCATGCATCCAGGAAAAAAAAGAAATGAAGGATCCAGAGATTTAAAATTCTACCCTCTGATCCAAATCTCTTCTGCTATCTTTCTCACAACCTACAGTCCCTTCATCTGTCCTTATGCTCACAGTCCATCTTTCTAATTCCATATTAAACTCTACACTGTGTGGTTTATCATTTTAATATTTCAATAGCAGGTACTGTCTAGAATCTCTTGCTCTGCTTTGAGTTATCTCCTTGACTCAGTGAGTAAGAAGCTTCTCTCCACCCCTTCCCTTAAAATCCAGGGTTCCTGACCACTGGAAAAAAAAATTAGACTTTCAGGAAAAACTGACCGCAGATTTTTGTTCATAGATGTTAGACTTCCATGAGGGAGAGCCCCTGTCTTACTGCACTTTTTTTCTCTTCCCTCAGTGCCTAGTTCCATACTGTGTATACAACAGTTTCTCAAAAATTATTATTGCATGAATGAATTAATGAATGAAATTTAAGGATTTTCTTTAGTGGTATTAATCCACAAATATTAAGTGCCTACTCTATGCTAAGCACTATGCTTGGTGCTGGAATGCTATGAGATTCTGTCCTTTTTTAAATTTTTTTATCTGTCTTGAATGTATTTGTTCAAAAGTTATTTATTACAATTTGCACTGAGTCATAGACTCGATTCAGTCCAGCTTAGATTGAACAAAGAGAACAAAGTTTTTGCATTCAGGGAGCTTATGTTCTCATGGGAGAGTGGAGAGGAGGTGTGAACATGAAAAAGAATATGGGTTGGAGTCCTGCCCTTACTATTTCTATGTGTACTGAGACAGGTTGTTTTGTCTCTCTAGGTTCTAGACCCTTCATCGATAAAATAAGTGGCTTAGATTAGATGATCTCCAAGGTCCCTGACACTTTTAAATCTATTATATGTGAATCAAGTCATAAAACTGGTGTGGCAAAAATGTTGGACATGTACCCATGGCAAGTTCTCTCTGCCTCTGTTTCCATATATGAAAAGTATAAAGAAAGGGATACAGTGGAAAGAACAGTGAATTGGGACCTAGATTTTAGCACTGACTCCATAACTAACCAGTTGTATGAACTGGGACAAATCCAGCTTCTCTCAGTTACACTATTTTACCTAGAGCTGGCATTGCTCAGCTGTGGTAGAGAAGATTCTAGGGAATGCAGGGATAGCCATCAGTCTGATGTGGTCAGAAAAAAGAGGATCATGGGATTTAAAAGTGGAAGGGCCTTTACAATCATTTCATCCAACTCCATCATTTTACAAATGAAGAAACAGAGACCCAAAGAAGAAAAGTACTACATCTCAGATCACTGAGATAGCAGATCTGAGATTTGATCCCAGGTCTTCTGATTCTAAATCCATGATTCTGATTCTAAATGTACACATGCCTTCTCTCTAGACACATTGGGAACTGAGAAAGAACTCTGAGGCATGATGAAAGAATTGTGAGAGGGCAGAGCCAAGATGGTGGAGTAGAAAGACGCACATACTCTAGTGCTACCCCCACAGGCCACAAAATACCTGTTAAAAATGACTCTCAACAAATTCTAGAGCAGCAGAAGCCACAGAATGACAGAGTGAAAGAGATTTCCAGCCAAAGGTAACCTGGAAAGCCGAAAGGAAAGGTCTATCCCATGGGATGCTGAGCAGAGCAGAGCCAAGCCCTGGCCACACAGCACGGGGAGGAACAGGACTAGAATAGGCCTCCAGGGCAGAATTCCCAGCAGGGAGGGTCCAAGATAACTTAACCCACAAGTGACAAAGGAAGCTCCAAAGATCAATATGGGAGGGCTTTCCCAGCTGAATGAGAGGGGAATGGGGTTCCCCCAGCACTAGCCCTACGTGGCAGCAGCAGCAGCAGTGGGAGGCATGTGGCTATGATGGCCATGGAAGCAGCCTGGGTCCATTGTCCAGGCAGCTCAGCTTAAAGACTCTGGGGGAATTGAGCAGCTGATCTGAATCTCAGCTTGAGCATGGTACTGGAGAGAGGAGGAGTACTGGGACCCTCCTCTTGACAAAGAATTAAGAAGTCAAGTAACTGACTGGGAAAGTGCCCCAAAAAAGGAAAAAAATAAGACCATATAAGGTTACTTTCTTGGTGAACAGGTATCTCCTTCCATCCTTTCTGATGAGGAGAAACAATGCATATGTCAGAGGAAGTCAAAGATTCTGTCTCCAGTACCTCCAAAATGAATATGAAATGGGCTCAGGCCATAGAAAAGCCTGAAAAGTGAGTCAGCAGCTTGCTAAAGGAGAACAAAAAATGCTGAGGAAAATAACACCTTTAAAAATAGACTAATTCAATTGGGAAAAGAGGTCCATAAAGTCAATGAGGAGAAGGAGGCTTTAAAAAGCAGAAAATAGCCAAATGGAAAAGGAGGCTCAAAAGCTCACTGAACAAAATAGTTCTTTAAAAACGAGAGTGGAGTTCAGGGAAGCTAATGACTATACAATAAACCAAGAAGTTACAAAATAAAACCAAAAGATTGAAAAAAATAGAAGATAATGTGAAACATCTCATTGGAAAAATAACTGACCTGGAAAATAGATCCAGGAAAGACAATTTAAAAATTATGAAACTACCTGAAAGTCATGATCAAAAAAAGAGCCTAGACATCATCTTTCATGAAATTATAAAGGAAAACTGCCCTGGCATTCTAGAACCAGAGGGAAAAATAAATATTGAAAGAATCTAACAATCACCTCCTGAAAGAGACCTGAAAAGAGAAACTCCTAGGAACATTGTGACCAAATTCCAGAGTTCCCAGGTCAAGGAGAAAATATTGCAAGCAGCTAGAAGGAAACAATTTGAGTATTGGAGGAATACAATCAGGATAACATGGAATCTGGCAACTTCTACATTAAGGGATCAAAGGGCTTGGAATAGAATATTCCAGAAGTCAAAGGAGCTGGGATTAAAACCAAGAATCACCTACCCAGCAAAACTAAGTGTACTACTTTAAGGGGAAAAATGGTCATTCAATGATATAGAGGACTTTCAAGCACTCTTGATGAAAAGACCAGAACTGAATAGAAAATTTGACTTTCAAACACAAGAATCAAGAGAAGCATGAAAAGGTAAACAGGAAAGAGAAATCATAATGGACTTTCTAAAGATGAACTGTTTACATTCCTACATGGAAAGATAATATTTGTAACTCTTGAGACTTTTCTCAGTATTTGGGTAGGTAGAGGAATTATACACACACACACACACACACACACACACACACACAGAAAGTACAGGTTGAGTTGAATCAGAAGATATGATATCCATAAAAAAAATAAATTAAGGGGTGAGAGAGGAAAATATTGGGAGGAGAAAGGGAGAAATGGAATGGGGCAGACTATCACTCATAAAAGAGATAAAAAAACCTTTCAATGGAGGAGAAAGGGAGGAGGTGAGAGGGGAAAAGTGAAGCTTCCTCTATTCACATATGGCATAAGGAGGGAATAACATGCTCACAAACTTTGGTATGAAAATCTATCTTACACTATAGGAAAGTAGGGGAGAAGGGGACAAGTGGAGTGAGGGAGATGATAGGAGGGAGGGCAAATGGGAGAAGGGAGTAACTAGAAGTAACACTTTTGGGAAGGAATAAGGTCAAATGAGAGAATAGAAATAAAGAGGGGGCAGGATAGGATGGAGGGCAATATAGTTAATCTTACACAATATGACTATTATGGAAGTTTTTTACAAAACAACACATATATAGCCTGTATTGAATTGCTTGCCTTCTCAGTGGGGATGGGTGAGGAGGGAGGGAGAGAAGTTGGAATTCAAAGTACTAGAAACAAATGTAGAGAATTGTTATTGCATATAACTTGGAAATAAAAATACAGGTAATGGGGTATAGAAATTTATCTTGCCCTACAAGAAAAGAGAGAAGATGGGGATAAGGGAAGGGTGGGGTGTGAAAAAAGGGAGGGGACATTGAGGGAAGGGGTAATCAGAATGCAAGGTGTCATGGGGTGGGGGGAGGGGAGAGATGGGAGAAAAATTGGAACTCAAAATTTTGTGGAAATGAATGTTGAAATCTAAAAATAAATAAATAAAAGTATTAAAAAAAGAATTAAAAAAAAGAATTCTGAGGCAAGGTGGGTTCATTGTTGTAAGCATTTCTCCATATTTACAAACTCCTTACTCTGGTATTTCTGAGTAATCATTCTTCTGTAACTATTTCGAGGATTCCACAGATGGAATCCTTCTTTTTCTCATGAAAATCAACTCTAATATTGCTTACTTTATGATTCCTATTGGATACCCTGGGTTCACCTCTCTACTCTACTATGTACTGCTTCCATGACTTTGGGTTAAATTATTTAATTTCTCTGATAGATAATAATAATAGTTAACATTTATGTAGCATCATGTAGCAGGTACTGTGCTAATCATTTTATATTTATTGTCTCATTTGATCCTTACACAATCCTAGGAGATAAGTACTATTATTATCCCCATTTTATAAATGAGGAAACTGAGGAAAACAGAGGTTAAATGTAACTCTTGCCCAGAGTCACACAACTAGTGTCTGAGGCCAGACTTGAATTCAGATCTTTCAGACTCCACACCCAGTACTCTTTCTGCTGTATCACGTAACTGACCTCTGGGATCTTTTCCAAGTGTCAGATTCTAGGAGTTTATATTCTCAGACTCAGCCAACAGTCCTCCTCTCTCCTTCTTTCCTCTCTGCCCACATTCTCATAACCACTTCTTTCAGTCAAGTAGAACTCTGCTATTAAAAATTTCCTTCTTAGTCTTTTGGTTTTTCAAACTGAAACAATGATTTGCAAAATGCTGTAAATGGAGACCAGGATACTTGCACCACAAAACTGAGATTAAAGTTTGACTAGAGTTAGTGCCTTATCACCCCAGGAGAGGTGCAGTATTTTTCCTAAACCAGTCCAAGGAAGAGAAGTATGGTACTTGCTCAGTTGACTTTGGGGTTGAGCCAAGCTGTAGATGGGGTGGGGGGGTTGAGGGGGATAGCTTAAGGCTAGAATAGCTGGCCCATGTTGATGTTCAGTTCAAATCAACAAACATTTGTTTATTAAGTAGCTGCTTTAGGAAGGTCTAGGCACTGTAAAGAGGTGATTTTTGTCCCATCTGCTGCAGGGGACCAAAGTATATCAGTGTTTAGTTAAAATTGCTTTGCTGAGAGGGAGGGGAAAACTCCTTGGACAGACTGATACCACCTTCTTGGTGAAGGATCATTTAAGTCAAAATTGGAACCTAAGTGAAAACAAGCCAAGTTAGACCAGGTCAAAGGCTTGTATTTCTCAGAAGTATTAAAACCGATGGGACTGAGACCAGTCAGGTATAGGATAGGAAGGTCAGGACTGGATACAGGACATATGGAACACTGCAGAGTTAATTTTTTTTGTCTGACTCAGCCCTTCTCCCCAAAACTTTAGCCTTTAATGGAGGATCAGGGTAATTGTGGGAGTAAAAGGGAATAAATATTTGTAAGGTATATGCCAAGCTAGAGGTGAACAGGAAAGACTGCTAGAACTCAGGGGGAAAATAATGGGATAGAGGTTAGTTCCATCTGATACAGATCTCACTATATGAGGGAAGGGCTTAGGCCAAACCCATTTTATGCCAGTTTTTTTTGGAAGGTCTACTGATTTAGAAGCTACAAGAGAATAACCAAATCTTGTTTCCAATTCCCAAAGGCTTCCCAGGAATACAATGCCCACTGGCCTCCCATTGGTGTACCTTTCTGACTACTTGTTGGCTGGCTTAACTACAGGTCAGACTGGACACATTGAAAATGTCCCAAATAATCATTGACAATGAGAACTATAATGTTTAAATTGAGTGGGGGGGATTGAGAGGAAGTGTGTAAAGCAGGGGTGGGGAACCATAGTTTGTATAAAAAGTAGTTTCCTAAGAGCTGGAGCAGAGCAAAGTGTCAAAATACAACATTACAATGGTTCATTTGCTGAGCTATCACGATGGTAGGATGTGGCTAGCTTCCAAAGATACTATGACAGGATTCTTTTCATGCATTCTGATGGGCTTTCACAGCTCATCAGACTGCAAAAGATGTGTCTTTTAAAGGTAATTCAGAGTTTTAAATAGCGCATTTAAAAATGTCAACTAAACTGATGATTATAACTGAAATTCATATTCAAATGGGATTCCATCAATTTAGAACTTCCTTCCAACAATGCAGATTGCAATCCATCTATGCTTACCAAGATATATAGTAGGATTATGTAAATACCGCTACCAAAGAGTCTTTGGAGAAATACAAACCTCAGTAATAAGAGAGATGTTAATTGTTCATGGTTAGACTGTGCCAATATAATGAAAATGATAAGCATATCTAATTTATTCAGTGCCATGCCAAACTATCTACCAAATGCTTACTTTATAAAAATGGTGGTGGGGGGAAGACCCAAAATTCACATGGAAGAATAAAAGATCAAGAATCTGGAAGGAAATAATGAAAAAATAGGAAGGTAGAAGGCCTAGTACTATCACATCTCAAAATACTGCAAAAATGGTAATCATCAAAACTGTTTGGTTCTAATTAAAAAATAGAAAAGTCAGAGCAATGCAACAGACAAAAATACATAAAATCCAGAACAAATGAATGAAGTAAAATAGGTGTTTAAATAACCCAAAGACTCTAGTTACTAGGAAAAAAAAAAACTTGTAGGAAAGCTTGAAAATGATTTGGTGAAAATTGTGTTTAGACTATTAGTTCCCTACATGTAACAATAGATAGCATATATATAATGATTTTTTAAAAAGCATTATATAAAGCAAAGAGCACTTTAAAAATATTATCTCATTTTATTCTTACAACAACTCTGGGAGGTACGTGTTATTAGCATGCCCATTTTATAGATGAGGAAACTGAGGCAAAGAGTAATCCTCTGGGCAAATCTGCCTAGGGTCATATAGCTAGTAAATATCTTAGTCTGTATTTGAATTCAGATCTTCTTAATTCCAGGTTCAGTGCTCTATACACTGTGCCACCAAACTGCCTCAATAACATACTACAATAATTCCCAAATAGTTATAAGATTTCCAATTGCTATACCATGGACTCCCAAATGATAGCTCTTTTGACACCTAAATTACAGTTTTAAATGCAAGTAGCTACTTCTCCTGGATTACTAGTAGGCTATGGCTCACTGATCCAGAGCCATTTTTTCTTATACTGGCTCTACCTGCCCAGGAACAATTGATATTTTTCCAGTTATTTAGTTCTATATTTCTATAAACAGGGTTTTGGGATTGTATGTATATAGCTCCTGTATCTTGTTAGGTGGGTTCCAAATATGCTATACAACTATAGTTATTTTAAATGAAATTTCTTTATATCCCCTTGCTGGGTTTCACTGGTAATATAAGAAATGTTAGTGATTTATGTGTCTTTATTTTATATTCTAAAACTTTGCTAAAGTGTGAATTGCTTCAATTAACTTTTTAGTTGACTTTCTAGAATCCATTAAGCATATCATCTGCAGAAGGCATTTTTTTCCTTCTTTTTCTATATTTATTTCCTCAATTTATTTTGTTATTGCTATAGCTAGAAGCACGTTAACACTTCATCAAAAAGTAATAGGGGCAATGAACATCTTTACCCCTGATCTTATTGGAAACAACTCAAATTTGTCCCCGTTATATATAATACTGACTCTTGGTTTTAGATAAGGACTATTTATCATGTTTTTTAAAAGTCCATTTATTCTTGTTTTCTAGTAGTTTTTTTAAACGGAAATTAATGTTATACTTATCAAGTTTTTTTCCTATGTCTATTAATATAATGATTTGATTTTTTGTTTTTCTTGACATTAATATGGTCAATTATATTGATAGTTTTTCTAATATTAAATCAAGTCAGCACTCCTAGTATAAATCTAAACTAGTCATAGTGTGTGATCTTTGTTATGTGTTGTTATGTGTACAATCTTTGTTAACCAATATTTTAAAATTTTTGCTTCAAAGTTCATAAGAGATATTGTACCACAGTTCACTTTCTCTGTCTTGACTCTCCCTGGATTAGACATAAAGATCATTTTTGCGTCAGAAAAGGTTTTTTCTAGGATCCTTGTTTTCCTATTTTTACAGTTTGTATACTATTGGAATTCATTGTTTTTTAAATATTTGATTAAATACATTTATAAATCCATCTAGTCCCAAGTTTTGCTTTTTCTTTATGAGTACATTTATGACTCAGTCAATTTCTTCAATGATCAAATTGTTTAAGTTCTCTGGTATTCTCTTAATCTTGGGACTTTTCCTTTTTTTGTAAATACTTGTTTTAAGTTTTAGGGCAAAAAATGCCCACAAACAAATACAGAAAAGTAGAAATATTAAATACATCCTTTACTGGCCATAATGAAATAAAAATAATACTCATTGAAGGGTCATTGTCTAAGGTACCTTTCAGTAAAATTTGGCCTCCATGTTTTTCCCTTTTCATCGTTTATTTTTGCTATTGCCTTAAGTGAAATCATGACTGTTACCCTCTTGATTTTTTTTTTTAGATTCGATAGAATAATAATTTTTGCTACAACCCCTTATTTTAACTCTGTGAGTCTTTTATCAGGTGTTTCTCATAAACGATATACTGCTGGATTCTGCTCTCTACTCCAATTACTGTTCTCTTCTGGTTTGTGGTTGAGTTTGTCCCACTTACATTTACAGTTATGAATGTTAACTGTGCTATATTCTATTTTCTTATACATGTGTTCCCTTTCCGCCTTCATCACAGCTTCTTTTCTTTCTTTCCTTTTAAATCCCTTTTCATATTCTCCAAATTTGAGGGTTTGTTATATCTCATAACTATGCCTTCTTCAAATTTAACCTCCCTCTTATTCCATGCCCATCTGCTTCCTCTTCCTTCTTGTGTCCCTGTTGAGTTGAACCGTTTTTCTACACCAAACACTTAATGTGTATGTATGTTCTACTCTCATTTGACCAGTTCAGATAAAAGGGAGGTTTAAGTGATACCCATTTCTCTCATCCTTTCCTCACTTTATAGACTTTTACTTGTGTACCACAATTATGTGAGATAACGAGACATGGGAAGGAGCGAAAAGGAAAAAAAGAAGGGAAGGAAATTACCATTTACATATTTATATTTACATATATTTTATTTATATTTATATATCATTTATATATCACCTACTACTGGCATATACTAAGCTCTTTACAAATATGATCTCATTTTATCCTCACAACAACTCTGCAAGGTAGGTGGAATTATTATCCCAATTTTACAGCTGAGGTAACTAAAGGTTAAGTTACTCAGAATCACACAAGGAGGAGCTATTTGAGGCCAGATTTAAACTGATGTCGTCCTGAGTCTAGGCTTAGCTTCCGGTAATAAGTTCCTCCAATCTTCTCTTTCTTTCCCTGCTCCTTTCCCTTTCTTGTTTTACGATCATCAAAACATAGCAAAACTGTATTTAGGTCCTCTGTCTTATTTGACTCCCTCTATGACCTTTGATGATGCTACAGCTATGATGGGATGCTCGTATCACTTCCTCCATTAGAATGTAAAAACAGCTCATCTTTATGAAGTCTTTTCCAGTTGCTCATCTGTATGCTTCTCTCCAGTTCTTTATTTTTAAGAGTTTCTATTCTGCTCTGGCCTTTTCATCAGGAATGCTTGAAAGTCTGCTGTTTCACTGAAGGTCCATTTTTCCATCATAGGAAAGTATCAAGTCTTGTTAGCCAAATTGTTCTTGCTTATAAGACTTTATCTTTTGCCTTTTTGATTTTTGTACTCTCTCCATTTCTTTTTAAGCGTAACTGCTAAATTTTGTGTGATCCTGTTTGTGGTTCTTTGGCACTCCAATTCTTTCTTTCTGGACATTTTCAGTGTTTTTCCTTTGACCTAGAAGCTTTGGATTTGGGTTATGATGTTCCTGAAAATTTTCATTTGGGAGTCTATTTCAGGATATGAATGCAAGATCACTTAGATTTTTACTTTGCCTTCTTGTTCTAATAAGTATGGGACATTTTCTTTCATGATTTTCTGAAATAAAATACATAGACTCTCTTTTTCTGGGAATGACTTTCCAGTAATCCAATGATTCTTAAGTTACTTTTCCTTGATCTATTTCTGAGGTATTTTTTTAAAGCATGAGATGCTTTACTTTTTTTGTTTTTTCAGCCTTTTGACTTTTTTTGAATATTTCTTACCCTCATGGAGTCATTACTTCTGTTTGATCCATTCTGGTTTTTAGGAAATCTGTTACTTGAATAAGGTTTTGTACTTCTTGTGCTAAGCTGGGCTAATTTTCTTTCTATGTCTCTCTTCCATAGTTCTCCTTTATTAAAAAAAATGTTTTTCTAGCATTCTCATTTCATTTGTAGACTCATTTAAAAAAGTTAACTCAGGCTCTATATCTTCTAAGAATTCATTTATAGACTCATTTTTTAAAAATTACCTGGCTCCATGTCTTCTAAGAATTCTTAATAACCTTTTGGGCAAGTCGTGGTTTTCTTTGAGGTCTTACTTTTAGGTTTGGGAATTTATCCTTTTTTTCTGAGTTTAGATCTTAGGCATTGCTAGCATCATAAAAGTTCTTAATCTCTTTGCATTTATTAATTCTTCCAGTCAAATTTTCCAGATCAGGATTTCATCTTTGAGCACACTTCTTGTAAGATCAGCATGGCTTTGCACAGTCTTGGCCTATTTTATATAATGTCCTGCTACTGAAGTTATAGCTACAGCACTGCAGTATGCTTCTTCTCCTGGGGGCTGAGGTCAATATGCCCTTGCACAGTTACATGGAAGGCACTATTAGCATCTGCGCCTGGAATCGAGACTAAGATCCTAATTCCCATTGTAGGGAATTATAGGGTTGGAGTACTGTGACCCTTTTCAGCTTTCACAGTCTGACCCTTTGATCCTGGCTCATCCTTTTTCTCCAGTTTTCACCAGTTGATAAAACTGACCCTCTGTAGTGTTATCCTTAGATTTCCAATTACCACTCAATCCAGTGCTCATCTAAGATTTTTGACAAAACTGTTGTTGGTGGAGTTAGCTGTGCAGCTTCTTCCTACTCAACCTCTCGCCATCTTTGATATATTCTAGTGGAGAGTGCTGGAGGATGCGCCACTTTGGCTGCAACCAAAACCATGTCTGAAAACACATACAAAGGAAGATACCTACAAATCATGTGGCCATGGCATGTGACTCAGTCTCTCAGGCTGCTTTTTCCTCTGAAAAAAAAGAGGTATAATAATAGCATATGCCTCATAGGATTATTATGAGAATCAAATGAGATGATATACAAAGCCCTTTATAAACCTTAAAATCCTACATAAAATACTGAAGTTGCTAATACCACTACTATATCATACATGCATGCATACATACATATATAATTTGCAGGATATATACTGGGAGGTTGGTTGCTACATCCACCAGGGTTAATTCATCACAGATAGGCATAGCAAAACCCTCTCAACTGGCTCACCAGGAGAGGAAGAATCTGCAACAAGTCCTGACTTAGAAACTAGAAGGAGTTGGAATATTTTTTTATGATCATTTGCCTCTACAGGAGACAACACATTTATTAATTAACAGGCTCAGATTTAAGGTGAATATCAAAAGTCTATTTAAGCTCTTGAGAGAATATTGTCTAGTAAGGATTTATTAGTCATAAAACTGGAGAGAAAATAGGAGGGGAAAAGGGGGTAGCCAATTCAACAAGCAAAAGTACCAGGCAGGACCCCATGTAGGCCTCCTTGGACCAGAACAGGACTTTTTTGTGTCATGGACTCCTTTGACAATTTTGTAGAACCTAAGCACCATTGCCCAAAGTAATGCCTTTAAATTCATCAAATAAAATACATAAGATTACAAAAGAAATAACTTGTTTGAAATAAATTATAAAAACAAATTTTCAACAAGTTTACAGGCCCTGGGTTAAGAATCCTTTGCCCAAGAGATGGAGAATCTCCAGGGATAGAGGTCCATGATCAACTTGCCTGGTGCCAGCAATCCTGGGAGGTCCTCTGCCTGCCTAATGGAAATGTCTGGAGGATTCCAGGTGTTGTCTGGGGCCAGGGCCACTGACTTCAGCTGCTGATTCCGGGAGTTTGCTTCCTGCTGTGTGGAAAATATGCTTCACCACATCACCAGGTCCTCAAAGATCTAAGCCAAATATCATTTCAGGTCTGTGGCTCTTTGGCAGGGCTGATAATAAAGATAGAATGCCTTTGACAGTTCCTGACTATCTGTTTAAGGAGTCAGACAATATTGACATGCCTATAATTGGAGTCATCACTGAGGTTGTGTGTGTGTGTGTGTGTGTGTGTGTGTGTGTGTGTACTCTCACATGTGATGTTTTATTTTGGGGAAAGAAAGATAATATTCAAGTTGGGATTCAAAAGAATGTGAACCAAAATTCTGGCTCAGGATCCCAAGTCTATTAAGATTACCGGATCCCATGGCTGACTTAAGAAGGGAACAAGTGGATCTAGTATAGGAGGGGAGGAGCCAAGATGGCAGAGTAGAAAGACTCATGTATGCTAGCTCCAAACCCACAGCCCATATATTTTTTGTAAAAAGAACTTCCCACAAATTCTGGATCAGCACAAGCCTCGCAGAAACACAGTGGAAGAGATTTCCGTTCCAGAAAGCCCTGGAAAGCCGTCCCCAGGGGTCCATAGTGCTCCAGACGTGGATCCCACCCCTGTGCTGCCCTGACTGTGTGGCCCCAGAGGAGCAGATCCGAGCAGGCTTCAGGGACGGAACCTCTTGTGGCCACGAAGGTCCCTCCACCCACAGGCACTCCAGGTCAGTGAGAGAGACTTCTGGGCTGGCCGAGAGGGGAGCGGGCTGTCTCCATGACTCAGGACCCCTTGGGAGGCAGCAGCAGTGGCAGAGGCAGAAGCAGTGGCAGAGGCGGCCCGGGACTCCTGGAGCAGACAGGAGCTCAGGGCCATTACTGAAGGTCTCCACATAAACCCCCTGAGGGAACTGAGCCTGGGAGGCGGCCCTGCCCCCACCTGAGCACCAGAACTTAAGCTCACATTGAATAGTAGCTGCTCCTGCTGGGGATAGCCCTGAGGCTGGGAAGCAGCATTTAAATCTCAGATCCCAAGCACTAGCTGGGCAGATCTAGGCGGGGGTGGACAGGAATCTCAGAAGTCAAGTAACTGGCTGGGAAAATGCCCAGAAAAGGGAAGCAAAATAAGACCATGGAGAGCTACTTTCTTGGGGAACAGATGTTTCTTCCTCCTTTCATTTCTGATGAGGAAGTACAATGCTTGCCATCAGGGAAAGACGTGGAGGTCGGGGCCTCTGTATCCCAGACATCCGAGGTGGATGTCTGGTGGGCTCAGGCCATGGAAGAGCTCAAAAAGGATTTTGAAAATCAAGGTAGACAGGTGGAGGAAAACCTGGGAAGAGAAATGAGAGAGATGCAAGAAAAGCATGAAAAATGGGTCAATACCTTGCTAAAGGAGACCCAAAAAAAATGCTGAAGAAAATAACACCTTGAAAAATAGGCTAACTCAATTGGCAAAAGAGGTTCAAAAAGCCAATGAGGAGAAGGAGGCTTTAAAAAGAAGAATTAGCCAAACGGAAAAAGAGCTTCAAAAGCTCGCTGAAGAGAATAATTCTCTCAAAATTAGAATGGAACAGATGGAGGCTAATGACTTTCTGAGAAACCAAGAATCACAAAACAAAACCAAAAGAATGAAAAAATAGAAGATAATGTGAAATATGTCATTGGAAAAACAACTGACCTGGAAAATAGATCCAGGAGAGACAATTTAAAAATTATGGGACTACCTAAAAGCCATGATCAAAAAAAGAGCCTAGACATCATCTTTCAGGAAATTATCAAGGAAAACTGCCCTGAGATTCTAGAACCAGAGGGCAAAATAAATATTGAAGGAATCCACTGATCACCACCTGAAAGAGATCCAAAAAGAGAAACTCCTAGGAATGTTGTGGCCAAATTCCAGAATTCCCAGGTCAAGGAGAAAATCCTGCAAGCAGTTAGAAAGAAACAATTCCAGTATTGTGGAAATGCAATCAGGATAACACAAGATCTAGCAGCTTCTACATTAAGGGATCGAAGGGTGTGGAATAGGATATTCCAGAAGTCAAAGGAACTAGGACTCAAACCAAGAATCACCTACCCAGCAAAACTGAGTATAATACTTCAGGGGAAAATATAGTCTTTCAATGAAATAGAGGACTTTCAAGCATTCTTGATGAAAAGACCAAAGCTGAAAAGAAAATTTGATTTTCAAACACAAGAATGAGAAGAAGCATGAAAAAGTAAACAGCAAAGAGAAGTCATAAGGGACTTACCAAAGGTGAACTGTTTACATTCCTACATGGAAAGACAATATTTGTAACTATTAAACTTTTCAGTATCTGGGTAGTTGGTGGGACCACACACACACACACACACACACACACATGTACACGCGTGCGTGCATACACATACAGAGACAGAGAGCACAGAGTGAATTGGATAGGATGGGACCATAAAGAAATTAAGGTAAACGGTGAGAGAGAAATGTAGTGGGAGGAGAGAGGGTGAAATGGAATGGGGTAAATTATCTCTCATTCAGGAGGCAAGCAGGAGACTTTTTAGTGGAGGGAAAAAGAGGAGAGCTGAGAAAAAAACATGTTTACCCTCATCACATTCGACTAAAGGAAGGAGTAAAATGCACACTCGTTTTGGTATGAAAACCTATCTTACAATACAGGAAAGTCGGGGAGAAGGAGATAAGCAGGGTGGGGGGATGATGAAAGGGAGGGCAATGGGAGGAGGGAGCAATTTGAAGTCAACACTCGGGGAGGGACAGGATCAAAAGAGAGAATAGAAACAATGGGGGCCAGGATAGGATGGAGGGAAATATAGTCTTACACAACATGACTATTATCGAAGTTATTTGCAAAACTACACAGATATGGCCTATATTGAATTACCTGCCTTCCCAAAGGGAATGGGTGGGGAGGGAGGGATGGGAAGAACTTGGAACTCAAAGTTTTAGGAACAACTGTTGAGTATTGTTCTTGCTACTAGGAAATAAGAAATACAGTTAATGGGGAATAGAAAGTTATCTGGCCCTATAGGACAAAAGAGAAGATGGGGACAAGGGAAGTGAGGGATGATAGAAGAGAGGGCAGATTGGTGATAGGGAAAATTAGAATGCTCGGTGTATTGGGGTGGGGGGAGGGTATAAATGGGGAGAAAATTTGGAACCCAAAATTTTGTGAAAATGAATGTAAAAAGTTAAATAAATAAATTTAATAATAATAAAAAATAAAAACAAAAAAAAAAGAAGGGAACAAGTGAGGGACAACTGGGTGGGACAGTGGATAGAGTACTGGGCCTGGAGTCAGGAGGACCCGAGTTTAAATCCAAACTCAGATACTAGCTGTGTGACCCTGGGCAAGTCACAACCCCAATTGCCTGCAAGAAAGCAGGGGGTGCGGGGGGAGACAGTCAAGTTCATTTACACTGGCATATTAGTGTAAACAATACACACAGTGTCCATCAAGAGCCAAATGTAGGGTTTTTAAGGAACACAGAAATTCAAGGCACTAAAACAAGTGGAAAGACAAATAAAGGAATGGAATTCAAGTTGGTGGAACAATCCTAGATCAGAACACAACATGTGGGGAATGTCTGAGATCTGACTATTGTAGGTATGACTCAGCCTGGCTCCCTAAAGCTTTTAGGATTGCTGTATGCATTCAGTCTACCCATCCTGCACTGATGTGTAGATATGGTCATGGACCACATCTACTGTACCCTGGCTTTATTCAGTCATACCTCTTAGGACAGGAGTTCCAACAATCTTATCTGACTCACAAGTAAACCCCAATGACCCATTGATCACCAAAGGGGATGAAGGGGAAAAGTGAATTTCTTACACTTTACTCCTCTTCAAATATTCTATAATCTTGTGAAACTGGCCTTTTTGCTGTTCCTTCTACACAACACTACATCAACTAACCCCATGTGTTTTCCCTGATTGTCCCCCTTGACTAAAATGTTCTCCCTCCTCTCCTCAGCTTCCTGGTTTCCTAGGTGTCCTTTAACACTCAACTGAAATTTTACCTTCTGAAGAAGACCTTTCATATAAGTTCTAAAAGTAACCTTCTGAATAGATACTCCTACATTGTGGTACACAAGTCCCTACTAGTGTTCTTCTCATTGACAATCAGGTAGTAGACACAATTAGTTCTTAGCAAAGGGATTTATAAAGACAGCATAATGAAAATATCTACAAAATATCCTATGCAAAAACCTGGGATGCACTTTCCCACATTGTCTGTGAGAAGAGTGAGCAGAAACGGTATCAGTAAATCAAACATGTTGGAGGGGAAGGGAGAGAGAAAAGAAGAAAGATTGTGGGAGCAAGAAAGAGGAAGATACTCTATTTTCTTCTACCAAAGTCTGACCTAGAAAATACATTTTGGGACAAATTAAAATATCCCTTCAGGATTCATCAATTAATCAGATCATGATAGAAACCCTTTTCATCTTATCTCTTTCCTATATGTGGGACAAGTCAAGGAAGGAAAAAAACCCTTCCTTTGACTAGTATCACCATTTTTCTGTCAAATTTCTTGAAAAGGTGATCTGTCCCCACTACCTCTATTTTCTAGCATGCCCTTCTTCAGTCCTCATATATTGACTTTCACACCTCAATGCCCTCTCCTTCTCCTGTCCCAATCTCTTCATCTCCACATGCTTTACTGGAGCTGCTCCATTGAGGCTGTCTTCATTCTGCCAAACAAAATCCAGTGGACTTTGCTCATTTCATAATCTCCTTGACTTTTGCAGCATTGACACGGTTTACCTCTTCTCTTCCTTGAAACTCCTCCAACTCATCATATCGTCCATCTTGAATTTCTAGTCTCCCTGTCATCTTTCGAATGTGAAAGTTCCCTCAAGACTCAATCTGTGCACGGTGCTCTCCCTACTTGACACTACCCCAAAATCCTTCTGTGGTACTATCATTTTTGCACTTATCCAAGTCCAACATTTTGGCACTATATTGGATTCAGCGAGCCAAAGGATTACAGAACCTCTGTATCCAGAGACAGAATCCAGAAACAGAAGATGCCATCCTTGCCCAATGCCCAGGATAGAAATAAGACACCCCCAAGAAGTGGCTATCCATTCTCTGATTGAAGATCCCTAGGAGAGCAGGACTTACTACCTCCCAAGACAATCCAATCCACTTGGCCAATTTTAATTTGTTAGGAAGTTTTTCCTTGTTGAGCCAAAGTCTGCTTCCTGCAACTTCAACCTGTTGCTCCTAGTTTTGTCCTTCTGGGGCCAAGGAAAGCAAGACTCATTTCTCTTCCATAGAGTAGCTCTTCAAATATTTAAAGACAGTTATCACTTCCCTTCCCCTCCCAAATGTCCTCAGACAGGCCCTTCTACAAAATCTCATGTGAGATGGTCTCCTGTCTCACTGCCATCCTAGTCTTCTGGACACACTGTAGATTCTCCCCATCCTTAAAACATGACAGCCAGAAACAAACAAGAATATTTCCACTGTGGTCTGATCAGGGCAGAGAACAGCAGAACAACCACCTTTCTTGTTTCCAGAAGCTAAGTTGTTATTAATGCAGCCTACAATTGTATTCACTTTCTCCAGTGCCATGCCACACTGTTGACTCACATTGAACTTGTGTTCTGCTCAAAGCCCCAGGCCCTTTCAGTTGATGAGCTGTTGTCTAGGCACATGTCTCTCATCCTGTACCTGAACAGTTCATATTCCCACACACAATCCATTTCTGGCACATAGTAATGGCTTCATAAATGCTTGTAGACTGATTGAAAATTAATCTCATTTGACTTGACCCATTATTCCAGCCTATTGGATCGTCTTGGATTCTAATTCTGCCATTCCATGTGTTAGCTAAGACATTTATCTTTTGTTGAAGTCCCTGAGAAAAAAAATGAAATCACAATAGAACCAAGAACAGAGGTCTTCAGCATCCTTCTAGGTTAATAGTGTCTTATTCGTCACTCTTCTGTTGCATCCCTTGTATCCAGGCCTTGTTGATTTTTCCTTCAAAATATTCCCTATGTTTATTCCTCTTCATCTCTCTTACAATCACCCCAGTTGAGATTTTCTATCACCTCTATATTATAAAACTACCCAAGCATAGGTTCATAGTTCTAGCTCTAGGACCTCTTCCTTTTACAGATAAGGAAACTGATGCTAAGGGACATTAAGTGATTTAGCCAAGGTCATGCAGCCATTACACATCAGAGTGGGCATCTGACTTCAAAGCCATCAAGCTTTCCAGTATATTGGACTGACTGCCTCCTAATCTATCCTGCTCATGGCACACATCTTCTCAAATGATGGATTTCCTTACCTGGGCTAGAGCTAAGAATACGGTGTTTTGGAAAGAGGAGTGGCAGAGCTAACTGTCTGATTAAACTCACCCTAGAGGAATAAGTAGCACCCTTCTAGGGCCATTCCCTTATTAATGTTGAACAGATATTTCTGAGATGCTCAGTATAATAGCAAGGAAAGCCACTAGGAACAGGAGACATGAGTAACTGCCTCATTTTGTAATGTAAGATCATTATGAAGTGAATACTCAGAAGACTGACTGACACCATTTTGCAATGAATGCCAAGCCTGGGGTGGAGGTGGGGAAGGGTGGCAGACTTAATCAATGGCACCTTTTACCCAGGACTTAATTAACGTGGGAATGTAAACAATGGATATTTAACTGTCAAAAGACCACACTTCTCTTGCACATAAACATGCTTGAAGCCTGATTCACCAGTCCGGAGGGAGAAAGAGAGGAGAAGTAAGCATTTACAAGAGGCCACTGGAGTGAGGGTGGTGAATGGAAGTTGGATTAGGAAGCTAGAGACCTGGATCTTCAGGCTGGATCTGCCACTAACTAACTGTGTGAGCTTAGAAGAGCCTTTCCTCTCTCTGGGCCTCACAGTCTACATCTATAAAATTGGGGATGCTAATTATGCCCTGCAACTCTGGCTATAGGACTGTTGTAAAGATCAGATGGGCTGATACACATGAGTACATCAGGGTGTGAATAGGCTTTGATCAATCAATCAATTAATGAATGAAAGAAGTAAATAGATGAATGAATATACATATGTGTATATATGTATATAGGCACTCTAAATGCAAGGGTTGTTTTTTCTTAAATATTAACTGATGAGTGATTTGGCATATGGGCTCTGATAATAAGCCCAATGTGGAGGATGAATTAATTTGGATAAGTGTTTTCTACTTGTGGGGGCGGGGGAACTTCTCATAAAAAGTCTCCTGAGTTTCTTGAACAGTCATGCTTCATTCTGATGTCTTTATAACTGCCCACAGGGATGGATGGTGGTTCTATTTTTTTTTTTGCTTTCAATACCTTATTAAGGCTATCAAAAATATGTTTTTCAGGGGGTCCTGAAACCAGGGTCTGTCAGCAAACCCTCCCTCCCCACAGAGGGCAGTCCCTTCAACTATTGGAGTAACTTTTCTTGCTTTCAGTCTCCTCAACACAATAGCCATGATGAAAATATCTTGGTATAGGATCAGAGAAAGAAACATTTTGGACCAGCTCTTTCCTTAGCTCTCAAAACTACTAGGCACATAACCCCATGAGGGAAGAACTAAGTTCCTAACCCACCTTGGCCACTTGCAGCTGTGTGATCCTAGACAACTCCCTTTACCTCTAATTTGAAAAGATGAGAATAATAACAGTTCCTACCTCCCAGGGTTATTGTAAAGATCAAGTGAGATGACATTTGTAAAGTATTTTGAAAACATTAAAAAAAACTCTACAAATGCTGCTTATAATAAGCATCATCATTGCTGCTATTTGAGACAGAGAAAGGAAGGAAGATAAGATAACAAAGAGAGAAAGAAAGAGAGAGGAAAGAAGGAAGGAAGGAAGGAAGGAAGGAAGGAAGGAAGGAAGGAAGGAAGGAAGGAAGGAAGGAAGGAAGGAAGGAAGGAAGGAAGGAAGGAAGGAAGGAAGGAGGGAAGGAAGGAAGGAAAAAGAGCAAGAAAGGAAGGAAGAGAATTATTTATAGCAGTATTTTCTGTAGTAAAGAAATGCTGGAACCAAAGTGTGCCTGTTGACTGAGCATTAGTGGAACAAATTGTGGGGATAAAATGAAGTATACTATTTCACCATAAAAAACAACATATATAACGAATTCAGAAAAACTTGGAAAGAGTCGAATGTAGTGATTGGGAAAAAAAGAGAACAGGAGCAGTAGTATATACAACAACTGTAATAATGTAAGTAAAAACAACGATAAAAGGTAGCCAAACTAAAATTAACTGCAGTAATCAATCATAGGTTTTATTGCCTGAGAGTAGACAATAAAACATACTTTCATTAGTAGGAGAGAGGGGGACTATGGGTACAGAATGTGAGATACACTTTCAGACAAGGGGGTGTTGTTTTTTTTAATGGATGGCTTTGCTTAACTATTTTTATCTGTTACTAGGAAGATTTCAGTGTTCAGGAAGGAGTAGGGTATCAGGAAGTATCTGTGGTATAAAAACAGAGAATCAATAAAACTTTTAAAAAAATCAGCTGATAGGTGAGGAGAGTTTGCAAAGGTGGGGGCCTGCAGCCTGCCTCTGTGCCCACAACAGGCCCCAGAAATCTGCAGATGTAGAGCCCTGTTCTATGAGGGACAAACTGCATGACTTTAACTCACAACATATGTTGAACTTTTACCCATTTTAAAATGTATTTCAAGGGACAATAGGCCTGGATGTTTATTCACTGAAATATAGTACAAGCGTGTGCTCAGACTGCTCCATATGCTCTGAATATGTTCTCCAGAACTAATGGGAACTTAGTATTCCCAGAAAGAAGCAGTGTGTCCTGGGCCGTTTCCATAACGTTGTGACTTGCTTTTGGAGTCTCTATGTGTGTTTTTTTCCTTTCCATTGGCCCTACCGAGGCAGGGGTCACCCATATCTCTGCACACCCGTGAGCTCTCCTGGCAAGCAAAACAAGCCTAGGACCCTATGCTTCAGATCTGGACATCTCCAAGATATCCTATGGAAGAAAAAATACTGTCCTGGGAAACCAGAGAGCTGAGTTCTGTCTGGCTCCAGCTCTAACCCTAACTTTCAGTGTCAACTTTTCCCTTCCACAAACCTCAGTTTCTTCCTTTGTAAAATAAGAGGGTCATCTCTAAAGTCCTTTCAAAGTCGAAAAAGTTCATGGTTCTGTTATTTTAATTGTGTGATACCGAAAAGGTCGACTCTTTGAGGCATCGAGGGGAAAGCACAGGAGTCAGTTATTCAGCCAAAGGGAGAAATGGATGGGTTAAAAATCCCATATTATTTAGGATTTGTTATTTTTGCCTCCTGTTCCAACAATCCCTTTAACAAACATTAACTAACCCTGTGGAGTCCAGACACCAAGAGAGAGAAAAATGGTCATTCTGGTATGTTTCCTGATTCCCTCCCCTCACTGTTAGTCATTGCCAAATTACTTTATATTGTCTTATCTGTCTATCATTTTATCCAGCTTCCTACCTCTGAGAATATAAGCTCATTGAGGACAGGGACTATATTTCATTTTTGGCTTTGTATCCCTAGAACCTTGGCACATCGCAGGTGCTTAATACATGCTTACTAAATTAAAATTAAACCTGGTTAGAGCACATTTAGCCTGAATTCATGGGGCACTCATTTAGGACAGGACTTCCTAACTTCCTCTATACCACGGACTCCTTTGACAGTCTGATAAAGCCTACGGCCCTCTTTTCTAAAGAACATTTTTAGAACTCCAAATCTTATGAAACTGAATATTGAAAACTAAAAATAAATAAATGAAAAAGAACAATTTTAAATATATAAAGTAAAATGCATAGGATTACAAAGGAAGTCAATTAGACTGAAATATAGTTACCAAAATAGTTGAAAAACAAGTTCACAGATCCTCAGGTTGAGGATGCCTGATTTAGAGCTTTGAGATCTCACTAAGTCCAGGAGGGAGGTCAAAAGACTTAAGAAGAAGTCACATGTCTCATTTGATCCTTACAATAATCCTAGGAGGTAGGTGCTATTATTATCGTTCCCATTTTACAGATGAGAAAACTAAATTAGACAGAAGTGAAGTGACTTACCCAGGATTATACACTAGCAAGTTTTTCAGGTTAGATTTGAACTTAGGTCTTTCTGAGTCTAAGTCCAATATTCTACACACTGCGCCACCTTGCAGGCTAAGGGGTAGATAGGGGATAGATAGGACTGTATCTTCAAGGGATCTCATCAACTCACTGTCAATGGAGATAAAGTCAGGCATCATGGAAAAGTGAACAGGATTCGGGAGAGATCTATTTGTGAATTCTGGCTCCTCTGTAGTCCACGTGTGACCCTAGGCAAGTTTCTTCCTTTCTCTGAGGCTTCGTTTTCTCATCTGTAAAATGGAAACAATAAACTCTACTACCTCACGAAATTGTTTTAAAGACAGTGTTTTTGCAACCCTTTAAGGGCTGTAGAAAATGGAGAGTTATTCACGCAACAGAGACTTCTGTCCCACCATGAATACACAGGCTCCTCCACGCCACCTCTGCTATTTCGATAAAACGTCAATGCCTCCTGACAGGAAGGCACTAGATTTTTCCCCTAGGTTCTCTTCTTCCCTCCTTCTCAAATGTATCTGAAGTGGATGCAGATGAACACCAAGCCCTCCGAGCTTCCTGTGTTTTCATCATTTCAGGTAAGTTCCCTGAATCTGATCAGCCAGCACTTGCCTCTCCCAAGACTCCCTCTGTCACTTAGGAGACAGCTGGTATCCACAGAGTGATTTCTTTTATCACTGGCTGCCTTTGTTAAACCTCCTCTCCATGTTTTTTCCTCCCTTTTGTTGTCTTTCTTCTCTCCTGATGTCTCACCCCACTTATACTTCATCCCCCTCCCTTTCCATCCTTTTTATTTTTCCATCTTTCAATGTTCCTTCCTTGTGTTTCCTATTCTTTGTTCTTCCTGCCTCTGTGTCCAGATTTCCATTTAGGATTTCAGGGGTCCTCAAAAGGCTTTTTCACCTACAAGCTCTCTCGGGGAGCCTGACCCAGAACTACCAGAAACATGGGTGCAGCTGCAGTGCCAAGATACCTGGCATGATTTGCCCTTCCCCTTCTTCCATTGGTACAGCAGCTGGTCAGTTGAGAGGTAGGCAGGGAGGACAGGTGGCTGTCCCAAAACCTGCTGCACAAATCTTCCTTCTATAGCTTGATAATGATTCTTCTAAGAGAAATCCTATGGGGTGGAAAGGTGAAGAATCAGACCCTGGAGCTGTGATCAGAAGCCAGCCTTGTACAATGGAAAGAACACTGACTTTGGAGTACCAGGATTTGGTTCAGATACCACCTCTGACTCTTACTATGTGACTCTGGACAAGTCACTTAATCTCCGGTTTTCAGTTTCGCCATCCGTAAAATGAAGGTGTTGGATCACATGGCCTCTGAGGCCCTTCCCAGTTCTCGATCTGTATATAAATCATTCAACAAACATTTACTAAGAGATTACCATGTGCCAGGCACCATGTTAGGGAGGGACTGGAGATATAAGACCAAAAATTAAACAGTCTTTACTCTCATGAAATTTACATTCACTTGTTAGATGACCTCATTTGTGTTTTCTTCTCCCTCTCTTCCTTCATCTTTCTTTTTCCCTTCTCTCTTTCTTCCCTTATTTTCTCTTCTCTCTATTTTCCCCTTCCTCCTCTCAGTCAACCAACAAGCATTTTAATAAGTGCTCTTTTATCCATTGAACTATTTTTTTAACCACTTCCTTTTTTTGAGTGGCAAAGACTGTTGCCGTTGTATGTATGTATCATCACCTGCCACATAGCAGGTGCTTAATCATGGCTTACTGAATTGAATCAAGTCAAATCATGTACTTCCTTGTAGGAGGGAAGAGAGACCCATCAGCACCACATTACACAATGCCCAAATGCCATTGGGCAAGAAGGATACCGCATTATAGGGGCCCGTCACACTGACCCAAAGAATACGGAAAAAAAGGAAAATGTCTCTGAAACCCTCAATGGTTACATGAGCTAAAGCAAAGATACAAATATGTTTTTGAAGCAGCATTTGGGACAAAATCAAACCTTGGAGAAAACAATTCAAGGAGGGAGTGCGAAAGAAGAGGGAATGATAAGGGGGTTGTTTTTCCTGATGAGCCTTTGCCCCTGAATCAAGTTCCCAAGTTTTTTCATTTTGTTCTTTGGCTGAAGTGGTCTTTCAGATAACAAACAGGCCAAGCTGTTCCATTACCCTGCAAAGTGGAACAAAGTTTGAAGAAAACTGCAAAACAGGCTGAGATTTGAATGAACATGAACAGCAGGCTCCCATTAGCAGGAGCTCTCAGTCCAAAGGGAGATGGCTCCTTGAAGTGAAGGAAGGACTCTTTTTCACTGTGCCCACCAGTCCTCTCTTCCTCTGGGACATTAGTCCCCATCATTATCCCATGCTTGGGATTTCCTGTAGGAAATCCTAAATTACTTCTCCTCAAATCTCTCCTTACTCCATCCATTCCATCCTCCAATCAGTGTCAATACTGCCGCATCCCACCCCCAGCCCCAGGCAATTTAATAAACTCCAGTGGCTCCCTATTATATCCAGGATCAAATTATAAACTCCTTTGTTCAGCATTCAAAGACCTTCAAAATCTGGCTCCTTCCTACTTTTCAAGGCTTCTTACACCTTAACTCTCCCATGTGTTCTCTCCCTCATCCCAATGTACTCTTTGATCAAATGACACCTAGCCTTCTTACTGTTTCTTAAACAAAATAGCCCATCTTCCAACTCTAGGCATTTCCATGGGCTATTTCCCATTCCTGGAACTCTCTCTCTCCTCATCTCTAGCTCCTAGCCTCCCTGGTTTCCTTCAAGTGACAACTCAAATCCCACCTTCATTCAAGGAGTTTCTCCCAATTCTCCCTTAATACTATCATCCCTCTGTTTATTATCCCCATTTTTCCTAACTATATTTTGGGAGTCATCTCCAGTCGTTCTGATCTATGCCTGGCCATTGGACCCAGATGGCTCTGGAGGAGAAAGTGAGGTTGGTGACCTTGCACAGCCCTGCCTCACTTAAATCCAATTCACTTGCAAGTCATGGCAACACTTTCCCAATGTCATGGTCCTCTTTGAGAATGAAGGACAGACTACAACAGTCATATCTTATTGCATGGAATTGTTGGCATGTTTTTCTCCCTCTTAGACCAAAGCACCTTGAGAATAGAAACGATTATTTTGCTGTTGATTCTATTGCTGTTGCTTTTGTCCAGCTTACAACATCCCCTCCCAGGATTTACTGCAGGGAAATTTCCAAATATATCTCACATCTCAGTTTCCATAATGAAGCAAGTAAGCATTTATTAGGTGTTTACCATGTGTCAGGCACTAAGTTAAGCACTGGGGATATAAATAAAAAATAATAATGCCTGCCATTGAAGAATGCACATTCTAATGAGAGAAACAACATGTCCATAAATGAGTTCACACTATATAGAGATGAGAGTGATCCTAGAAGGACTCGCACCTCTAGTGTGAGGGCTGCTGACCCCTTTTTGGGGCTGCTCATCTACCTTTGGTGTCTCCCTGATTCACCCAGATCTCACCTGAGGCTCCAAAAAGCCATAGTATGCGCAGCAGCTACACCTTAGCAAACCACAGATTAAACCAGGGTTTGAGGTTTCCAACCCATTGGTGAGTTAGGGGAATGTCTACCCCAAGCATGTGAAGACTTCCCCGTCAGAATGGGCAGATGAGAACGGTTTGTTCCAATGGTTGTGAAGTTGACTGAAGCAGGCTCTGTGGAGCTCTTAGAACTTGGTCAGATATCAAAGACTTTCAAGGCCATCCATTGCATCACTCCAGGCCATTGCCAGTCACCTTGACTTTTGTCCTGCCACTGGCCTTTGATTACTCTGACAGAGAGAGTGAGCTTGATGACTTTGTGCAACTCTACCTCACTTAAATCCAATTCACATATAAGGCAATTCACATCACTCCATGACGTCACTGGTCATTTTCAAAAATAAAGGGCAAACAACAGCAAAGTCCCTAGGACATAATAGCCGTGTCTACGCTGAGAGCCAAGGACAGACTGGATATTGATCCATGGCTCTACAAGGAGAAAGAAATAGAGGAGACCTAAAGGTCTAATGGGAGAAAAAGTATGTCCAGCAACTAGGAGCTATGAGTTTCCCCTTTGTGATATGTGCTCTCAGAGTTTGAGCCTGCTTTGCATGGTATTCTGTATGTATTAGTGGGAGAACGTCACAGACTTTTTGAGGGAGAAAAGGGATATTTTATTTCAATTTTTCCTGTATTATCTTAGGAAATACCCCTTTCTAAAAAGTTTCTTAAGGCTGACTGGCTAAAATGATTCTCAGCTGATAATGTTGAGTGGTAAGGTTCAAACCCAGTAGCATTAGAGCAGGGCTTCTTAATGTTAGGTCCATGAACCTGCCTTAAAAGAAATATTTTGAACAATTGTATTTCAATACAATTGGTTTCCTTTGTAATCCTAAACATTTAAAAACATTATTCTGAGAAGATGTACATAGGCTTCAACAGACTGCCAAAGGGGTCATTAAAAAGGCTAAGAACTCCCCTGCATTAGAAAATTACTTCTGATTCTTGGGGATGGAAAGATGTAAAATTGTACTGAAATCTACCTAAGATTTAGCTGTGATAGGGGAGTTGGGATGTTTCCTCAGAGCTCACATGGGCTACTCATGTGGTCGTACATCAAGTTACATTTGTTGTGTATTATGTTGACTGCATAATATAGTCAATATTCTGTGATAATTGGGACTGAGCAAGAGAATGAGATAGGGTGGAAAAGCAAAAAATTTCCTTAGCCAGAGCCACATTTTCTTTTTTTAAATTATTTTATTTTCAGTTTTCTACAATCACTTCCATGTATCTTAGATTTCTTCCCCCTTCCTCCCTTTTCTTATCCCCTCCCAGAGGGAAGATGGTGTGCAATCTTATATAGGTTCTACGCATACATTCCTATTAAATACATTTTTCACCTTAGTACAAAGTTCTCCTGGTTTTGCTCTTTTCACTCAGCATCAGTTCATTTAAGTCCTTCCAGGCCTCTCTGAAGTCCTCCTGTTCACCATTTCTTATAGCACAATAGTATTCCATTACATTCATATACCACAACTTGTTCAGCCATTCCCTAATTGATGGGCATACCCTTGATTTCCAGTTTTTGGTCACCACAAAGAGTTGCTATAAATATTTTTGTACATGTGTGACCCTTTCCCATTTTTATGATCTCTTTGAGATACAGTCCTAGAAGTGATATTGCTGGGTCAAAGGGTATGCACATTTTTGTAGCCCTTTGGGCATAGTTCCAAATTGCTCTCCAGAATGGTTGGATCAGCTCACAGCTCCACCAACAGTGAATTAGTGTTCCAACTCTCCCACATCTTCTCCAACATTTATCATCTTCCTGTTTTGTCATGTTAGCCAATCTGATAAGTGTGATGTGGTACCTCAGAGTTGTTTGGATTTACATCTCTCTAATCAATAGTGATTTAGAGCATTTTTTCATATGACTATAGATAGTTTAACTTCTTCCTCTGAAAACTGTCTGTTCATATCCTTTGACCATGTATCAATTGGGGAATGACTTGTATTCTTGTACATTTGATTCAGTTCTCTATATATTTTAGAAAGGAGGCCTTTATAACAGATACTAGTTGCAAACATTCTTTCCCAGTTTTCTGCTTCCCTTCTAATCTTGGTTGCATTTGGTTCGTCAGAGCCACATTTTCTAACCCCATGGCTATGGGAATCTATGTTCTCTGACAACTGTTCTTCCACAGTTGCCTGTGGTCCTAGAGTCAGGCTGAAAACTTACTGGATGATATCTTTTCTCCCTTGGAATTACTGAAAATCCTACCCTGGAACTAGCAGCAGGGAGGAATGGGTGAACTAGGGTCATGAAAATCTCTCATGGCCTTACCCTTCTTCAGTTGCTCCCCCATCTTTCTCCACAAACATTTGCCCTCATGGCCTTAGTGTCCCAGGAGTCAAATGACTCCAATTGCCAATCCCTAGAGGGTCAAGGAATCACATCATAGGTTGGCCATGTTCTGTGAAGTTCCTCCTACAGCATAGGCTTAATAAATATTAAACATCAACAGTCATGAATTCTTGACCCTTCTCCTAGACTGATGGTCAAGTCGTCCTACCCCACTTGGCTAAATTGCAAAGCAGACTAAAGTTGTTTGCGCACAGAAACCTCTGGGATGATATTAGTAACTGAGCTGCATTGAAAGAAATCCTGATAAACTGAAAAGATGCAGAAAAATCTTCACCTTATTGTAACTGGAAGTCTCAACAACTTCAATGGTGTCATTTATGAAGTCATTATCCCTCACAGAAGATCATTTCAGGAAGGTCAGTTCCTAGCACCCCCAGAATGAGGGCTGGGGGTTCCTCCCTTCTAAAATTAGGGGATCCTAATCAGAGTGATAGAATCTGATCATGGGAAAGGACTTTGGAATCATCTTCTCTGACGATCAACCAATGCAGGAATCTCTTGTATTGTATCCCTGAGAGATTGTTCTAGTACTAGATCCACCAGCATTTATCAAGTGCCCACCATGTGCCAGGCACTGAGCTAGACATTGAAATATAAAGCAATAGCAAAAAAAAGTTCCTGATGTCAAGATGCTTTCATTTCATCAGCGGAGACAACAGAAAACATGCACATGCACAGAAGTGTGTATATACATATACACATACATATATATAATATATATATATATATATATATATATATATATATATATATATATATATATATATAGAGAGAGAGAGAGAGAGAGAGAGAGAGAGAGAGAGAGAGAGAAATGGGCATGGGGAAGGCACTAAGGACTACCAAGAATCAGGAAAGACTTTATGCAGTATCTTAATGATACTTAGAATTCTAAGAGACTGAAATGAGAAGGGTCACCATTTTAGGCATGAGAAATATCCAATGCCAAGAGTGTTGTATATGAGAAACTAGTACCAACAACTGTACGACCTTGGAGAATTCCTTTCATTTCTCTTAGCCTCACTTTACTCATCTGTAAAGTTTGTATAAATATAGCAGCTAACCTTTCTGGAGTGCTTTAAAGGTTTACAAATGCTGGAAAACCTGGGTAACAGTGTGGCAGAAACTGGGCATAAACCAATGCCTGACACCATATGCAAGAATAAAGTCCAAATGGATACATGATCTAGGTATAAAGATTGATACTATAAAAAAATTAGGGGAGCAAGGAATAGTGTATTTGTCAGATTTATGGAGAATGGAGAAATTTTTGACCAAACAAGAGATAGAGAACATTACGAAGTGCAAAATGGATAATTTTGATTACATTAAATTGAAAAGATTTTGTACAAACAAACCCAATGCAACCAAGATTAGGAAGAAAGCAGAAAACTGGGAAAGAAATTTTGCAACTGGTGTCTGTAATAAAGGCCTCATTTCTAAAATACATAGAGAACTGAGTCAAATGTACAAGAATACAAGTCATTCCCTAATGGTCAAAGAATATGAACAGACAGTTTTCAGAGGAAGAAATTAAAGCTATCTATAGTCATATAAAAAATGCTCTAAATCACTATTGATTAGAGAGATGTAAATCCAAACAACTCTGAGGTACCACATCACACCTATCAGATTGGCTAACATGACAGAACAGGAAGATGATAAATGCTGGAGAAGATATGGGAGAGTTGGAACACTAATTCACTGTTGGTGGATCTGTGAACTGACCCAACCATTCTGGAGAGCAATTTGGAACTATGCCCTCAGGCCTACAAAAGTGTGCATACCCTTTGACCCAGCAATATCACTTCTAGGACTGTATCTCAAAGAGATCATAAAAATGGGAAAGGGTCACACATGTACAAAAATATTTATAGCAGCTCTCTTTGTGGTGGCCAAAAACCAGAAACAAGGGTATGCCCATCAATTAGGGAATGGCTGAACAAGTTGTGGCATATGAGTGTAATGGAATACTATTGTGCTATAAGAAATGATGAACAGGAAGACTTCAGAGAGGCCTGGGAAGACTTATATGAACTGATGCTGAGTGAAAGGAGCAGAACCAGGAGAACTTTGCAGCAACCACAGTGTGCGAGCCATTTTTCTGGTACACTTAATCCTTCATAGCAAAGCAAGGACCTAAAAAATTCCCGATGGACTTTTGAGGCAAAACCTCTTCCACATCCTGAAAAAGAACTACGGAATTGGATTGCAGAATGAAGCAGACCATTTACTTTTGTAGTATGTTTTGTTTTGTTTTATGGTTTCTCCCATTCATTTTAATTCTTCTATTCAACATGACTAAAGTGAAAATGTATTTAATAGGAACATCTTGGGGAGAGAGTGGGGAGGGAGGGGAAAGTATCTAAGATATATGGAAGTGATTGTAGAACACTAAAAACAAATAAAATAATTAAATAAAGATTTACAAAGTACTTTCCTCACAGCAACTCTGTGAAGTGTCATTAATCCCCTTTTACGAATAAAGAAACTGAGGCTCAGTCCAGATCCCAGAGCTAGTAAAGATAGAGCCTGAACTTCAAGTCAACCAAAAACAAGTACAAGTTCATACCACCACATTGCCTTTCCCTATAGTAGAGATACAATTATGGATAGGGGCTGAACATGTGGTTTCACTGATAAAGGGAAATTGAGGAACAGGAGAAAGCTCCCTCTAACAAGGTCAGCCAACACCTCTCTGAAGCTCCCAGATAGTTGCCTGGAGTACTAAGGAGCTAAGTGACTTGCCCAGGGTCCCATAGCCAGTTCATGTCAGAGGTAGATTGCAAAAGGGCTGATTTTCTATTATTGGACATTTTGTATGCAGTTGTTTTGGCTCTGTGTCTCTCTTTGTGGGGAGACTTCTCACTAAGTGGGTCAATGATTCATTTTCTTACAGGTGTGGGTCCTCTGAAGGAGTATATTGGTGCCAGGTTTAGATAGTATGGGAGGGGGTATAGACAAATGGATTTTGGGGCCATGGAGAAGGCTAGACACCACCCCCAAGTCCGTATCTGCATATCCCCTCCCTCCCCCACTGTCTCAGCTAGGATCCAATCACAAGCCATACCCAGATGTTATAGTACAACTGAGTCAGCCTTCTGTTAGTCCTTTGCATCTCATTGTCAATAGAGGGCACCCCTCCCCCTGGTTCTGCTCATATCACCAGACCTGGCTGTTCCCTCAATACACTTCCTTTAACCTATGATTGGTTGACTCCTGCTGCCTAAGAGAAAGGAAGGGAAAGGATAAGGCGATGCAGTGTCTTTGAATCATGGGAATAACTAATCACTTCGACAGCAGTTGACATTCATATAGAACTTTAATATTTATAAAGTCTTTTTCATTCTTCAGCTCATGTAGTCCTCCTGACAACCCTATGAGCTATATGATACAGGTATTATTATCTTCATTTTAGAGATGAGGAAATTGAGGTTTAGAGAAAAGTAATAACTAGCATAGGGCCACTGGGGTTTTACCCCAGGGTGCTAGCATAGGGGAGTGCATATTCTCCATATGTCAAGCACTCCAAGAAACATGGAACTATAGGAAGAAACTTACCCCCACACAGCACCACTCCCATGATGGTTTTTGTGAGGAAGAAGCAGGTTCTAGAGCCACCATCACCGAAAGTACATTTGCTTCTCTCCTGAGTCCAGTCACCAAGATGGTATGACAGCACCCAACTTAAAGGGCTATCCATTGGCCAACTGGCCTAGGGACCAATGGAACCACAGACACTAAGGATCAGTAGAGAAGGTAGCATGTGCAAACCTTGGGATATATCCTTCCCACCCATCACCTCCCCCTGCTTTATTGTACTCAGCCCAGTTACCAGAATTGCAAGTTATGACTATAGCTCGGGGATGTCAAGTTACTTTCTCATGGTCCTACAGCTAGCAATTTGTTAAAGGCAGGCTTTGCCTCCCTGTCTCTCCTGCCTCCAGTATACCACATTATCATAAAAATACTCTGTGACTAATACTCTGATGGATTCATGATCTCATTAGAATGCTTACTTATTCTACTGATGCAAATCAAGGATCTCTCCATGATTTCTCATCTTGTGTCATTCTTAGACATGTAGAGCTTGGACTCACTCTCCCAACCCACGCTAGCACTTTCAGATTGGATTGCTAGAGCAAGTGTGGCTATGTCTCTTTGCAGGTTTCTAGAGCAACCTTTAAGGGACTGGAGATATCTCTCTAAAGGTATTGATAACAAGTGTCTTCCCTGGAATATCAGCTGATCTTCTAACCAGTTGATTTCTCCCCAATATCAGTTAACCAGTTGATATCTCCTCAATATCAATTAAGCAATTAAGAACAAATAACTTTTACAAAGAAATATTTACTATGTAAATATAGCAAGGACAGAAATAGAAACCCGCCCTTCCCAACCCTCCAAAACCATCATGGCACACTCTTTCCTCAACATAAACATTCAATTTGAGGGAGAATGGGTTCAAACTTTCTTGCTGTTATTCAGTCATATCTGACTCTTTGTGACCCCATTTGGGGTTTTCTTGGCAGAGATACTGGCATGGTTTGCCATTTCTTTTTCCAACTCGTTTTACAGATGAGGAAACTGAGGCAAATAAGGTTAAATGACTTGCCCAGGGTCACACAGCTAATAAGAATCTGAGGCCAGATTTGAACTCATGAAGATGAGTTTTCCTGACTTCAGTCCCAGCACCCTATCCACTAGACTACCTAGCAGTTCAAGTTCAAGTTCATTTTTGGTGGGTACATAAACTATGGACAATTTATTCCCTTTCTTGCAGGTAACACTATCTCAGCTGCCAGCTTGATTCAGTACTGGGCAGGGTCATACCTCAGGTTTGGTTCCTCACTGTCCTGAACTGCTACAGTGACCAGCAGACTCTGCCAGGGATTCCAATCACTGGATCTCTAGCGGCTCATCTAGTCTTCTGAAATGAACCAGGTCAAAACTTGGCCCATCAAACTCTAATTATCATACAACTAAGATTAGGAAAGAATAAACACATCAGAGTCAAAAATGAAACAAGCAGCATGATGCGTTCATGGCCATGTGGTGATCTGGATAGAGAAATAAAGCACTCAGCAGCAAATTGTAACCATGTCTGCTAGTGTAACTTCTCTTACTACCTAGAAGCTTACAGTGGCTATTGCCTTACTTATTTTTTTTAGAGTCTTTCGTATACACATTCTGTTATGGTTCAGCTGTTAAATAACAGATTTTTTTTGTCACTAAACAATAAGCTGATGATAAAGTCATGGGACACCTGTGCATGCTATGAGTCAGGGAGGGAAAGGGCCCCTCCATCACCCACTACCAGAAGCAAATTTATCAATGAGCCTCCACATGGATATACACCAGATAAAGCATACTGCACATGCTCTTAGGACTGGACCTTCATTGGCCATCTCCCCCATAATTCTTTCTAGAAATCCTCTATGTTTATCCAAAACCAGGTAGACCTTCCTGAGATTCCCTTAATAGTCTTCAAATGCAAATGCCAAACTTGTCTATATATTGTTATTCATTCTTATTACATGATTTATCCACATCTTTTTCTACTCATACACATTTTCTCCAAAACATCCTACAATGCCCCTTATTGCTTATAAGTTGTTCCTGATAATGTGTTGCATCCTATTTGCATCCATGATGCTGCCCTATGGGCTAGTTGTAAAATTCTGAGATCATGTCTGAGATCATGGTCGATAGCTGGCCTAGAGTGGGAGAAGACTATGTTATTATGCTGCTTCTGGAGCAAATAGTTTGGCTTCATTGAATGTGTCTTTTTTCCTAACATAAAGCAGTTCAATCTCTTCTTCCTGCTCAATTCTATGACCAACTTACTGGTCTGCAATGCTTTACCAAACTAAAAATCCAAGCTGCTCCTCCAGCTAATTGGCGAAGTGCGCAAAACTCCTCTCTCACGTTTTTCTCAAGTGGATGGGTTAGCCTGATCTCTTCATATTGCTGTGAACTCCATTAAGGAGGATTTGTGGTGTTCTGGGGATTCTTGCAATTAGTCAGAAGGGAAGGAAATAAGCATTTATATTGTGCCTATTATATGCCAGGCATTGTGAAAGTGCTTTGTGTTACCTCATTTGATACAATGTCATTTGCAAACAGGAGCAGCTGGAGAATGTCTCCATTGATAGGCAATATTCTTTTTATGAGGACTATGGAAGACATCATCTGTGACATGGCAAACACCTTAGGTGTTTCCTATTATTACAGCTCACTAAATAAATCGTTGAATGAAGCTATCTCCATAGTCTCATCTTTAATCGAGTCCTGTATAATTTTAAAGTATGCGTAGAAGATACCTTGTTTGAGGACAGCCTTCAAGGCTACCATTTATTCTACCAATTCAAAAGCTTTTAAAAAATCGATAATCAGTATACAGAATAGAATCTTATATTCTCTACATCTCTCAGGCAGTAATATGGCCATAAAAATGTCAGCTAAAGAAAAGTCTGTGAAACCTATGGGCATTCACTTTTCTCATATTTTCATCAAGAATGTCCTTGATGTATGGAAAGATTATTCTCATGAAGATTTTATAGAGATGAGAAAGAAAGCACATGGATCAGTAATTGCTAATATTGTCTGTTCCCTCTAAACCCTCCTTTTTGTGATCTTTTTAGTTCTTTCGAAATCTTCTCTTCTTTGAGACATCATGGAAGCCATCCCCTGCTTTTCCATTCCAAGTTCCACCTACATGATACCCAGAATAGCACCAAATCCACTTTCCTCCACGGATCATCTACCAAGACCTCATCAGCCAGGTGAGATCCTCTGACATCTACAAGATTGGGGAGATTAGAAGAGGCTTTACCTAGAAATGAAAAAGACAATCAGTAAAACAAAGGGCACTATTGACGACTGACTCATTGGTGAAAATACCTCTGTTTAAGGTCCTGACAGTGGAACTTCACAAAAGAATCCTACAAAAAGTACATCAAAGATTGCTTGAAATCAGTTCCAAACCTGACTTGAAGAACAATCCAAACAGAGGAAAAAGCTTTTTATGATTGGAACTACAGCATGAATCAAACATATCCTTGTAATTTTAAAAACTATCTTTTCTCCACAGGTAACAATAGTAATCCAGATGTCATAGTGGCTTTATTCAACTTCTGTGAGGATGGTATGACCCCATTTATGATTTTTTTTTAAAGGATAGTTTAGCGATGAAGAAATCTTACCAAGTTTAGTTGAATACTCTATATTATCTGTCACCCAAACTGGCTGCTTTTGTCATTTCTACCACACCGAAAGTCGGACAAATTTGCACTGATGTCATCTTGAGCTTCATTCATTTATTTTTTCCCTTTGATTTATATAGTGTAGAGGCATCATTTTAAGAAAATGCTATTTAGGTATCTAAAATAAATCACATTTAAAACCATTTGAGAAATTCTTCTTAGTCTAACATTTTAAAGCTCAAATTACAATAATTAATTACAAACATCATACCTGATTCTAGGTTACTTTGCAGTAGGAGACTGTCTTCAGATAGACCTTTCTGCAGTTGCCTGCTTAGGAAACTGGAATCTAAATTCTGCCTGCTAGGCTAAATAAAGGGAGACATGCCAACAATATGAAGTGTACCTTTCTACATTTCATTTCATCATCTTCAAGCTGAAATAGAGTTAATGCTGGTTGAGATTAGTCAAGCTGAATAAAATGAAACCGTGTTTAAAATAATAATAGTGTCAGTTCCTGAGTGGCTTTACAATTGCATCATCCCTAGTATGGTTTTATTCTGTATACATCTCACCAAGTGTAATTAGTCTTAGAGTTTCATTGTCTTAAAGGTCATTTCTGTTTCCTCACATGGTACATTGGGACTGAGAAAATAGTGGTTGCTCTGCAATTGTTAATGAAATAAACTGCACCTAAGTGTAGCAGATCTGTACCTTCAAATGTATTCGGTTTTCCTCCTTCTGAGGGGTAGCATGACATTATGGAAAGTCTACTAGACTCGAATTAAGAAGATCTGGAGTCAAATTCTACTTCTAACACTTACTGACTGTATAGACATAAGCTTGCTTTATTTCTCTGGGCCTCAGTTTGCTTATGGGCTGGGTTAGATGACTTCTGAGGTTCCATATAGTTCTAGAGCTATGCTTTTTTGATTTTACAATTCAGACACTGAAAGTGATTATCAATACTCTAACCTAACGTTTAAAGAAGCTATTAATTCTGGAAAATGACAGGTGGACAAATGTACATTGACCTTCATTATCACCATTTCTTAAGATGTTTAACCTATGCAAAACAACTCGTTTGATAGGGAGGCCTGAACCCATTTAGAATCTGTATTAGCCTCTGAAGACAATCTCCTTGCCAAGTAGAGAAAGCTGGCAGCCAAAGGCAACACTAATTTTTTTTTGTTGTTTGAAAGAAAAAGAAGCAGCAAGTGGCTGAGTTAGAACTCAAACCCAGGTCCTCTGATTAAAAATCTAATCTTCTCTGTACTGCATTGGACTTCCTCCTCAGTTTCTCTTGAGGAGAAATGGGAAATATTTTTGTCATTTCGTAGTAATTTGTTTAGGTCTTCTAGTTTCATTTAAAGCAAGAGGGTCAGTATGGCTGGTTCAACTGAATTTGGTTCAGCAAACGTTAAGTGCCTACTGTATGCCAGATACTTTGCTCTGAGCTCAGGATACAGAGACTGGGACTCTAGCATAATGCCATAAAGGAATACAGCCTCTTACTAAACAACAAAAACAACATTTTTATAGCCTGGCAATGTACCTGAGTCAACTCCCTTTTCTATAAATCCCTTGAAGCTGCATGAACCATGGATACTTTCCCCCTTTTACATATTCTATGTGGGGGGAAATCTTTGGGAATGCTCAGTATACAAACCTGGCGAGCAAGTGCTACAAGTACATGAAAAGATTAGAATGCAAACGAACCTCAACACTGTAAAAAAAGAATACAAGTCTACAGCCATATTAAACAATGATTTAGCAGATAGCACCTTGGTAAAGAACAAGTTATGGAAAATATAAGAGATTACCAATAGCATCTGTACAAAATATAAATTTTTTTAGGATGCAGCTGAAGAATCACCAGACATATTTATAAACCTGAATGCCAATATTAATAATGAAGAGAAAAAAATTTAAGGAATTGTACTTGCCTTTAGAATAATGGGGAAATAAACTCAGCACTAAAAGATAATTAAATTAAAAGCAGAAATAGGTTTCATTAGAAAATCAAAAATTAACTTCATAAATAAAATTGAAAATTATTTTTGGAAGGACCAATAAATTTGAAAAACAACCAACACATTTTATTTTGAAAGGAAAAATTATCAAAATTGGGAACACAATTTCTGTGGAAACCAATGATATTACCAGAAGGAACCCAGAAAGCATCGCTAAGGGTTATCAAGTTCTAGGCAAGAAACCAAGGAAGTGGTGATTCTGTCACCGCTGCTGGCAAGGGTAGAACAAAAATGGTTAGCAGCCAAGATAAATGGGGAAACGGTCAAATAACAAATCTCTGTGTTCAATGAATTCATGTGGCCAGATGTAGATGAACTACTCTTTGAATATCGAAAGAAATGGTCAGAGTGATTGTTGAATTTCTACCAGTCTTTTTTGAAAGTTTGGAGAGAACACAGAAGGTGCCACAAGAGACTTAAGAAGGGAGGGTCAAACTTAAAAAAATAAGTGACTGAGTGACCAGAGTAGAGGCAATTGAATTCATCTTTGATTCCTGGCAAAATTTTAAAATGTATTATCAATGTATTGGTTGTGAGCATTTCAAAACTGATGCAGGGTCACACAGTCGGGATGTATCAGATGCAAGACTTGATGGTCTTCCCTGGTTTCAAGCTCAATTATCCATTATCAATTATCCAATTACTCTAGTCTGCAAAACTAAAAAAAGGAAACAAAAGTTTTCAAGGCTTTGGGGTTGCCTTTCTAATGCTGCAGCTCAGGAGCCTTCGTTAGTGTGTTTTCCACCGTTATTATTACTTGAGGTCAATGAGCTCTCCAGACTTTATTAGCTTTCAGGAAAGGTTATTTGCAATGATGATATAGAAACAACAGCTGCTTTTTTAAAAAAAATGGCCACCAATACAGCCACAGTTCAGGGGACAGTAAGCCCCAGTTTAGGTGGCAGTGGTTGCAATTTATCCTTTGAGCAATGACATCAGAAGGGTGAAATCTTGACTTGTAAGTGAATTAGATTTAAAGGGGGCAGGACTGTGCAAATCATTAGCCTCACTCTCTCCTCCAGAGCCTTCAGGTTCCAGTAGCAAGACATAGGTCAGGACAACTGGTGATGGCCCCCTCCAGTTTAGAGCACATCTGGCAAAGGTCGGGGTAACTCCAAACTCCTGGAAATGCTTTTACTGGAATTCTTCAAGATGTTTCCCTTAGATGGGTCTTTCCTCATCTTATCCAATCAGTCCTTTACTTCAGATTCAGACCCTGCTATCAGTTGCTCAAAGATGCTGCTAGGACAGTGATGGGAAGACATAAAACCCCAAAACTTGCAGACCCTTCAAAGCTCTGACCAAGTTGGGTAGTGGGAAAGGAAAGGAGGAAGAGAAGAAGAGACCAAGACTAAAGCATTCTTCTCCACCATCCCCTCCTTCAGCAGCCTCAGAGAATCAGCTGTAATATCATCTCCTGACTGGCCACCTGCTCAGATCCCTTGGATTCTGAAGTAGTTCTTGGTTTGATACTAGTCCCGGAGGAAATGATCAAATCCTTTGGCCCAGTGGTGTCAAATTCAAATAGAAATGGATCTCTGTAGAACTTGACTTAGAAAACCACAAATTAACATTATCGGTGTTATATCATAATTTTACTTATTTTGTTAATTATTTCCCACTATCATTATCCCAGTTCCCTATAGCTGCTTCCACTCACCTCCTACTTTACATATCAGAAACTGAGTTCTTTGAGTCTATCTTTGGGGAAGTGATTTTAAAGATCACCAGGATGTGTGGCTTATTATTCTTTACCCTATCCTTCCTTTCCGAGTAATTCCAGGGATCACCTGAGATAGTCAAATTTTTTCATTTAACATCTTATTATCCAGCCACTTTTCTGTGAGCAGTCTTTCAAAAACAAACTCCCTTACACTAGAATGACCAACTCCTGATAGTCACTTTTTTCTTAATGATCCCTGCATCCCTTCATAAATATTCACTCCTCATTATTTTAATAATATATTTTAGAATTTTGCCAAGATTCAAAGTCAAGTTTATTGGCGTATAATTTGGGGACTTAAACTTTTCCTTCATACTTTATGAACTTCCTAATTGCTTTCCAAAAAAATTCTAATAGTTTGCAGTTCTACCAGCAAGAATGAGCATCTTTTTTCTCCACATCCCCACCAGCACTGAGCATTGTTTTCAATTTTGCGTGTAAATTTGATGAGTATGAGGAAGTATCATAAAATAATTTAAATTTGCATTTTTTCTTTGAATAAGGTTGAGGTTCTACATATTTTCTTTCCCCCTTTTTAAACAAATTATTTTATTATTTATAACATTCCTTTTTTAAAAAATCAAGTTCCAAATTCTCTCCCTCCCTCTCTCCTTTCCCACACCTATTGAGAAAGCAGGAAATGTGATATCAAGGTTCTACATATTTTCAAATAATCATTTAAAAATTTTTCTTTACCTTAAAAAATTCTTTATTTTTTCACATTCTTTATAGTTTTGAATTATAAATTCTCTTCCTCCCATCCCTCCCCCATCCACTGAGAAGGCAAGCAATATGATATCAATGATATACATGTGAAATCATGCAAAACATTTTCATATTAGCCATATTTTTAAAGCAAGAAAAATAAAGTGAAAAAATATATTTTCATTTGTACTCAAGAGTTTGTCAATTCTCACTGGAGGTGGATGACATTTTTTCCTCATGAGTCCTTTGAAACTGACTTGAATCATTGTAACTGATCAGAATAGTTAAGTCTTTCATAGTTGATCATCAGTCCAACATTACTGTTACTGTGCAAAATGATGTCCTGGTTCTCACTTCTCTCTCCATAGATTCATATAGATCTTGCCATGTTTTTCTGAAACCACTACCCTTGTCATTTTTTATAGCACACACACACACATATGTGTATATATATATATATATATATATATATATATATATATATATTCCATCACAATCATATGCCACTACTTGTTCCGCCATTGCCTCATTGATGGGCCTCCCCTCAATTTCTAATTCCTTGCCACCACAAAAAGAGCTGCTATAAATATTTTTGTACATATGGGTCTTTTTCCTTTTTGTTTGATCTCTTTGAGATACAGATTTATGAGTGGTATTGCTGCGTCAAAGTGTATGTATAGTTTTATAGCCCTTTGGGCGTAATTCCAAATTGTTCTCCAGAATAGTTGGACCGGTTCACTACTCCATAGGAGGCCATTAGTATATCATTTTAAAGTAATCATTAACAATTTGTATTCCCTCTTTGAGAGTTATCTGCTCATATCCGTTGCTTATCCATTGTAGATTGAGAATTACTATTATACATTTTAAGAGTTCCTTATGTATTTAAGATGCCAAAATTTTATCCGTCATGTTTGCCATAAATGTATTTCCCAATCTGTTATTTATGTCATGGTATCCATGGCATAGATGCCTTTCATTTTTATGCAATCAAGCACAACAATCTTGTCCTTAACAATATCTTATATTTATTTGAGAGAAATAGTAATCCACCCCATGATTAACTTAAATACACTGTTCTGTTCTCTTCTATTTTTCAAAAATAATTCCTGTTTTTATGTTTAAGTGCATCATCCAACTGGCATTCACTGAAGTATATGGTGTGAGAAGTGGATCTAAATCCATTTCCTGCTAAATTGCTAACCAATTTTCCTAAGTACATTTGTTAAATAATGAATCATTTCCCCAGTTTTTATTTTCTATAGTTTTATCAGATGCTACCTATTCGGTAGCATTGAACTACTTCTCTATTTTTTGCAGTGCCAAAAAAAGCTTAATGAGAGCCACTTTGAAATGTTTTAAAATATAAGAGTACAAACTCACCTTAAACAGCAGGCCCTGAAAATGTAACCCTTTGAGATATTAAAAAATAGGACTTCATTGTAGCCAGCTTTGTCTTATTGTTCTTATCTGCATTAAATATCTTTTTATTAGTACATTAGTCGATGAATTATAATGTTTTCTGTTCATCATAATAAACCATTAACCTAAATTCTAATTAGATTTCCTTTCTATTACAACTATAAAAGTTTACATACATCATTTTTATATGTAACTATGTGCAGTACACACACACGTACACACACACACACACACACACACACACACACACACACACACACACCCTAAGAATCATCAGCATAGAACTGATAACTGAGCCCATGGAAGCTGGTGAGGTCACCAAATGAGAAGGTATAGAAAGAAAAGAGACAAGGACCCAAGACAGAACTTTAATGTATAGCCCAAAATGCGTAAGGTATAAACAGGGGATGAAGGTTTTCAGTAATATGGTAAGAAGAGGAGGCACATCCTAAGCAGAAACTGATTGCCACAAATTAGTCTTATGAGAGTAAAAGAAGCTAATAAATGTCAAGGTTTTTTTTAACTTTTACAATGGATTTTTATTTTATAAGTCCCTTTATTTTTATGTAATCAAATTTCTGTTATCTAATATTTTCTTTCATTTATTTAATAGATGAGAATTTTTCTATTTCTCACAGCTGAGAAAATATACAATTCCTTTTCTTCCAGTTTTAAATATTAAAATATTTAGACCACTAACCAGAATGTATTGCAGTATGTAATGTGAGGTATGACTTTAGACACATTTTGGGGGGCCACACTCCTATCTACTTATACCAATAATTTTTATTAAATAAACACTCTCCATTTCCAGTGTTTTGTAATTTCTGGTCTAATCAAATGTTAATCTATCCTATGTTTTTGGTCCTACTTCTGGGCTCTATTCCACTGCTCTATTTTTTTGTTTTGATTTGGTTTTTTGTCCAGTACCAGATAGTTATCATAATTACTGTTTTACTTTTGAGATCCAGCAGTACGGGGTTATTTTGTTTTCGTAGTTCCCTTTGATGTCTTTGCCAATTTATTTTTTCCTACCATTTTTATGATTTTATCTATTTTGCTGAATTTGATTGATATAGCATTGAACATATAAGTTGCGCAATACTGGCATTGTTATAATGGCTCAGCCCCGCCATTCACACGGAATCTTCCCACAATTATTCTGTTCTTCCTTTAAAAAAAAACTGCGATTATCTTTTATCCTGTCTTAGATACTTACAAGCCATGTGACCCTGAGTCAATTAACTGTTTCTCAGTTTTCATATCTGTAAAATGGAGATAAACTTCACAGGGTTGTTGTGAGGAACAACTGGGTTAAAAGGTAAAGCACTTTTCAAACCTTAATTTACCATGTAAATGCTCTTTATTGTTGTGCTTGCATATCTGTACATATGGGTCAATTGATGCCCTCACATTTAATGTTTTTTTAGTTACCATAAATTATACTTTTTATCAGTATATTCTTATTTCTATTAGTGAGACATACAAATTTGAAAATATCTGTGACTTTACTGATGCAATGTGATGTAAAATATACTCAATTTTGATATCAGAAGAATTGGATTTAGATCCTAGCTCTCCCATTTACCTCTGTAGCAAGACTCAGGACTTAAACTCTAAATCCACCTGTACATTAGGAGGTCAGATTTCCAGAGCTAGACTGGCTACATCTCCCCTTAAGGTTTCTAGGACTATCTCCTAGGGGTTAGGGTAGTTCTTCTAATACACTTTTATAGCCATATCATTTTTATTTTTGTCCCCAAGCCCTCGGAAGAGCAGAAGTTTGAATGTGATTTTTTTCTTTAGTTAGATAAATTTATCCATTATCTTTTTTAAAATTTCTGATAAAAGTAAGCGTGTCATCCGAAAGGTAAAAGACCCAGCATATAGGGTAAATACTTTGGGTGTCAAAAAAATGGCATGGTACTGGCTACCTCTTTCTACCTGTCTTTATTACAGACCCCCTCTTCAGATCCTCCATCATCCTCAATCACTGCCCTGACTAATTCTATCACTACCAACCTGATTTTCTATCTTGGACCTCAGATAAAGGCCAAGGACTGGTCTATGTGTAGACACAATATAGAATAGCAATTCCTTGGGCTCAGAAACATGTAGCCCCAATCCTCTCTGAGATAACTATATTCTAGAGCAAGGGAGGGGAATCTATAGCCTCTAGGCATAGTTGCCCTCAAGGTCCTCCAGTGCAGCCCTTTGATGGAATTCAAACTAGGTCCTCAAATATGGACCCTTGATGGAATCCAAACTAATATCCAGATTGTAGAATCTAGAACAGGGTTGAGGAACCTGTGGCTTCGAGGCCACATGTGATGCTCTAGGTCCTCAAATGAAGCCCTTAATCTAGAATCTGGACTTTTGCATTCCAAACAATAGAGCATTCCTATATTTGTTCTAAAGTCATGAGTCCTACATTTATGTCACCATTCCTTGGAGTACAAAAATCTGCTTCCCCCAAGAGGATTCAGTTTCACCATTAGAAGGGCCTCATGTTTATTCCTTAGTTCCATATGTCCAATTGTCATTTTTCTTCCCTTCTTTCACTGTCACAATCTTTAACCTTCCAACCTCCTGGTGTAAGATGCAATTCCCCTCTGTCTCTTCAGATCCTTTTTTTTTCCTTCTTTAGCTCCTCCTTGGAAATCTGCCATTCATTTAAGAAAAATTACACACTCCCTAATAGCCCATAGCAGGGGTTGGCCACCTATGGCCAGAAGGAAAATTCAGCTACTGCCTTGTTTTTGTATAATTTAAACTGTGCACCACTCTTGGCCCCCTATAAGCACTGGCTGGCTTTGGTCTTCAGGTTTTGGCTCCTGGGGTCATTTTACCTTCTCTTTTAGGAAAGAGACCAACCCACAATGGGACTACACAGTATTTCCTTGGAAGTGGCAGACACTCAAAGTGTACCCTCTCTGCAGATGACTGCTGTTGTTGCCCCTGCCCTTGGTGTTTGCTACAAGTGGCCATCACAGGCCTCTGTTCTTTTTGTGGGTAGCCTTTGTACCTAATTCTCATGGTGAGCTGCCATAACAAAGTATCTGTTTGCCTTGTCTGTTTCCTTCAGGGAGGTTTTTGAACGAGATCTCATTCTTTAGTGGAGGTCTTCCCACCCTTTTGGGAAATAGGATATTGGTCTGCTTATCTGCCTTTGAGTTACAATGAACAGATTCCTGCCAATGAATTAAGACGCATTTGGTAAGTTCCTTCCATGGGCCAGGCAACGTGCTAAGCCTTAATTTACACGGTGTGTGAACATCTGAAGCAAGAATCTAACTGCCAGCAAAGCTTTATCTAATTAAAGCTCGTTACCTCTCTTTGGTCTCTTCTAGCTGAGAACATGAGATACACCTCTGCCCATCCCTGCCAGCAAAGTTCTTTTTCATTATTCAAGATCACTTTTTTCTCTTATTAAGATGAAAATTGTGATTTTGTGCATTATTCTGTCCCTTACGTTGCTTAATTGTTTTCATCAAGATGGTTATGAATGTTTTTCCTTTGTCCTAAACTCTAATATGATTTCTAGCAGATGATGAACACAAATGAATGCTTGATGAACTGAAGTTGATACATAAATACATACATACATGCACACATGTGAAATATTAGAGCAGCTAGGTGGCACAGTGAATAGAACACCAGGACAAAAGTCAGGAAGATTTACCCTTCTGAGTTCAAATCTGGCCTCAGACACTTAATAGCTGTATGACCCTCGGCATGTCACCTAACCCTTTTCCTCACAGTTTCTTCATCTGTAAAAATGAGCTAAAGAAGAAAATGGCAAACCACTCCAGTAAGTTTGCCAAGAAACCTCAAGAAGGGTCATAAAGAGGGGTGAAACGACTGAACAATAATGAAATATATACTAGTTTGGTTGTTGTAGCTGTCAATACTACTTGAAGTAGGGGTCCTCCGTACCTACTTCTGTCACTACTTCTGTGGACTGAAGGCAATTTTGAAAAATAGCATTGTATTAGTGTATTTTGTTTTTCATGTGACAATCATTTTCCAATCTATTGGCCCCTCCCAAGAACTCACCTTTGTAATAGAAAAACAACCTAGCAAAACCATTTTAAGTGTTGTGTCTGTGTCTACCAATATATGTAACAGTTGAGGTACATTCACTGCCAATGACTGAGTCATTTTGAATTTTTTGTCCATCTCATGTGTATCATGATGAACAAAATCTGCCTAACTATCCTTTTCACACAAAGAAATAGTTGTCAAATGGAAGAGACCCTAGACTTGTTCTATGTGGCACTCATGGCAGAATGAAGAGCCATGAATGGAGGTTAAAAGAGACATAACTTGTACAAAGGGAAAATAAAAACCTTCCTGACAATTAGACCTGTCCTAAAATAGAAGAAAAGAGATGCCCAGGAAGGTATGTGTTTCCCCTGCAATTGAGATCTTTGAGCAAAGACTAGATGAATACTGTGTGAGTGTGTGTATGTGTGTGTGTGTTGGGGGGGGGGGGGAATCTTGTAGGGGAAATGCTTGTTCCACTATGGGTTTCACTAGAAAGCTTCTGAAGTCCCCTCCAACCCTGAAAGCCTGTCATCTATAAATGTACCTACTTGGTTTGCAAAGCTAACAAACACCTCAAGTCAGAAGGACTATTTATACCAGAAAGCTGGGAGCTGAGGGGCTGAAAATGTTTCTAGAGGTCAAAACTCTAATCATCACTGAATTTCCCATTGTGAATTGGGGCTATTGGAATTTTCCTTTCTAGCTCTGAGGGCCCTGCACATTCTCTAGATAAGGCTGGCTAAGAAGAGCCCTGGGATTGAACATCCATCCCTCAACGGGGTCTGGTAGTTTCCCAGAGCTGACAATATGAAAATTCCCAGATCCCAGAAGAGCTGACCCAGCAGGGAAACAGTTATACCCCAGATCTAAAAGTAGTCAGAGAGGTAATGACTTCAAAAGTTTCCAAAGGGCTGCTGGCAATGAAGCGTACACATTTATGCAAATGAAAGACATTTTGAAGTTAGATTTTTAAAAAAGAAGAAAGAAAAAGAGAAAAAAATCCTTGTAAAACCTTGTCTATCAGAAATTTCCTAAAAGAGGAAACTCCCTGAAACTCCCCTAATTCAGAGAGTATCTAGTGTCATCAGGGATTTGAAATTCAAAATCCTTTTCTTTCCCATTTACCAGGCATTAAGTGTAATTCATTATAATCCACGCTGTGAATTGCTGTTTCTATCCTAATAATAATAATAGCTATCGTTTATATAGTGCTTTACACATATTATCCCATTTGAGCATCACAACAACCCTGTGAGGTAAATACTGTTATTATCCACACTTTACAGATGAGGAAATGAAGTCTGAGAGAGGTCAAGTGACTTAGCCCTGGTCCAATAACTGGTAAGTGTCAAAGGTGGGATTAGACCTCCCATCTTCCTGATTCCGACTCGGACACTCTGTCCACCATGTCATTTAGGTCCCTCTTCAATCTTTTCCCCATTACTTTGCCTGAGAAAGAAAGCAGCCAGGCAAACCAGATGCCACCGGCAGCTGAGAAACACAGACTAGATTCTGGCAAGGGGATTCAAGAAAAACAGATTCAGCCATGTTAATTTCAGTAGCCAGGGAAACAAACACTTGTTTTTAGAAGAAAATATATTTCTTTACAGGCAAACTCTGTCAGCCTGATTTTGTGAAAAATGATTTCCTTTTCCTTGTGAGTGTTACATTCCCTATCACCAAATACATTTGGAATTTGAAGACAAATCCCCCAAAACTTAATGCTTTTTGTTTGATGAACGGTGGTGTTATGGGGAGGGGGGGAACATCGAATTGTTGGATGCTGGAACATTCAAGGCAGTGATATTCTTTCCTCACTGTGGACTATCAAAAGAGGAAAATCATGTGATCTATTTATGATTTGTCTATCATTACTATTATTATCAGTAGTAGTCTTGTTATTACTAAATTAACAGATTTTTTCATTAGCTAATAGCTATTAATTTTGCTTTGGAAACTTAGGATAAAATCAAGACTAAGGTTATTAAATTATTAACTAATACTATAATTGGGGTCTGGTGCTTTTGCAAACTCCATCAGCTTGCTAAAATGGTAGCTCCGTGTGGAAGACTAGGGATCTGCTTCCAGAAGAATTATGATTTTCATAAGGAAAATGCCTTGGAGAGACTGGAACAGGCACGAACATTCTGTAACTGGTTCTGTTTAGCCAAGCATGTGTTGAAGAAGCTTTGTGATTGGCTCTGGAGACACTCAAATACAGTTTCTTTGCCAAATATGCTTCTGTGAGATCTGGTAATTCCTTCATTCATGGTGTCCAGTGAAAACAATGTAGTTTCTGATCTTGGGAATTTCACCAGGTAAGAAGACCAAGCCACAAGAAGCAGAACCTGGGCTGGGTTTCTTATCCAGCTTAATACTGATTTCTTGGATAGCAAGGAACCATTTCCAAGAGAAACCTTTGGGACTCCAGTCCCATAAAAGGATTCATCTAGCAGTTGGTCACATATGCACTTGAACTTGATAGGATCAATGCTATGCAAAAATTGAGCTAAGTTTTGAGACCAATCTATTCCCCTATTCCCTACCCAAGTGGTATGGGGAGGCATGGATATTAGTAGAAATGTTTGGATGTTCTTGCTGTATCTGAAAAGGAACTATCCCTTTGTAAAAACCAGTAGATGCTGAGTGGCTAAAGGAAACTGGGGTCCTAGTCACTGGGTCCCTAAAATGGAAGGAACACAAGCCAATGAGGGGCTAGAGTTGATAGTAGAGGAAAAAGAAACCGTGAGCTCCCCAAAGTGCCTGACAACCTTTAGTTAGGAGATGTAACAAAGCCAGAGTTAACCATGATATAATATAAACAACTAAGTGCAAGTTAGCTATTACTGTATCTTCCAGTGCACATATGAGCACAAAAACTCTCCCAGATTTAAGTTGAAAATTCCCCTTCAATCCCTCATAAGAATCAAAGGAACTTTCTGGACTGTGCTGGCTCTGGCAATTGGCTTTGGAGTTTATCACTTCTGGAAGTGATAAGAAAGAGGCTTCTGTCTTTCCCAACTTTTTCACCAGCCTCCAGGCATCAAAAGCCTTCGACAAACTGCTTACATTAATTGCAAGAGCAGGATTTTAGCTGCTCATACTTGCTGTGGCTCCCAAGAAATGAAATGAAGGAATTAGATTAGATGACCTGGAAGCTTTCTTCTTGTTCTAAAAATCTATGATCCCAGGATCTTAGAGACTCTTCCCGATTCTCTTTGCTCAGAATGGTAGCATTGGCAAGGACCTCAGAGAATATCTAACCTAGTCCAATCCCTTCCTTTTACAGAAGAGGAAATTTGGAAGACAAAAGAGGATGCATGACTTGTCCAAGGTCACATATAGACTAGTTAGCCTTGCCCTAGTCTCATAAATCCCAGAATCTTGTCTCTTCTTTGACCACACCAAAAGAGAATCACTTAGAAATAATTCCTAATTAGGCAGTTTCCATGTGTCTCTGATTCTCATTTCCAAAAAGATATGATATAATCCAGCATAATAAATATTTTAAAAGTATCTACAGTGTGTGGAATATTGTTCTAGGTATTTTGTAAAAATGCAAAATTTAGATAACCCTTGATCCCAAGGAATTTATTCTCTAGTAGGTGAATGAGTCAAGAAGGGCACCTGTAATGTACAATACTCCGAAGATCTCGATTGTATGTTATTTTGCATACAATGTTGATGATGATGCTTTAACCTAGTAACTCCTATCACCTTCTAATCCTCTCGTGGGACATTGCCTCTCATTTCAATGAACTTTTGGGAAAGTATTTTAATAAGACCCTTCATTTTAAAATGGAATTATTCCATGGTTTCCTTATTATCTGGGATTAAACTGAATCTCTCAAAGTAAGGAAACAGTCAGCCCAGAAAAGATAAAACCTATCAAGATGAAAGCTGAAAGTATGATCTTTGCACTTTTCGCAAACAGCTTTCTTTCTATTATCCTACCATCTAAGATACCTTCTCATCCTAACTTCTTGGTGATTGTATTCAAAGAGAGACTGTCCTAAAAGGCTGTCTGGTAAACTGTACCCTCCTTCCCCCATCCTCCCCAAGTGACCCATGGGCTGCTTTCTTTGAATACTATAGTTTAAAATGTGATCATGGATATAAGAAGTGTGCTGGTAAATGTTTTAACAACTGGCTCTCCAGGAAAAAAAGAGTGTATCCATGACATACCTTTAAAATTAATCTGTATCACTAACACTTTCTCCACCATTTTAAGTGTAGATCACAGAGAACAATAAATCTGGCTCCAACTTGTAGATTTAGTGATCTCCGAGGTGTAAATGAAAATGTAACAAAATTAAAATTAATACAAATTAAAACTAAAGAAAATTAAACACTGAGAATTTAACAATTGACTCTAAGCTGGTTGGAGCTGGCTCCAGCATACCTTGGGATATATTTTTCATTTTCGCATCACCACCTGAGGTTCCCTACCTCTGCTCACAGTTACCCATCTACCCAATCTCCTTCCTCATCTTTACTTTCTGACTAAATCTTATCCTTCAAAGCCGAGCCCAAGTCCTATATTGTCCAGAATGCCTCCTCTAAATGTTCCACTCTCTTCCTTCTGAGCTCCTGTAGCTCTCACTGTCTATGTCACACAATTTGGCCTTTAATCATGATGTAGTTTTGCATGGTTTTCTAATTACTTCCTACAATCTTGTCTGCCCAGTGAGATTTTATGAATCTTCCTTATATTTTCTTTTATCTTCCCTACTGGCCCAATGCCTAGTCTGTGTTTAGGAATGAGTTAACCTGATTTGAATTGAATTTGAGGGAGAGTGTGAAAGGAACTGGGAGTCAGGAAAGGGGTGGGGTTGAATCCTGCCCCTGATACTCATCAGGTATGTATTTGGGGGCATGTTCCTAAACCTTTTTGGGCCTCAGTTTTTCCATCTGTAAAACAGGGTAAAGAGTAATGATATGGCTTAACCACCACCACCACCATCTCCTCAAATGAGATAATGTACTGAAAGTCAAATAGAAAAGGGGGGCACCGAACCATCCATAACAGTTCCCTTGGGCTGTGTGTTGATTTAGAAAACTACATATTAACATTAGCTGCATTTTGTATTTTTATTTATTTTGTTAAATATTTTCCAATTCCATTTTAACCTGATGGGCTCATGAGTGTTGTGGGCTATGACACCTCTGCTATGAACCTTATTGCACTGTATCCATTTTGTCTATTATAATCAACAGTTTATTTCTGATTTATTTTTAAAAAACACTTTCTAGACCCTTGGCCTTGGAGTCAGAGAAAATTTGAGTTCTATCTCAAACCCTTAGGAGCTCTGAGGCAAGTCACTTAAATTCTCTGGAACTCAGTTACCTCATCTGTAAAATGGGGGGATTGGACTGAATCATCTCTAAGATTCTTTGTATCTCTAAATCTATGATCCTCTGAAAAGTCATCCCATTCTTCCTTTGAATTCCGTTGGGGGTTTTGGTGCCACAAAGGAATAGGCAGGCCTGGTGCTGGGGTTGGGGGGAGGAGGCGTAGTCCACAGATCAAAAAAAAAAAAATCAAAGCATACAGACTGGCTTTGCCTGTTTTTTAGCTGTTGTACATTAAGTGCCTGGTCTCCAACTGTAATCGCCCAGGCCAGATGTCTATCTCTTCTATCAGTGACTGGTCTGCAGCATTGGCCCCAGCCCCCTGACTGCATTGTCATTCTGCAAACAGGCCTAGTTGGTAATCAGAATCAGCTGCTAGATCAATCATGGCCTTACTGGGCCTTATCTCCCCATTGTAGCTCAGCAAATTATTATTTCTTTCTGCTATAATGAAAAAAAAAGTCTCCATTGATTGCTAAATGCAAGACCTGATGTTCCCTTATGATTGCCTTCAGAATAAATTGAATACTGTATTGTCCAGTAGTAATTATCATGTTATAGAGATTTCAACTGGCAAGATAGGAAAAATGGTTGTCAATTAGAAGCTAGCAAACAAGGCAATGACCAAACTGTACCAATGCATATTTCTAAATGGCTGGATATATTTACATATGAGGCTACCTCATCACTCCCTGAGAATGTCACTGAGCCGTAATGGAAAACCCTGTGTAAAACTGAAACTCACCTTGAACTTTTGAGTAAGGGAAAGAGAGACTCTGTAGTCACAGGTGACCAGGGAGCACAGAGGAGGAGTCCCAGCTTAGGTCAGATGCTGCTGAGAAAAGATGGGGGCAGGCAGTTGTTCTCCATCTTCTCTACTGCCATGGACCTCAACCTCTTCAGGATCCTCTCCCATCACCTTCCAACTTACCATTATAATAGTCTGCCAACTTGTCTCCATAACTCCAGTCTCTGTCATCTCCATTTTACCACCTCCATACTTCCAAATTAAATTCTCAAAGGCACAGCTCTGCCTCTTTGCCCTTTCATTTCCTCATCTGCCCCATGCTTGTCCTGTCACTTTAAACACTGGAGTCCAGTATTGGCCCCTGGGTGGGACCAGGCTGGGTGGTCAACTTCTAATGAAAGTCATAATAAAACATACTCAGCTATTTTTTTGTTTTTTGTAAAAGCAAAACCAATCAAAACAAGACCCCCCCTTGTTCAAAAATCTTTAATGACTCAATCACAAATAATTAATATTTATTAAGTGCTTTTCACCAGGTACTTTACTAGACATGGAGAATGCAAATTCAGAAATTAATTCCTACCCTCAAGAATCATATGTTGTACTGGTACTCCCTACTGCCTATAGAATAAAATATAAACTCCTTATTATAGTGTAGAAAGTGTGTGTATATATTATATTAATGTGATATATTTATGCATGAGTAAGTATATACTTACATATATACATGTATATATATATATATATGTGTGTGTGTTTGTGTGTGTATGTGTGTGTATGTGTGTGTGTGGTGAGAGAGACCTTGTGACCACTAGGGTCCAATTACCTCAAGGTCCTTGATGATGTGTGGTCCAAGGGTCCTGAAACTCCAGTCAAAGCTGATGCCACCAGCAGCCTCAGCCAAGACAGTGCCAAAGCTACTCTCAAGCAAAAGACATATGCCAGACTTACTAGTCTGCTCATGGCTTGTTTCCTTATTAACTTTTCTCTCTGACTTTCAAATGATTGTGTAGTTGGTATGGACATACTCTGGGATATCATGAAAGTTGCAGATACATACACTCTTTCTCTAATCCGCTCTTTCCCTATGGTAGCCAAAGCTGAGGAAAATCCCTTCTTTTTTGGGATAACTTCCCCCCTCTCTCAATCTTATGCCACTCGTTTATAGGAAGACAAACTCCTGATAAATGATCACATAGTTTCATAAAAGCCTCAAAGATGTTATAATGCAATGGAATGGTAAAAGGAGCAAGGCTTACAAATGGTTATATCTGGTAACGGAAGACTATTGCTGACTTCCCTTTCTGCCAACACTCCTTCCATCCCTTAGCAGACAAAAAGGGAAGAAATGATGGGACTGGTACACAAGGGGATGTGTAGCAGTATTCCTTGACTGTATTCCTAGGAAGTACTGGGTGGGAAGGGGAGGCAGAAAAGCTGAGACCTAGATCTAGTGTCTCAACAACCTTTCCACCCAATCTATTTTCCACTCGTCTGGCCTGATTGACAACTCAGGTTAAGTTCTGGATTTATTGTATCTGTCATCTGCTCATCCCCATCTCCATGACTTGTCAAGCAATAATAGGTCTTAGTCAATATGGACACTGGCCAAGTATGGATTCCTAAGCAGTAGTCTTTCTCCTCCATTTGTCCATGTGGCTATCCCAGCCTTTTTGTAGTGGAAGGCTCTTTTTAATACCAGTGGAATCCAAATGGATCTGCAGCTTCTAAGGCAAATGATGCCCTTTAGCTTTCAGCCCTCCCATGTCTTTCTGACACATTTCTGAGGAACCGATAGGTTATGCTAATATTCAGGGCTCTTGATCTGGCACCAAGCCACATTTCCACAATACTTTTCCCATACTCTTTTCTCTAGCCAGACTGAATTCCTGTTATGCCTTTCCTGTATGCAGTGAATTTCTGCCTCCCCACATTTATTCCTCCTTCCATTTCTACTTACTGTCATCCTATAAATGATTTAAGTCACAGCTCAGCACCAATTGTGGCAGCTAGGTGGTACAGTGAATAGGAGCTGTGATCTTGGAAGCAGGAAGACTCTTCAATGAGTTCAAATCTGGCCTCAGACACTTACTACCTGGTGACCCTGGGCAAGTCACCTAAACCTATTTGCCTTAGTTCCTCATCAGCAAAATGAGCTAGAAATGGCAAGTCACTCCATATCTCCATCAAGAAAAGTCCAAATGGGTTCATGGAAAGTTGGACAGGCCTGAAATGACTGAAAAACAGCAGCAGCAACTCTATGGAGCAGTTAAAAATGTTCTCTTATTACTTCAGAATTTCAATAGCACTTTGCTTTTACCTCTCTTATGTTCCTATGATGGGTTTGGGGGTATTACACATTTTTCATGTATATCATCTACCCATGAGTGCTAGATTTTAAGTTTCACAGGACAGGGACACAGTCATATTTGTTATATACTTATCACATAGTTGACAATGGAGAAAAAAAGTTTTTTGAATTAGTTCATCAGATTAGCTAATTGTCACTCTAGGAGGCACTTGGGGATTTGAGGGGGGAGGGTATTACAGGGAGAGGTTTCAACTACAGAGGAGACAAATGTGTTATAAGCAGCATTGACTGTCTCAAAGTGGATGCCCTAGTAGATAGACTACATCCAAAAGAAGTTTAGATTTGGAGACAGGAAACCTAGGTTTGAATTCCAGCTTTTTTTTTTCACTTAGTTCTGTGTGGCCTCTGGTCATTCTTTCCTGCCCTCCATGTCTAAGTTTCCTCCTCTAAAAATGAAGTGTAGACTACGTTAATCTCTACATTTTCTTTAACTCTAAATGCTGTGATCTGACGAGTCTTCTGAACTCTAGGCAGTTTCCACAGAAGAGGAGAAACCTGAATGGGGAATGAGTGTGTGTGTGTGTGTGTGTGTGTGTGTGTGCGTGTGTAAGGTAAATTTGGATGGTCAGAAGATAGCCACTTAACTTGGGTTTTAATGGATAGATTCCTTTCCCTCCCCTCCCTTCCCCTCCCCATCCTTCCCTTCCCTTCCCTTCCCTTCCCTTCCCTTCCCTTCCCTTCCCTTCCCTTCCCTTCCCTTCTCTTCCCTTCCCTTCCCTTCCCTTCTCTTCCCTTCCCTTCCCTTCCCTTCCCTTCCCTTCCTTTCTTTCCCTTAAACCTACTGCACTCTGAAGCTCATTCATTGTATAACACTAGGCCCCATGCCTAAGCCTCTCTTCTGGACACTCCTGGCTCAAGAGTGATTATCAATAGTAACTGTTACTGTTTCCCTCACAGCCTGATATCTTTCTTTTTCTTTGCCTCATTAAAGGGGCCATGCCCTGGCTGCTTCTTAAACAGGCCTATTCAAGGAATGGCCATAAGGTACCTCATCCTCAGTGAGTTCCTTAATAGACCTTGGCCTAAAGGACCCAAGGTCTCCCAGTGCATCCTGGGTCATCTCCAGTCATCCTGATGAATATCTGGTCACTGGATTCAGATGGCTCTGGAGGAGAAGTGAGGCTGGTGACCTGCACAGCCCTCCCTCCCTCAAAACAAAGTCAAGTGCAAGTCATGTCATTATTTCCCTGATGGCATGGTCTTCTTCAGCCATGAAGGATGAACACAACAACAACATATATATATACATACACCTTTATACACATATATGTATATATACATATATAGATTAGTTATATTATTTTACAATAATTATATTTTATTTAATAACTAAATTATGTTAATAATTATTCCTTTTAAATACTTACATATGAATATAATTTCAAAGGGATATCAAATACAGCACTCACTTCATGATTTAGGCTAGGTTTGATTCTACCTGACTAGGTCAAATCTGATCAAGCAATAACCCATATCCAGACAGTCCCCTGTATTAGGGGCACGTGGGGCCTCCCTCAGCCATAGGCACCCAGGGTGCCACCAAGTTCTCAGAAATGTGCACAGCATATTGAGTGAGTTATGCTGTTGTTCTATGAGCCTGACTCTCCATGACCCCATCTGGGGTTTTCTTGGCAAAGATACTGGATATTTACCATTCCCTTCTCTAGCTCATTTTACAGATGAGGAAACTGAGACAACCAGGGTGAAGTGAATTACCCAAGGTCTTTGCTGTTTTTCCTTCATTCTCAAAGATGACCATGATGTCATGGAGGTGAGACATGCAAGTGAACTGGAATTAAGTGCGGGAGGGCTGTGCAAAGTCACCAGCTTCACTTTCTCCTCCAGCACCATCTGGATCCAGTGGCCAGATACAGGTCAGGACAACTGCAGATGTCCCAGGATATAGTGGGGGACCTTGCCGAGGGTTACACAGATAGTAAGTGTCTGAGGTCAGATTGGAACTCCGGAAGATGAGTCTTCCTGACCCCAGGTCTGGCACCACCTAGCTGAACCTATTTCATTAGTGGCTCAAAGAATTTTGTTTATTTTTAAGATGAAAGTTTAGCAAATACTAATCAATGATGAAGGATATTATTTTTTATTCATCAAACTCAAGAAACTAAATCTTAACCAACCTAAAGTCAAAACTCTACTGATAAAAGATGACCTTTGCAAAAGGCTCCATTTAACTAAACCCTTTCTTTACCCTAAAAAGCAAAAACAAAAAGTCAACCAAATGAAAAACCCCCACCCCAACCTTTGGATCTTATTTTCTTGGTTAAAGTTTTTTTTCAAAACTGGACGCTGCTTACCTGTCCCCAAGGGTGGGTGGTGAAATTTAGGAGCAGGTGATGAGAAATATATAATTTTGAAATTTAATCTTTTAACTGTTTCCCTTCCTTGCCCATACCAATGCCCATATAATTCCTCGGAGCCATGAACGATGATAACTATGGAACTGTGTGCTGAGCTACAGATAAACCGTCCAAGAAAGTCCAAGGGGCAAATATGTGTGTGTATGTATGTGTATATATATAACATATATACACACATCCCACCCCTACCCCATATATACATATGTAAGGTGGGGATGGGAGGGGATGTATTTAGATGATTTTTCCCTAAACTAGATTCAGGAAGCTAGAATCTCCTGGAGACAAGAGCCCTCTTGACACCAAAAGGAACCATACTCTGCCGAACAAAAATGCCACTAGAGGCTAGAGGAGGGGCATGAAGGGTCACTGGGCTGGGAACAGGGGTGATCAAGATGCCAGACACACTTTCTTCTTTCTTCAACCACAACTTCAAGAAAGGGGCAGATGGGGAGTAAAAAAAAGCAGGAATTGCAGCAAGAGGGCCCATTAGCATCTAGGGATCCTCAGAGACTGCGAAGGCACCCATATATCCCCATATATGCCCGTATGTAACACCATGGCATGAGATACATTATGATATATCTGGCCATACCTGATACACCTCTTGTGTGTACTTCCTTAGATGGTAGGTATTTTGTTTTTAGAATTCTTTCCAAGCCATGGTTTATGAGTCTCCATGGATACTTTTACAAGACAACTAGAGGATATACTTAATTCAAAGCAAAAGCTTTAGTGCAGCAACATGGTAATAAACATATCTGCAGGGCATCCCGCTCATAAAGCCGAGGATCACTTGCCCAGAAATATACACAATCTCAGTGGGAGGAGCAACATATATAGTGATTGATGACATGTGTACCATATGCACATAGATAACATGTTTCACAGTGGTGCAACACACACCTTTAATTCTGCAGAGCTGCTGAGGTCTTCTGATGATATTTTTGTGCTGCTGCTCTCTACTGGACCTGCACCCAGACAAATGTTACATCTTGGGTGTTCCCCTACAGTCCGGTCTCCTACAGTGGGTGTTCAGTTATATAGTTACCTTTAGAATTAGTATGTCTCGGGCTACAATTCTATCAGTCACCTCTAACATCCACTAAGAGGTTCTGTGATTACCAAGTCTCTTCCCTTCGAGACAGTGCTGTAGCACTTTCAATTGGGCTTTAGCTATGTTCTTTAGTCAAGGGTGTTATCTATAGGGTCAATTGCTACACTCTCCACCCTTTGCTGCAGGTGCTGTGATTTGGAGGCCTATTGGCAGAAGGGAGCTATAGATATTTTTAGACAGACCTCTTGATCAATGTCTATGAAACTCTGTAAGCCACCTCTTTTCAATTAGTGGCTATGAAGTTCTTCTCAGCCAGGTGCTTCCAGAAAGCAGCAGATGTCCAGTCTAAACCCATGTCTGCTTAATGGATTTTTTCTTTGAACCACTCTGTCCTCTTCTGTCTATACTGAGTCTCTCAGTTCAGATCCCATCTACGTTGGGGTCAGAAACTCATTTTAATTCTTAGTCACCATCTTTATTAAGCACTCACCATGTACCAGGAACTATGCTGAACACCGTCCTTGTTATAACCCTGGGTTGAGGCAAATGCTCACAAAGTTTTTCTTCTAAAATGGAAGCATTGCTGAGTGAAACTATGGTAAACAAACCTCAATCATTGGACTCTTCTATGCTGCATGAAATAAAACAGCACAGATAAGAGTCCTACTGTCAAGAAAAAGTTGAAAAGTTTGGAATTATTTTTACTATTCCTCTTGCCTCTCCTGCCTGGAGCCCTTCACTTTCTCCTCTGCCCAAGCAACAAATCATAGCTGATCAAATTATCTGGGAAAAATTGTTACTGTGCTAGAAAAGTGAATAAACAATAATGCACCTTGGCTGAGAGAAACCATTACTAGGCATATACTCAAAGAGGCGAAAGAGATTAGAAGCCCATATCTGCAAAAAAAAAAAATATTTATAGGAGTACTTTATGCCAGCAAAATCAAGTGGAGTTCAAGGTCAAGGACATCTGCCTATCAATGCCTTGGGGATTGCTCTCTTTTAAAAGTTTCTTAGAGATTTTTAAAGGTGAGGATGGGGACTGCAAGGCTGTGTGTATGTCTCCCTTCAAAATCGTATCTTTTCTCTACTACTTTCTTGCCAAGTTCTGTCTTCTTTTGCCTTTCCCCAACGCTTTCCTGGGAAATTAGAGAAAAATAACTATGGATTCAAGATAGCCTTTGAAGGCCAAGAGGAAAGATTCATTGATTCTAGTTGGGAATAGCACAACAGAGTATAAGGCATCACCTTTCTTGGAGTCTGGAAGCCCTGGGTTCAAATACCACCCCTGACTCGTGCAAATTCTAAGGCCATTGCCTAAACCATTGGCAAAATATTTAACCTCTTCAAGTTTCAGTTTCTTCATCTGTAAAATGGAGATATTGCAAACCTATAGAAATGGTATAGTGGACAGCAAGCCAGAGCTGGAGTCAAGAAGATCTGGTTTCTGGTTCTGTGTTGACCATGTCACACATACCCTCAGCTTCCTAAGAAGACTATGAATTTCTAGATTAATTGCTGAGCTGCATTAGCAGAGGGAATTTCCTCACCAATAGTTCACTACAACAGTGAAATCATAGGACCTGACCAGTCCTCTCCCCTAAAAATGTACCTACCTCCCAGCACTGATTTGAGGCTAATTTGAGAGAAAGTAAAGTGCTCTGAAAAGTTTAAAATATTAGATAAATGTAAGGAGAAACTTTTGTTTCTCCAAGTCCAAAAGGAGCCACTTGTTTCTTCACTGAATTGACCACTCTGTCAAGAAGGATTTGCAATAAAGCATATGTTTCTCCAATAAGAAGAAAAGAAGATGTAGTTACCTTTTGCACATGTGCTCTCCCACCAGTGAAGGAGCTCTCACTGCCAATAAGTTGTGCTTTCATTGACTGTGAAGCCCTGCTTCACACATGGCACAGGAAGATGGGCAGCATCAGCAATCATCAGTTGGAGCAGAAGGAAGCAGGACCCCACCAGACTAGAGGAGATGATGCTTTGACCTCTGAAACAATCCCCTCCAGAAAGGGGGTTGACTTCTTTTCCATAGTGTTAAGCTCTCAGTTTCACTGTCCATGACAAAATGGGGAAGGGAATAATACTTATCAACTTATTTGCTATGTGTCAGGTGGTGAGCAAAATACTTTTACCAATATTTTCCCATTTAAGCCTCACAACGATGTTGTGAGGTAGGTGTTCTTATTATACCCATTTTACAGTCAAGAAAATTGAGGCAAACTGGTTGTGACTTGTCTAGTGTCTCATAGCTAGTAAGCTTCTGAAGCCAGATTTGAACTTAAGTTTTCCTAATTCCAGGGCCAACACTCTATCTTCTGTACCACCAGCTGCCTGGATCTGTGTTTGTTTCTAAGAGAATTCATCTCGCAACTCATCTCCCTCCCACCCTTTATTCCTTACATGTCAACTCTTACCCTTTCCAGCTCTCCCCTCCCTTCTCCCTTCATCTTTCCTCCATTTCTCATTCATTGCCTTTATTCACAATCCATAGCCTTCCCAAGGTGTGTTCTTCCTTCCGAAACATTGACAAGGAGAGAGTGTGTCTAAAAGAAAGTAATCAGAGCTATCCATGTTAGAAGTAGACAAGGGGCTGAATCTTAATATCTGAGATGATCCTCTGAGCAAGGTATTTTAATTTTACTGTTTTCTATCTCAGTTTCCTCCTCCTTAAAATGGGTATGATAATATTGTGCCTTTCATCACACAAAGGTATTTCAATGAAAGTGGGGTGTAAATGTTCTAGCATTATATAGATACAAACTGCCTTTAGAATGCATGCTGTAAATCAGTGGTAAGTGGTGAGCAGAGTTAAAGGCCTCTTGTCAGAGGCTGTCAGAAATTTCCCCTCCATTAGGGAAAGATTCGACACTGGCGATAACCATTCTGAAGATACCTTAGGCCTTTGGCTCCATGGCAAATCGCAGGCCTGCACTAGTCCCTGTCTCTAGCTGCTCTAGGCTGGAAATCAAAGCTCCAATGCAATGGTTCTGATTCGCTTTGCTACCAGATTCAGTTCAGGTGTTTTCCATGCCCACAGGGAAGGATCAGCTCCTTCAGATTCATGAGAAAGACCAACTCTTGGAAGGGGTCAGAGAGAATCTGAAACCAGAGTGTAGGCTCATGGACTAGGGTGCAGTGGGGGTATTGCTCTTTCATCCCTCATTCTCTTTCCTACTTTCCATCCCTTCTTCCTCACCTTTAATCTCTCACCTCCTGTCTCTGACCCCCCTTTATCTCCCCTATAGGGGGATCTCGTCTCCCCTCCATCCTTTATTCCTTACGTGTTAATCCTTCCTCTTTCCAGCTCTCCCCTCCCTTCGCTCTTCATCTTTCCTCTACTTGTCATTCATTGCCTTTAGCTTTTCACCTTACTTTAATTTGCTCCCCTTAGCCTCTCATATCCCACTTCTCAAGCAAGATTTCTCTTCACTTTCTGCTCTTCTCTTGCCACCGCTCTCCCACTTCATTCATCCACACCTTTCATACCTTGCCTTTAATGCTATCCATTCATTTCCTCCTTCCCCATCCTTCATCCTCCTTCTACCATTCATCACTATGTTTAGCATCCCTTCTTATTCACAGTCCACAGATCTAAAGCTGCAAGGACCCAAGACCATCTAATTCACACCCCTCATCTTATAGAAGAGAGAACAGATCCAGGGCTTGCTCAAGGTCACACATCTGGGATCTGAACCTTGTTCCTCTGGTCCCTCACTTCTCTCCAATTCCTCATGATTCTCTCCTCCCTCCAAATCCTTGGTTCAACTCTGCCCCATCATGACTAGTGCCCACCCTTCAGTACAGAGACCCAACCTTCACCTCTGCCATTAACCATCTCCCTTACTTTCTATTGACCAATGGTCCCATTTTCATCTTTGTCATGTTCAGTGTATATTTGTCTATTTATGGAATGTAATCCAAGTATCATGGATGGAAGAAGAAAAGATGTATGCCCTTGGGGAGAGTCACAAGGCTCCAATCTACAGAGAAAGGAATGCAGACTCTGGAGACACAGGACCTGGCTTCAAATCCTGCAGTTGAGGTTACCCATATGACCTTGGTCAAGTCATTTAACCATTTGGGCCTCAGTTTCTCCATCTGTAAAATGAGGGGGTTGGATTAAATGACTGCTGCAATCCCTTCCAGCTTTAAATCTATGTTCTTAATATCTTTTGAGGCTGATTTCACATTACTTCTTCTCACTATGCTGTATCCCAGGGCTTATGGGCAGTTTCCAAAAGACAATAATATTAATCTTTACAAAACCTATCCCCATGCCTGGGATGCCCATCTTTATCATCCCTGCATCTTGAAATGTATCACTCCCTCTAACCCCACTCAATTCATGTGTCTTCACCTATGCATGATCTTTCCCGATTCCTACCCTCACCCCTGAAAATACTTTGATTTTTTTCCCCTCTTCCCTGTGGAAATACTTTGTATATATGTTGTATTTACTCATCTGTGTATAGGTTGCATCCACCATAGATTACAATATTACCTCCATGAGGGATAGGCCTCATTTGTTATCATCTTTGTGTTTTGGGTCTGGCCAATAGGAGATGCTTAATATAGGCTTCTGGAATTGAAATACTGGATACCAGATTCATTTAGTGTGGATTTTCTGTGCAACTTTGCTACTGCATCCCTAAAAGTGCATGGGATTATTTAAAGAGGACTAGCTCCTTTGGGGTGTGGGCTAGCCAAACCCTTCTCAGGACTGCTCATTCACCTTTGGTATCTACCTGGTACTCAACACTCATCTGTGACTACAAGAAGCAGCATGAGCAGCACCCACACCCCAGGAAACTGTCTCGGCAGATGGGCTAAGCCAAGGAGAAGGTAACTAACAGGTCTCAAAACTATCCATGAGTTAGGGGTGATATATCTAGCATGTGAAGACTTCCCCAGCAGAATGGGACAGAGGAGAACAATTTGTTGCAATGACCATGAAGGTAGCTGGAGCAGGTGCAGTGGAGTGCTTAGAGCCTGTCAGGCACCAGGGTCATTCACTGAATCCCAGGCCATCACCAGTCATCCTGACTTTTGTCCTGACACTGGATTTTGATGACTGGAAGAGAGAGTGAAGCTGATGACTTTGTGCAAATCTCCCTCACTTAACTCCAATTCAACCTGGACTCAAGACATCACCCCGGGATGTCACTGGTCCTCTTTGAAAATGAAAGATGAATAACAAAATGTCTTGTAGAAGACAGCATGTCTGTGGTCTTGTAGCTGTTACCTAAGAAGCCTTGTCGAGGGCTGAATAGAGAATGAGGTCAATTATGTTTAGTACATTCCTGTTTCGTTAACATGAGATGGGTTGGCTAAGGATCCAGAGGTTTCAATGTACTTTTGTTAGCATCCATTTGGGCAAACAAATGAAACAACTCTGACACCTACTACCCACTGTTAGGCCTCAGTTTCCTCATCTGTAAAACTAAAGGGTTAGATTCAACGACCCCTGAGGGTCCTTCCAGCACTAGGTCTATGATCCTATCTAGAACACTGAGTATTCCACAGTACTTGTGTTGATGCAGAAAGATTTGTGATTTTCTAAGACAGAAAGTAGAAAAAGCCTGAAATATGTCTGTGAACCTGTCTTATAATGGTACAGTACACATACAGAAGTCATTTTAGGCTGTGAATTTTAATCTCGAATCCATGAGTTTTCTCCACCAAACCTTTGTCTGATGTCTCACTGTGTCCTCTGGTGACTCTGGGTTCTTGAAGCTATACCTGTGGATCTTAAACTCTGATAGGCCCAAGCAAGGGTTCAAATGCAAGGACTGAGTCTCTCATAGAAAGATCAGTTTAGCCAAGCACTAAGAGGCACACCACCAAGAGGATGGTGGCCAGGACGACTCTTTTTGTTCTTAACAAATCTATCTACCTATCTATCTATCTATCTATCTATCTATCTATCTATCTATCTATCTATCTATCTATCTATCCATCCATCCTTCTATCCATCTATCTATCTATCTATCTATCTATGTACACACACACACACACACACACACACACACACACACACACACGTTCCTACAGATCCCGGAGGTGGAATCACAGAATCTTAGAATTGCAAAGAACCTTAAGTTGGTATTTGAGCAAGAATTGCCCCCTCAACATGTCCAGCAAACGTGAGTCAGCATCCCCTGGAACATGGCCAATAACAGCTCTTTCTGCTTTTGCACACTTCCAATTGTTAGAAAAAGAAAATTCCCCTGCTGAACCTAAATCTTCACCCTACCCCGCCTACAGTTTCCAGCTACTAGAAACTTGCTTCTTTTTCTGATCCCTGAAATGAAAACAAATAATACAAAACAAACAATCTTCCTCAAAATAGATCTTCCAACACTCAACTACATGCTTTCTGTCTTCTCCTCTCCATGCTAAACACCCCCAGGTGCATCGACCTGTCTGTTTGGCATGGGCTTCACCATCCGATTTGCTTTCCTTAGTTGTGAAACAACTACACAACAGTCAGACACAACTGAACAACAGCAACCAATTCTGAATATTTGTAATTCTAATGGCTAACATCGATATGACACTTTAAGATTTCCAAGACACTTTACATCTATTATCTCATTTGGTCTTCACTATAGTCTTTCATGTAGGTATTATTATCTTCATTTTACAGTTGAGGAAACTAAGGTAGACTTGAGCTAGTAATTGTCTGAGGGGTAGTCTATCCACTATAGGAGGCCACTGGGTGGCTCAATGGTTAGAGCACTGGACCTGGAGTCAGGAAGACTTGAATTCAAATTTGACCTCAGATACTTACTAGCTGTGTGACCTTGAGCAATCTCTGTTTGCCTTAATCCAGCAGAGAAGGAAATGGGGAACTGCTCCAGTATTTTTGCCAAGAAAAATCCACAGGCTTACAAAGAGTTGAACACAACTGAATGACAACAACAATTGGCACAGTGGATAGAGTATTGAGCCTGGAGTCAGGAAGACCTGAGTTCAAATCCAGCTTAAGATACCTCCTAGCGATGTAACAATGGGAAAGTCGCTTAACCTCTATATGCCTCTGTTTTCTCAACTAAAAGCGGGCATGATAACAGCATCTTCCTCCCAGGGTTGCTAAGATCAAATGAGAGAATATTTGTAAAGTATTTGGCACAGTGCCTGATACATAGAAGGCATGTAAGAAATGCTTATTCCCTATTCCCCAATAGAATGTAAGCTCTTCGAAGGCAGGGTCTTTCATTTCTGTTACTCTGTTTCCAGCACCTGATATAGAACAGGTGCTTACACCTTCCCTTCAGAGCTTATCTCCACTTTATTCTGTCTATATTGGTTTGTTCATTGCTGTTTGCATGTTGTCTTCTACCTTAGACTGGGAGCTTTTTCCACACAGGGATTGTTTTTTCCTTCTGTACTTTCCTTTCTGTACTTAGTATGGTATAAATTGGGTGCCTAATAAATGCTCATTGACTGATGTGGTCTGGAATGTGTAGCCAATATATATTCACTGCCTTTGCATAGCATGCATACATATATGTAAATATGGAGCATATGACTTGCAATATATAGCAAATAGGTACTTGTTAATACCTAGGTATATGTACATTCATACAAGATATAACCCATAAGTTATAGCTACTATGTACTTGCCCTCTATACATTGTAATGCACTTACACAAAAGCACAAAGTATATGACCTGTGTAAAACAAAACATGCAATTACTTTCTTTATATGTACACATAGGTTGTAACATGTAGAAAACATGTATTCCTAAGCACGCCCAACACATATGCCTTTAGATAAACAGGATGTGACCTTCAAGGTTTAATCAATACTAGATAGCTATTTTGCTGGTATACAGCACGCATGCACATGCATGCTCACATACATACACGAAGCATATTACTTGTAAGGTGCAGTGTAGAATTTGTGTGTACATATAAATGCACACCTGTATGGTATAGGCAATTATGGAGTCTGATCTCCACAGCTTGCAAAAGAGAGCCTTTGGCCCGTGAATCAGGATTAAACTCCATAGCGACCAAATCCCTTATGCTCGCCAAGCAGGGGGCAGTGATATTTTGTTTAATAGAGCTCAGAGGTCTTAGCAGTCACTTAGAAATCCACATTCAGCAATATGGAATTCTTAGGATAGAAGAGACTAACCCTCCAAAGCGCCAGGATCCACTTTGCAGACATCCAGAATCCCACTTTTCATCTGAAACTTTCAAGGCAGACAACAGACTGTGGCTGTCGGTCTTCTGAGTACCAGTGTAGCCTGAAGCTTGACACTCTCCAGCATGGTTGCCCCCATCATGAGCACACTTCCCTCTGCCCCAGATGGCTGAAGCTTACTCCTCCTAAACTGTATTGGAAATCGGTATATGGCTCACTGATGAGGAGGATAGAGGGATCAGAAATAACTTTTTAAAAGGATAAGAAATATTTGACTCCTAAAATGTCCTTTCCTTCCCATCTCCTCCTATCCCTAACAACGTTTAGGCATAAGTAAAAGCACATGTAAAGACTGCTCATTTACTAGGAAAACTTGCATGTCTTTGTTTTATGGAGCCAAAGATGGCATAGAGATGAAAGCTCGGGTCCCTGAGGGCAGCATTAGGAAAGGTTGGGGGAGGGAGGTGGTAGTGGTACAATGTAGATGGCAGTGTGCAAGATTATGGGAAAAATCACACCCTAGCACAGCATAGAAATGAAAGGAGTAGTGTTTGAATCCAACAAATATTGGAAAATGGCAAAAGTACTGATGGGGAGGCCGACCGGGAAGATGGGGGAAATTATAAACAGAATATATAACATCAAGAACTGCTGGGGATTCTGAGACAGGCCAAGCACAATTCTGAGAGGCGACAGTACGTACAAGGAAGAGTGCAGACTAGCCTCAGAGTTGTCAACAGTCCCTACTGATATTAGGAAGTCACACCTCCTACCCTCTGTGTGTGTCTGTCTCTCTGAGGGGTCATTCAGCTCTACCAGATGCTAATCAGGTCCGTCCAGGGCTGCAGGAATAAAATAGAGTGGAGACCAAGACAGCCTTATCACTGGGAAAAATGTCAGTGACAAAAAGCATTGTCCTTTCAGCTGCTCTCTCTGGCCTGGCAGCATCCTTCCTCAGGCATCCTCCTTTTCCTAAGGTCATGCCCGGCACACATCAAGCAGACCTCCTACGGGGGGACTGTTAGGAAACAGAAAACATTCGGAATAGCCACAGTGGGATGTTACTAGAGAATCAACAAGAGATAAACCTAAGAATTGTGGTAACAACAATAAAAGCCATTTGAAGTTAGAAATGCAAACATTTCGTTCAATTTGCCAGACATGTAAGTGAACACCTACTACATCCTAAGTATTTCAGAGGATGAAGCCAAGTCTCTGCTCTGAAGAAATTTATAATGCAATAGCAAGGAAGGCAAACATGCAGATAACTATAATCCAAGGATGCACACCATTAGAAACAGAACTGTTTTAAATGAGTTCGGAGTAGAAAAAGATGGATTCGGTTGTGGGCAGGATCAGGAAAGACTTCATGGAAAAGGTATTATCAGGTATCCACAACCACTCACTGGTCTCTGACACAGATATGCATGAGACCGTAGGGAGGGCCACTGGAGGCATCGAAAACATAATGAAGTTCTCTTTGGATTTATAAAGCCAAGTCACCCTCACCCCCGAACTTTGGGGAATATTTTGTGCTTATAACCTAAGGCAGCATGCTACAAAGGCTGACGCACAAGCTTATTCCCAAGAACGCATGTAACATCAACACAAAGGAAGACACACAGAAAAAGTCAAACAATCCAATAAACATTTATTAAGCACCTTCTACCACTGGGCACTGTGCTAAGCCCTAGGATACAATTAATAAAAAGAAAGACCATCTCTGCCCTCAAGGGTTTACAATCTACCGGGGAGAGACAATGTACAAAAGGAAAGCAGTAAAAGTAGGGGGAGAGAAGAGAAGGAAGATGCAGGAAGTACTTAGCAGGGAACATCTTGTTCCAAACAGGAAGAACCCAGATGCACAGTTGTTATTCAATTGTGTCCAGCTCTACCTGACATGACCCCATGGACTTTGTCTGCGAGGTTTTTTTTGGGCAAAGACACTGGAGTGATTTGCCATTTCCTTCTACAGCTCACTTTATAGATGAGAAAGCTGAGGTAAACAGGATTAAGTGACTTGCCCAGAGTCACACAGTTAGGAAATGTCTGAGGCCAGATTTGAACTCAGTTTTTTCTGACTCCAAACCTTCAGCTTTATCTACCATGCATCTTTTTTTTTTTTTTTTTAATTTTATTTTTTTTTAATGTTTTACAATCATTTCCTTAAAGTTAAGATTTTATTCCCCCCACCCTTCCCTCAATACCCCCCTCCCTCCCCATGACAGCATACAATTCTGTTTAGGTTCTACATATACTTTCCTATTGAGCACATTTTCACTATATTCATGCTATGTAGTCGAACTAAAATAAATGGAAGAAATCATATAACAAATCAACACATATTACACTGAAACCCACCCACACACAAACATGATCTGCTACATTCTGCAAGTGGCTTCCACATTTCTTTCTCTGAGTGTGGAAGGCGTTTTGCCTTTGAAGACCGACATTAGGATTTTTTTTTTTTCCTCAGTAAGTTCTTGTGTTATTACAAAGTTCCAAGTCTACCAGAAGAAACTCTCGCACACTGTGGTCGTTGCTGTGCACAAAGTTCTCCTGGTTCTGCTCCTTTCGCTCAGCATCAGATCATATAAGTCCTTCCAGGCCTCCCTGAAGTCTTCTTGTTCCTCATTTCTTATGGCGCAATAGTACTCCATTACATTCATATACCATAATTTACCATGCATCTTGCTGCAGAGTAGAGTGAGGGGAAAGGAGGCTGAGAAAGGAGGTGTAAGTCAAAGTTTGAGTTAGCAGCATAGTGATGCGATTGGAAACGATGAGCTTAACCTGGAAGAGACATATTATTCCATGGAGGTGAAACCTTAGCAGATACAGAGTAGAGTGAACCAAAAAGTCCAGTTTAATATAAATAACAAATACAAACAAACAGCCAGACTCCCCAATGTTCTCCAGGTCTCACCTGCCTCGCTTGCTCTGCATCACGTTAACATACTCAGCTTTATACTCACAAAATAAAGACCATTTTGGAGAATACCAGTTCAGAAGCTTGGGTTCTCCCTACTTTTATCTAGTCCCTGAAGGTAGTCAGAGAGAGAGAGACAGACAGACAGAATTTCATGTCCTCATTTTAGTTATTGGCAGTAGATACTGCCTACCCACCACATAGATCCACTGGTCTACTCTTTGGTGATGGTAAGAGAATTCTCTTATCCTCTTTCTGCAAGATGGAGTGATGGACTTGCTTTACTGAGTATTTCTGGTTAAAAAAAAATGGATAGGGTATGAAAAGTCATCTCTGTTCTTATTCTAATGGGTCAGTGCTCCTCTAGAGTCACCATCTGAGGCAGTGTTTTCTTATATGTAAAGGTCTTTCCAGTCTGATTCCATCAATTCCTGTCTAACCCATTCTTTCTAAGGATCTTCCTAGGATCATTGATTGGAAGGAGCATTAGAGGTCTTCTATTCAAACCCCATCATTTTACAGATGAGGAAATTGAGCCTAGAAAAATAAAGTGATTAGCCCACAGCTGTACAGATGTGACTGAGCTAACATCTGAACATAGTTCCTTTAACTTCAAATCCATTGTTCTGGCTGTTAGGTAATGCCATAGTGCACAGAGTGCCTGGCTTGGAGTCAGGAAGACTCATCATCTTGAGTTCAAGTCTGGTCTCAGACACTTTGAGGCTGTGTGACCTTGGACAAGTCACTTAATCCTATTTGCCTCAATTTCCTCGTCTGTAAAAATGAGTTTGGAGAAGGAAGTAGCAAACTGCTCCAGATTCTTTGCCAAGAAAACCCCAAAATAGGGTCACAAAGAGTCAGATGTGCCTGCAACAACTGAACAACAACTACCTCTCAAAGCCATGGCAATTATTTCTTCTTCTCTGCTTGGTACCTTCAAGCTCCTTCTAAGAAGCTAAATGGATGACTCGTAAATGGATGTCTCTTCTTTATGGAAACTTGTAATTGAATGTCTGGTCTGTTAGGATCTCTTCTCATCCTTCTACAGATGAAACAAGATCCAGATTGAGCTGGTTTCTCCACCGTTAGTTTTCTGTCAGTTGAGTACTGGATTTTGTGATATGTGTATCTATCAATACACATCATTGTTCTCTTTTGTTGTGTTTTGCTCTCCCTTCCAAACTACAATTCCCCAGTTTCCTTTAAGACTCAACTCAACAATCAGCTCCTTTAGGAGGTCTTTCCATGGTCCCCCCAGCTGCTGTTGCCCTCCCCTATAAATCTACCTTTTATCTACTGATTTATATATGATATCTCCTCCATTAGAATGTAAGGTCATTGAGGGCAGGGATTGTTTTGGCTCTTTTTTTGAATACCTAGTTCACAACACAATACCTGGTTAGTAAGCACTTAAAATGTTTTTTGACTGATCATTTTTAATTCCATGTTTTTTACAGTTTGGATATTACTCCAAGGAAATGTGCAAAAGTTGAAGCTCTTACAAAGCATATTTCAATGACTATTAGAGAACTTGTATAAGCTGTTGGTGTGGGAAAGGCAAGCATTTCAAGGCTCATTGAAGCCTACAATGGTCAGTTATACTGTAATGATGAGGAAAATGTGGTCAAAAATGGAAAACAATTCCAAGAACTACAAAATAATTTAATCAATTCTCAGAAACAGGCAAAGATGTTGAGAGGGACTTGGCAGCCAGATGAACTGTTATTGATAGCTCTACAGTGTGCTATAGGTTTCTTGAAATGGAAATAATAGTTAGAAGATCAGTGAAAGCAAAAGCTTGTAACTGTTTCTCTAAAGAAACTTTTTTTTTTGCCATGAGCAAAACAAAGACTGGAGCACAGAAAACTGGAGAAAGGTCATTGATAAAAATCACCTTTTCATTTAAAGTTATATCAAAACTATTGTCTAAAGTCTACATAAGCCTATAAGTAAGATCTTGGCATCTTCATCAAAGTGTCAAACACCCACCCCAAATTTTTTGAAGGTTTTTTTTTACTTCCAATGGACCAGAAAGTCTTATCTCCATTGAGAAAATGATGACTTCTGAGCAAAATATTGATGTATTGAGAAGTAACATTGTTCTAGAATGACAGAAATTCCTCAACAGAGATGAACTACCGAAACCCAACCTTGACCATGTCACATCTCATGAAAGGTTAAGAAATTTATCCAAAGGGTAGAGATAAATATTTTTCAGTGGCCTGGAAATTCACCTCAGTTAAGCTTCATTGAAAATCTATGGCCTATAAGCAAGACAAGTCTTGGGAAAATAATCCTATTTGTCAAAGGCATACTTAATAGTCAACATAGTGATTATGGTTTTATAGTGAAGAATTAAGAAATGTGTCAAAATCTTGTGAACTTAATACTAAATAGATTAAAATAAGTGATTATAGCAGGTTAAATGGTTTTTTTAAGATATAAAAAAAGTAAGACTTATTGTATGTCAATAAATGTAACTATTTCACTTGGTCCCAAGTAATTTGAACATTGTACAAGTTCTTCCTTATTACCATTCTCAAGACCAGAAGGCCCCTTCCTTCAGGTTACTTTAACTCAGGCCTCCAGCTGCTACACAAATCCCCAAAAGGGGCTTCCCCTCCTCTGTCAGAGGAACTGTGCATGCCTCTCCCAGGTTCACACATAACCCCAGGGAATACAAACACAGACATCCTGGGGAAGTCACCCAGGTAACCAGACTCCCCAGAGCTGCACTCTTCTCTCAAGAAGAGGCCTCACCTGACACGCTTGATCTTCCCCTTTCTGACACAATCAAACCTACACGCATAGTTTAAGGGTCAATTTAGGAAAACCAGCCCAAAGAAGTGAGCTTACCCTGCTTTGAACTGTCCCATAAAGGCATCCAAAGAATGGTGGCTGCCCCTCTGAAGACAACTGTAGCAGCTGCTCTATCCCTGCCCCCGCAGTTCAAGAACTCTGACTTCCTGCTTGTGGTAACAGGTGGCATTTGGGCGGGGCTCCTGACAGATGGCAATGCAGGGGAAGGGTATTTGATGGAGTGGGAAGGACATGAGTAAAGCTGCAAAATAAAGGAACGGAGGGACATTTTCAGGGGACAAAGAACAGCCCACTTTGAGAGGAATATAAGCACATGTAGGGGAATATTAAGTAAACAACTTGAATGGGTAGTTGGTTGCAGGTGGTGGGAGGTCTTGAAATTTGGGCTTTATTCCATAGACTGTGGAGATGCTAAAGATTTTTAAGCCATGTAGAGTTCTTGGTTGGAGTTCTGCTTTAAGAAGATTCATTTTTTTTAAGGAAGCTAAATCTTGCCATGGTGAGCTACAGAATGGACTGTAGCATCAATTTAGAGCTGGGAAGGAACTTAGAAGTCATTTTAGTCCAACCTATTCTTTAAAAAATGAAGAAATAGAGGTGATAATAAATAATAATAATAATGAATACTAGCTAGCATTTATTTATGTAGCATATTAAGGTTTCTAAAAGCTCTTTATAAATGTGATCTCAGTTCATCATTCCCACAACCTTGGGAAGTAGATGCTATTATTATCCACATTTTATAGATGAGGAAATTGAGGCTAACAGAGGCTAAGTAACTTGCCTAGAGTCACACAGCTACTAAGTGTCAGAGACTGGATTCAAACTCAGGTCTTCCGGACTCTAAGTCCAGAAATGACTTGCCCAACGTAGTACAAAAATAGTAAGGAACAAACTCAGAATTTGAACCCAGGTTTTTGGCACCACATCTAGTACTCTTTCCTCTACTAGTCATTCTTAACTTGGAGCCTATGAACTTTAAAAAAGTGTATTTTGGTAACTAATTCAGTATAATTTGTTTCCCTTGTAATAATGTATTTTGCTTTGTTTTGTTGTATTTGGAAAGATGATTCTGAGAAGAGGCCCATAGCCTTCCCCAAACAGCCCAAAGGGTCCCTGATATACAAAAAGGTTGAACAGCTCTATGCCTTCAGGATTAAGACTAGGTAAATAAGGCCAATTAGTATTCCTGCAGTAGTCCAGGCAATGAAGGTCTGAACTAGCAGCCCAGATGTTTTGGAGGTGAAATTTACAGGACTTAAATGTACATCAAAGTTAAGGGTAAGGGATGCATCTGAGGTGAAAGTATGGCCACATGTCTTGGTGGAGAGAGTCCTAACCTGGAATACCTGAGTTCAAACCCTATCTAAGACAACTTCTAACTGTAAGCCTGGGCAAGTCACCAAATGTCTCTTTGCCCTAGTTCCTCATCTGTAAAATGAGAAACCCGATGGCCTATATAACGGCTCTACCACCTCTGGATGTATCATCCTTTGTGATTCCAAGATTTTGAGCCTGGGCCACTGGTAGGATTGCAGTGTCAATAATAAAAATGGGGATCTTAGGAGGAAGAGCTGACAGGAGAAAAGATGATGAATTTGGTTTTGGACACATTGAGTTTCAAGTGCTTGCAGAAATGAGGCGGAACAGCTCTGGAGAGTCATCTATTTGAATATAATAACAGAAAACATGGGAGGGGATAAAGTAACCAGGGGAGAGAAAGGAGAAGAAAGTGAAAGACAGACTCTTGGAAAATAACTGCCTACAGGTAGAAAGAGGAGAAAGATTTGGAGCCTGGAAAGGAGCAGTCACAGAGGAAGGAGAGGAATCAGAAGAGTGTACTGTCATAAAAGCTAAGTAGGTAGGAGAGGAATTATCCAGAAGGAAGGAGTAGTCAAAAGGGCCAAGTGGAATGGTGACTGAGGAAAGGCTCTTGAACTTGCTGGTTTGGTCATTGGTATCCTTGGAGAGAAGGAGAGAGAGAGGAGTTTTAGGAAAGAAATGGAAAAGGAACTCAAATACAAGGTATGAAGAAGTAGACTCATTCTGCCAAGAAACATTCATCAAGCACCTACTATGTGTTAGGTATTGTGCTAAGTGCTGTGGATACAAAAGAAGGCAAAAAATAGTTCTTGCCCTCAAGGCAACTCATAGTCTAATGGGGAATAACATGCAAACAATTATGTACAAACAAGTCATATACAGGATAAATTGGAAATAATTAACAGAGGGAAGGAATTAGAAGGGGGACTGGGAAAGTGTTCCTGACAAAGGTCAGATTTAAGCTCTGTGAGTATAGACTACATTTTCAAGAAGAAATTTGGCAGGGAAAACAAAGAGAGACAGGGAATGATAGTCTCTGAAAGGAGTAGTAGATTTGAGGAAAGGTGTGTTGTTTTGGTTGCTGAAGAGATAGGGGAGGTCTCACATATGGTGAAAGTAGAGGCAAAAGAGGAGAGAGGGAAGACATAAGAAAGAGGTGATTACTGATGGAGGTAGGTCATAGCGAAGAGTTCCTTCTGCAGAGGAAGGACCAAAGAATACAGGGAAAGGTCTTATTCTGAGCTGTGTAACAGAAAATGGCATCCGAGATGAGGATGGTGATTCTCTGGCTGACCTCCTCCTTGGTCGATCACAACTGGAGTATTGTATTCAGTCTGGGACCTTATATTTTAGGTGGGATAGTGACAAATTGGAGTTGGTCCAGAGGAGAACAACCAGAATACTAAGTGGATAAGCGATCATGGGCTGTTGATGTTTAACTCAGAGAAAAGAAAGCCAAGCAGGGAGGAATAAGATATCTGTCTTCAAGTCCCTATATGCAAAATAGGGATTTGACTCGTGTTATGCAGCCAGAGGTCAGAACTGGGAGAAGGGGTTGGAAGTTTTGGTGAGACAGATTTCAGCTGGACAGAAGGAAAGCTTTTAATAAAACAAGCTTTCATCACATATCTACTATGAATGATACAGGTATTGTGAATATGAAGAAGAGACAAAACACAGTCTCTTCCTTCAAAAAGAGTTTAAAATCTTTTGACAGGAATAAAACAAATACATAAATATTGCAGGGGAATTAATCTTTGATCAGCTTCCCAGACCAGAATCAACAAAGAAAGAAGTACTTTGAAGGAAAAAAAAAGTCTTCATTAAGTACCTACTATGTGCCAGCCACTGTACTATGTGCTTTTACAAATATTATCTCATGTGATCCTTACAACAATCCTGAGAAGGAGACACTATTATTATCCCCATTTCACCACTGAGGAAACTGAGGCAGGTAGTGGTTAAGGGATTTGCCCAGGTTCGTACAGCTAGCAACTATATGAGGTAGATTTCTAACTCAAATCTTTCTGATACCAGACCCGCTTAACTACCCACTACAGTCACCTACCTAGGTATCAACAGATGCTGTTTTTACCTTTCTTTATACCCCCAGATTTTTGTACAATTTCTGACCCATAGCAAATGATTAATAAAAACTCATTGACTGATGCGACTATAAAGCTGTCTATAAAGGTGAATCTATTCCGTGATCCTTTCATGATAATGTGAACATTTTTCTCTGATGGAGTTGAAGGGAGCAACCTTATTGGATAAGCAAAAATTAGATACGCTTTTGGAAGGCTTTAAATAGTGAAGAACTCGGAATAGCACTCAGTTTGGGAGAGTGCAAATTCAAAAGTACTTTGTGGAGGAGACTCCTATGGGATGGGGGAGGAGGAGATTTCTCTTGCCTGCTTCTCCTTAGGCCATGAATCTAGTAGCAGAATAAGAGATATTCAAACAGAAGTCAGAGAGTTCAGCAGTTGGAGAGAGTTTAATGAACAGAGGAGGGAGCAGAGATAGAAACTCCAGACAGACCCAGACACAGAAAGGTAGATAAGTGAGGGAGAAAGCAGCTTCATGGCAAGGCAGCAAAAAAGAGAAAGGGTTGTAGAAAGTAGCAGACTCTGGGAATGTTGCGGATAAACCTGCGCAGCTGGGATGCTGTACCTTCAAAGAAAAAAAAAGACTTCTAGGCTCTTCAGTATTAGAGAAATTGTCTTAGCACATGGGTATCCTATATCTCACTTCTATCTAACTTTTAAATTTTTTTTGCCCACTCATCCCATAGAGGCTATGTCTTTTTGTGGGAGAGTGTAGCACAGGTTTCCAGTTGAAGAGTGGGGGAGATGTTTTATAGCTACTCTTGTTATGATGCTGTCTTAGTAAATGCCTTAGCTAAGACCCAATCATGTCTGCTGGCTGATTGTTGAAAAGAAACACACAGGAAGAGGCTTGTAAACTAGAGTTTTAGGATTACTCCCTATAGGGTTACCTCTAGAGATCACTAAAAGCAGCCATCCTCTGAAGACCCAAAGTGAGTGTAAAGTTGCCTAGAGATGGTGCTCTATTAAATCCAAATTTTAACATGGTAAATACATAAGGATGGGAAGAAGGAGGAGGAGAAGGAGGAGAAGAAAGAAAAGGAAAGAAGGAAAGGAAGAAAGAAACAAGAGATTTAAGAAGGCAGAGTTCATTTATAGTTGGCATGATTACAGAGTGCTTGGTGGAAGGGGTGATACTTAAAGGAGAAGGATTTTTCAATGAGTAGAGATTTGAGTAGAGACCCCTCTTGATGTGGAAGACAGTATAGACAGGGCCAGGAAAAGGCAGGATGAGATTGGGAAAGGCCAAATAGTCTGATTTTACTCAAAAGTAAATATAAAGGAGTATTTGAGTAGTATCTGAGATGGCCAGAAAGGTAGGAGCCAGATTTTTGAGGGCCTCAAATGCTAGGTTAAGTAATTTGCATTTTATTTCATAAACAATTAAGAACAACTGAAAGTGTTTGAAAAGGAGAGTAACATGATTAGACTTGTGCATTAGAAGATCATTCTTAATAATTAGAGCTGTCTGAAAATGGAATGGGCTGTTTTCAGGGTGTGTGAGGAAGTGGTAGAGAGGTCCCTGTTGCTGGTGGTCTCCAAGCACTTTCTAAATTTTAAAGCACTACAGAAATGCGTGTTATCATTATGATGACAGTTACTATATAAGGCTACCATTGAGAGTATTGATGCTTTGCGTAAGAGATGAATGAGATGATCTCTAAAGTGTCTTTTCATGTTGGGAACTAGGTATGAATTTGGTTTATCACAGTATCATAGATTTAAAGCTGAAAGTGATCTTACATGTTGTTTAGTCCACACCCTTCCTCTCCCCCATTTTACAGATAAGGAAACTGAGGTGCAGAGAGATTAAATGACTTGCCTAAAGTCATACGGTATTAAAAAGCAGCAGTGAATATTTGAACCTGGATTCCCAAATCCATTTATACTCTTTTCATTGAAGGTTGGATTATTTGGTTGTTTTCAGTTATTTCTTGACACAGAAAGGGGGGGAAACAGTTTTGGGTGCCTTTTAAAAAGTGTTGGCAATAAGCTTCATGATCTAGGTTATAAATCGGAGTTATGCTATGTAATTACAAGGAAGGGGAAAAAAAGCTTTTATTAAGTGCCTACCATGTCCTAGGTACTGTACTAAGTGCTTTACAAATATTATCTCATTTGGTCCTCACAACAGCCCTGGGAGGTAGGAGCCATGGATACCGATTGAGAAAGAACATTACAGGAAAGTCACATTGAAGAGGCAGACATGGAAGATTGCTTGGTACAATGGAAAGACCTTTGGGTCTGGAGTTATGAGAACCAAGTTCAAATCCTGCTTATGTCACATATGGAACCTTGGGCAAGTCACAACTTCTGGGCCACAATCTTCCCATTTGTAAACTATGGGGTGGGCCAGATGAATCCTTTCAAGCTTTCCAGCTTTTAGTCTATGATCCAAGTAAGGAAGAGGATATATAATGACCAGGCACTACTCTATACTGTGGCGTACTATTTTTGTTTATAAGCAAAAGAAAGGGAGAGGGTGGGAACTATAACTTAGACATCTGTCTAGGGTAACCTAGACTAAGTCACCTAACTTTTTTCGGGCAATTTTTTTTTTTTTTTTGAATGAAGGAGTGAATGCATGGGTTGGAGGCTGCTGAGGACAGTCTACTTTTGTTAGAAGAAAGTAAAAGCACTCCCCTGCTGAGCAGGACAGAAGAATTTTGGAGCCATCAACACCAGCCCTCTAAGCAGGCAGGAATAGATTGAGCTTGGGATAAGTCCTAGGATTGTTCTATAGGTGAGAGAAAACGTTAGCTAAATGCTGTTTATAATAACGAAGTTTAGAGACAAGAGGCCTTTTATTTGTCTGTAGGTGTTACGTATTATTTTGAACTTTGTTCTAACTCATAAAAAATCTTGTTATAGATTATTTAGAACGTGCTATCAATTTAATATTTTGTTTAAAAATGGAAATACGCATGAATGAGTGGATTGTATGCTATGTTCACATTTCTCTCAGTTAACTATCCCATTGAGAAGTTAACTGTTGAGTTTGTGTACCCATAGATGGTTGTTCACTTGAAGACAGTCAGGTCACCCATTCAAGTTAAAGTATAATGTGTATGACTCTAACGGGATCATCGTGCAAACACACCACAAACTTTTGAACATTCGGAGTTTTAGGAGGAGAGTTGAGAAATACAGGTCTAAAACAGTCACACAATGGTTAAATCACAGTTTATTTTGGTTTCTGTTTTCTAATCCATAAAATGGGTCTAATATCTCATTTCAGACAGTCATTTCAAGACTAAGTTAAAATTTGTTTCTGACCCTATAGAATGAAATCTTGTTTATAAATAAAATACAGATGATTGACAAATGAGACAGGAAAAATGAATTTTTATATAATTGTTAAAATTTAGGGAAACTCATATCTGGGTATTAAAAATTTAAATATCTAAAAAAGTATTTAAACCAGTATTTAAAAAATTAATTCTCTGAGGATCAATGAGATCAATGGAAAATTCTTTGAGTTACTTAACCGGAAGATTATGTCAATCCTGTAATGTAACTAACAACATGAATGGGTTGCTAACCCTTTCACTAATAACACTTTTAGAGGGCTTCTGTTTTATTCTCACTCACTTTGGGTTTCAAGAGACATTCTAGAAACTAGAGAAAACCTCACCTAGGGTGAAGATCTATAACTTTTCACTTTAATGTCAAATGAAAATTGGGTTGTGAAACTGGGTCTTGAGAATCAAGAGAAAGCAGCAACCAAATAAAGGGGAACTCGTAAAAAAAGGAGGCCAAGATGTGAAGCATTGGCTTATGAATCAGGACACCTCAGTTAAATCACTATTCTGCTCAGAAGAAAGTGAGGTTGGTGACCTTGCACAGCCCTCCCTCCCTCAAATCAAACTCAACTGCAAGTCATGGCATCGTCTTGATGTCACGGTCCTCTTCAAGAATGAAGGACAAACACAACTTGATAACTGTGTGACCTTGTCCAACATCATATGATCTTTCTGAGATCATTTCTCCTGTACATTCCTCAACTGATAAGGTTCGGGAGGTGGGGAGTCTCCATTTGAAAAGATGAAGGTGGAAAAAAATCATCCTTCACCTGTCGCAAATGTTGCCAACTCTTTGCAGAAAATCTCTCAATTATTGCTTAGCAAACGAAATCCAAACTTTTTATCTTGGTATTTAAGAGCTCCTCCCACCTCCCCCGGTGGGCAGTGCATAGACATGGGCCCTCGAATCTGGAGGACCTGAGTTCCAATGCCGTCTCAGACACTTACAGAGTGATCCTGGGCAAGTCACTTAACCTCTCTATCTCAATTTCCACATACGTGAAATGGGGCTGAAGATCACATGAGGTAATTATCTTAGCACGGTGCCTGGCACATAGTAAGTACTATATACATTTTAGTTATATAATTTTTGTAACTATATTTATTGGTTTCTGCGTCCATGCATTTGATCATGCCTATAAATAAAACACCGCCGACTCAGTACACCTCCATCAGTTACAAGTGCTTCTGAAACCAAACAAGACTATTTTGTTTCAACGTCATACACATTCCTCGCATTCTAACTTGTATTCAGAGTAATCTGTGTGCATCTCTTTCTGCCACTCACTGGAAACTCCTTGGGAACGAAGCAAAAGTCTATCTCTCTTACACTGTATAAAGTACGGGCTTAATAAGTGTTTGAGGAACGAACCCAGTCATAGGTTTTCAAGGAGGCAAACTCCCTTTCTTCAGTGCTCCAATGCTGTGTATAACGTAGAATTTTAAATCTTTATAATGCTTAGTGCCTAGCACGCTGGGAAAGGGGCGAGGGAAGAGTGTGGTTCAGAACTCTTGGTGAACAAACTCCCTTTACCAAACAACTTTCTGCTAACGGAAGCACTGAATAGTTAAGGGATTTACCCAGGGTCACACAGTATACGAGAGGCTGGACTTGAACCCGGGTCGTCCTAACTCCGAGGCCAGGCTGGCTCTCCCTTGCCATGCTTTCATTAATGAACCCCTATTGTTGTTCAGAAACTTCGAAGCTGGCTCTATTCCCATTTCGCAAACGTGGAAAAATGAGGTACAGAAGATGGAGGGCAGGCCACTTTCCCAAAGTTCCCACAGCCAGTCTTCTTTCAGGTAACTTGATCGGCACTGCCCTCCCTCCCACCGGGGACGAGGTGCCGGGCCCCAGCTCTTCTCGGCGCCCCGCCCTAGCTACGGACAAAGCGGGAGCTCCAGGGGCCGCAGAGAAAGAGAAACTCCACCCCCGAACTCGGGCCAAGTGGCCGGAGAGCAGGCCAGCCCTGGCCGGGGGCCGGAGGCGCAGCTCGGTGCGCACGGCGAGAACGGCGACCGTGGCTCAGGGAGCGCACCGGGGGTCCTCTCCCAGCTCCGGGGCCCGAGCCCCAGCCCCCGGCTGTCTACACCAGCCCGCCCCTTCCCCCTCCTCTCCCTCCCTTTTCCTTCCCTTTCTCCTCCTCTTCCCTCTCCTCCTTCCTTTCCCTCCTTTTTCCCTCCTTCTCGTCTCCTCCTCCCCTTCTCTGTCCCTCCTTCCCTCGACTCCACCCCCTCGCTGCCCTGGACTTCCCTATGACGTCACCGGCGGCGGCAGGCCCCGCCCCCGGTCCCCGGGCGGCCGGCTGCATGACGTCACCAAGGTCCCACCCCTCCGGAGCGAGTTCGGTCCTCGCGTTCATTTCATTCCTTTTCTCATTCCGAACATTCTTAGCATCGCTCGCGCCGCGCCGCCCGAGCCCAAACAGCCGCCGCCGGCTCGCGGGCACCGCTAAGCACTTTTCCAGACTTGGTTAAATCCTGCGGGCAGCTCTGGGCAGCTGGGCCCGGGCAGCCTCTCATGCAGTGAAGCCCACAAAAATAGCCGGCAGGAAAAGACCCCGGCCGCGCAGCACCGGGGAACCGAGGGAGCGGGGGAACGGGCGCCGGGGAGCGGAGCGGAGCCGGGCTGGGGCCGGGCCAGCCAGGAGAGGTGGAGAGGTGGGGGCGGCCAGGGCCGGGGCCGGGGGCTGGGGCCGGGCCGGACCGGGCCGGGCCAGGGAGGGGTGGGAGAGATACCGGAGAGTGCGAACAGCGCCCGGCGCGCGCCGCCAAGAAGTTTGCAATTGAATTGCAAAAAGCTGGAGGTGTTTATGCAAAGGTGGAGTGGAAGGTAAGTTTCTGCTGGAGGTGCTGGTGCTGGATGCCGCTCCGCAGGGACCCTTGCACGAGCGTCACCCTCTCTTTCCTTTCTCCCTCCCGAGCTCTGTCTGTCTGCTTTGTGTGTGGCGGGCGGGCGGGCCGGCCGGCGGGCAGCGGGCGCGGGGCGGGGGGATGGGGGGGTCTCCTGTTATTTTCCCGTGGCCTCCCTGATCCGGGCCGCTGACCCCCCTTCTCCTTCTCCTCCCCTTCCCCTCCCCCGGGCCCCCCTGCAGGTGACCCGGGCGCGCGACTGGGGGGGAAGTGGGGAGAGGCGCGAGACGGGGAAGGTGTAGAGCGTGGTCGGTCCATCTGTCCGCGGGCTGGGCTGAGCTGACTTGAGCCGGGATGTGGGGAGGGACCGGAGCAGAAAAGGCGAGAGAGCGCGAGCCTGGCAAGTTGTTGAAATGGAGTTTTGCTGCGGAGTGTGAAGCCGGCGCTGCAACAGGCGGCTGCTCCCGTTCCAGCCCTGCTCCTCCTGTGGCTGCTTTCCCTGACTCAGTGTTTCTCACTTAGCCTCACACACTCCCTCACACACACACACACACACACACGCACACATACACACATACACACAGAGCTCTCGTTCTCCCCCTCACCCTCCACCCTTCTCGCTTACACACACACACACACACACACGCTCACACACACACACACGCACACGCACACACACACACACACACACACACACACACAAGCAAGCGCGCCACATACGCACAAAACCTTTGACATTTTTCACATTTTTTGCCAAGAAGGAAGAAGTTAGTAGGAGCGAGCCGGAGGCTGGGTGGAGAAGCAGCCGCCACCGCCGCCTGCTACAGCCCCGGCCCGGCCCCGACCCTAGCCCCGGCGGCGGCAGCAGCAGCTCCCAGCCAGCCTGACATGAGCCCGCGCAGCCCGGTGCCCTGAGGACGCCCGCCTCTGAAATCCAACAGCAGACACACAGAGACAGCCAGGCAGACAGACAGGCAGACAAGACAGCCAGCCAGACCTCGGGCTCCCGGGCTGCTTCTGACCGTGGTGCTGTTTGGGGGACTTGAGGGGCTTCTGAAAGATGAAAGAAGGCATGTTCTTTTCTACTGCTCCTCTAGGACTGCTGCTGCTGGTGCTGCTGCCGCCGCCGCCGCCGCTGCTTAATTGCACATTCAAGTGGAAAATTTTCGGGAGTCAGCAGAAACATTGTGTCCCTAAAAGACTAAGTCGCAGTTACCACCAAACCCAGGAGGAGATTCTCCCTGGAAAACTTCCCTTCGGTAGGAAACCTAGGGGTTATTTGTTTGCTGACCCAGAAAAGATCCAAGGAGAAAACTGGAGCGGGTTGTGGTTACAGCCTTTGTTCGGCTCTGTTAGCCCTGCTTTCCCAAAGTCCTGCCGTACTCTTTAAAGGCAGTAAGAAGTTAAGAATCTTTTCCTTTTCTTTGCCGGGGTTTTGTTTGCTTTAATTTTCTTGAGGCGGAGCGACATTTTATGTAGCAGAAAAACACCGGGAGCTGACTCAGACCTCTTTTAAAAATACAGATCACGATTTTTATTTCTATTAGTATTTTCAAAAAAATGTTTTAAGTTGCATAGTGTTACTGTATAAAAACATTTATGAAACAATGAAATACCAGTCACCACCATTTCTCTGGAGACTTGTTAACTTATTAGAAGCAAGTGGCTGCCTTTGATTTGCAGAAATGAAAATTGACCTCAGTAAGTACTGGAAACTTAGAGACCAGTTACTCTGCCTATAAAAAGGCGGCCATGCATTTAAAAACAAAAACAAAACTACCTGGGAGGAAGAAGCCCAGAACTGAAAGAGCAGCCATCGAGTCTTTTCTGATTTCGCTGCATTTTTTATTAAAAATATGCTACAGGTTGGAAATACAGCCTGTTGCACAGAAACTACAGTATCACTTATTCTCCAGCTCAGGTTAACCACATGACTCCTTTCTTTTTTTCTCTTCCTGATCTTTTTTTCCTTTGAACTGCAGGCTAGTTGCTGTTTCAGGGGTGCTCAGTGCAGGTGGTTACCTGAATAAACAAGGATTACAGTTCTGTACTGAATAATTACATTTTAGCCAGGATGTTTTGACATTCTACAGCATAGCAAAATGTATAAATCTATACATAACCTCAAATAATATTTGATGGAAATATTCGGCTGAAGAACCCAATGACATCCTTACAAACGATGTATTAAAATAGTCATTGGGAGTCACAGAATTTTTTTTCCTGGTGATTCTTAGATTTAAAATGGCTTCCTGAAGGATTTGTGTAGCAAATTGTCATTTCTAGAAATAGCTAAGGAATACCTTTATTAAGTCTTTGGGCAGCTTTAGCAGCAAGGGCTCACTCTCCTTAAAAAGGGGTACCAGGCAGGCAACTTGGGGAAGAAATCCCTTCCGTGTGGAAGGAAATGCTAGGACTAATTAAAAAGTGACTCCTGAACTCTTAAGTGGATTGATTAGTCTTTGCAAACTAAATAATTTTGAGGGGAAATGCTTATTTTTTTTCTAATCTATGTATCTCCAAGAGTGGTCCTAGATTTTCTCTTCAGGTTTTCTTCTAATGGAAAACTGTCAAATATTTATTGTGTTGTGATAAATAATAACTGATTCAGAAATTAAGTGCCAGAGGAATATCTGTTTCTTAATATCCAGACCCAGTACCCAGACCCAAGCCATTTGTATTACAAGAGCTCTGTTTTGACCAATAATTTGGATGGAATATCAGAATATTTTGTTTTAATTCTTGGTTTTGTCCTTTTAATTGGAAAAACAGCCCAAAGAATGACAAAAGTGTAGGGGAAAAGCTTTGTGCTTAGTTCTTGACCACTGTGTGTGATGCTGTACTAAGTGCCTGAGTGCCAGCTACATAGGAACATGTAAGGAGAGATGTTGATTTTGATGTTTTTGACCTTAAAAAAAAAATCCTCACATCTGCTTAATGAAATTTAACCTAAAGTTGCGGGGGGGGGGGGGGATGCTCACTTTGTTGTGAAAGAGACTTGTAAATGAATCTTAAATTTGAGAGAATGAATTCTGTTGTGTGAGGGCTTTTGCAGGAGAGCTGTTGGCTACAGGAGAGGTGTTGGTTTGGGGAAAGAAGGTCAGGGAGGGTCCTGGATTCAATTAAAGATTTTGTTCTCCTTTTACTGACAGGATAATATACCTACTTTGCAGGTAGTCTCATTCTGGAGATTTTGAATATATATTTCTTAATCTTTCTTTTTTCTTTTTTTTTTTAAAGAAGTAAAGTGATATTAAGAAAAAATATTTTTTGAACTGTCTGAGCCCATGTCTCAGTTTCACAAAAACTGCTTTTTGACAGTATAGAGCAGCTGCAAATAGAAAAAAACAACAAAAAAACTAACCCACTTTAGTGAAACAATTATGGGTGAAATTTTGAAAGTAGGAAATAATTGTAGTTTGTATCAGCAAAGATGATATTGTAGTCATATGTTTTCAGGAGAAATAAGTTGTTGAATTTAGGCCTCCAATGTAAAGATTTTGAAAAATATTATTAAATGCAAGAGTGATACCTTCAAAATTTGCTCCCTTTAGAGATTACATGCTTCTTTATGTATCAGAGAGACATCATCTATTCCGATTACTTTTCATCTCAGTCTTAACCGTTAAGTTAATTATACTGCCCTTAAGTGGAAATTGAAATGTAGTTGATCTTCTAGGTTTGTACAAATATACGAGAGTGGTAATAACCACTTTCATTGTAGAATGTCTGTAACTCATCTTTAAGCTTGAAATATTTTGGACCTAGGCTTGGGCCAGATTAGCAGCAAGGAAAAAAATCACTGAAGAAGAAAAGGTTTTCAGAGAACTCATATCAATTCCTGGTAAAACTTGGAGAGCTTCACCCCTAGGAGAGCAGGAAAGTTGGAGCCCCGACTTTATCTAAAAATATGCAGTGCATTGTCTCTGAATTGCCGTTCACCACATGCAGTTTATTTAACAGAAGTGGTTGGTTTCGTTGGGCATGTCACTGGATTCTGAAAGCAGTATTATAAATTGATTCCCTTTTTGACAAGTTCAGGCTCATTTGGGAGACCTAAGAAGTGCCTGTGTTGATGATTGATAAGAGGAACTGTGGATGACTTAGAAGTTGAATTAGGGTTCATGCCACCAATAAAGTATTTAAATTATAGGCCAGGCTTCCTTTCAACCTACATTAATATTTTCATCTTGGACTTTCACAAAGTTGATAAATCAAGTGGCCTTCTTGAACCTCTCCTTTTGTTGCGACCCTCAATGTTTATGGTTTTTTTTGGTGTAGTTTTTAAAAAGTAGCCAATTTAGTCCCCATTCTTACTATTAGTTATTTTTTCCATCTTAATATATAGTTTGTAACCGTAAATTTCTTGTTCTTTCAATTTTTTAATTTTCAGAACATGCTGTAAACTTTAGAATGTTTGTGTTATCACAGCCTGTATTATCTCCTGAGACCTCTCATCAGAATCTCTAATGTTTTGATTATGAACTACCACCTCTGTCCAGTAGTACCTGAATTCAGAGTGAAAGTTCATAGGTTTCTCTGGACCCTTTTGGACTTTGTCCTAGTAACAAGATTAGTTGCTTCTGACCATTAAAAAAAAAAAGAAAGAAAGAAAGAAAAAAAAAAAAAGCTTGTTGGGAGAGCAACATTCAGTCTCTGGACCGGGTTTTTTCTTTGTTCTCTGTATTCTAACTTGGGGGGTGGAGGGGGGTGGGTACTCCAGAAATGCCTTGGACTGTCCGGGAAACTTTGCAAACTGTGGTAGACTGTTTCTTTGGATTGGCTAAGGCCATAGGACCCTTCAGGATTTGCTGCTGCCAGGGCAAGGGCATCCGTCACTTCTCACTTACCCTTTGTCTCTCTCTCTCTCTCTCTCTTTTTTTTTTTTTTTTTTTTTGCCTGGTCTATCCTGGCTCTCCCTTGTTTAACTATTCTTGCCCTTCCCCTGGCGCTGGCTGCAGCTTGTTGTTTCGCTGGGTCTTCCTCTGTAGTTTCAGTTAGAATGGCTTCTTCCTGATCCTGCTAATGAATTTCAAAGAAGAAAGAGAGAGCTAGCCTTAGTTATTGTGATTTAGAATCCCAATCGGTAGCCTCCAGCCGGATTGGGATTGCTGGTAGGTATTTGACAAAGTTTAGACTTTTGTGTAAAGTGACTTAAACATTGTTGACTGAGTGTAAAACAATGTCAGGGCTGTTGTTTTTACAGAGATATAAACTGAAAAACTGCTGCTAATGGTGGGAAATGTTAATTATGTGAGAACATATTGAACTTATATTCTCTGGCATGAACTTTTTAAAATGCATCAACTGCTTTTTTTTTTTTTATAGGCACAGCTTTCTAATTATCATAATTCAGTACAGCTCTGCCTTTGGATGGAATTCAAGTGAAATCTCAACTTAACATGAAAGGGGATCTTTTTTTTTTTAACTAAGGATGTTCACAAAAATTGGAAAAGCTCATCAGGGACTGTTGTTATACATAGGTGGGGGTAACTGGGGAAAATAGCATGTGTGCCTCTCTGTGCTCATAGAGCCAGCCACCACTGAGGCTGAAGAGATGGGTATTGGATTTTTGATCTCCCAACATGCATCCCCACACATTTGTTTTTCCTCTTTTGAATGTCACAGGCTGATGAACTCAATATTGCAAACCAGTGGCCTCTTTCTTTTTGTCATTCCTGAAGTAGTAAATTAAATAAATAGATTAGCATATTATTACCATCTGTTAATAGTCCCCGAAAAGATGGTAGGGAACAAAAATCCAGGAAATCCTGTTGGATTCACTTGATAAAACCATACGTTTTCTTCTCTATCAACTCAAGCATTTACAAGTTGGCTTTGTCTACTGTTCTGCACACCTTACTGTTATGGCATTTGACTAAGTCATTTCCTATTCTCTGGTCTTCAGAGTCTTCTCCGGAGATTCTTTTTTTCTACTTCATTTAAACTTGGAATAAACAGACACACACTGAATCACTAAAAATTCTATGCAAACATTAACTCCTAAGGGAGTTCAGATTTTAAGTTTTGTCGCTTGACTTTTAACCCCGATGTGTGTACCCATAAGGCATCACAGAAATGCAAAGAAAATCCGTGGAAACAAAATGACTTCATTTGCTCTGGCTTAGGAACCAAATTCACTTCCCTGGTGGTGAAATAAAAGGAGCCAAGTGTTTTAAATAGCCACTCCCCAAGGCCCGCCCCACCCACCCGCCTGCCTGCCTTCCCCTGTGTTTGGAGAAAAGCTCATTGTCTGCACTGGAGCTGCCTCCTGTAAACCTCCCCCACCAGGCAGCTCCATTTCTGAAGTTGACATCTGGTTTACTCTTTGTTCACCTGATACACACAGAGTCCACATCTCTACACTAGGTCTGTGTGTATGATGTGTCTTGAAGAGGGGGTGGTAAGGAGGGGGGCAGCATATATCAAAGTGGATGCCAGGGCATAAGTGAAAATGCAAATTTAGGCCAGGCACTGGACTGGCGCTATCAAATTGGGCTTTCTGGCCAGCAGTGGTGTGGTGGCCTTTTGTTGTGAAAGCAACAGGCAGAAGAAGTTTGTGGCACCATATGGCTGGGATGTGCTTCAGATAAACTATCTGCCGATTGAGCTTATCAACTGGGTTTTGTGATATGGGATCCTTCGGAGAAAGCCCATTCATTGCTCATTCCTACCTTGGGATTCCCAAATTCGTGAGAGTAGCCTTTTCCTGTGGGCAATCTTTACCTCCCCGCCCCCCTCTCCTTTTAAATTCAGGGGCTAGGAGACATTAGCAGTGAGGTTTCTAATGAGCTGGCTTACACTTTTAGTCTCTGGGGGGACTGAGGCAATGGAGAGCCCATCTGAGAGCACCCTCCTCCCAAAAAGATTCATCTGACTGTAATGTAGTATACAGTTTCCTTTGAACAAATGAAAAAAATTCCTTTGAAACAAAGTCTTTTAATTTAGTTTTCTCTTAAAGATAATGTCAGTGTTATTATTTTAAATTGTGGGGAAGGTGTTGATTTTGATTTGGAAGTCAGGAATAGAGAAATAGCTTGGTCAGGACCAAGACTTTTTCAAATGGGAAATGCCTCCAAATAGCTGCTTCTTTGACTAATGGACCCACGGCCTGTGGCATGAAAACAGCAAAGGACTTCCTTGAGCTTGAACTTAGCCAGAGGAAGGCTCAGCCTGATGGCTCTTTGGGTGAAGGAGGGTGACTTTGTCCTTCCTTGTGTCTCTCCTTAGGGTACTGTTTCTCCCACCTTCTGATCCATAAAAACAGTGATTAACTTTTAATTCTCTTTACCTCAAAATTTCCCTTCTCAGACTAATGTTGCTTAAGGAGGGAGGTGAAAGGAAGCGATTGGGGAGGCAGGGGAATATTATCTCTCTCTCCCTTTCTGGTTCTAAGCACTTACTTTTAATTGGGCATTCACAGAAGCTCCGGCAGACTGGGAATGTACTTTCCAGAACATAAAATTGTACCACAATAGAAATTTTGTGTGTGTGATAGAACCTTGTTTGCTTAATGAAATTTTACCTGTAGTTATACAGTGAACCATCTATGTCCTGAGTCTTTATGGAATAAATCTCCTGGTCATGTTGAAAAATACGCCCCTGACTTCCACTTGGAAGTAATGCAGTGCTGGTTGTAAGAGGAACAGGATTTGCTATCCTTTTGCCTGGCATAAATGGTTCTTCACCCACTCTTTGGGTGTGGGTGGGGAGCTGTGATCTATGAGTATGAGGCCAGCTGTCAGCCAGCTTTTAGGGAGGTGTTCAGAATGCCAAGTCCTTGTCTGGATGCCCTTAGTGATCACACAGAGATGGCATTGGGAAGGGGATGTTTGGGTAGGCCAAGGCCAGCTGCTATCTATTCCTCATCACCCTCCCTTACCCTTCTCCTCCCTTTCCTTCCTGCTTTGGCATTGCCTTTAGCCCGGTGGTTCTCAGTCCTATGTAATTCCATGACACCCACCTAGCTCACCTCACATGCCCTTCTTGAAGACAGAGTCAAACAGGTGATTCAGAAGAGGTCAGCAAGGTCATCTGGGAAACATGGAGAAACACACATGTGATAGGGAGCTCAGGGACAGGTGAGGAAATAGCACCTTACCCCTTTAAATTAATATGCCTTCAGATCATACCATCTGAAATAACTTGTAGACTTGACTAACAAACCATCGTTGGTAATTTTTGCAGAATAAGAGATGACCAACTAATTGTGCTGGTTTTAAAAAAAAAATGTGTTTTGGATAGTGTATAGACTTGATAAACATAATTCCAAGGATCATAGAATTTAGTACTATAAAGGCTCTTAGAGGTCATCTAGTCCAATCCTCTTGTTTTGTTGATATGGTAAACTGAGGCCCAGTGAGAATAAATGGTTTGCCTGAGATCACCCAGTTATTAAGTGGCAGAGCTGAGGCTCTAATCCAGGATATTCAGTTACAAACCAAGGATTTCCACCAGGGCATGCTCTCTCCCTTAGGTTTGGATTCCCAGCCAAATTCTAGAAAAGGTTATTAAACAAATGGATCATGAGCATTTGTGAAAAGAAAGAAGTGATCACTAGGAGCTAGCATGGATTCATGAAGGAAAAGTCATGGCAAATTATAACTTCATTTGAAAGGATTGGTAGATCAGGGAATATATTCCAGAAGTATTTTTATCAGGGGGCATTTGTCATATTATCTCCTGACATCATTGTGGGAAAGATGGAGAAGGAATGTAAGTTGGATGACAATATTGGTGGATTCTTAGGTAACTGAACAACTTTAGGCAAAAAGTGTTAATAACATATTGGTCTCTAGACATAGTCTTTTATTTAGCTCCAGACCTTCATGTTCACCCTGACATTTCTCACGCACCCCAAGATCAACTTGTCTTAAACTATATTACTCTTCATAAACTCCTCTTCCTGACTTTCTTCTTTGTGTGGCACCATGATTCACCTAGACTTCCCTGAACATATTAGCAGGTGTGGTACATAGATCTGAAGTCAGAGGACCTGATGTTACTCCTGACTTTTTAGCTTATTACCCATGTGTCCCTGTGCTACTTCTCTGGCCTTTAGTGTTTTCATTTGTAAAATGGGAGAGTTGGACTGGATAACCTAAGGGCCTCTCTTAGATATAATACTTTGACTATTTCTCCCTTTCCCTTCTCGTATCCAGTCACTTACCAAGCATTATAGATTCTATTTCCGAAATATCTCTTGTACTTGTCCCTTCCTCTCCATTTTAGGGCAGCCTAGAAGTGGATCTATTTAGTGGATAGAATGACAGGCCTGGAGTCAGGAAGGATGTGAGTTCAAATCCAGTTTCAGACACTTACTAGCTGCTGGGCAAGTCACTTAACCCTGTTTGCTTCAGTTTCCTCATCTGTAAAAGGAGCTGGAGAAGGAAATGGCAGGCCACACTAGTATCTCTGCCAAGAAAACCCCAAATGGGGTCATAGAGAGTCAAAAACGACTGAACAACTCCATTCTAACAACCACCATTATAATATAGCATCTCATTGCCACCTACCCACATTATCTTAAAAGTCCACTAACATCATGTTACCATCACTCTATACCATCTTCCCTTTCATACAACAATAAATGGCTCTTGTATTAGACTAATTTTTCTTACGTATTTGGTTATGTCACTCCTACCTCCAAAATATTTTGTTTGCCTTGCTTGTTTGAACCTTATGCAGATGGTATCTACTCCCTTTCTAGTGTGCTGGTGACCATCCTCCCCTTGCCTCCTATAACACACTCTGCTCAGATCAAGCTAGTCTATTCTATACCTGCTATCCTCTCTTCCTGGAGTGGGGGTAGGGGTGAGGAATCCAAATTAAACAAAAAACCCAACACACACAGACACACACTCACACTCCTCTTTTTACTTAAGTATCTTCTTGGTAGATTTTTCCCTAGACTTCAGTGGCCTCTTGTAGTCAAAAAGCAGGAAGCTGTTCTAGGTGCCAGGAATACAATCACAAAAATGAATGGTCTCTGTACTCAAGGAGTACACATATTTTCAGGTCCATGAACACAAACATGTAATGCATCTACACATGCCTAGGGATACATAGAGTGGGTGTCTGAGGCAGCACATGGGTCTTCCAATGTCCAGCATTATACCATGATGCCTCATGCCAATTCCTGACTGAAGGGGGACAGAGTGCTCCTTAGATATGCGGTATTATTCACAGTCTGGGGAGTAAGTTCTAAACATAAGAGGAAACTCTACATCAGCATTCTGTGCTCATAGTTTAGGGATTGGGTGAGAAAGGAGGAAGGTGCTATTTTATAAACAGTGAAATTTCTACTCACTATCGGTTAAATCCAATCCAAATCTAGTAGGGATCAATATTATTACATTACATCTTGTCAGCTTCAGCCCGCTCTACTAGTCATTGAAGTTTTGGGGTGCATCTTGATTTTTTTTTTATTATCTCCAACATCTTTCTCCTAACTTTGTTTTGTTAAAAAAAAAAAAGGAAAAATGTCACCTCTGATTTGTTGCAAATCTCTCATAAATTATCTGCTCATGAAAGCATGTATTTAGCAAATTCAGTTAGGTTCACATTAAGTACATGCTATTTAGAAGACATCCAAAGGAAAAAAATTGTCTTGGCCTCAAAAAACTTGTTGTCTAATGAATGGATCAACAAGAGTAAGGCAGAATGAACTAAGGGCAGAGATTTCAAGGCCGTGCACTTAAGAATTTTGAAGAGGTAATAATCAGGGTATAGGAATTTTGCCAATGATACAGAACTGGGATATAGTGTATGAGTATTGTCATGCAACATTGTCATGCTGCTACGCTAGATGATACAGTAGATAAGAGTGCTAGGGCTGGAGTCAAGAATACTCATCTTTTTGAGTTCAAATCCTGCCTCAGGCATTTAGTAGCTGTGTGACCCTGGGCAAGTCACTTCACCCAGTTTGCCTCAGTTTCCTCATCTGTCAAATAAGCAGGAGAAGGAAATTGCAAACCACTCCACTATCTCTGCCAGAAGATCCCAAATGGGGTCACAAAGAATCAGACACAATGGAAAAGGACTCAAAATTGTCATGAAAAAAAAAAAAAAGGTTTTGATTGACAGTATGGAAAGATGGGCTGAAACTAGCAAGTTAGAATTTAACCTGTATTTAGAATGGAAAAGATCAACTTTAGCAGAGTAGGGAGGGGAAGTGGTCATCCACTAAGCATTTATGTACAAATGCATTCACGTCAAAAAGGCCTAGGTGTGGTGGTTGATTCACAAGCTCAATATGAGTCAACAGGGTAACATGGCAGCCAAAAATAGTTAATATGACCTTAGGCTGCATTAATAGAAATAGAAAGCTTTCTACATAATAGTTGCTTAATAAATGGTTAATGAATGAATGCATGAATTGAATAGATGGTATTCTAGTCATGAGAAAGACTAGCTAGCTCCACAGTACTTTGTACTGGTTCTACTACTTTCAGAGCATTGTTTTCAATTCTGGACCATACATTAAAGGCGGATATTGATCATCTGGAGGTAAGAATAACCAGATACCAAAAAGACTTGAAAACCTGGCCATAGGAAGTTAGATCCGATCAACCTGCAGAAGAAAAGACCTGATAATAGCTCTGAAATTTGAAAGGCTATCACATAGAGTTGTCACATGGATTTCTGTTTAAGTGTACCAGAGAGGAGAAGCAGGACCAGTTTGAGTAGAAGTTCACAGAGGCTGACTTCTGATGAATAGAAAACATTTCCTAAGAAATAGAATTGTGTAGTGATGGAATAGGCTGTTGCCTGATGGTGTGAGCTTGGGTCACTTGAAATGCTCAAGTGGAGGCTAGGTGAGGACCTGTCAGTGATGCTATCTGTAGGGTGTGGACTAGAGTAGAGGTATTAAAACCTCAGCCTTCAAACTCTGGAGTGCAGCTGAAACAATTGAAAAGTAATTGGGAAATGGTTAAAAAAATTAAAAATACAATAAAATGTATAATGTTAATTTGTTGTTTTCTAAGTCAGTTATGTGGCCTGCTGGAATCCATATCTATTTGAGTTGACACTACTGTGCTAGGGGACCTCTTAGTCTTCCCCAACTCTAGAACTCCAAGAAAATGAATTCACTTGCTGCTGCTTCCCATTCTGGGCTAAAATGATGCGCTACAAACTTAGAGTTGTGTATTAATTACTGGACCCTGTTAAAAACCATGATAAAATGCCTATTTCTCTCCCCCCTCCCCCATATCTTTAAAGTAATCAGGATTTACTTACATGAATATGCATGAATTTAGATTTAGCTAGGATCTGTGATTTTTTTTCCCTCAGGGGCGAAGAAATTACCTCTCACCTCTTCTGCTGGAACTTAGTAGATAAAAGTCTTAGAAAGTCGCCTGAGGCTAAAAAGTGCTAGTTCACTTGACCTTGGTTGTTTTGCTGGTGTCGGGGATTTTTAAGCTCTGAGTTTCTTGACCCCTGATTCCAGTACTTTCTCTACTTTGCAGTGTCTCTGCACATTGAATATACTCAGGAATTCTTAGTAAATTGACTGTGGACTGTTTGGGACAGTAGTGAGCCATGGTTAAGAGATCAGGAGTATTAGATAAAAACTAGTAGACAGGTTGGGACAGGGAGCTTAGGAAATATATAATAAGTGGCCTTAAGACAAATCGCTTAACCTCTCTGGGCTTCCCTTTGCTCACGTGTAAAATGAGAAGATAGGAGGACCTTTAAAGTCCCTTCTAGCTATGAATCTGAGATGTCTAAGCAAACTCAGGCTCCTAAGACACTTAGTTGCACTCTGTAGAGTGCATCCCATGGTCCTCAGAGCAGGTATCCTGGTAGGAGAATTTCAGAAGAGTTCCGTTAAGGTGGTGCCAATAGCAGAGTTGTACTTCCAGAAGACCAGATGAAACCCTGGAAATCATTTAGCTGGTTTACTTTTGGACCACACTTTCTTCTTCTAGGGCTAATTTTTAGTCATATGATCCTGTGATTTTTCTCTTCAGAGCCTTTTGAGATTCTCATGAGCTCTTCAGAACAGAGGTGCCTAGAGTGTAATATTTAAACACTGACTCATTTGCCTTTGAATGACTGGGGGGAAGAAAGGAATTTTTCCCCCTTCAAATTATGATGGTTTTACACCTAGGCGAAGTTTTCAGCTTTGAAGATTGTATTTTAGAACCTGAAGAAATCCTGCATATCTATAATCCTTGTGGTCAATTGGTTTAACACTGTAAGTTGTGTCCCTGAACCTTTATATCTGTGTGTGTGTGTGTGTGTGTGTGTGTGTGTGTGTGTGTACTGTTGTGCTTAAATATGGGGTAAAAAGAAGGTTTTAAAAGTTATTTTAGGGTTTTTCAATTCGTGGTGGTTTCTTTTGGCACCACTATTGGTTTAGCTATTTTGAGTCCTTATTCCAAAAATCTTGTGGTATGTGTAAAGGGGAAGGAATGGAATAAACACCATTATACCACCTACTATGTGCCCCAGGCACTATGTAAGCACTTTACAAATATTATCTCGCTTGATCTCAAAACAATCCTGCGAGGTAGGTTCTGTGATTATCCCTGTTTAATAGTTGAGGACACTTGAGGCAAAAAGATGTGAAGTATCTGAGGCTGGATTTGAACTCGGCTCTTCCTGTGCCATTAGTTGCCTCAAAGCAGTATAAACAAGTGCATATTGGTGTGGGGAAAGGTAATGACTGATGTGATGACTTTTCTTGTTCTTTGTGGTTTGTAATATTAAGTGATATAAAGAAAAATGAGAGCCATGTTCTAAAGTCCAATATGGTTTAAGGAAATGATCCTGGAAGTTGAGACCTGAGTTCCAGTCTCTGTGTGACCCTAGTCTAGTGGGAATTTTTGCTTTGTGAAACGAGAAGGTTGTTCCTAGGGATATTTGAAGTTCCTTCCTGAGCATGACTTATAAGATAATGGAGTAAGCCTCCATTTAGCCAAATAATTTGCTAAAACTCAGTTTAAAAGCTGGAGGCAGCATTACACTGAGGAAAATGGAGTTGTCTTTAGGAAGTGATGTATGTGGAGAAGAACCTCATTTGAGGGAGGCTGGAAAAGATACTGCAGTTTCTCTTCCAGCTGGCTGAACTCAGGCAAGTCAACATGTGTGGGTCTCAGTTACCTCCCATTAAAAAGGGACAGTTGATTTGGGACAGCTTTTTTAACCTTTTTTACAGACTGGTGTGTATTATAGACCCCTTCTTAAAATGATATATTTACATACATACAATAAAATATGTAAAATTGAAAGGAACCAATCATATTGAAATAGTCATCAAGATAGATTTAAGCAACAAACCAACCCAGAAATGAGTTCACAGACCTCAGAGGAAGAACCCCTGAGCTAGAACCCTTCAGGTTCCTTCTTCCCTCCATAAATGAATAGGATTCCATTGTATCAACCCCGAGTTCTCGAGTTGAGCTGTAAACTGCTAATTACCTGGGACTTTGGGTGAATCATTTATTGTCTTTGGGCCGAGATGTATAAACACATTTGGAAGATGACCTGATAGAGGTCTCATCTTAGCTTTTTGTTAAAAACTGATAGAGTCCGTTCTTTCTCTGGGGAAACCCCTCAGGAAAGATACAATCTTGTACAGCCCGCCCTGTGCCTACCAAAACAACGATTTACATATTCCTTGAGGAGGCTTTTGAATCTTTGTTTTGTCTTTTCTTCTTGTGGAAAGAGAAACATAATCTAAAATCTACTATTTCTACTTTTCTCCCTAACCCCAGCTGTCATTGCCTTTGTCTGATCCTTTCCCCTCTGGTGTTATTGAGGATAGGAGAGATTTCAGCTCTCATAAAATGCCATGTGAGTTTTGGGTTCTTCTAGGACTCTTCGTGTCTCGTTTTGAGGGTGCCGGAGGTGCCAAGACAGAACAAACCTCTCCAAACCTCTGCAGCAGTCAAGGGACTAAGTTTTGGAGATCTGCAGGGCCTGATTCAGGTAGCTGCTCAAGAAGTTAATAGCTGGTCTCTCTAAGTCATTTTCAATCTACTCTTTCATCTGGGGTAGGAATGGAAGACCCAGTCTTGGCCACCTACCAGCAAGTTGTCCATTTCTAGCTCTCCTAGCTTTTTTTTTCCTTTTATTTCTATAGCCTCTCTGAAGTTAGGAACCAGATTCTAGGCTATCTCATTTTCTGTAAGAGATAAAACAGTTGCTCTTCACTGGAGAGTCTCAGTTTGGATCAACTTTGGTCATTTCCCTGTATCCAGTGGTGCGGGGAGCCCCGAAGGAGCCTTAGTCATATACTCAAACATACATCTGAAACTCCTTTCCCTTTGATTATTTTCTCTCCCTCTGGATTTAAAAGAGTGATATTGCTTGGGATAGGCAGATATACGAGGTGAGAAATCAGATCAGACCATTCTTCTTAGCCCCTTGGCTAATCCCTTTCGGGACTACAGAATTTTATCTTGCTGTGTGTCAGATCAGACTACTGTCAAATGGAGCAGTTTCAGTCCCTTCATAGACCAGCCAATTCTTTCTTGGCTTTCTGCTCTCCCATTTCCTTATTATTGCTTTGCTCCCCATGTGGCCCCTCCCCTGCCTGCCCCTGTCCCATCCTGATGCATCCTGGACTCATATCTACCTTCATCTGTAAAATGGGGGTAATAATCCTCTCACCCACAAAAGAACTGTTACAGGGAACAGATGAGATCATGCATTTAAACCTTGCAAAGACTGTATAAACTCTAGCTATTATTATGAAGCAAATTCTTGTCTCCTGAAGAGAAAAAGGACTTTGGAGAGAGGGTCCTGGGGTGGGGAAGAGAGAAAGAGAAATGCCTTTTGGGGTTTTACGCTGCCGTTGTCCTTTTTTTCCTTCTTCACATAGTTAGTCCTGTGACTCCAACAGCAGTAACTTCTTAAAACCCCTGGCTCGCACTCTTCTGTTCCATGCGCTGATTCTCGTTCAAGGTCTCGCTGGTCTTGTGCCTGCATATTTAGGTCCTCTTTTCCTAACTCACTACTTTGGCGGGTTCTTTCTCTTTTCCTGGCTCTTGCTTCTCCTTCATCTTGTCTCTTGTTGTTAACAGCTCCTGACCGCACCTATGTACCCTGTTCTGGACTCTTATCAGCCTAGCATTGATTAGCCTTCTCTCTGATCACCCTGAAGGACAGCTTTTCTTGTGAAGGTGTCCTGGGCTTTCCAAAAGGCACCCTGTGCTCTCTGGTTCTTCGCCATCATCAAAGTAAAAAAGATAATAATAGCTAAGAGGCACCTACCATGTGCCAGACATTGTGCTCAACTGGTTACAATGGTTATCTTTTCCATCTTCACTGCAGACCTGGGAGGGCAGTGCTATGATTATCTCCATTTTACTATTACTGTTATCTCACTTGGGCCTCACAACAACCCTGTGAAGTGGGTGCCTTTATTATAATGCCCATTGCACAGAGGAGGAAACTGAAGCAAAGAAGTTAAGTGTTTGCCCAGGACCTTGTTCAGTCTTTCTCCTCACTTCACTGTCATTTTCAGTCTTCTCTGACTGTCACCCCTTTTGGGTTGTTTTCTTTCTTTCTTTTTGGCAAAGATACTGGAGTGGTTTTTGCCATTTCCTTCACCAGTTCATTTTACAGATGAGGAAACTGAGGCAAACAGGTAAGTGACTTGCCTAGTCACACAGCTAGCAATTAAGGAGGACATTAAGATATAGTGGTTTTACAAGGGTTAGGACTTTAAAATTAAGGGATTATTTTGCATTGTTTTTTAAATATTCATTCTTTTTTAAAATATTGTTTCTCTTTATTCTTGTTATTTAAATATTTACATGCTGTTCATCATAATAGACTATGAGTTCCTTGAGGGTAGGGACTATTTCTCTTTTTTGTCTTTATATCTTCAGTATGTAGACACCTAAAGATTTTTGTTAATTTTTAATAATTATAACACTGACAACTGATATTAGTGCTGTAAGGTTCACATTGCATACTATTTATCTCATTTGGTCCTGATAATGACACTATGAAGTGGGTGCCATTATTATAATACCCATTGTACAGATGAGGAAACCAAGCATAAAAGGTTGCCAGGGTTTACATAGCTAGTGTCTTTATGCTGGCGGTATTTTCTCTGCTACAATTGCAATAACAGATACAATATGCTTTGTAAACTTAGTGCTGGCTATTATTAGCCTCTCGGCAACTGATTAACAAGCAGGGTGTTGCCTTTTAAGTAAATACTAAGTGATATATATATATATACACACACACATATATATTTATATTTATATATCTATTGATTTGTACTGACAAACTAGCATTTCCTCTGCACACTTGGGCTCTTTTTTTCAGTCCTGTTTTGACTGGTCTTTCTAAAACCAGCCATCTCTACCCTCAAAGCTGTGAATCTCAGTGATTTTACCTAGAACAGCTTCATCACCTTAATCCTCAACCTCACGAGGTTGTTGTAAGGAAAGGAACTCTTGGAGAGCTCTATGTGCTAGTTACTGGAGCTGCCAGTATTTAAGATAATTACTATTTGTTTTCAGGAACCACATGGGAACCAGCCCTCCTCTCCATGAACGACTCCTCCATCATCTTCTTCACCCAACCCAGACTATTTCTCTAATGCCATCCTTTCTACCCATTTCACAGCCCTTCTCCTCCTAGATGGTTTTATTTTGTACCCTGCTTGTTAAATAGCTTGCTGATAATCTCCTGTCATTCAAAAGAAAAATAGGAGACTAAGAAATCTAGAGGAACATTTCCCTCTCCCCATGCTATTAATCGTCACTAGAAGTAGCAGATAATATTAATGATGATGATTTAATGGTAGCAGACATCTATGTGAAGCTTTAAGGCTTTCCAAGCACTTTCTGTGAATTGGTGGTCTCATTTGATCGTCATAATGCTGTTTAGGTAGCGCTACAGTTATAATGACCCCCATTTTACTGATGAACACCTTGAGTCTGACAGAGGTCCCATTACAGTCCATCTTTCAAGTCTAGGATAGCTTCTCTCCTCCCCTCGAATCCTTAAAATGGATCCCAAGTCCCCTTCAGCCTTAAGATTCACCTTCTACATGAAGCTTTCCTGAATTCTTCTATCTCCTAGTACCTTTACCTCTCCAAACTCCCTTGCATTTTATACACATGCACACAGTCACACACACGCACATACCCACACGTATATAAAAATATATGGAAGAATATATAAACATATTAATATATTTCAATATATGTTTTTATATATGTATATATATATACAGATGTGTATGCATACACATATGTGTGTATGTGCGAGTGTGTATGTGTGTATTCTTCCATATGTACATGTTGTCTACCTGTAAAGAATATAAGCTTCTTGAGGGCAGGGGCTTTCCTCACTTTTGTCTCTGTATGCCCAGCACTGGATAAGTGTTTACTGATTAAGTGAAAATCCCAGGGTCATACAGCTATGGAAGAGGCAAGATTTAAACCTGGGTCTTCCTGTTTCACAGTTCAGTGATCATTCTACTGTTTGCCCTGCTGCTTTTCATGAGTTCCTTCCAAGTCAATGTGGAATTAAAGGGGGAAAGGAGGAAACACTGGAAATTTAGGTTCAGTGTTTGCTGAACTCTTGGAACACCTAATAGGGAGGACCTGATGGAACTGAAAAAATGTTAAAAGAAGGCAGGGGCTGAGGAAAGGTTTTAAATTAGTCAGTCCTACAGATTAAATGTCTATATTGTGTGAGGTTACATGCTAAGTGTTGAGAATAAACCAAAATAAACTTGAGAGTTTACGCTCTATTGGGGGAAATATCATATGAGTATACTTAAATGGATCTGTGAACTTGCTGATTGGTTTTCTCTTAGGTTAAAGATTGCAGTCCATCCACGTCCCCCTCCCCTGCTACTCTTGTCCATTTTCTTCCAAGAGTTCACCAAAGAGTTCTCCCCAATATACTGGGAGCCCTCCTGGTTTTATCAGGACATTACCCAGGGTACCAGTACGATACTCTGGCTTTCAGTTCTTCTGTTGCTTTGCTTTTGATTACTCGGTCCTCTTTCCCTTCTGTCATGATTTTTATACCCTTCAATGTGTTAAGAATCCCTCATACAAATGTGATAATATGTAATGAGATCCTATGTGCAAAGCCCTTTGAAAATCTTAAAATTATGTCAATATTAACTGTTATTATGATGTAAATATATATGAAGTAAAGAGTTTGCTCCCCTGAGCCCTGTGGGCTTCCTGGAGGAATCTGGGTTTGGAGGATCCCCACCGTGGCCAATTCTCTCAGCAGCGTCTACCATACATATAGTGATTGTACACATCATGAGAAGGCGAGAGATTCCTTATCTTGTTGCCAAACTGCTTCCCTGTCCAGTTTCCACACTGCTTTAGATGATCCTGGAATAGCACATCTGTTCCAATTGATACTTGTTGAATTCAATTGGTGCTCCTCCCCCCTCAGGAATTTAAAAAGACATTCATTTCATGTCGTAGTTCCTTGGTGAGTGAAGAATGATTTCTGGAAGTTAGCCCTTTTTGTAGCTGCCCAGGTTTGTACCTTCATATCCTAGTTTGAATACAGCTATTGCAGAAAGCTCTTGGCAGGCCTGAAAGTCTTTTTTTTTTTCCTTAATGTGTGTATTGTTTAACAAGTCTGCTAACAGACACATTTATAGTAATTCCTGCCTTTACTTCTTGGAAACCATTTCATGCCAGTGTTGGGAAGTTGCAGAATGTACCTTTGGAAAGGCATTGCTTAAGAACAGTAGAATGATATAAGGCTCATCCTCTTTTCGGGGAGTCTCCTTGGTGCTTTCTCTAGAATTTGGACTCCTGCATTCATTTCTGTCCTCTCAGTGGGTCAGGGCTCTCTTGTGAGCTTGGCCTCCCTGTTTTCCCAGGGTGACTGGGAGCATTGGATAACCCCAAGTGAGTGATAATTCACAGTATCCTTGGGAAATTATCTAGTGTCCTGGCCTGTGAGACTTTGGAAACAAATTACATATGCCTTCTCCTTTGCAGGCTGCTTTTTTCAAATAGTTCTTCCACATGAGGGAAACTAGAGTTGTTACAGGATTTCCCCTCCTCTCCCCCAACTCTTCTCCTCCCTCATGAAGAGGTGGGAACCAGAAGGGCCTATGTTCAGCCACTGAGCTCTCTCTGCCTTGAGGTAAACTGATTTTCACAAAAGGAATTTTGATTATCGTCCTGCTCTGTGGGCCAGGGGAGCAAGCCTTCAGGAAGGCAAGTAGTGAAAAACTCCCAAAGAGAAGGCTGGATGGGAGCCACTGACGTCAGTCATCTGAGTAAATCTGTTGGAAGAGGAGAGAGTCATAAAACCTCTGCCAGGCCCGCCAGCCAGCAGTGCACTTTGGCCTTTCTTGGTCAACTGTTTTAACCGCTTTTTTTCCCTCCAAAAGTAGCCTGCCGTGTGTGTGTGTGTGTGTGTGTGTGTTGTTCCCCTCACCCTGCTTTTCTTTTTTCTTCTTCTTGTGGCCTCTGTGGTTCTGAAGTCTATGAAAGATTTTGAAACTCCCAAGCATAGTTTGGGGGGCATGGGGAATTGAAGACCCTAGGGTGTCTGAGGGTAAGGCCTTTGCCTTGACCAGTTTGTGAAATCTCACTTTGTTCTTGGTGGATATAGAGGTGCCCCCAAACGTGGCTGTGTACCAGGGGGAGAACACCACATTCTCCTCATTCCCTCTCTTCCACACCCCCACCCCCACACCAATAATTGTTTTAAAAAAATTTTTGGAGGGAGAAGATGGAGAAGGAAGAAATACAAGGCTGGGTATAAATATAAAATTCATTTGTCACTATGGAGGGTAATGATGATGTAGGAAAACCAGTTGGGTGATGTGGGGCTTGTTTGAGATGCTCCTCCTGAAAGAGTGAGCAGGCTCTCTCCCCAATTTCTGACCATACAACTCCACCTCTCTGCAGTAAGGTATTTATGTCCAATATTGACACCAGTTTGGTGCTGAACATATGGTGGTGCTATAGATATTTTTATATCCGAGGGGGAGTGAAGGAAGGGGGGGGAATGAAACCTAAAAATAAGTGTGAGCTTTATTTATCCCACCTTGTGATCCCCTTCTGGGCCTCTGGCCTGTGGCCGCTTGGCTTCTGGGAATGTATCTCCTCCGGTTCCCATATGCCCCAGCTTCTCTTTTATTAGGGGATTGTTTTCATTGTTTCCATTACCATTAGTTCTGTTTGTTTGGTGCAAATATTAGTTTTAAAATAGGAGTTAAGCATCACTCAGATGGGGTTTTGAAGTTCCCCAAGCCTCCTGATCAGAAACATATTAAAAGCAGTATCTTATCCATGAATCATTAGATGAGTCAGTTCCTGAAACCACTACCAGCCTCATAGTTCTTGGCTACAACCACGAGCAGGAAATCCAGGCTTCAATCACTTCCTCTCCCAGTACTGGCTTCAAGCAGTGTTAGCGGTTAGGTGATGCCGCTCTAGCAGGCAATAGGAAGATGTACGTCTGAGGAACAAAGGCACTCTCAAGTCAATTTACTGAAACGGCTTATAATTTGCGGGCTTGATTTGAATGTCAGGCGGTGCTGGCATACTCTGCTGGGCAAACCTAACAAAACCAAGCCTGTGGAGTGAAGGGGGTGTAGTAGGGTGAGGTGAAATTCTCTGGGAAACACAAAACAAATCGGAAAACGTTTGAGGAAACTTTGATATTCCTGGGATTCCTGAAACTTGTGCGCAGGCAGGCGTACGTTAGTGACCAATACTCCAAGGTGTGTGTGTGTGTGTGTGTGTGTGTGTGTGTGTGTGTGTGTGTGTGTGTTTAGAAGTTAGGAATTCTGTATTTTGTCTTACAAAAAAAAAATCCTGGCTAGTTTTAAGAGTTTTTTGAGTCCTGCTTCATTTTTTTTAAAGAAAATAAAAAAAGGAAAGGATTTAGAAATGAAAAAGTGTCTGAAGCCTGACAAAACAGGTTAGCTGTAACTTCTGTGCATTTGGCTTCCAGACTGCTGGCTTCCATTTTGTTTGTGAATGTATTCCAAAGGCAGATTTGGGAGCATCCTTTGTGGATGAGTTGAGAAGCGGGGCAGTGCGGTAGTTTATCTCTGTGATACTTATTCACATGACCTCTTACCCAGCTTTATGGATCTGCTAGGGATTTTTGGGCAAAAAAAATGTAAAAACAGGTTGGGATGTATTTCATTATACTTTTTAAATTAGGATTATTGAATGCCAGATAGGACTATGTCCATTCTTTTCTCTCTGAGAGAGACTGAGCTAGCTGGACAGAATAAAAGGGATCTTTAATTAAACAGGTTGCTGTGACATTCAGAGTTTGGCTTGAAGGGCCAATGAAAAGCTATAGATAACGGTGGTTGACTGATGAGATGCCATTATGGTAAACAAACCAAGGATGAGCCAAACCATGAGGGCATTATGGATCCTTCATGGGCACAGAGTCTTTCAAAGACTCTCACAAGGTGGTCTGTTTCCTGTGTCTTACTGGCAGCAACTCGTCATTTTTAGCTCTTGTGAATGCTAAGAGAATATATAAAAACCTTTCTTGGTACTTTACAAAGAATGGACAACACTCCCAGTGTTGGAGTCAGGTTATATGATTCTGTGTATAGTACAGGCAGTGTTACATGATGGCTAGAGAGCTTGGGGTCAGGAAGAATTGAATCCTGCCTTTAGCACTTAGTAGATGTGTGACCTAGTCAAACTATTTCCTTCTCTGAGGCTCAGTTTCCTTCTCTGTGAAAAAGGAATAATGATAATACCCATGGCATTGATCTCACAGGATTGTTTTGAGGCTCTGATATCATGCATTGCAAACTTGAGAGTGCTATAAAAATACCAGTGGCTGTTGGGAGAGAGTGTGGTGGGAAAGATCTGGGTTCATTTTTTACCTTTGTCATTTCCTAGCTATGTTGTATGACTTTGGGCAAGTTACTTCTCAGAGCCTCAGTTTCCTAACCTGTAAAATTGGGATAACTTCACAAGGCTGTGGTAAGGCTTAAATTATATAATATATGCAAGTGCTTTAAATACTTTAAAGCACTCTATAAATGTCAGTTATTATTTATACAGCGCTGGCATGAAGTCAGGAAGACTCATCTTCCTGAGTTCAAATCTGACCTCAGACACTTACTGGCTGTGTGAGGATTTGACTGAAACCAGTGAACAACAACAAATTATTTATACTACCTACTCCCTCTTCCCCCTCTCCCAGAGGATAGTTTGAGGTCGGTAGTGTAAAATGATAAAATAAAAGTGATACAAAACTTGGCCTGGGATTTAATAAAGGATGGGGAATTCCAGTGTTTTCAACCTTTGCAACCTTAAAGAGCTATGTAAATGTGAGTACTTTATATTAGGCAGACTGGGCTTTCCCCCCCCTTTTTTTCCAGCTATGGAGTCTTAATTCCTCATTTTACAAATGGGGAAACTGAGGCCTGGAGAGTGAATTTTCCTGGGTAAAGCTATTTCTAATGCTTTTTATTGGATTGGTTAAAATAAGAACTGGGAGTTCATTTCAATTCCTAAGCTTGGAAGCTGATGATACTGTTGGCAGCTTCTGAGTTTGTCAAGAAATGATGTTTTCATTTTTCTAAAATTTGATGAATTTAGAGTAGGAGATCCTCAGTCGTCCCCCAAGGCAGGTTGGGAGAAGTTGACTTCCTGAGCTGGAGCTTGTTCATTTCCAACCTTGATCTCCTTATTGATCCTAAGAAGTTGCTTTGTCTCTTGCTGTGGGTTTCAGGTTGGAATTAGAAGCTTGAATTTTGAACTGCTTGCTGTCTCTGGACCAAGTTGTTGGTGGCCAGTGATTGATTCATTAATTAAAAACAATTTAAATGGATTTGTAAGCTCTCCTGTAACAGATTATCTGATTAGCAACAACACGGAGCACCATACCCTCTGTGAGGAATGTGTTGCTTTGGACAAAACAGACTGACTTTCTGTTAGGTGCTTTAGGATCTCTGCAAATTAGTGAAAGGGTCTCACCTAATCTTATACCAAATAGGTTCTTCCTGTTGAAAATTTCATTTTTCATTTTATTTTTAACAAAGCAGCTCCAGGAGGCTGGATGGATTTCGGTCCGTTTGTGTATAAACACGTGTGTATTTTTGCCATTGAGAATGTTTCATGAACTGTCCAGGCTGAGTCAAGATTACTTTTGAGACTGCTTGGGGGAAACAGGGGGAGGGGTTGGGAAGAAAATGGAAATGTCTTCTAGTTTCATAAAAAAGAAATGTCACTTCTAGGTTTTGCAAAAAGCAAGTGATAAGAATGTACACACTGGATACATCCCAGAAGGCAGTGGTGATATTGAGGGCAGAAATAAATGGGACCTGGAGGCATCCTTGGTCCTAATAACAGGGTGTTCTATTGGATAATTTTCCTACCAGACAAATTATCATTTGTATTCTTGACACTGCTTTCTCCCTCTGGGCCTTAGAAGCATGACCTCATGATGTGAGTTCAAATCCTAGTTCCTCAGATCATTTGTTGAGTGTCTAAATTTTGGGAATGTGTTGAGGGGGAGGGATTTCTAAAATTTCTCCATTTCCCCTGCCCTCCATTCCTGGCTCTTACACTATTTCTCTTTTCCCTTCTCCTTCCCCTTCCTTTTATTTTGACTGTCTTCTTCCTCCCTTTTCCCCCAAGGTCTTAGAGTTATAGTGAAAGGGTTCAATAATAGCTGTGACTTCATTCATGAAGGGGGCAGTCTTTCTTGGTATATTCAGAGATGTGGAGGCCTCAGGGGGCAAAACCCCCCAGGAAAATAGATTTTGCCTTACGAAGTATTTATTCTTAGAGGATGTTGCTGTTGTCCAATTTTTTCAGGATATTTCTGACCTCATTCTGGGGTTTCTTGGCAAAGATACTGGAATGGTTTGCCATTTCCTTCTCCAGTTCATTTTATAGATGAGAAAACTGAAGTAAATAGAGTTGAGTGACTTGCCCAGGGTCACATAGCTACTGAGTGTCTGGACCCAGACTTGAACTCAGGAAGATGAATCTTCCTAATTTGAAGTTTGCTGCTCTATCCACTGTGCCACTTAGCTACCCCTTTGAGGTAGAAGAAAGCAAAAGAACCAGAGGTTTGGAATGAGGTGCACCCCCAGGGTTTAAATCCTGGATCTATCAAAAATTCAAAAATGCCCCTTTTAAAGCTCTGCATTCTTGGGCTACAGTGTTCAGTTTTCTAAAGTTTTATAATCCTTTTCCCATCCCCTTCACATCTCTAGTTCAATCTTCTCATTGGGAATGGAATGAGGGAGGAAGAGAAGAGTGGATTATGTTTCCCAGACACTATGGGCAGTGTGGTGTAGTAGAAAAAAACATTGAGCAAGACCTTGAGAAATGGGGTCTTAAGAACATCCATTTAGAGCTGGTGGAAGGGACCCTAGAGACCATTGCATGAACTCCAAGACCAAGGACTGGTTTCTGCCTTTCTTTGTATTCTCAGCCCTTAGTCTAGTACCTGGCACACATGGTAGATAATAATGAATACCAACTCCCTCCTTTTACAGATGAAGAAACTGGAGGTTGAGATGTTCTTGTTTTCATTCTTGCCTTTTGTTTTTATGTATATTCACTTGCACATATCCCTTCCCTCTTTCCTATACTTGCAACAGAATAAAAAAATAATTCTTCCAAACTAGTGCCAGTGTGGTATTAGTGTATGCAGTGTTCCGATCTACAGTTTCCTTCCTCTGTAATGAATAAAGGGAGGTAGGTTGAGACCCTGCAGCCACTTCCTAGCTATGTGACCTCTGAGATAATTTTCATGACTGATTCTGATCCCTGTTACAATCCATGCCACCTGGGCATCAGTGTTAGGGATCAACTAATTCAGCTGCTTCATTTCACCTGTGGGGAAATAGAGACCCCAGAGAGTAGTTTAAGCATTACTTAAGAGAGTGACGCATTTAGGACTGGAGCTCGTGCCTTTCGGTCTCGGGAGTTCCCAGTCTAAGGACTTTCTACACAATGTCATTGCTGCCCTCTATAGCAATTAAAGTATAAAGTCATAGCATTGAAAGGGATCTGAAATATTGCTTAGATCCATCCGAGCAAGTCAGTCTTCTTTTGGGGGAGGAGAGGTGTGTGGGGTGGGTAATAGAGTAGGGTTTAACATTTCCCCATAGACATGGAAATATCTCAATTCCCATCTCTATATAATTTTTTTTTTTGCTTAAAATTGAGTGACTTTAACATCCATTAATATACTTCAATATATTTCATGTATTTAACTCCCTCCCCCTATTTTTATTGTTCAGTATATTCCTGGCTTTATTTCTGGTAATTCTGAACATTTTATAGCTTGTCTCCCTCCTCCCAGGAATTTCACTTTTCATTTCACCTTCACTTCCCCCTTTTTCAGCCAAATTGAGCTGAACTATGGAAGGGTATGGGCTGGATGATCATACTGTCTGGATTCAGAGCTCAGTTAGTGACAAGTCCTGAAGAGTTTGGATCAGTGGAGTCCAGGGCTTTCTTGGAGGGGTCATCCATCCCTAGGATGGTAGAAGAAGGAATGGGCGTACCCATACATTCTTCTCTTGTGCTCTGTATTTTTATTTATAAGGGAGATGAATGTGTGGATAGAATAATTGTCAAATTTGTGAGTAATAGGAAGCAATGAACAGTAGCTAATATATTTGTTGTCAGGATTGTGATCCCAAAAAGATCTTAACAGGCTGGAACAAGAGATGGAATCTAATTATCCATTTACTTGAACTGTAATTCTAACAATATACTAAATCTCCCTGTTTCAAAGGTTTCCTCTCTCCCATCTATTCCTCCCAAAGCCCAGGTCCAACCAGGTCAGTCAAAGTCAAGTGTTCATTCAGAGGAGAGGAATGGTCACACCTACTTGTATTCCATCATGTATGGTCAGGTGACTTCTAGCACTTTTGCTTCTAACTATGGACAACCCAATTTAGAAGGACCTTGACAAGGTAGCATCTAGAGATTGGTGAGACAAGTGGAAACTACCATAAGAGGAGGAAATAGGGAAGGAACTGTCATGTTCTTTGCCTTTAGTTCTTATAGAGTTCTTCTGTGGAATAAGGATTAGACTTGTTCTGTCTGGCCTAGATGCAGAGGCAGAATTTGACTCAGAGTAAGGAAATGTTCCTAACAGGGACAATTATCGGAGAGGGGGATGGACTGCCTTGGCAGGTATCTCCTTCCCCTTCACTAAAGTCTTTGGGCAGAAGTGGTATAACCAAGGCTGTAGGAGGGACTACTGCTTTAGGCAAAAACTGAACAGAGATGATTTCTGATGTCTTCCATTGTCTGGGAATCCACGAGTTTATGAAGCCTCCTCTGCAAGTCTGACCAAGACCTTTGGACCCATTATTACAGGTGGAGCAGGGCTAGTCCGCCTGCCCAGCAAACAGAGCATCCCAAAGCCTGGGCAGTGGGACATTCTCCTAGCCTTTGTTGTCACTTTTATGAACAAGCTGGCCCTTGCGTTGCTACTGGAAAAATGTCTCATTTTCATTCTGCTCTCCTTGGGGCAGGCACTACCCTGTTTAGAAGGTAGAATTTTCCCAAACAAAAGGCAATGTTCTTTTATCTATAGAGAGGATAAATTGTATGCTAGTCTCTGATTTGGGGGGATGTTTTCATTTCTTGACAGAATTACCAATCTTTTAGGACAAGCGGTTTTCAAAGACCGATGGATGGGAAGGGTATCTTTCAAGATCCTTCAACCCAGGCCTTGGGAGGTCAAAAGAAAAGTCAGGCTTTAAAAGTGGGTAGGAATTTTAATTAAAATGGTCCTAGAGTTCTTCACTTTCTGTCCTGTGCTTTAGGCTTCCTAGGTCATCTTCTTGTTAGACAAAGAATGTAGGACACGGAGGAGTCAAAGGAATTGGACTTGAATCCTAACTGTTCCTTACTATGTGTGTGACTTTGGGCAAATGATTTTAATAACTCAGGTCTCAAGTTTCCTTATTTGTAAAATGAAAGGCTTGGATTAGGTAAACTCTAAGGTCCCTTCCAATTTTGTACCTGTGATCCTTATGTAGATAGGCTAAAGGATTATGGAAATATCTCTGAGATTGTTTTGAGAGACAGAAATAATAACTCAAACATCTATTTCTGTTTTGTCATTTTTTTTTCAGTTGTGTCTAATTCTCTGTGATTTCTTTTGGGGTTTTCTTGGCAAAGATACTGGAGTGGTTTGCTACTTCCTTCTCCAGATTATTTTACAGATGAGGAAACTGAGGCAGCCAACACAGTTAAATAACTTGCCTAGGGTCACACAGCTAAAACTTATCTGAGGCAGGATTTGAACTCAGGAAGATGAGTCTTCCATACTCCAGGCCCAGGCCTCTATGCACTATGGTGCCATCTAGCTGTTGTTTAAAGTTAGTAAGGTCCTTTGTATAACTAATCTCATTGGAGCTTCACAACCATCATTTGAGGTGTAGATATAGGTGTTATCATCTCCACTTTCCAGATTAGTAAACTGAGACTCAGGTTAACCACAGTCACATAGCTAGTAAATGTCAGAAGTTACATTTGAACTCATTTGACATTCCAAGTTCAGCACTGTAGGTTAAGGCTATCTACCCCTGTAATTTTGTGGGATCACAGATTTAGAACGAGGGACTGAGTGCCTGTTCAGCCCCCTTCATTTCACAGATATGGAAACTGAGGCCTAGAGTGCTTATTTGCCCAAGGTCACTCAGGTGGTGAATTAATTGATTTCAATTGTGTCAAAGACTAAAATTTTGGTAGACAAGATCTCATACTAGCATAGATAATATACTTTACATATCTCATGATAATTTCCAATTTATCCTGTATAACTTATTTGTTTGCATGCTGTTTTTCCCCATTAGATGCTGTGCTCTTTGATATCTGGGACTGGGTTTGTTTTGTTTTGTTTTTTTGGAGGGGGGAAGGGGAATTGGCCTTTCTTTGTCTTCAGTGCTTAACAGTGCTTGGCACATAGTAGGAGCTTAATAAATTACTTAGTGACTTGACTGGCTTCCTGTGGTAGGAGAAGCAAAAGAACGAGCTCAGTGTGGGTTTGTTGAGGTGGAAAGAGCCCTGGCCTTAAGCCCAGAGAGTCTGACGACAACCCTGGTTCTGCTACTGCCCAAGTAGCCTTTGGCAAGTTTTACCTCCCGGGCGCCATCTTTACAGGGAGGAGTGGAGTGGGGGGGGCAGTAATGACTGCATTACCTACATCAGAGAATTGTTGTGAGGATAGTTGAGTAATGAATGAAAAGCTCTTTGCAAACCCCAAAGATTTCCATCAGCGATTATTACCAGTAATAGTAACTTCATTTGGTCGTGGTGAATACACTTCCAGAACACCCTAAAGTTACCATGTTCTGTGGGCAGAAGCCAGAGCTCATGGTCAGAGTTTGCACTAAGAGTCAGGCGTGTTGGAGCTGGGTGGGGGTGAGGGGTGGGTCCCCAGTAGTTGGGATAATTTCTAGTAGGATTGCGTTTCCAGGAAGGGTCAGATATCTGGAGAGCTGTTAGCTCTGAGGGTCTCTGCGGCTGCAGAGATTCTCTGGCAGGGCAGATTCAGTTACAGGTAGTATCTGGCGAAGTTTGCATTGAAGTATACTGTAAGCAAATGCTTGTTTACATTTCCTGCGTTATCTTGTTACCAGCCTTTGATAACATTGTTACTTGTAGAAACTCATCGTTTTTGTTGTATTGTTTCATATAACCATAGCTTGGGCATTTCCTGGATATGATGCAGCTCAAATGACTGACTTGGCCTCTCCCTGAAACCTTTGTAAGCTGTGTCTGTGCCATTCAGAGCCCCTGGCACATACAGAGAACCTGGCTGTAGCCACTCATCCTCTTCTACCCTGGCATTTGGGCATCAGGATAATAAAACTTTAAGCCCACCCCATCCCTCCTGAAATTAACAAGTGTAGAAATCTCAAGTCATAGCACTCAGGCAATTCCATTGGGAATTCTGTGAAAGAAAAGGATTTCCCACAGCTCTGAAGTTAGTCAAACATTTATTAACTACCTACCATGTGCTAAGTGCTGGAGATACAAATACAAGAAAAACAAACGTCCCTTCTCTTAAGGAGCTTACAGTGTAGTGGGGGAAGATATAATACAGGAAACGGAGCTGAAAAGCAGAGAGTGCGGAGGCAAGAGGAGGTACTTGGCATTGGGGTTGGGGTGGGGTGATGATGGAGAAGTCCCAGAGCATACTAGTAGCTCTGGGGAAATGAAGAGAAGACTCTTAATTAACTAGAAGCTTAGGAGTTAATTGTCCTGCCCCATAGACTAAGAGTCCAGTTAGAAGAGTAGATGGTACTGATGAAATAGGAGTACTGGGCAGATTCAATCGTTTGAAATAATGACTGGTAGGTCTTTAGGCTTCACCTGGTAATAATGAGACCATTGAGTGGTTAGTCATCAAACAGTGATGAACAACTCATCACTCATTGGTCTCATTACCCCTGAGGCTTAAAACCTATGATTCAAGGACATATAAAAAAATGTGACTGTAGAAAGGCCATAATAACTGGGTAAGTGACATGGAGTGTAGGCAGGAGAAGGCAGGGCCTGTGTGAAATCAATGTTAAAAATTTTGTTTCACCTCCTTTTTTATGTGACTCCCCACAACAGCCCTGTGACTTGGGACAGCTGGGCTACAAAGACTGAAAGAGGAAGAATTCATGACTTAGGGGTGGCTAAGGTCATCTGTTCAGTCTTGGAACCCAGTCAGTCATTTTTATAGAGGAGAAACTGAGACCCAGAGAATTGAATAGATCAGCTTACGGTCATATATTAAGTAGGAGAGCTGGTATTTGACTCCAAATATAAGCTAGTAAGAAGTCAAATTAGGACTTTTTCCTAGGTCAGTCAGTCAAGTCCCTATTATTATGTGTTGGACTTTGTGCTAAATGTTAGGCATATAAAGACAAAAAAAAAAGCCCCCCCCCCCCCCAAAAAAAAATAAAAACAAAACAAAACGACTGCACAGTCCCTGTTCTCAAGGAGCCTCACAGGTTAATGGGGGAAACAGTATGCAAACAACTAGGTATAAACAAAAGCTATTTACAGGATAAATTGGAGCTTAGCCTCAGGTAAAAGCCTCCTGCAGAAAGTCTGCTGACCACAGTGCAGTCAGCTCTTGCAGCTCTATGCAGGTGATCTTAAAGACCCCTGGATTTGACTTGGTTTCCAGTGATGACCACCATTCTGTCTGTGACCAACCACTTGAAATCTCAGTTTCCTCATCTTCCAAACAGCGGGAGACTGGAGGATCTCTTGTCTCTTTCAGCTGGGATCCAATGGAGAGCCCATGACATCAGTGCCAAGGTTGGGCCACGAGGGAAGGACAGTAAAGGTTCTGACCTTTTGGACTTCAGGGAGGTAAAAAAAAGGGCACCAGGGAAAGAACAAGGGGAACTCTTAAACTCATAACATCTCAAATACATAATGCAGTGATGAAAATGTACTATTTTTAACAATCTGAGAAGGGAGACAAGGAGGCACCTTCTGTGAGAGCAATGGAACTTAGCAATAACTTCAGACACTCATCCTCCAATATGATGGTGTGTGGAAAGTGCTTTGAAACACTAATTCGTTGTTGTTTTCTTGTTTTAGGTATATCTGACTCCTTGTGACCCCATTTGGGCTTTTCTTGGCAGAGATACTGGAGTAGTTTGCCATTTCCTTCTCCAGCTCATTTTATAGGTGAGGAAACTGAGGCAAATAAGGCTAAGGGATTCACCCAGGGTCACACAGATAGTAAGTATCTGAAGCTGGATTTGAACTTAGGAAGATGAGTCTTTGTGTCTCCAGACCTGGCACTCTATCCACTAGACTACCTAACTGCCTTTGAAACATTAAAATGTTCCATAAATGCCTGTTTTTATTATTCCTTTTTTCATAATCTCAGTGTTATATTTTTCTCTGAGTTGTCTGGAAGTGTCAGTAGGAGGTACTTGGTCAGTGACTATGTTCAGAAATTGGCATGTCCCCATAGGTCACTCTGATGTATTCACATGTGGTTATTTAAAAACACACTGTTCACAGAAGATAGGCCACACCCTCTACTCTTGCAGCTCACTGGGGAAAAGGGTTCTTGCACTGTTTCATTCTCCCACCAGAAAACTGTCATATTTTAATTAGTCTTCTACCTGACCTCATAAAGCAGCCTTGAAAAAGCAAGGGAAGAAAAACCCTCACCATTCTCTTTCAAAGCAAGGACTCTCCAATTAAACAGAAAAAATGGAATATATTTTCTTTCTTTTAAATTTCACCTAGGTCATGGTGTAGGACACCTGCTATCTTTCCCATCAAATATTGATCTTGTGAATTTTGGGAGGATTCATAGGGTCATGGGTTAGACCACAGAGTCATAGTTCTAGGTCTGGAAGCTCATTTGGCCCTATCCCATTATTTTTTATGGATGATGAAACAAGATGCTCCCTGCACCAAACACCTCCTAGTTCTCCTCACTTCCCCCCACCCCACTCCTGCTTTCTAGCTTCCTTTTGTATGTTATTGTTAGGTTGTAATGTCTGAAAGCAGGGACTGTTTTTCTTATTTGCACCCCCAGCACTGAATACAGTGTTTGGCACATAGTAGGTACTTAATAAATGTTTGTTGAATTATATTAAGGCTCAAAGAGGTGGATTAGCTTTCCAGGAACAAACAGCAGAGTCGAGATTCACATACTGGTCTCTTGACTACAGATCCAGGGACTGTTCTTTTCCACCTTACATTGTTACCATAGGTGGACCACAGTCCACAATACTGTCTGAGTTCTTGCTCAGATGGGGTCAGAAGATGTTCCCCCTTCCATACAAATCATCATCATCATCATGATATTTTCTTTTCTGCAGTTATTTTAATGCCTCTCTTCCTTGTAGTGACATCAAATACTGGCAATGACCATTCAGCAGGGACTTTATAGAGAGCAAGGCTTTGCTGAAGTTTCTTTCTCAATTAAGCTTGAATGAAATTCTAAGAACAGCCCCTTAGAGATAGCTTTGTTCTTCCAAAAACCTTGTTTATATGAGGAATAGGATTTTTTGTTTGAAAAGGCTTAAAGGTGGGTTGCTTTAGAAACCTAGACAGACTTCCAAGTGGAAAACCTTTGTATCGAAATAGACTTCCCTGTGGTGCCATGTCAATTCAACTTAAATTCTTCTTCATGTAAAATGCAGGAGTGAAAACAAAGAAACCCAGATAATCTGAAGAATCTATATATTTTAAAGACATAAAGGAGAATAAGCAGATCCCAATATTCTCTATGTATCTAAACTCTGATAATATAGTTTCCATATCACAGGGATAAATACAGCATGTAATTGAAGTCCAAGGGATTGACCAGCATACTATGCAGTCATACTGAAAGGTTTACAAAAAATGTTCTTCATTAGAACCCTGCAAGTTAGAAGAATTAGTGCCTATTTTTTTTTAAGAGGAGGAAAGCAAGATTCTAAGCAATTCAGTAACTCTACTTAATGCCTGGGTGATCTTGGACAGGCTGTTCTCAGGGCCTCAGTTTCCTTAGTTGTAAATGGAGGGAACAGGACATGGCAGCTAAAAAATTTAATAGAATCGGTATATTGTTAATAGAGACATGGTACCCAGGATGAGGGAAGTGATGGTCTTGCCCTGTTTTGCACTTGTCCCACCATATTTGGAGCAGTCTGTCAAGTTCTAGGTGACACACTGATGGAATGATATTGACCAACCAGTACAAGGCCAGAGAAGGTGATGAGGCTGATAAGAGGTCCATAGTGTTGGCCATATAAGAATTAGTGGAAGAAGCTGGAGAAGGTTCATCTGGAGAACAGAACTGATCTGGAGGTCCTGGTTAGGTTGGAGGATTTGAGATGTTCTTTTGGAAGAGGGATTATACCTGTTCAGTTAGCCAGAGAACAAAACCTAAAGTAATTCAAGGATGTTACTGAGAATCAGCTTTAAGGCAGTATATTTTTTTTCTTCTTTTTTTCTTTATAGTTCTTTGCACACTAGTTATTTAATTAATGTTAATTACGTTAACTTGATTTGAACTTCCTAGCTTTTGAAGCTAGGCGGATCTTGGTAGGTAGGAGCTCCCCGGTGTTGGAGATCTTCATTTTTATTTTTTTTCTCTTTGAAGGGGCAATAGTTTTTTAAAGATATATCTGCTGCTTTTTACTTAGATTTCCCTTGTAGTCCTCTTCTCCAGAGTAATTCCTTAATAACAATTTTTTTTTAAAGGAAGAGGAAAAAATTCAGCAAAAGTGATCATTACATTGAAAAAAAAAAGCCTGTCCTTCTATGCAATACTCCATGCTCATGGACTCTTCACTTCCTAGAGGTCGGAGGGGAGATGTGGAGGAATGTCTTCTCTTCTATTTGGGGCTCAGGTCATTCTTTATATTTTCCTGACATTGTTTGGATTGCTTGGTCATTCTTTACGTTTACGTTGTTACAGTCATTGCGAATATTGTGTTCGGGACTCTGGCTATTCAATTTTGCATTTAGTCCATATTAAGTCTTTCCATGCTTCTTGTTGTTGTTACCATGTTTGTCATTTCTTATAGCCCAATTGTATTCCATTACATTAATCTACTATAATTTCTTTAGCTGTTCCCCCAGAGATAGACATCTACTTTAATTCTACTTACTTGCTACCAGGAAAAGTACTGCTATAAATATTTTGGTGTACATGGAACCTTTATTTTTGTGATCTCTTTTGGGTGTATTCTTAGCAACAGAATCTTTGGGTCAAAGCTTTGCAACATTTTAGTAATTTTATTTGCACAATTGTGAATTTCTTTCCAGAGTGATTGTACCAGTTTACAGTTCCACCAACAATGCTTCAGTATACCTATCTTTCCATAATCCCTCCAACATTGACATCTTATGTTTTCTTTGCCAGTTTGTTGTTTGTGGGGCAAATGAAACTTTAGGGTTGTTTTGATTTGCATTTCTCTAGTCACTAGTGATTTGGAGCATTTTTTCATTTGGTTGTCAATAATTAATTCAGAAAATTGTTTATATCTTTTGACCACTTTTCTATTGGGGAAAGGCTTTTGGCCTTAAATGTTCTTGTTGTCTTAGTCTTGAAAAGATCAAACCCTTATTAGAAGTATTTGATACAAAGATTTTTTCACCCCATTTTAAAGTAGAGGTTAGATGGACATTGGGTCATGTTGTATAGTGGGAATTCTGGTTTCCGTGTGGGTGGGATTAATTATTTTCTGAATTTTATGGTTTGGTGAAAATAGATTTTATTAAGGGAATATCCAAGTGGATTAAAAACTTTAGAGTCTGGAGGACCAAGACCCGCCATATCATTTAACACCATTTAAATACTAAAGAGTTGGCTTGACGAAAGAGAGCTCTACTACTAAGACTTTCACTCTAACAAAATATACTGTACATTTGTGGTAAGTAAGAGTGACTTACCAAAATACAAACTGAATCATGGAAGAGTCTTTGAAGAATCAAATTTGTAGGTAACCCAGAGGCCAGTGGAGAGATGCTCACTTAGTAGGTAAGTAAGTAGTAAGTAGGCTGTAGTAGATATGAGGACTTGCCTTTAAGAATGGTACATACAAGAGGGTCTCTCAAGGAGAAATGTATGATGGGGAAAAATGCATGTGTTGAGAATAAAGATTTTAAGAGTTGGATGGCCTTAGCATTGCACTGTTACTTACAGAATCTTAATCTAGAGGAAAGCCTCCAGCATATAAAGAGGGAATTATGGGAAGACGTGGACAGACGTTAACTTGATGAAAAGACCTGATCTTCCCTCTTGAAGGGAGTAAGAACATCTGATAAATCGTAGATTCACCAAGGTATCACCAATCTATCAAAAGATCTTAGTATCTCAGGGGTAGAAGGGACAGAGGTCATCTATTCCCACCCAAAGTTGAATCATGAATCTGTGCTGTAATGTCCTTGACAGGTCTTTCAAACTTCTCTTGAACATTTTTGGTCACAGGGAGCTCACTGTCTCATAAAACAGCCTATTTAAATTTCAAACAACTATAATTGTTTTTGTTAAAAAATTAAATATATATAATTTTTTTTGTAAAAATATATAAATAAAAATAAATAAAAAATAAATGAGGACCTGAATCATATAGGTAATAAGTGTCAAAGCCAAGTAGTGAAAAGATGCTGGAGTTGGAGTTGGAAATCCTAGGGTTGAGTTCTGGGTCCTTATTACTTAGCTTTATAATTTTTTTTCTGTTCAGTTGCTTTTCAGTCATATCCAACTCTTCATGACCTCATTTGGGGTTTTCTTGTCAAAGATATTAGAGTGCTTTGCCATTTTCTTCTACAGCTCATTTTCAGATGAGAAAACTGAGGCAAACAGGGTGAAGTGACTTACCCAGGGTCATTCAGCTAGAAAGTGTCTGAGGCCAGATTTGACCTTAAGTCATCCTGACTCCAGGCCTGGCATTCTAACCATTGTTCCCCTTAGCTGCCCTTATATAATCTTGCTTGTTAATCTGAGAAGCCTTGTTTTACTTATCTGTAAAACAGGGGTAATGATATTTACCTCCCCTGAAATGAGGTAAAAGATGTAAGTAACAAGTGCTCTGAAGATATGTGATACATGAATATTTGGGCTCTTCTATCTGGAAGGAGAGATAGGATTTTACTTATAAAATTGTTTCCATGATGGTAGCCAGGTGGCTGGTCTCCAGCATGCATAGTAGGAAAACAAAAGATTTGAAGGAGCTCTTCTTAGGAAACAAGTAAAAAGGAAGATTATTGTTTACTTAAGGTTAGGGGTGGGGTGGGGAAGAGTGAATGTAGTTTCTTTAATTCCCTTTCATAGAAGGTGAGCACGCTAAGAGATTCCTCAGTATCTCTTGGTTCCTGTTGGGATCGTGAAATCTGAAAAGCCCTTCCTTCCAAGAGGAGAGAACCCTCCTGCCTCCGCTTTTCTCTCTCCCACCAACCCCAGCAGAGGGCTGTACTATTTATGTTGCTATATGCTCATTCACTTTTCCTAATTTGAGATCTAGTGAAGCAACTCAGGGTATTCTTTTCTCAAACTTAGTAGGTGTGTTTGATGGGGAAGCTGGATGGCACAGTACTGGACTTGGAGCCAGGAAGATTAATCTTTGGGATTTCAAATCTGGCCTCAAACACTTCCTATGTTTTTGACCCTGGGCAAGTCACTTAACTCTATTTGCGTCAGTTTCCTCATCTGTAAATGAGAAGGAAATGGCAAACCACTTCAGTGTCTCTGCCTAGAAAACTCCAGAGGGGGTCATGAAGAGTTGGACACATCTGAAAACAGCTCAACAACACAATATCACCAGATGCTCTGAACAAGAGTACAAGAAAATTGGGTGCCAGTGTGCTTGCTAGCATCGGTTGTATTAAAACCTGATAAGCAGGTCCCTGGGAAGTGATTGGACATGTGGACCTCCATCAGTTTACTTTGTGAGACCAATGTATAGAAAAGCACTTTGCCAACTTTAGAGGGCTGTTACTGGTCATGGTTGGTACTTAATAACCATTTCCTTTAGTCACTCAGTCAGCTAGCATTTATGAAGTGCCTACTATGGGCCAGACTGTCTTCCCCTCCTATTTGTTATTACTGCACACTAATTTAGCGTTTCTACTGCTGCTGCTGCTGCTGCTACTGCTGGTGCTACTACTACTACTACTACTACTACTACTACTACTACTACTACTACTACTACTGCTACTACTACTACTATTTGTTCAGTCATATTGGATTTCCTGTGACCTCATTTTCTTGGCAAAGTTACTGGAGTGGTTTGTTATTTACTTCTTCAGTGTGTGTCCCCATTTTACAAATGAAGAACTGAGGCAGATAGGAATTAAGTGACTCCTTGCCCAGGGTCACCCATCTAGTAAGTGTCTGAGGTCAGATTTGAACTCAAAAAGATGACTATTCCTGACTGCAGGGCTGACACTCTATCTACTGTACCATCTAGCTGTCCACCACCACTACTACTACCACAGCAGTAGTAAATTTAGTTGTTGGAATCCAGGCAGGAAACCAGACTGGTCTGTGAGAGCATCCTCTTCACACAGAAGCTGTTGCCTCTCTCTGGTATTTAATTCCATTGAGGAGAACATGATGGTGTAGATGAGCTAGTTGTAACAATAAAAAGTCAACTCCTGGAACTTAAAAATACCTCTGTTGCCTTGGGCCTTTTTGTGTAGAAAATAGCCCTACCCACTGCTATAGACCCTGAGGAAATAGTCCTGATGCTACCCTTGAGTCACAGCCTGCCTGTCACAGAATGCTTATGTTCAGTAACTATTTAAGGAGGCAGGACTAGGTCATGAGATTTTGGAGAAAGATTTTTATCACCCATAGTTAAAATAAACAAGTTGACTTTCATTGGAGTAAACTTCCATTACTGAAAAAAAAAAATGATTCATGCGGAACCTTTTTGAGGTTATCCTGGATAAATGAGTTCAGACTGTATAGAGGTGGAGAGAGTCAGACTTTATATTCAACAAACCTTTGTTGAGTATCTCCTTTGTTCATTTCTGGAGCTCCAGAAATAGAACTCCAGTGGGCATGATGCTGAGGAGAATGCATAGAGGACTGACTCATCTTCCTATCCTCAAGGAGTTTATTTCTCTATGAGTTAGATAATACAAATGTAAATATCCTTCTGAATGGAGTGGGTAAGTGTGCTATTAGAAAGATGACTTCTTGTCAGACAAATGTGTGGAACCCAGACTTTAACACAGATTAATTTGGATGACCATGGGCAAGTCTCTTGGCTGCAAGCCTCAGTTTCTCCATCCATAAATTGGGGAACATACATGAACCACCTACCTCACATGGTTGTGATTGGGAAGTCATTTTGTAAACCTTACCTGCAGTATAAATGTGAGTCCTTTGTTATTTTTGGAGATCTAAAGCTAAAGGAAGAGAAATTGACTTTCTCAAATGATCAGGCAAAGCCTGGTGAAGAAGAAAGCACTTTAGTTGGGTCTTGTAGAAAGGAAAGGATTTCAGCTTACGGATTTTGTGAAGGGAAAACATTCTAGGGAAAGACAGGAATTTCAACTTGTGTGACTCATGATATGATCTATTTCAAAGGTGGAGGCAGGGGAAAGAGCTCTGGATTTGGCACTGAAAGATTTAAACCTCAGTCTTGTTCACTTACTTATTGCATATAACCATCTTTCTGAGCCTCAGTTTCCCTGACTTGTAAAATGGGGTGATACTTGGACTATATTAAACAGGGTTGTGAAGAACAAATGAAATAAATAATCAATATGATATACTTCGTTATTGTAAAGTGCTGTATAAATGTTAGGTGTGGAAAACCAGGGGGAGACCCGTGGTCCAGGATGAGAGAGCATGGTGTTCTGAGACTTAATTTCTTCTTTGAAAAATGGTGATTTCCCCGAGTAGTCACCAGAAGTCAGGAACTTCCTGGCTTCTCACCCCTCCTCCTCCTCCCTGAGCTATCTGTGTCAGCTGTGTGTGAACACCCGCTTGCCTTCCTCCAGTTTCCTATGGAGAGCAGTCCCAGCAGAGTGGACTCAGCAATCAGCTCCATTTTTGCTGTTCCTAGTGACTGTCATCATGGCTTCTTTTAATTAGTCGGTCTGCACAGGTCCCAGATAAGCCTCTTTCTCTTCATTTGAGACCCAGATCCCAGCCTCCTTAGCCTGCCCACTGCCCCATGCCATCTAGCCAGTAATCCTCTCTCGGGCCACCGCATTATTTAAGTCTTAATGGATTTACCTTTATTCAAATAAAGTACTAACATCTTCCAAAAATAAATAGAAATGATTTTTGTCTTAGCTTTCATTTGGAATTATCTTTGTCACCACTTCTATTGGCATAGATGACTGGGAGTTACCTCTAGTCATGAAAAGTATGTATTCCAGGGGCTCACAGCCAAGGGTTTTGCTGGAGACAGCTTGAACTGGTTCTGAGAGTTAAAATTTCAGTGTGGGCATTTATACTTGGGAAATGAGCAAACACTGTCAATCAAGGCTTGATTTACTGTTCTTCTGACTGTCTAGACTTAAGAAGGTAATAGGGAAAATGTTGATTATGCAGATTCAACGTAAATGTGTGCCATGTATGTTATTTCCCCCTCCCCCAGACAGTTGTTAAATGTTTATGGGCATACAACCCATCTGTTTCCAAGAATTTGTTGCTCTAAGTCTTTAATACATTCTACAGGTAGGCACTAAAGGGCCATTACTGTACAAAAAGTCAGTAAGTGATGATTAAAATATCATGCATGTTTAGAAACTTAAAGACAAAGCACCTGGAACATTGAAAAATGGAAAAGGGTCAGGGTCTATAGAAGAGAAGAAGGAGGGACTGAGCTATGGAGTTGAGAGAGGAAACTGCTGAGTGGACCGTTGCTGAGAGACAGTGCCCAGGAACAGGCCACTGGGCCAGTGAGCTATAGCTGGTCTAATCTCGCCTCCTGATTGAGTTCCCCCAGGTGATTCTGAAGCATTAGTCAGATTTCTCCTTCAATCTCTCTTCCTCCCTCCTGGGAGTCCTACCACCTGTCCTCAGGACTCTCCTCTAGACCCTCAGCTCCAGGTTTCTCTCTGTTTGGTTGTTGATGGGATGGGGAGGTCAGTAGAACTTAGAATGGATGGAGCTACCCAGTCGAAAGTTGAAAAGACTTAAGGAAGACTTAAAATACAAATTGAGATCAAACATCCTTTGAACTGAAGCATAATCAGTTAATCAACCAGTAAGCCTTTCCTGATTTAACCCAGAAAGTGTGAGAGTTCATTTGAGTTTGAAGACCTCGGACATAGGACATCATGACACAAAGACTCGGAAGTAGGAGGAAGGCTGCCCTTTTTTCTGCCCTTTTTCTTGCTCGGTGGAGAATGGCATCATTGACAGGTGGTATTGACCACCTTTTGGGGGTGGGAGGTATTAGAGAGCTGTAGGGGAGATGCTAGGGGCTGGGGGAAGACTGGGATGAGTGAGGAGGAAGAAAGGCCAGGAAAAAGAGATGAAAGAAGGAGCCACTTTGTGGGGCCCCTCTCCCCTTTACTGTGAGCTATGCTCCGACAAAAAGGCATTTTTATTTTTCAAAGCCCTGGACATGTTGAGTTCTGTGAGTCAGGCCAACTCTGCTTTGCATGATTTATGAAGACAGATATATTGAGTGGAGCTGTCTTGCTGTCTTCATTATAAAGAAGCTTTGTTCCCAGAGGCTTGTTAATCTTGAGTATTTGGATTTGAAAATAATTGCATTCTAGTAACTGTAAATGTTACTTTTCCTTATGCAGTCGGGTGTTTCATTGTTTAATTCGTGATTTGAGTCTTGTTTTCCAGAGTTACTGGCACATGTAAGTCATCAGATGGAAATTTATTTGGAGCCATAAAACCTAATGGTGAATCGTGAAAATGGCCCTGCGGTCAGTTGTCCCCAGGCCTCTTCTTTGGGACAGATGTTGTCAGGTGACTGGGTCAGGTGCATTCTTAAGAGGCTCATGAGTTAGTTTTGTGACAGTCCCTGTTCGGAGCGGTGGTTGCCAGGTTTGCTGGAGAAAGGTTTGTGTGATTTCATTTGTCGGATTTTCTTGAGCTTTTAACCCACTCTTTCTAGATGCCTGTCATTGGTATCCTAATACCATAAACTCATTTTATAACAGTCATAGGTTACAGTACTAAGAGGAGTGATTGGCTAATAAATTATATAGATGAATAGCAGCCATACTGAATGCTGGACAGCTGTTTGCCTCCCCTCTAAAGCTACATTGGGCATACAGCTGCTGCTGCTGCTGCTTTGGGTGTGAGTGTGTGTGAGTGTGTGTGTATGTATGTGTTTAAATTGGAAAATCAAATTAGGCTTGACTTTCTGTCACCAGATGGAGTATAGCCCACACTAGAATGAGGGATTCGGAGGCTCGATTTTCACCCCTGGGTAGCCTTGACTGATGGAAGCTCTGTGTTTGATGGCCACGAGGGGAGCTGGGTCTGGTGCAGCTGGACAATGGAATTAACTTCTCCATGGCAGAAATCTCTTCCTGACCAAGAATCAGGTTTACGATTGTGCCCTGTGGCAAAAGAACGCAGTGCAGCTCTGTGGACGCTGCCCTGTTGGCCTCTGGTTATTAGGTTAAAAATATCATTACTGGATAGTGTGTGCCTCCACACACGATCCCTCAGCAGAAACCAGATAAGGGAGCGCCATGGGAAGGAAGAAGTGGGCTTGCCTGTGATGTTATTTCTGAAACTTGGAGCTGCCTGAACAGGGGGGCGTTTGCACAGAGATGAAAGTCAGGTTGTTACTGGGTCTGGAGCTGTGGGGCCTCCCATTGATATCAAGGGAAACACTGCCTTAGGAAAGACTTTTGTGAAGTGGGTTAAGTGTACAGTTCTGCCCAAGGGGGTGATTCAGGAGCCCCACAGAAGCCTAGCCATCCCCCCCATTTCCTACTCCATTATTTAAAATGACTCTGAGTGCATTTTGTGAATAAGGAGGGATCCAAGCAGACTGTCAGTGTAAAAACTTTTTATAGTCAAGAGATAATACAGGAAGTCCAGCTGCTGCTTCTTCAGACCTTCTTTTAAGCATGGCTTCTTTTTAAGCATGTTTAAAATTTTGTTTTATCACCATTTCTGGCCATACCACCTCCTCTTCTTGCTGCCTTTTTCAGAGCACTTTGGGGGATCCTCCTACTCAGGAGTCAGTCATTCATTTAAATAAAACAGGTCCGAAGTACCTACACTTTACGCTGGCCTTCCTGGGGCTCATGGGGCATTTCCCAAAGGGGAGGGTGTATAAAATGACAAACATTTTTCATTGTTTTAAGGCTTGGTGATGCTTATTTCAGAAACCTTTCCTTTCCTTGGTCTCCAGGTCAGTCTTATGTTTCCCATGTGTGCTGGTCTGTTTGTTCCTAGTACTGATTAAAAACAGGCTAGAAAGAAAACAGTGCAAGTGTTATCACTGATGGGGTGTGTGCTCATGTGTGTCTGCGTGCACGTGTGCATGTGCGTTCACATGCACGTGAATTTATTATATTCATTTGCCTAGTTTGTATTTTTTCCCGTATTCCTTCCTTATTTAATTCCCCTAATCCCACTATTGCAGTGCTAAGGCATATAGTATCATAGGCAGCATTGAATTTTGTAGCCAACAGATGAGGTTTGGATCCTGGCTATTTGAACCTATATGACCTTGATTGGATGAGTCACTCATCTAGAGACATCCTGGCTTAGTAGTAGAGAGGGATGACTTTGGAGACAGTAAGCTTTTCTCGCTCCTGACAAACTAGGTGCCCACTGTCTGCCCAATGTCTTAAGAAAAATTAAAATTCTAGATTACATTCTAGATGAATTAAATGGGTAGAGAGAATTTCTGTGCTTTTCTGCACCTAGAAGAAAGTATGACAGCACACTTTCTTTCCCCATCCTGATCACTACATTTACCCCCCAACTCCTTCCAAAAAAAAAAAAGTCAGGTGCTCTGAGCCTGAATTTCCTAGTCTGTCTGATGGGGTTAAGTGATACTTTCTGTCTCTGCTCCTTGAGTTGTTTTGAGGATCAAATGAGCTATAGAAAGTTCAGTTAATAGTGTTTTTCCTGTCCTCCCTTGACTTCCTCCTAGGCTACAACTTCCACTTTATTACTTTTTTCCCCCACGGAAAATCTGCAGATTGCTATTGGGACAAACAATTCATTGCTTTTTATCTATTATGCACATATCAAATCAGTGAAACTTTACTACTAAATCAAGACTACACAAATTTTTTCCTTCCTTCCTTCCTTCTTTCCTTCCTTCCTTCCTTCCTTCCTTCCTTCCTTCCTTCCTTCCTTCCTTCCTTCCTTCCTTCCTTCCTTCCTTCCTTCCTTCCTTCCTTCCTTCCATCATTCACTTGGTTCAGCTTTCCTCATTCTGTTATCAGTTTATATAAATCTTTAAACATTTCTCTGAATTTCTCATGTTAAATATCTCTAGAGTGTATAATGAATGTACTACAAATTCTCCAAAATAACCTAATTGATGGGCACCTACATTGTTTCTAGTTTTTGCTACTACGAAAATTACTGCTACAAATATTTTGGTACATATTGGACTGATTTTGGGGGCTTTTGTTCTAGGGACACATTTCATATTTAAAAAAATACCTCTTGTAGCAGTAATACTGTAAAGGGTTATTTTATGGTCTTATTAAGAGGCAGCTAGGTGCTCAGTGGATAAAACGAGGGACTTGGATCCAAGAAGACCTGAGTTCAACTGTGGGCTCAGACACTTATTAGCTGTGTGACCCTGGGCAAGCTATTTTTTTTCTCCTCTCAGTTACAGTTTCCTTTTCTGTAAAAATGGGAGTTAAAAATAGCCTCTTCCTCCCAGGGTTCTTGTGGGGAACAAATGAGATAACATTTGTAAAATTGTAAAACAAATTTTTTTTAATTGTGAAAAAATTATTAAATTAGTAATTGTAAATCTGAATGTGCTCTCTCTATTCCTACACTTTGGAGAGGTTTTTCCTTTTTTCCTTCTTAGATCATCTCTTCTGTTTCTATCCCTGGGTCCCATTTCATCCCTGTTTCATCCTTATAAGCACTCTTTTCATATCTTAGAAGCTTCAGAACATAAAACAAAAAAAATCTGCTTGTAGTAATACCATACTTCTAACTTATAAAATGTAGGTTGCTTAAATTATGTAGTGGGAGGTATGAGGGTGAAGAAAATCACTGAACAATTTTAACAAATTGCCTTTAACTGGATTGCAAAAGCAAACCTTTCATCGGAAATCTTAGAAAGGTGTGTTAGAGGGTGTAATCTTAGCTTATGGGGAAGTGGAGTTAAGCTGGTTTTTCTGGTTCGCCTGGAATATCTCTGTTCCTTCTGGAATGCCCACAATCTTCAGGATGAGTGAGCTTGCCTCCTTCCTCAGGGGCTTTGATGACAAACTCTCCTGTACCAGAAATAGTGTTTATCTTTTACACACCATGGGGCCAGAAGAGGTTTGTTGCTTTGTGGAAAATTTTTCCAAGTATCCTCTCTTTAATGAAGTAAAACCAGTAGCTAAGATTGCTTATAGAGTCTCTCAAAGACTCCTAGATGGTGCATTGGAGTCAGGAAGACCCTGAGTTCAAATTCTGACCGTGGGCAGATCATTTAGATTGTCTCTTTCTCACTTTCTTTAACTGTAAAGTGGGGGATAATAATAGATTGCTGTGAGGGTCGAATGAGGTATTTGCAGAAAGTTCTTAGCTTAGTACCTGGCGATAGTGAGCATTGTAGAACGCCTACTTTCTTCCCTTCACCTTCCTCCTCCTTTTCATACCAATAGGTTCCATAGTTAGCGTTCACTACTATAGCTTTTACTACTATTCTTTATTTGGGAGGCGGGGAGTATTCTTGAGGTCTGTTACGGTTTTCATCTGTGTAAGATGAGGTATAAATTCTTGAAACAGAGAGAATTTCTTGTGTTGCATGTTCTGGAAATTAGTAAAGCTCTGAATTTCATGGGATCCCTGCATCTGAACCTTGCAGATGGGGAGAGTTAGGTCTAGAGAGGAGAGGGTCCTTGTCCCTAACATCACACAACACCACTACCTCTCCAGGTCTGGGGTCTTCTGGTTCGGGTCTGGGTTCGCTAGTCTGCTTTTCCATTTTCATCACATACTGAGGGGCTTTTCTCTAACATAATACTCAGGGTACCATATGAATATTAGAAGCCTGAGATTGAATTATGTTAAAGGATATGATACAGGAGGGGAGCATTTCTCTATAATAGCCAAGTTTACGTACATAAGAGAACTGTTGATGCTCTATTAGGGTTTAATTTGTTAATGAAACAAGATGGAGTGAATTCCTCCTACAATGCATCTCTTTGGACGTTTGAGGCCAGGCACAATTAATTTATTTGTACTGTCTGTGTGGGCGTATGCCAGCTAATGTACTGTAAGGGCTTTTATCTTTATGTTTGTAATGAAGAGAGGCAAGTTTTTGGCAGGTTGACAAGGATTACTGATGACTCACTCTCTGTATTACAAAATGCTTTTTTCTCAAAAAATTTTTTTTTAAAAAAATGCTAGTTCCTGTTTGAAATGGGCACGACCAGTTTGGGAAAGTTCAGGCGCCTCTAAGAGAGGGTCAGATTAAAAAAGGGAAAGGCTATTATTCTATTTATAAAACTGTAACTGGCTTTCCTCATATAGTAGAACCCCTGCTCCTTAGCTAGGTCACTGCCTTGTGGGTGCAGAGACTCCCGATCAGATTTTGTTTTCTTTCTTGTATAGTATGCCTCTTTCCTTGAGTCATTTGGAAATAGAATAAGGTGAATAATCCTTCTCTCTGAGTTGTTGTTCCTGCCCTGGGGTACATGTCTGCCACCACCCTTCATGGGATCATTGATTTAATGCTGGAAGAGACCTTGGGTCATTTGGTCCAATACTCTCGTTTTGCAGAAAGGAAACAGAGGCAAGGTGTCACATGGGTAGTTAGTAGAAAAGCCAGGAAGTGTACCTTGATTTTTTCCCCCTAAATTTATTTATTTGTTTTCAATTTTCAACAGTCACTTCCATAAGCTTTAAATTCCCCCCACCAAGATGGCGTGCAGTCTTATATGAGCTCCTCACATACCTTGATTTTTAGACACAAAAATCCACTATTGCTTTTTATTTCTATTTTTTGGTCTATTAAATTTACTATAGGCATCTATAGGTGGTACAGTGAAAAGAGTGTTCAGACTGGAAGACCTGAGACATTTTTTGGTTGTTTGACCCTGGGCAAATTATTTAGTCCCTGTTGGACTCAGTTTCCCTAATTGTAAATGGAAGATAATAATAACACTTCCTGGAATTCAGACTAATTAGCTATCTGATCCTGGACAGGTCATATAACCTCTGTTTGCCTCAGTTTCCTTAACTATAAAATGACTAATAATAGCACCTACCTTCTAGGGTTGTGGTGAAGATAAAATGATAGAGTATTTATAAATGCTTTGCAAATCTTAAAGCACTGTGTAAATACTTGCTGTTAACAAATTTTGTTTATTTCAATGAACAAAAGTAGATTTTCTTTCTCTCTCATCCCTTCCTCCCACTGCTGGAAAAAAAATCCCTTTTTTTTAACAAATATACATAGCTGAGCAAAATCAAGAACCTGCATTGTCCATGTGCAAAAAATGTTTCATTTTCCACTCTAAGTCCATCCATCACTGCATTCATTCTCAGGGAGCTCAGTCCTTGGGAATCATGGTTGCTCACTATTTGATCAGAGTTCTTAAGGCTTTCCAAAGTACTTGTTTTTACAGTGTTGTTGTAATTGTGTAAATTGATTTCCTTTTCTGCTCAGTTCACCTTGAATCTGTTCATTTAATTCCTCTGGTGTTTTTGATGAAAACAGTGCCCTCACCTTCTCACCAGGTTAAGTTTGTGATACTGACTTCAGATGGGATTTTCTGCCTGGAGTACACACTATACTGAGTTTGTCTGGACAGCCTGTTCATAAATGTTTGGTTCACAGCAAGGTCAGGGTTAGCCAGGCTTAGGGGTTTGGTGGGTGACCTTACAAGTTGAATGTTTCAGATCCAGCCTATCATGGCATTTCCCAAAGGCAGACATTTGAATGTAGTCCTTGAACTCAGCTGTTCAGATCATTCTTATATGCCGGTCACAATTAATCACCACTTTCCATTTCTGCTGGATAGTCATGCCATCAGGGAGCTGAATGTGAGAGACTGGATGAATTTTTTCAAGTGAGTACGGGGTAACTAGTGGACCGAAGGGATAGGAGAAAGCAGTCCTGTTCCCTTCATTTATATTGTACCTGAGAATCAAAGGAATTGTAAAGTAATACCCCTATGACTGTGAATTAAAGATAAATTATGAACTGCAGTGCTCCAAACCCTTTTCTCCCTAAATCATGAAATCTGTGGAATGGGGGTCCTTGGCAACTCTAGAATTTGGAGAACTGGGAGAAACATTGGAAGAATAATAATGGCAACTAATATTTCTGTACCTCTCTTATTTTCACAGCCATTTTCTCCCAGCCATCTAGAAAATACAAGCAGCATCACCCCTAATTTACCAGAAAGGTAACTGAGACTTGTGGTGATGCAGCTTGTAAAGTTTCAAAGATGGATTTGAACTCACGTCTTTCCTCACTCACTTTTATGAACTCCATGATTTAACCAGTTGATGACTTTGTTTCTCCTACAAAGGAGAGGACCTGGGTTTATGTCCTATTGAGTTTATGGTGTGAAAATAATATAAACCTATATATGTTTTGTCACATGATTCCAGACATGAACATGGTCATTTAACCTCCCTAAGGCTCAGTTCTCTCATCTGTAAAATAAAGAGGTTGGCCCCAATGGCCCCAGAAGACCCTTCCACTCTTACATTTCTGGCTCGTGCCTTTGTGTTGACCTTTCTTGGTGTCTCAAAGGGACTGCCTTGTCTTACCTATCTCTTAAGAGTCCTTAGCTTCCCTCAGAGCTCAGCTTAAGTATTATTCTCTTAGCAGTTTTTTCTGACTTTCCTCCTATTCTTCCTCTTCAGAAAAGAAAAAGTAAACCTTTAAAAATTAATCTTCTATCTAGTTATTTCTCCCATTAGAATGTATACTTCTGGAGGGCAGGGGCTGTTTTGGTTGTGTTTGTATTCCCAACTCCTACCACAGCCTATCAACATTTTTAAGTGCTTACTGACGTAATGAGTGGTGTGTTTAGGCACTAGGGAATCGGAAGTAGTTGCTGTCATATATACCTCTAGGTATGTACCAAGTACATACAAGACCTTTTGGGGGTGAGGGTGGTGTGAGCTGCATTTAGAAGGAATTCTAAGAGGCTGAGGTAGAAAGGATACATTGGAGGCACACTTGAAGTGTGCTATAGAGTCCCTGTTGTCCGTGTACACTTTCTGGTTTGGTTGGGGAACATAAGAGAGGCAGGTGAAATAATTGATGAATGAGATGGCATTGTGCATGATCAAGACATTTTAAATCAAACCAGGAGCTTCAGACTCAAAAGCCTGCCACGATTTCCACTGAACTGCCCTGCTTCACTTTTTTTGATCTATCAAATTTATTATCGGCAGCTAGGGCCGGATGATCCAGCTAGCTGTACAGCTGATTATGTTGTACAGACAAGGACAGGCGTTAGAAGAAAATGTGATTGAGGTTTTTGTCCCTAAGACAAGAGACTGTGATTTTGGGAGCGAGGGAGGGAAGTGGACGAGCTGGACGTGGCACATGCTCACTTCCATCCTTCTATCCACCCCTTTCTAAGGGAGCATGCTACTGTGCAAAAGGGCCCTGTATCCAGGACTAGAACCATATAGAGCAGTTCTCGAGTGATATGAGCCTTTCCCACACTGATTTCAAACAGCATTAAAGTTTGTCAGTTTTTGCTAGATGCGTGTTAAATTCTAGTCCAGAGACTTTAGTTCTAGGCTTTATTGTGTAGCATCCACTTTCCTCTCTGGGCCTCAGTTTACTCAACTGTAAATGAGTGAATTTGAATTTTCGTGATTTTTAAAGATAGTTACAACACAGAGTCTGATGTTTGGCTTTTTCTTCTTATATCTTTTTATATCTTGTTTCCTGTTTATTTCCTGTTACCTGTATTTTGACTTATTTTTAATATTCTTTGTCTCTTAAGCCTTTTGTTTCTGGGTCTAGTTGCTTAAGGTAAAAAGGAGCACATGTCTGTGTCAGAAAATCTGAGATCTGGAAGGGGCCTTAAGTGAGCTTCCTCTGATCTAGCTCTCTGTGAGTAAACTGAGGCAATTCACATAAAAAGGAGATCTGTGTGATATGTGGCAAGCACTGCTAATTGCCAAGTGTGGTTACGAAAGCTGACCTGATTAAAGGGAGCTGAAGGAAATCTGCAGCTGATCCAGGAGGCAATCAATGTCAACTTCAGAGTCCCTTTTGGAAATGACCTAATGAAATCATCATCCAGGCACAATATTGACAGAGGTAAGGAAGCTGCCTGACCCAGAGCTGACAGGTCCTCTTGAGTCTTAATGGTTTCTGTGGTTGTTCATCACTTTCCTGATATGATATGCCATTTACTTATAACTCTGGGCTGGTTATTTTGATCGTAATAGTGCTGTTGCTTCCAATAATTAGAATAGCTCACATTTATGAAGCAGTTGGAGTCTTGCAAAATCTTAAAGCACTATAAAAGTGCAGTCAGCATTCTCCATCCTCAATTTCCTTTGATCCTCATGGTAGCCCAGTGAGGTAGATGTTTTTATAATCTTATTTTACAGATGAGGAAACTGTGATCTAGAGAGGGTCCCATAGCTGGTAAGCCTCTAAGGCTAGGTTTAAATTAAGATCTTAAGTCCCCACAGTGTATTCACTGTGCTACCTTCAGATGTTTACCTTCAGGAGGGCAAGGGAGAGAAGGAGAGAGAGAGACAGACAGACAAAGAGAGGGAGAAGAAGAACAAGCAGAAGAAGAAGAAAGGAGAGAGAGGGAGAGAGAACATGCTTCTTTTTGAACATAGAACATGTTATAAACATGGAAGTCACAAATAACTGAGCCAGAAGTCTGAGATTTCATCAGAGCCATTGCAAATGCCTCCTCGTGGCCTGGAGGTAACTCGGGGTCCTCACGAAGCAGGTCCTGCCCATCCAGAAAAGCTTCAAGTGATGGACTTGGGTTTTTACTTAAGTATCAAATTGTCAACAAGCATTTATTTAGCACCTACTCTGTACTGCTCTGCACTAGATGCTTGGGGATAGATGCATAGGCAAAAATGAAACAGTTCCTGCCTTCAAGGGTCATTCAGTTGGCCAGTTTAGGAAAGTGTAAGGGGACTCATCACTGGAGGAGTGGCTTCTGGGTGTCTTTTGGTGGACACAGCAACACAGGAGCATATTCTGTAACCATAGTAGAGGCATAACCTATCATCTTTGATCCTTACAATCAGCCTGAAAGGTAGGTGCTGTTAGTGTCCCCATGTAACAGATAATGAAAGTGAGGCCAGCAGAGGTTAAGTGACTTGCCCAGGGTCACAAAGCTATGAAGTATTTGAGGGTAAATTCGAACTCCAGTCTTCCTATGTTGAAGTTCAGCTCTCTATTCATTGTGTTGGCTACCTTAGAAAGGAGGGAGGCAGCTTGGAAAATCGTAGTGCTGATCCCAGAGGTATAGGAGTTGGCCTGTGTAGTGGGGAGAATTTCTATGGACAGGGCCAAGGTGGAGGATAGGGATTAGGAGAGAGACAGAAACAGAGAAAACTCAAGCTCCGGCCCATGTAGGAGTCAGCTTGAGATAAAATCTTTTGTGTGTTCCTTCTGGCTCTTTTTGCCAGGAGCCATTCTATTGTCCGCCTTGTATGGTGGTTCCCAGAATGTCTGTCTACATTTGTAAGGTCCCTTTAGTAAGTGATATTTGACCTGTAAGCTTATGATTCAGAAAAAAAAAAATTAAGACCATAACCTCATTAGGGAAGGGTTTATTTTGAGGGAGCGGGTGGTTAAAAAAAAAAAGTTTGAGAAGCCTCTTTTATGTTTCTTTTCCCCCTCAAGCCTTTAAGACCAGATTCCTTTAATGTTCTATAAGAGAAACGATTTGAGGAATGTACACCTGCGGGGGTGGGGGTGGAGGTAAGGGATGACAGGACCGGCCACGTGTGCTCAGATGACTTGGGGTGTAAGCACTGTGTGGGTGGCTTCACTGAGTTTTTTGGAGAGTTATAGGCAATGACACCTGCAAAATAATGGAGGGGCCAGGGTAGGATCTAACTCGCTCGAATTCCATGGCGTGAAAGCGCTCTCACTCAGCAAGATTCTCTCCCCATTTGCCTCAGGACAGGTTTACTTTGGCAGATGGGGAAGGAAGCAACCATGTTTGCCAGTTGTGGAGGCTGGCATCATCCCTTGGAGGGAGACTTCTCCACAGAAGATTACAGAGGCTCTCTGGCTGGTGGTGTTCCCCAGCTGTGGCATTATTATGAGTGCTCTGCAATTATTTTAAGATTGGAGGGCTCAGAAGGACTGGGCTGGTGAGGCTTGCAAAGACAGTGGGTTATCCATTTGGAATATTTCAGAAGAAGCCTATGGCTATGGTATTAATATGTTCCCCCAAAGGATGAATTAAAAAAATAAACACTCAACTGTATCAGTCTCTACTTTATGAAATGTCAATCAATAAGCATTTATTAAACATCAGCTACATACCAAGGACTGTGCTAGGCACTGGAGATGCACAGACAGGAAGCTTTGAAGGTAACTGGGAATTCCGAGAGGTGGAGGTACATGCCTCTGCATTCTAGGGATGGGGCCATGGCCAGAATAAATGCATTGAGGCAAAACATAGAATGCCAAGTCTTAGTAATAGCAAGTAGGATGATTTGGCTTAAGTGTAAAATGAGTAAAGAGGGAGAATATCACATAAGCCTGGAAATGTAGGCTGGAACCAGATTGTGAAGGTTTTTAAGCTCATGTTCATCCTAGAGGCAACTGGAAACTAGTGAAGTGTCTTGAGGATTTGGGCTTTAGCTTATTAGCTCTATTGAGGATCCCTGGGAGAGGAGAGAGACTTGAAGTTGGGAATGGAAATTATGGGGCTGTTATGGGAGTGCAGGTGGGAAGCAATAAGGCTCAAACTAGCATGTTAACTGCTGAGTAGCTAGAATTGGAAGGATGTGAGTAGCAAGACTTGGCAGCTAACCGCTAACATTCCTCTCATTCTTTATAAATCCATCCTGCATCTGTCCTGCTGAATTGATTATGAAAGCACAGGCCTGACCATGTTGTTCCTCACCAAAGATGGCTTTTCTCTCCCTTTATTGCCTCTAGGATAAAATACAAACCCATCTGCTTGGTCTTCAAGGCCCTTCAGAGTCTGACTCCAACCAGTCACTCTTCCCAGGCTAATTAGACCTTATTTGCCCTCCCACATTTCATGCTTCATTTAGCCAAACGCCTCCATGCTGTTGCTTGTAGAAGACATTCATTCTGTAAACTTGACAGCCTCACTTCTATGTCTGTCCTTTCCAGGCTTAGCTCAAGTGCCACCCCCTACAAGAGAAATTCCTTGACTTCCCCCAGTGGTTAGTGCTCTCCTTTGCCCACTACATTCTTGCTTAAAATCATATTTGTAACTTTGTGTGCCCATGTTTTCTCCCTGCCTGCTCCCTTCAACATCTGACCAAAGAGTATTAGCTTCTTCCAGTCTTGTATACAGTAGATATTGCATGGGATCATAGATTTAGAAAGGTAAGGGACCTCAGACAGCCAAATCCAACCTCCTCATAAAACAGAGGAAGAAACTAAGGTCCTGAGAGATTGTGAACTTGAGAGCAGGGACTGTCTTTGACCTTTCTTTATATTCCTAGTACTTACCAGTGTCTGGCACATTTTGTTATTGTTTGTTTCGGTCATGTCTGACTCTTTATGATCTCGTTTGGGATTTTCTTGGTGAAGATACTGGAGTGGTTTGCCATTTCCTTCTCCAGTTCATTTTATAGTTGAGGAAACTGAGGCAAACACAGTTAAGTGACTTGCCCAGCATCACATAGCTAGGAAGTGTCCGAGGCCAGATTCAAACTCAGGAAGATGAGTCAACTTAAGAGTCCACTGAGCCACTTGACTTGACTTTCCCAAGGTTGCACATCTATAAAGTATCCGAGTTGGAGTTTGAACCAAGTCTTCTTGTCTTCCAAGTCATTTTAAAACAACTTCTGGTTGTCCTGGGCCATTGGGTACTGGTATTTTGGAATCTTCTAGAGCGGTGGTGTCAAATTCAGATAGAAATGGGGGGCTACTAATTCCTGGCATCCACGCCGTAAATTAGTTTTAAAATGTAGTAGTATCTATGTTATTATATTTTTATTTATTTGGTTAAATATTTCTCAGTTACTTTTTAATCTTGTTGAGGCTACAGTGGGGAGTATTTCCAAAGCATGTTTGACACTTTTGTTCTAAAGGACTGGATTTTCCTTGTAATTTACTCAGGCTTCATCCAGGGTTAGGACTGGAGAAGAGTGGATTGGAGTGACAATAGCATGAATGATAGTTCTTTTGTATGGAGTTGGTTAAAGGAACTAACTCTTACTGCTGACAGTACAGTTGAATTATAACTTTTTAGTGAATTTCCATTGGTGCCATATTTTCTAGAGTATATTATTTTTGCTTCATTTGAGGATTCCTCTTATTTCTTTCTGAAGTCAATGGACTGATTTGCATTGACTCTATTTTAATTCTGTCACCCTTTATTTAAATAACTCAGTCATAGGAAACTATTAATGATGTATGTCTTAGCTAAGATATCGTCACTGTAAATTATACTTATGGAATGCCACATGTATATAATAACCTGTTGTATCCATTATTAAATCACAGAATAAGTCTACTCCTCCCACAAAACCACCAATTAGATGTTTAAAAGCAATCACGAATCTTTCCATATACTTCTCTGTTCCACAAAAGATTTCTTCAGGTTTAATTTCTTCTGTTCCTTCCAACATCAAGATAGCCTTGTGTAATGAGAAAGAAGCTATCATTGAGTTCTGTGACAATGGACAGTAAGTCATCTTGCTTCTCTGGGCCTCACTTTCTTCATCTGTAAAATGAAAAGCTTGGACTCGATGACCTCAAAGGTCCCTTCCAGCCCCAAATTGATGATCTTACCACCTTTTTCTTCCATGGCAGCTTTATTTCCTTTTACACTTTGATGTTATTTTCTCTGATAACATACCTCTTTGACAGTATACCTCCCCAAATGGATTATCAGAACCAAGATGCTTCAAATGCCCTGGCTGCAGAGCAGAGGACCCCAGAACTGTTGCCTCCTTTGTTCTAATCTAGGCACACATGGATGTTCATAAATGGAACCGAACATCACAGTTTTTGGGTGGGCTATAACAGTTATTCTGTGGACTCATTACCCATTAAAATTCCACATTTCTCTTCCATGTAAACTATTTTCTAGCTATATTCTGTACAAGACTACATGAACTCAAGGATAAGTCGTTACATTTAATCTCGACAATATTTGTCTTGTTAGTTATGGCCCACTGTTCCAGCCTATTGTGAGTTTTTGGCATTTTGATTCTGTCATCTAGGATATTAACTTCTCTATACTTTGGGAACTAACAGTCTGGTTAGAGGAAAGGGGAATTAGATCTAAGGGATGCAAGAGAATGGAACAAGTCAACACAAATGCCTTATTCCTGCTGGAGGGCTGCTTGTGTTGTCCTAGTGTTTATGTGTAGGGGGGTTTGACTGTTTCAGTTCATTGCATGTTTAATTTGAATGCTTGCTCTATGCAAGGCAGCACACTGAAAAGTGCTGGAGAATGGGGACAATTTTTTACTTTTTTTTCCTTTTGTATCCCCATCACTTGGCACAGGGCCTGCATACAGTAGGCCCTTAACCAATGTATATTGACTGACTGATTGACTGATACAGAGATCAGGTTATACACACCCAAGTAAATGTACAGTATTTTGGGAAGGATAGCTCCACTCACCCAGATAAATAGTAATTTTGAGAAAGAAGAGAGCATGAACCATTGAGAAGATCAGAGAAGCCATCATGGCCCCTGAGCTGTGCTTTTTGAAGGCAGTTAAAAATTCCAAAAGGTGGAAGGAAGGAGGGAGGACAGGACAGACATGGTGCAGTTACTTTGGCACAAGGACACATAGTGCATAGGCTAGTGAATGGAGGGTTGGCTATAAGAAGGAACTGAAATTTTTCTTTTTCATGGAGTTGGCCATGGCTATGCTTATGTTGATAGGGGAAGTAAATGGACCCAAGAAGTCAAAGGAGAAAAAGGACTCTTAGATGACATTTGGAGACCCCAGATGAGACAGTCAGTAGTCAATCAGTGTTAAGATTTGGCTTTAGAAATCACCCAATTCCTTATTTGACAGATGTGAGAATGGAGCTGTTGAGATCAATCCACTAGCTTTTATTAAGTAATCACTATGCGCCAAGAACTTTGCTAAGCACTAGGGATATAAAGAAAGAGTGGAAAACATTCCCTTCTTTCAAGGATTGTACAGTCTAATGGGGAAGACAACAGACAACTATGTAAAAACCAAATACATGCAGAATAAATTGAGAGGAGTCTTCGGATGGAAGGCACTAAGATGAAGGGGGACTTCAAAGGTGAGACGTCAGCTGAAATTTGAAGGGAGCCTGGGAATCTGGGAGGCAGAGGTGAGTAGGATGAAACTCTTAGATATAGGTGATAATATTTAGAGCAACATATGGATCAGCATCATGGAGGCCAGTGTCACTAGATGTCAGAGGACATGGAAAGAAGTAAGAGATAGGAAAACCTGAAAGGCAGGAAGGGGCCAAATTATGAAGAGTTTAAAAAACCAGACAGGGGATTCTATATTTGATCATGGAGACAATAAGGAACCACCTAAATTGGTTGATTACGGTGGAGGGAGGTGAGATATGGTTAGAACTGCACTTTAGGAGGATAAATTTGACAACCAAGTGGAGGGTGAATTGGAGTTGGTGGTCTAAAGGTAGAGAAACCAATCAGTCTGGCTATTGTAATAGCCTCGGTGTGAGGTGAGAAAGGTCCATGCTTGAGTGGTTGCAAAATCAGAGGAGAAAAAAGGACATGTACTACAGATGGTATGATGGTAGAAAATACAAGAATTCATTAAGCGTGATGAGAGAGTGTGGGGCATTGAGGATGACACCTAGGTTGTGAGGCTGGTTGACTGGGATGATAGTAGTACCTTCAATAGTATGAGGGAAGTTAGGAAAAAGGGGAGAGCTTAAGGGGCAAGTAGATACAAGAATCATCTGCTTAGAGATGTCAGTTGAACCTTATGGGAGCTGGCAAGATCACCAGCTGAAATTGTATAGAGGACAAAGAGTAGGGGTCGGGACAGAGCCTTTGGGGACACCCATGATTAACGGATGTAACCTGGATGAAGATTCTACAAGGGAGACAGAAGGAGTGGTCAGGTAAGGGAGGAGGAAATCTTAGAAGACAATGTCAAGGAGAAGAGGATGGTGGGCAGCATCAAAGGCTGCGAAGAAGTCAAGAAGGGTGAAGAATGAGAAAAGGCCCTTGGTTTTGGAGGGAAGGTGGACTGACAACGGTGTGATGCTTAGGGGGCATGACTGACCAGATGCCTGAGTCTCAGGTTGTACAAAGACTGGAAGGGATTGGAAAGGATAGTTAGAAGAAAGATGAGTGAGAAATCAGCATGCCTTTTTCTTCTTGAAGTTGATTTAGTGTGATCTCACGTGTATGGAGCCCTTGATGGGTTTTGAGGTACTTTTACCCATATTATCTTATTGTGTCCTGATCAGTCATGTGATGATGATGATGATGATGATGACGACGATGATGATGATGACGATGATGATGACGATGATGATGATAGCTGGCATTTCTCTAGTACCTTAAGGTTTACAAACTTCTTTACCTCCTTTGATCCTGAATACCTCCTTATGAGATAGATAGATGCCATTGTCCTAATTTGATAGTTGAGTTCATTGAGAATCGGAGAAGTCTAATAACTTGCCTAAGGTCACCAAGTGAATTAGAAATTAGAGCCAAAACTCAAATCTGGGCCTCTTGATTCTGTTGACAAAGACAAAATTCTTTGAACTAAATTTTCAATTAACTTACTGTTTCTTTCCTTCCCAATGTGATCTCCTTAGAAAGTAGAAGAGGAGGATATTATTCCTTCACTGGCATTATTATGCCAACTCCTAGGAGTTATAGAACAATGAATATAGGAGCTAAAACAGACCTTAGAGATCATGTGGTCCATTTCACTAATCGTATAGTGAGGTTAAATGATTTTCATCCCATCCCATCCCATCCCATACCTTTCTTGTTTACCCCTTTCCTCTCCCTTCCTTTTTTCCCACCAGGATGGAAGTACAAAGGCTACTCATGGGCCTAGTTCTGCTCTGATTTCTCTTTAGGCATCCTGGTGTCCCAGGCCCTCTCCCAGAGACTTTACTAATGCTGAATTTAATGTGGACACCTGATTGGTATAGCCTCCTACAGCTCAGAGCCCAAGTATTCTGCTAGCCTCAGTATCTCCTGTCGCGGGGATTCTGGGTGCATGGTACCATGTTTGGTAGTTAAGTGATTTTTTTCAACTTCCACATATGGCTAGCAGTAGAGTAAGGCCTGGAACAGAAGTCTCTAAGATCCCCAGTCTAGGGTTCTTTCTTTGGTACCAAATTGCATTTGCAGGTAGACAGAATGTGTTGTAGGGATATTTCTTCATGTGAAAGAACAGTGCAAGTTTTTGGCTCTGTGTTTATTAAAGCTTCTGATCTTTCTGTTTCTTTGGCACTGATATTTCACATACTTCTCTCTCCCCTTTCCCCAGTCTCCAGGCCCTTCTATTTAGACAAGTGAAAGATGAATTTGCCTTAAAAAATAAACTTGTGATTTCAGGAGATTATTACTTCTTTGAAGAGTTTCTTCTGGGAATACAAATTTCCTATAGAATCTCAGGCCATTTTTGTATAGATTATAGATTTGGTCCTAGAAGGGACCCTAAAGCTTCTAGTACTATCTTTTCATTTTACGAATGAGGAAATAGGCCAAGAAAAGTGAAGCAACTTGCCAAAAGTCATGTTGGATGAAACAGGCAGTTCCATCCCCAAAGCCAAAGTATCCTGTGCCCTGTCACCATCCCTTTCTCTGGATCAGTGGGTTCTGTTTTGAGTTTCATGCTTTGGGAACATCTATAGGGCATTCCAAAGTGACATTCTCAATTGAATAGGATATTGGTTGTTCATGTTTTCTAAGCCCAGCCCTAAACTGCTAATTCTGTAAAACAATATGCAGCATTTTTTTTTGAGGGGGCATGGTGGGGATAGCAAGAGAGAGAGAGATGGGGGGGAGGGAGGGAGGGAGAGAGGAAGGGAAGGAGAGAGGGAGAGAGAGACTACAACTACAAATAGCGCATTAAAACTTGGTCCTGGCTGGTTCTCTTGGCTCTATGAAATATTGATGTATTTCCATTCTTTTCAGTTAGTAGAAGAAATTAAACCAAGTAAAGAGGGGAGGGGGAGTGACTTGGATTTCTTATTAACAAAGTCAGCCCACAAAAAGCATTTTTAACCATGTTAAAGTTGAAATTTCATCTTCTTTTCTGCCTTTCTCTGGCTTAGCAATTTTTTTTTCCAGTTTTTAAGTAATGAGGAATTTTGGTCCCGAAGGTTGTTTTTCTCTACTTTCTCTGCAATTTAGCTTTGCTATCTTTAAATAGCCTCAAAACTATTTATCAGCTTTCAGGAACCTAACCATCTCCATGGATGGAGAGATAACTCAGGAGCAGTTATCTAGTATTCACCTTAAAGAGATCTGGGAATTTGTCTTGGCTGTGCCACTGACTGGTGGTTTAACGTTTCAGCAAGCCATGACGAGGTCTCAGTTTCCTCAAAAGACATTCCGCAGCAAATAACCCAAATTAAAAATATAATCATTACTTATGTTACCCAAAATAAAAGTCAGTTATTCTTAAAAGTGATTTTCTCCATAGATACTGGGAACAAACTGCTTTGATTATATGACTGAGCAGGAAGGTGACATAGGAAATTTCATATCTGCTAATGCAGAATAATGGATTTGAGTAAAACCGTTCAAATGGATAGAGTTACCCTCATGTCATCCTGCAAGTGAGCAGTTATCCTCCAGGAGAAGTTTCTCATGTGTGTATGTATATATATATGTATGTATGTGTGTGTATGTATATATATGTATGTATGTGTGTATGTATATATGTGTGTATGTGTGTATGTATATATGTGTGTATGTGTGCGTGTATGTGTGTGTATGTATGTGTGTGTGTATGTGTGATGGGGCCCAGGCCAATCCCTAAATAGAATTCTCCTGACTTACTTACTACTTGGTCTTGTGTAACTTTCTGTTACTGGACCCCAGGGATAAGAAGTCCTTTTTCAGTATCGTGGCCTTTCCCCCAAACTTCTACTAAAATCTTCTTAGTCATTTAAAGGGTAGAGATTGCTAGAGTCAAGGACTCCCACATCCCTCCCCGCTTCCCAGCTCCACACCGTTGGTTTCTCTGATCCCCATACTTGAGACACCATCTTTTCCTCTCTCTTCGTTCCCAACCCCAGTGGCTACTTACCTGAAATCCTACTCTTACTTAAGGTCCAATTCAAATCCAGCTTCTCAAGGGAACTTCTCTGATCTTTCTCCTCCTGGCTGCCCTTGGTCCTGAATTCCTATTTTGTCTGTATCGTCCGCACCATCTAGCTTATCTACATTCTGTTGTGGTCATTTTTATTGGTGTCTTATCCTCTGTTCCAGATAAAGCCCTTTAAAGGCTACATCTGTTGTCTTCATCTCTATATCCTAAAGGGTCCAGCTCAGGGCCTGGCACAAAGCAGCTCCTTTAAAAAAAAAAAACAGCTGGAGATATTATGGTGTAAGACAGTAAAAACAAGCACTGTTTCATGACCAGTGAGATCATATGATTGTAGCTTAGAGCTAGAAGGAGCTTTAGAGACTATTTGGTCTAACCCCCTCATTTTACAGATAAGGAAACTGTGACCCATGAAGGCTAAGGAATTTAATGATAATCACACAGGCAATAAGTTGTCCAAGGCTGGATTTGAACCCAGGTCCTTTGACTTGGCCCTCTGTCATTGCTTTTTTCACACACCACTTTGCATCCAATGATAATAAATAGTAGGGATTAAATGATTAAGATTAAACAACCTCCCCCAGCCAAATCCACCACCAAATCTAGTTACAAAATAATTTGCATGAAAATTATGTGGGGATTTTAGTAAATTGCAAACTTCACAATTCAGAAGAGTAATATGGCAGCTCATTCATTGAGAGTGTCCAGAACAAAAATGGTCATAGCCCTGCTGTCCTCTGTCATTTCATCAGAAGCATTCTGGGTACCACATTTCAGGAAGGATATTGGCAAGCTGGGGGATATTCAAAGAGATGCTATCAGGATACCAGAGATCTCAAGAACACTGAAGGAATCGGAGATGTTCAGCTTAATGAAACTAACGTTTATTAAGTGTTACTTGTGTACTAGGCACTGGAGGCACAAAGGTAAAAATGAAAGTCCTTGCCTTTAAGAAGAGGCTTTTTCTATTAAAAGAGAAAAACCATGAGTCGTGTCTTCCAGTCTTTGAAGAGGGATTGCTCTGGAGGAAAGTGAGCTCAAGGACTTGGAGCACTGACTAGGTAGAAAGTCTAAGGAAGCAAATTATACTTATTTTTTTAAAAATTTTATTTATTTTAGTTTTAATTTATGAAATTAAAGAAGCATTTCCAGAACGTAGTAGAATTTAAAAAAAGTGATTGCACATGAAATTGCCGTTCTCTTCAATTTCAATATAGAGATATGAGAAGTTTGAAAAACGGCATGAGCTGCCTTGTGAGATACTAATAGAATTCTTCAAGGGAGGCTGAACCATCCTTTGTTGGGGACATAGAAAAGATTCCTGTATCAGATGGAATGACTGGATCTGGGGTCCTGGAATCACTGCCCATTCTCAGATTCCTGGAAATTTGTTAGCTTGGTTCTTATAAACCTGCACACCTTCTTCATGATCTGTCACCTCTAAACTTAGAATACTGTGATTGTTTGCTTTTATATTCATCACACTTCCGGTCGAAACTCTCGTCCCTTAGGGTTCTAAATTAGATAAAGAAAGATCCATTCTGTCTGGTTCATGATTCTACTTACTTTCCAGCTAAGCTGTTTTTCTCTATGGTGTCCTGCATTTCCTCTAGCTCTGGAGTCTCTCTTAAATGGACACACAAGCCAGCCCTGGATGAATATCCAAGAGAAACTACTGTGCTCTTCCCTCATTTTCTGTTTTCCAGTTCCCTGAAAGCCTCATTTTTGATCTTATCTCTGATGGGTTGAGTCTTTAGCATCTCACTCTATGCAGTCTCCCTCCAAAAGAGCAGTGAACTCATGTGTAAGTTTCCAAAAAATCTTCCTGTCTTCTCAGTATCAATATTAGTATAGGCCTTAGAAGATTTGCAACCCAGTGACGTTTCTCTTATGGCTACCTCAGCCAGACTGTTAATCCACACAAATTTTGGAAAGGGGTTTTATTCTGCCACAAAGATTCATTGTAGACTGTTCTCTGAAGACACTGGGCCAATATGCCACAGCAGCCAGAAAGGCCCACAAAATGCTGGACACGAGGAATGGAATTAGAAAAAAACAGAAAACACTCTCCTCCTCGGATTATACTGGGATGTGTTTGTACCTCGGATGCAGAATGCTCCTTGGGACATATATGATGGGGCTAAAATAGGCTGTCAGCTAAAATGTCCAAGGGGTCCAGAGATGGGCTGGGCTGGGGATAGGGGCTCCCTTAGGATGCTAGATTATAAAGATAATGATATTACATTCTGGAAAATTGTTGGCTGAGAGAGAATTCTTTTTTCAAAGTACTTGGCACCAGCCTTTGACTTTTTTCTTTTGTAAAAAAGTTTTTGTGCCTTTAAAAACCAAAACAAACCAAACCAACCATTACTTACCGGTGAGTCCCCTCCCTTCTCTCCCCTTTAATATAGCAAAGCAAATCAATACGGGCATATCATTGTATACCACTCTTTTACCCCGCTTATTCAATAGACATTGCTTTACTGTCAAGTCCTCCGAAGTCAAAATTGGTCACTCCATGGTCCAAGTTCTGAAGTTATTTTTAGTTATATTTTTGTGATCATTAAGTAAGTTGTTTTCTTGGCTCAGTTGATTTTTGCTCTGCATCGTTTCATGTAAGTCTTCCATATTTCTCTGAATTCTTCATACTCGTTTTTTCTTATTGTGCAGTAATATATGCCTATGCTCACAGGCTTTATTTTGTATAGCTTTTGTCCCACAGTTTCCAGTTCTTTGCTATTACAAAAAAAAAAATGCTGCTATAAATATTTCTGTATATACAGGACCTTTCCAATGTCTTTGACCTCCTTAGGGATACATGCCTGGTAGTGTGGTATTATCGGGTCAGAGGTTTTGTACAGTTTGGACATTTTTTTTTTATAATTCCAAGTTGTTTTCCAAACAGTTGGACCAACCAGCAACTTTCCCATCAGGACTTTAGTGTGCCTTTTTCCCTAAAGCCCTGGCAACATTGGATCATTTTTGTTTTTTTGTCATCTTTCCTTCCGTGCCTGTGAGGTGAAAACAAAGAGTTGTTTTAATTTATATTTCTCATTAGGAATAGCCTCTCATATTGATAAGCTGACATTTTCTCTTTTCAGAATATCTTGTGTGAATATTTTTCATTGAGGATTGGTTTTTTGAGGATGAGTTTTTTTATAATTAATGGCAATGTCATATTTTTTGTCAATGCAAAAAAACTTTTCATTTTTTCATCATGGAGATTGCCCATTTTATTTTCTATGCTAACCTTTGTTTTCTGTTTATTTAAGAGATTTTGCCAGCCATTGTTGTTTAAGGATGCTTCCTTCCATTCTGCTTTGATTTTTTTTAAATAATGTCATCTTTTATGCTTAGTTTGTATATCCATTGGGTATATATTGTAGTATAAGATGTTGGCATTAACCAGATTTCTGCTAAATTACTTTCTACTTTTCCCTGTAGTTTTCTCCATTTGTAGTTAAGTGGAGAGTCCTCACATCAGCGATTGGTGTTCCTGGTTTTATGGAGTTTTAGGCTGTTATGTTGGATTGCTTCTAGACTGCTTGCTGAGCCTATTTGATTAAAAAACTTCTGGTCTTTTAAGTTCATACCAAATAGTTTTGATTATTACTGCTTTACATCTGGAAATACTAGCCTCACTTTGCTCCTTTAAAAAAAGTCCTTTGTTTCTCTTGAGATTTTACTCCTTTGGATGCATTGTGATACTGTTTTACCTATTTCTGTAAGGTAACCCTTGGAAGCTTGATATGGCACCATATCAATCCTTTACTTTGCATTCTCATTGCTGCTACCCCAAGTCTAGGTCCTAGTCCCATCAAGTTCAAGCAGATGTTCTTAACCTGTGGTTCATGGACCTCTAAGTCTCTATGAGTAGACTTCAGAGGGTTCATGAAATTGGATAAGAAAAAAATCCTTGCTTTATCACCTCTAAGTGAAATTTAAGATTCCTTTTAATTATTTAAAAGCATTCTGAGACACAGGTTTCACTGTGCTACCAATAGGGTCCATTACATACAAAAAAAGGTTAGATCATTTTGGAGAAGAGGCCCACTTTTACCATCATGATCATTTATGACCAATTTAGTTAGTAAAGTAAATATTTATTAAGTGCCTTGAAAGTGCCAAGTACTGTACAAAGTGCTAGAGACAGAAAAGCCCTGGAACTGGCAGTCCCCTCTAGAACTGCCCCGGCTTTCAGTCCACCCTTCACAGCCATTATCTGTAGAGAAGGGACCAGTCAGTTCAATCAGCAGCCATTCGTAGGGTGGGTATAGCAGGTTAGCTGAAGCAGTGAGGCTCCCTGAAGGAGAGACAGTATGTGCAAAGCAGATCAAACTACCACCACCATCTTGACTACCATTTCCCATCAGACCCTGAAGGATACAGCCTAGAACCCTGTTCCCAAGAGACTTTGGAATAGCAATGCTTCCAGCCCAGTGCCCTTAGCCATCATCCTAAGAAGCTTCTCATTGTGGAAATTCCTCTTGTTAACTGCTCCTGAAGGTGCTAGAGCCAAATCTACCAAATTCCCCAAAAAGAAAATACATGTTGCCTAAGTCTTTGGCAACTTCAGATGGCTTAACATCAGGAAATGATAGGATTTTATTAGTAGAAATGAAATTAAAGAGAAGAATATGAGGTTTTTTTTGAGAGCAGGTGCTGCCTTACCTTTCTATTTGTATCTCCAGTGCTTAGCATGGTGTTTTGCACATTCATTCTTTCATTTGTGAACCCTTGAGTTTGAGTAATATAGTAGATTCTTAATTTTTCTGCCTTTATTATCTTCCCCACCTAATCAACCCTGTTCCATTAAAATTACTTTTCTTAGAACACCCTTTTAATCATGTTATCTCCATACTTTGAAGAAAGTCAAGGATCTAGCATTTCTTTGCAAGCTTCTGATTATTTATCTAAGTCTTAGGAAGTTGCTTGAGGGACAGAGAAATGAAGGAACCAGCCATTGGTCATCTACCTAGGTCTTCCAAATTCCAAGTTCAGGACTCTGTTGACATCTAACTCTACATACCCTACAAGCCATACAACCCTACCCATACATTTTGACCCTAACCCTGCCCCACATTGTCTTATCTGCCCTCAAATTTCCAGTGGTTTTTCATTCCCTGTAAAATCAAGTCTGACTTCCTTATTGCTTACCCTGACTACCCAGTTTGTTATGCACTGGTCCTTAAGTGGACCACTGCTTCCTCCAGGTCAGTATTCTTTGTTGCTTGAGTACATGACTCATTCCTACCTTGTAATTCCCTTGGCCTATAAAATCTTCATTACTCTTTTCTTTCTATTTGAAATTAGGTTCAAGTGATGTTGAACTTTTATCATACATACTGTCTTTCTAACTAAATTTTTAAGTTAATAATAATGGCTAGCATTTATATCATATTTACTGTATTCCAGGTAATGTACTAAGCACTTTACAATTATTATCTATTTGATATTCGTAACAACCCTGGGAGGTCAATACTAGCATTATCCCCACTTTACAGATGAGGAAACTGAGTCAAACAAGGCTAAGTGACTTGCCTAGGGTCACACAACTAGTAAGTGTCTGAGGCTGGATTTGAACTTGGGAAGATGTAGTCTTCCTGACTCCAAGTCTAATACTCTGTGTATCATGGCGCCACCTAGCTACCATATATCTACTGTTAGTTCACTTGAAATCTTTGGCCGCTCTCATGATTTCCTTCTGGCTCTTGGGATTTTGTGTGAAGGTTGCTCAGTTCCTGGACAGGTTCATCACACCTGCTTAACTTTTCAGCCTCTTTCCTCGCTCCCTTCCCACTTCGGAGAAATGTCATCCCCAAGAATTTGCTCTTCTGATTGGTGGCTCCTGACTGGGACCACTGAGGGATCCTCAGCCAGGTTCACTTGAGCTTCTCTATTTAGCACAGTGGATAGAACACTAGTGATTTTTTTCTAGATTGTAAGGTCCTTGAAGGCAGTGATTTTCTTACTCATCTTTGTGTCTGTGAAGGTGTCTGGAATGTTTAATAGCTATTTTAGAAAACTTTTTATATATTTAATTATGTATATGTGTATATAGCACACATGTATACACACATATACATATGATATTCTGGATCTTTTTAGTGACATGGCTCTCTTTGGCAGTCTGGTGGACCTCTTCTTAGAAGAAATGCATTAACTAAAATATATGGATTACAAAGGAAACTAATTCTATTGAAATGCAGTTATCAACAGGGGCAGAGGGGGTAGGGGAACACGTTCACAAAAGCCAGATGAAGAACCCTTGGCCTATATAGTAACTACTACCTCAACTGGGCTGTGAGGTTCAAATGACATTATTTGTGTAAAATTACATGTTTCAAAACATGAAGCACTATGTAAATGCAAGCTGTTGTTTTTATTATTAGTAAACATATTGAAAGAGTGATGGATCTGATCAGTCACATCTGTCAACCTTAATCCTAAACGTTACAGCAGGAAGCAACCTTGCATCAGCTGGTACCAACCGTATCTGAAGAGGAAAACTGACCTCAACAGGCACGCCTCCTCCCAACAAAAATGGCTTTTTATCCGTTCCCTTTTTAAAGATTTACAGGGATAGAGAATTTACTGCCTCTTGAGGCAGCTTTTCCCACTTTTGAAAAGCTATATTTGTCAAACATTTTCCTGCTACAGAATCAAAATATGCTGGTCTGTATTTAACTGATTTCCCTCTGGGGTCAAGTCTGGACAATCTAATCCTTCTGGGTGAAGCCCTTTAGTCTCTCAGATAGCTTTCCATTTTCCCTGTTCCCTCAGTGAGGTCTTTACTAATAGGTATCAATGTGGATAGAGTTCGAGTCAAGCAGACCTTCTATCTCAGTCACTTACCAGTGTTGTGATATTGGGCGAGTTATCTTTACAGTGGGAATAATAACTCCTCAGAGGACCTTGAGAAATTCCAAATGAATTCAAAGTGCTTTGTAAATCATAAAGCACCCTACAAATATTATTATTATTAATAATAATAATACAACGTACACAATTTCCTAGGCAGATTCTATATAGTGTGAACTCTACTTCTCCCTCCCTCCTAGAGAGCTTAGCTTTCAATTTTTCATTGTCTACCATAAAATGTGCTCCAAGGAAGAAAGGCTATACTCTTACCTTGTCTAGATCCTCCATTCATGTAAGAACAACAGCCTGCTTGACTACCCCCCCCCCAAAATAAAGGGCCATCATTGCTTTCCTTTCCCTCTTCTTCATCTTCCTCATCTTCTTCCCCCTTTTTCCTGCCCTTCTCAGCTTTGCCAACTCCTTTTTTTACTTGCACTTGGTTTTCTTTTAGCCATGTACATGGGTATATATGTACATATGTGTGTACACACACTTGTATGCTCTTAAGATACACAGAGAGTGCTTTGCCTGTGGTTTCTCATTTCATCCTAACAACAGTCCCGAGAGGTAGGTGGGTATTATTCCTGGTTTACAGAAGAGGAAACTGGAGCTGAGAGTGATGTTAAGTTTCACACAACCAGGGAGAAACTGAGTCAGCATTCCAGCTCCAGGCTTCCTGTCTCAAAGTCTAACATTCTGTCTACCGTTCCACCTAGTCCTGATCCATGTTTTAGGAACGACATTTCTAAGGTGAGGGGGTGTCCCGAAGAGGACAGATGGGATAATAAAGGGCTCTTGAGCTCACCTCATATGAAAGTCTATCAGAAGAATTGGGAATTATATCTCGAGGTTGATTTGGGCAAAGTGGTCATGATGGCATTTAAGGAGTTATTAGACTTTATTTCTTGGCCCCAGGGGTCAAGTACTAGTCCTAGCTTTGGGTGGAAGTGGCAAATTTAGGCTTGGTATAAGTTAAGCTTTGTAAAAAATGAGAACTCCCCCAAAGGGGGGAACGTTGTATTTCAGTTCATGGGGTCACTGGAGGTCTTCAAGGAAAAGGCACAATGCTTGGGCCACAGTGGGAACTTAATCCTTACCTGTGCCTTTTAATTGCATGACTGTTTGTTAGAGATATTGTCCAAAGAAAATCTTGCGCCTGTAGGGATTATTACACTAGGTGACCTCCCTATTCCTTTCCACTTCTGAGATGCTGTAAGAGGGAGGAAGTACGATTCTTCAGATGCGAGATTGGCGAGTTTGGCATTGATTTCCGGGCAGAATTCTGGAATCTGTTATAGTAAGAAACGATCGCTCCCAAGCAGTATGGGATCGTTAAGGACTCGTCATGACGGTAGAACAGCATTTCCTTTTAACCAGGGTTACAGACTGGGAAATCAGGGAAATGCCCTAAACATTTGATAAGTGCCTCTTTGTGGGCAGGGCAGAGGGGTGGGGGTCAGATGAAAACACAACGTGGTAGACAGAAAACAGTCCAGTCAATTCCCAATCAAGTTGATAAAGTTATCGATGAGTTGAAGAAAAGCATACATTCCGTATGTAATTAAATTTTTAAGTGACACAAAGCTGGGAAGGATAAATTATTACTTGGATGAAGGAATCAGGACCTAAAAAAAGATCTCTAAGTTAGAAGAGTGGGCAAAACTAACAAGAATACATTTTTTTTAATGCTATTTTATTTTTTCCCAATTGCATGTAAAAACAATTTTTTTAACATTCATTTTTTAAAATTCTAAGTCCCGAACTCATTCCTTCTTTCTCTTCTCTCCACTACCCAAAAGGGTAAACACTTTGATATAGGTTATTCATGTGCAATCATACCAAACATATTTTCACATTAGTTGTATTGTAGAAGAAAACATAGACCAAACAAACAAAAGGAAACCATGAAAAAAATAAAGTGAAAAATAAGGTGCTTCAATCTGCATTCAGACCCCATCAGTTCTTTCTCTGAAGGTGGATAGTTTTTTCATCATAAATCCTTTGGAATTGTCTTGGGTCATTGTATTGCAGAGAATAGCTAAGTCATTGAGTTGATGATTGCACAATGTTGCTGCTATTGTGTACAGTGTTCTGGTTCCGCTCACTTTACTTTGCATCAATTCATATAAGTCTTTCCAGGTTTTTCTGAGAGCATTGTCCTCATCATTTCTTAGAGCACAATAGTATTCCACTACAATCATATACCACAACTTATTTAGTCATTCCCCAATTTACAGATGTTGCCTCAATTTTTAATTTTTTGCTACAATAAGAATAGCTATAAATATTTTTGTACATCTAAATCCTTTCCTCCTCCCCCCTTTTTTAAAAATCTCTTTGGGACACAATATTGCCCAGTCAAAGGGTATGCACAGTTTTAGAGCCCCTGTTCTCCAGAATGGTTGGATCAGTTCACAACTCCACCAACAGTGTATTAGTGTCCCAATTTTCTCACACCCCCTCCAACATTTGTCATTTTCCTTCTCTGTCATATTAGGCTATCAGCCATCTGATGGGTATGAGGTTAAATGAGCTCAGAGTTGTTTTAGTTTGCATTTCTCCAGGTGGTTTATAGCATTTTTTTTTATATGACTATAGTTAGCTTTGATTTCTTCTTCTGAAAACTGCCTGTTCATATCCTTTGGACATTTATCAGTTGGGGAATGATTTAACAAGAATAAATTCAACAATGTGAAGTTGTAAACTTGGGTTTAATTTAGGTCTCAGTAGTTGGAAAGAGAGTTCATGAACCTTCTTTCTCCTTTCCACCCAGCCCTTAAACTAGGAATATACAGAATCGAGATGCATTCTGAGAGATTAGTCATTTCCTTTTACTTTTAGAAGTTATTTTTCATATTGTGACTCGAACTACCTAGGGAGTATTCAGGCTTCCCCCTCCAGGGTTTCGCATGGGAGGCACAGGAAATATTGTCAGAGAGAATGATGTTATTGACTGTCATTGGTGTTGCCCCCTTTTTCATAGAAAAAGTTCAGTGCACAGGATTTAGCTGGTTTATTTTGATGCTTGAGCAGGGTGTGAATTAAGAGTCAGAGAGGACTGAATTTATATCCTGACTTCCCCTTATGGCTACCCAATTTCCCTGGGTTTCAGATTCCACATTTATAAAATGAGAAGGTTGGGCAAGTTGATTTCTAAGAGCTAGTCTAGTTCTGAAGCAACCCTATGACTTCCTGGACCAGTAATCTCCCCCCTCCCCCATCTCACCATCTGTTGGAATCCCCAGAAATTGGAAGAATAGGAAGGAAAAGGGAGGTGGTGTCTGTTCCAGTCAGTTTAAAGAATGGACTCAGTTTTTACTTTCCATACTTCCTGACTTCTTTCCTTTTGGACTGCTTTGCTGACGTTAAACTCTTTACCCCCAACGAACTAATTTCTTCCTGAGCTTGACTCATTGCTCTGCCAAAAAAGTTTTCAGTAGTTTGTTTTACTTACTGGAAATTATATAATGGGCCAAGAGGCAGCATGGTAAGTAGTTGATGGAGAGGTAGGTGGCTTAGAGTAGTAAGATCTGGGTTCAGCTCCTGCCTCTGACAATTGGTTCCATACCCAGCTGCTGGTCTTAACACCTATAGGCTGTTTTGCTCTCAGTCATTTGGAGAAATTCCTGATTATGGAGGTGAATGACTTGAAAGGATTTATTCTCCCTGAGACCAAAATCTCCCAATCTATGGATGTTGTATTTTAACTAGGGGATCATTCATGTCACTACAATTCATTAAAAACCTGGCCTAAGTGTCCTGTGGAAGAGTTGGATCTCTTGCCACTAGGATTTCTAAGGTAAATAAGCGTGGTACAGTGGATAGAGCCCTAGACTTGGAGTCAAGAAGACCTGAGTTGAAATATGACCTCAGATAATTACTAGCTGTGTGACCCTGGGCAAGTGCTATTAACCTCTGCCAGTCTCATTTTCTTCATATGTAAAATGGGGATAATAAGAGCACCTAACATCCAGGGTTGCTGTGAGGACCAGATGAAATAACATGTCTAAAGCATTTTGTAAACCTTGAAGTGTTATATAGATGCTACATATTATTATATGTAGTGGTAGTGAATTTTTCAAGTCCCTTCATCATGTTTTTCTGAGCCTCAGTTTCTTTGTTTGTAAACGAAGATAATCCAAAGCTCACCCCCTCAGGTAAAGTGATGGCATCCATATGATAGTAGCAACCAGTATGGGAAGTGGGCTGAAGGTGTTTGTATTGTATTTAGTCCAAGACTAAGTGTCGGTTGTTCTTGGAAGAAAATGAATATTTCAACCAATAAAGAGAATTCAATTTCACTGAGGGGTTACAGATTCATGGGGTGGAAAATGAAATAAAGTATATTTTTAAAAAGAGGTGATGTCTTTAATAAAAATAAAAGAGACGGGGCTGGAAGTCTGAATGAGCTAACTGCATGGTGTAGAAGTGAAGGAAGTTAATGGCATCTCTAGAATATAGCTTAAGAGGAAAGGATACTCTGTGAGAGGAGGGGTTGCTAATTTTTTTCCTTTTCTGTTTTTTTTTTGTCTTAGTGTCTGGTATGGTATCTTGGACAGAGTAGGTTTTCAATAGGCATCTGTTGAATTGACATTAATAGAAACAATTTCTAGAATGAGAGATCACTTATCCTGTTTTTCTTTGCCTTATTCATCGCACCTTTGGAATAACAGTTTTGATTCTTTAGGTTTTAGAGGCAACAGTGACAAGTTGAATTATGTCCAGAGAGAGGTCATTAAGATGATGGGGTGACCCCAAACAAGGTCATATGAGAGAAGTTAAAATAATTGGGACTGTTTACTCAGGTGAAAAAAAGACTTGTGGATTGGGAGAAGGACGTTATAGCTTTCTTCAACATCTTTAAGGGCTGTCATGGATTTGGATAAAAGGGTTCCATTCTAAACAACAACTATGATTAATGAGTAAGTCTTAGGGGTGCTGTCACAGCTCTTAAGGGCCCCTATAGGCATACAGTCTAGGTAACTTAAGGGGTTGGGGGAAGGTGTCTGGGCTGGTAGGGACTGCTCAGTATAAAGGCATCAAACAGAAAGTCTCTGTTTTACGAAGATGTAGGCAGTCTGAGCTCTCTAGGGCTTTATCCTGTACAATTCAGAGGACAAATGTGGGGACAATAGAGGGAAGTTGGGAGGAAACATATTTCAACTTAGTAAGAAAGAACTTCCCATAACAGTAAAAGCTATCCCAAGATGGAATGGATGGCTTCATTAGGGTTGTTGACTTGGCATAAGGCATAAGGTGAGGTGTCTGTCACTGGATGTATTCAGGCAGAGAATGATGCAGTGACGTCTTGTCAAGGGATGCTATGGGCAGGTTTTTTTTCAAGTAGGGAGTACTTACTGAACTCACTTCTAGCTCTGAAGTTATATGATTCTGTTAATCAAAGCTTTGCTTGCTTTGTTCCCTCCTCAGGGGTTGGATGAGATTGAAGTAGAGATTAATTCCGAAAAGACTTGGTAATTTACATTGAATAAACACGGAGAAGAGATAAGAATATAGCTAAAAGAACAGACCGTGTAGGAAAGCATTTTCAGTGTCTACCAGACACAGCTTCCTCTACCCCAATGTATTTGTGGACATAAGAGATTTAATGCGAAATGTCTGGAAAGAACATTTCCTGATTTTAACTGTGGGAAGAGGTGCTTGAAATTTTTTTAATCCCATGATTTCCCAGTAAGTACCTGTGAAGAAGAAAATATCCATAGGGTCTAATAAGTGAAGGAATGAATCTCTGAGTCTTCAGCCTAGGATTTGGAAGGGAGAGGAGGTTCCTAGCAAGCATTCTCAGGTGACTGGGAAAGAAATCCAGCCTGTTTGATTGAGTGAGAGGTTAAGACAAGAGCTGCACATGCCTTAGAGGGACTCTCTTGTCTTTTTATTTTATATATGTATATGCGTATATATGTGTGTGTGTGTGTACCTGCATACATTTTATAGACACAAATATATGTACACATATATTTATATATAAATATGTACACACATATACATACTTTTATATACATATAAGTGTGGCATGCGATGAGGCAGAGATGAAACACAGTTGGCTGGAGGAGGAGCTGAGGACCATAATAACCACAGCAGCCCCTCAGGAGCAGGTATCACCTCTTTGAAGAGCTGAAGAAGCTCTCTGTATTCTGTAGTGTTGTCTGAAGCCATAGCATTGTGAATTTAGAACTACAGGGATCTCAGAATCATAACTAGCCTAATCTCTTCATTTTTCAGATAGGGAAACTGAGTACTATTCTGGCTAGGTATCTTCAGAGCTATTAAATGAAATTAATAGATTACATTTAAAAAAGAAGCAAAAGAGGGTCAGAATACATTAATAACTACACATAAAGGACAGACTCCTTGTTTTACTCTAAAATTGATTAATTGGAATGAGTTGTGCCAAATCAGTAATTAATGAGAGGACAGAGGATCATAGATTCAGGGCTGAAATGGACCTTAGAATGTGGTACAATAATGCTAGAGTGCTCTACTTAGAGTCTGCAAGACTTGGATTTTAATCCTGCCTCAGACTCTGGCAAGTATGTGGCTCTGGGCAAGTTGCTTAGCCCTTCTCTGTCCTCATCTCCAAAGTGAGTGAATTTGATTGACTTGATGGTCTATAAGGTCCCATCTGGTGTTAACCCTGTGATACTAGCTGGGCGTGGTCATGTACCCTTACAAGCCTTACTCTTGGGGAGGCTGAGGCTAGTGGATCACTTGCTCTTGGGGCTTCTAAACAAAGCTGATTAGAGTTCTTACTACATGTAGCACCCATGTGGTGAACTCCTGTGGAAGTTTGTAAAGGGGGAAGGTAGTTCTATGCAGCTCAGGTTGGAAAAAGAACAGATTCAAAGCTCTGATCAATCAGTGGTGAGATAGAGAAGCCAATCTCCAGCCTGGGGGAGATGAGGGAGATATTTACCCCCCAAAAAAAATTCGATCCTATGTCAAATCTTATTTTAATCCCTTATACTCATAGAAATGTTTATGGTTATCTTTTTGTCACTTTCATTTCATTAATTAGCCATCCTTTAATAACAGAAATAAGAAAAAAGAGAAACCTTTTGCAAGGCTAACCAACATATAATCTAGAATGACATTTTATGCAGCATTCCTTGCAAACAAAGCAGAGACATCTTTTTTATAACTCTTCTTTGGGGCTCACCTTTGTCATTTTCACAGCCTTCGATTTTGATGAGTTGTTCTAATCCTCTCATTTAGAGGTGAGGAAAGTGAGGCTGGGATAGGTTCACTGATGTCCTCAGAATCACCCAGGGGTAGGGGGCAGACTCAGCTTTGGAGCTGATGCCTTCTGATTTCTGATTCACTGAGATGAGTCTGGGCAGAAAGGTCTTCTTTAGGCATACCTGCTAGGCTCAGACTGTGCTTTATGGTCATATAACACAAAGCAATCACCCCATTTCTACAGTATCTTGCCCAGTGTTTGGGGGGTAAACTGATGATGGATGACAAAGTCACAGATGACTTCTCTCCCTGAAAACTTCTGGTCTGTCTATGGTTTCTGATAATATTAGGACCTGGGGAGGTAGAAAAAGGTATGGAATTTGAGAAAGTTCAGTAGTAAGACATCAGTAAGTAGATTTAAAACAAGAAGGAGAGAGAGGTTCCAAGTCGTGGATTTCTGTGGAGATCTGGTTGAGAGGCATTGCGGTACGATGGAAAGAGTGCTACTTTTGTAGTCAAAGACCTGAGTATAAATCCTGCCTCTGTCACTTAAGAACTATGTGACTCTGGGCAAGTCATTTCACTTCTAATACCTAGGCATTTTGGGTTAGAGTTGAAGTTAGGAAGACACTGAATTCAAATCTTGCCTCAGATGCTTACTAGCTCTGTGACCCTAGACAAGGCATTTAACCTCTCTGCTTCAGTTTGCTCCTTTGTAAAATTTTGATAATAATAGCACTTCTCTTATTAGATTGTTGTAAAGATCAAATGAGATGCCTTATATGAAATGCTTTGCAAGCACTAAAGTGCCACATAAATGGTATCACCGTCACCACCACTGTCATCATCATCATTGGTCCCTACCTCACAGTATAGGTTTATGCTCAAATAGGGCAATATAATAGCAGTCGTTTTGGTGATAATTGTCAGTACCCTTTAGTATAGGGTGGGAATGGATTTTTCGGAAATCCCCTTGCTCCCAGTAAGGCAGGCAGACCTCCCTTATTAGAGAATGCCACATGATTGCCATGGAAGCTTAAGAAATGTGAGCTTTGTCTTGTGCTTCATTTTCTCTTCAGAAAGGCTTTGGGGTTTTGCTGTGTATTTATTCGTTTTGCTGGTGTCCTACTCCAGAGCATTGCATGAGAATTAACCAAAAGAAGAAAGAAAGAAAGAAAGAAAGAAAGAAAGAAAGAAAGAAAGAAAGAAAGAAAGAAAGAAGGAAGGAAGGAAGGAAGGAAGGAAGGAAGGAAGGAAGGAAGGAAGGAAGGAAGGAAGAGAAGAGAGGAAGGAGGGTAGGGGAAGAGTGAATGGAGAAGGGAAAGGAGGGAGAAGGAAGGGAAGAGGGAAGGAAAGACAGATACCCAGACACAGAGACCGACGTAGGCGGGTAGAGAGAGGATCTAAGATATCTTTCAGCATCTGATATTGGGGCTGTTACCCTAGAAAGATATAGACAAAAGAGTTTGGGTGTTCCTGGCTCTTTTCCCCTTTCCCATTTCCAGCAATATCAGTGAGGATGGTGGTGAGCCAAGTTTACATTGTTGCCAGGGCTAGGATATAGGAGATGTTCCTTTCAGAGTGCTTTGTGTTTTATCATGGGAAAATCCAAGCATAAAGAATAGTAAAAAGGGTAAGGAGTCATCCAGCATCTTGACAAGAATTGAAAGAAGCAACTTTTTATAACTCTTAACTATGGCAGAGGATTCCTCTCATCTTCTGTTTGATGAACAGGCTGTCTAAATGTTGACTCTGTCTAACCATGTGACTTTCTTACCAAATAAACTTGATAAAATACAAGTACTTTTGTGTAATTTTTAAAGTGTAGCTAGGAGGTGCAATGGCTAGAGCACTGAGCCTGCAGTCAGGAAGACCTGAGTTGAGATTTGGGCTCAGACCCTTACTAGCTGTGTGACCTTGGGCAAGTCACTGAAATCTCTCTCAGATTCTTCATCTGTAAAATGAGCTGGAGAAGAAAATGGCAAATGACTCTAGGATCTTTGCCAAGAAAACCCCAAATATGGTCATGAAGAGTCGAACACAATTGAAATTACTGAATTACTGAAAACCCGCACATTTTGGTCTCAATTATTCTTTCCAGCCACTTTGGACATTACTGCCCTACCCGCCCCTCCTCCAGTTTATAGTCCAGAAAAGCTGTCCTCTCTACAGCTCTCATACAGAGACTCTCATCTGTCTGCCTCTGCACCAACTGTCTTGCCTGGAATGTACTCTATCCTTATTTAGCTTTTCCTCAGAGCCCCTCTCTTTCTTTTAGATCCATCTCAAACACTGTCTTATTCACGAAGTTTTTGCTGATTTCCCCCAGTCAGTAAGTAGTGACCTCCCTCCAAAATTACTTTGTATTTAGCTACTTTATTTTTTTTAATATTTCATATATGTGGTGCTGTCTCACCCATTAGAATACAGAATCTTTGGAATTGTTTCATTCTTTGTAATTGTATCATTGACTCCTAGCACCGTCTGAACTTAGTAGGCAACTTGATTGATTGACAATCTGTTTTTAGGAATGAGTCTTCATCCACTTTGTCCCTATTTTTGGATTTCTGATTTTGTCTTCTTGTTATCACCTTAATTAAAGGATGGATAATGACAAGACAAAAATGAAATTTATTTACCATGAATATGTTATTTTCAATGGAAAAATTAATTAATTTAGTAAAGGTGGGCCAGTAAGTTTGAGACCATTGGGATTGGAATGTTCTTGGCTGAGCTTATCATTCCCACCTTTAATCATTCCAATAGATTGATTTTAGGCAGTGGGTAATGAAGTATTGATCTATAGGGTCTCCTACTCCCACCCCTCAGAGCCTTATTTAAAAAAATAGTCCCTTATTGATCTTTTGATTTTTTGTGTATTATCATCTTTTCCAAAAACATCCATCTTCTGCCCCTTCTTAGGGAGTTGTCCTTTGTGACAAAGAATTAAAACTAGAGGAAGAGGGAACAAAGTTCAGCAAAATCAATCTGCACAGCAACTGAATCTGACAACATATTCAGTGTTCCACACCCATCACTACCAACGAAAGGATCGAGGTCCGTTTCCGCTTTTCTTCACGTTCCGGCTTGATCCTTATAACGATATAATGTTCAGTGAATTTGTTTTGATATTTTTGTTTCCTTTTACGTGCATATTTCCTTGCTTGCTTCCTTGGTTTTGCATTACTTTACATCAGTCATCCCATGCTTTTAAGCCTCATCTTAGAACATGTTTCTTTTAACAGGAGCTAGAAAGGGGTTAGCTACCTTAACTCCTCTTTATGCAAAGGAGTAGTATCAGCTTCATCCACAGGAGGTGACTTGCCTGGGTTATAGAGCTAGTTTATGGATGAACAGATCCAACTGGCATTTCCAGCTCCTGCCTGCCCCCATGGAGTACCCTAACTTTCCTCATCTAACACTTTCTCTCCTCTTCTCCCTCTTCCATTTGCTCTCACTCCCCCCACCTGCTCTGGGAACAACAGTAACCAAGTCAACATTTTTCCTCCTCAGAACCTCTCCCCATTCTGTTATATGTCTGAGAGGATGTGTGCTCCTCTTACCCAGGAATCTATTTAACTTTGCTAGATGCGCCTGGGAAGACCAGTGGGGACTTTCCCTTCTCGTGGCTTGGTCTGCCCATTTGTTCTGAAGTGATGGCACGTTTAGAATTCAGGAATCATGTTTGTCTCTAAAAGGAAGCTGCTTGCTGGCTCGATGTTTATAAAAATACAAACCAAGTCAGGTTCTGCTCAGCCTCCAGGCTAAAAGGGGAACAAGAAGACAGAGTGGCCTTGGAGGGTTTTATTTTGTTTCTTCTTCATGTGGCCCTCTGTGTTGCACTCTACTTTCCTTGCCGACCTTGTGGGAAGGTTACCTCCCAGGCTTTCCAAAGCTCTGCTAATTTTAAACCCAGGCAGCTAGGAGGTATTGCTATCGAGCAACTTGACCCCCCTCCTTCTCCAGAGATATGGCCAGGGAAAGGGGAAAGCCATATCTGAGCTACTCTCAGCCAGACCAGGAAAGGAATGGAAAATGATGCCTTTAGTGGTAAGACCAGCATTTCAGACACAATGGTAATTAAAGGGTAAACTGACATTTGTTGCTTTCTTGTGTGGTTTACAGCAAGAACTTGTGTGAAAGACACTCAGAAGATATGAAGACTAGTCATAGGAAAGCTCTTCTCCAGCTACAGGGATTCTTCTGGGTTTTTACAGTTGGCAAGGAAAGATAGTCATTTTTTAATTCATGCAAATCTGAGTTTACAAGGGTCCAAATTGGAGCCTGTATGGGGTTCAGTTGTAACATTTCAGATTAGGAAGGAGGAAAACGCCCAGTCTGACTGCAATCTTTTCAGCTCAAGATCTGATTGCTGCTAAAACTACCCTAAATGCAACAAGCAAACAAACAGTCATTCATTTGGCTTTGGTAGAGCAGTGGCCACAGTTCCCAAGGACAGGACTTTTTCTGTTCAGAACATTGTAACATAGCCATAACAAACCAGGTATTTTAAAATGAATATAAAATCAGACAAATAACATGAAATTTTAGGAGCCTTGCAACCAATAAACCTTCCAGGACAGCGGATTAGCCGATTGCTTAGAGGGCCAATTTTCTGTTATGTGCTCTTTGATTCCATTTAGTCGATCATGAAGGGCAATAGGTATTGGCCTTGATGTTGAGAATGTAATGTCCTTGTGAGTTAGATCTGTCTGTGAAATGGGGATAACGATGTTTGCATCATTTCCTTCCCAGGGGGTTTTTGAGGAGAAAAAAAATGCTGTAGAAATGAGAAAGGTTGCATTGGTTGCTGAGCCAGTGAAAGCCACTTTTCCCAGGTAGGATTAAATTATTATGGTGGGAAGCTCAGGCCAACCCAAGCCTAGCCCACTTCCTTTATCCTGGGGGAAAGAGCCAGTCAGTACCTGGAAGATTTCAGAACCAAAGACCTTGGTTTTCTACCCTCCCACTTATAATGAAAGAGGAGCAATTAGCTCATGGTGGATAAAGTATTGTGCCTGGATCTGTCCAAGATGAAAGCACTGTCTGAGGATGGCTCAGGAACCTGCTAGGCTGCTGGAGTTACAGAGAAACTTGGCTTGGCATATGCAGGCCAACTCAGACCACATCAAGCAAAACATGACTCCTCACATGTTAACTTCTGTTTCACTTTTAAAAGCTTGTTTAAAATATCTTTATTGGCTTTTTTCTTTTTCTTTTCTTTCTTAAGATTTCCTCACAGTTCAAAATACATGTAATTATATCTGTTGTTCTTGGACTGTTTTCTGCCTTGTGTTCTGTTTAGGGTGAAGAGATTTCCTCTCTAAAAGAACTTTCGTTGAGAAAGCCCCATGCCTCTTAATTTCATTAATAAAACAAGCTTCCCTGCTTGAGAAGCTGCATCTTAGAGTCCTAGTGCATTTGGAGTCCTTCTGCATTCACAGACAGGCTGCCTGATAAAAAAAAAAATCCAGGTTTGGAGGTAGAGAGCTTGGCTAGGTCCCTGGGAGATGGCTGGTGGGAACATGGGTGGGCCTTTCCCATAGCCTTTCTCCTGTTTTGTAGCTCCCCAACCGCTCTGGTCCAGTTACTGTAGATTAGGGTTCTTCGCCTTTTTAGTGGCATGGGGCCCTGGGCAAACCTGTGGAGCCCTTTTTTAGAATCTTTTTAAGATGCATACAATCCATAGAATTCTAAAGGAAGCTAATTAAAGATGTAATGTTTTCCCCCATCTGAGTTCATTCCCAACTCTGCAGCCCTCCCCTGAAATCTGTCCAAAGACCCTAGGTTAAGACCTGTTGCTCCATATGCAATGGATTTCTCTCCTTCCATGTACAGTGAGTGAACGCACAGGCTGGTGACCGTCCAGCAGTTATTTTTATGGTAACTTGACACTTCAGAAATGGGACTTCACTCACTCCCTAGGCCACGAGGAGGTGAGACAGACTGTGGCATAAAAGGGGGTGCTCCTTGCCCAGCATTTCTTCGGAAATGAGCTACAACAGCAGTTAAGAGGAAGAGAGGCGTGGATGGATTTGTGAGCAGCGGCCGGTGCCTGTACAAGGGCTACCTGATCCGTTTAGGCATTAGGACAGTTAGAGCCGAGCTGGTTCTGTGGTTCAGCAGGCAGCCTTCCCCACTTCCATGTAGGAGACCCACCACAAGGCAAGCATTTTTTTTTTTTGGTTTTTCAGACAAGTAGGTATCAAAAGACCAGATTATCAGTCAGGGTGCGATGGGTGTAGCTAGAGGTGCCTTTGAGTTCTTCAGTAGGGCAAGAGCTGAAAGCAGATCTTGGTAGCCTGTGTGCATTTTGTTTTGCTGTGTTTCTCTGTGTATGTGTTTTTTTGTATACAAGTACATTTTTTTCGTCTCCTGTTTCTGAAAACTGTTGTTTGCAAATTGTACTGGATTTTAAATGTACTTAAAGGACTTTATGTAAAGGGGTCCCATGGAAAAACGTTTTTCATAGTAAAGAAGCATTCTCCCCCCCCACCCCTGATTTAGTGCTTTGATAAATCCAGATTTTCCTGTAAGGGGTTTGCTTAACTCAGATTTTAACTATAGTGTCTCAGGAACAGGAAGTTGACACCCAGGAACCACTGGGATGGAGTAGAGGTTATTAATTTTTTTTGTATCCTGGACCCCTTTGGCGGTCTGGGAAGACTGTGAACCCCTTCTTAGAATAATGTTTTTAAACACATAAAATAAAATATAGAGGATTACAAAGCAAGCTAGTTATATTGAAATACGACAATCAAGACAGTAATTTAAAAAAAATTGACAGACTGTAATTTCAGAATCCCGGGGATAGAGTTAAAACTTGGTGCCTTGCATGTTTGACTGTTGCTAACTTGGAAGTGTTTTAGAAGGGACTTTTGGGTATCCTGTATAGTTGACACTTTAAAAGCTTATATATGTTTGTGTGTGTGTACATATATATACATATATATACATATAAGGTAGGTATAATCATATATGTCTTTTTAAAAGCAGGCAGCATAGTGATCTCTACTTCCCTTAAGGGGTCTAGAAACCACACTTGGCTGTGAGTTAGAGACCTTCTCCACAGATGGTGGCTTCTTCTTCCTGCCAGAGAAATGACCTTGCCAGGCTGGTCTGATCAGCTCTGCCCAGTCCTTCTTACCCCATGCCAGTCTCAGGACTTATCACTGAAAGCAGCCTAGCTGGGTGGGTGCCTTCTTGGTGTGGAAGTGCTGGTGCTTTCCCAAGGGTGCCTTGTTTGGCCTGTCAACAAGATATGGTCTGAAGCCTCTTGGACTCTGCATTGGGACCAGCTTGGAAGATGATAAATTCCCAAGGTAGCAGATGTTCATTTAGTTTTACTTGGTCCTAAATTAAAGAATAAAGTACTAATTACTTAGATTAGTTCATTTCTATGAGGCTTATAAATGCTTTCCTTATGACAACTCTGTAAGGTACATTGCTGGGGGGGTGGGGAAGATACCCATTTTATAGATGAGGAAACTGAGATTTTAGAGAGGTGAGATAACTTGCCCCAGGGTCATACAGCTAGTAAGTGTTGAGTGGGGGAAGCATGCTTGCCATTCTACTGAACTACCTTTTTTTTTTTTTGAAGGGTGAGATAGAACAGGGTGTAGACTCTGAGACCACTGTTAAAGCTACCATATCTCCCTCCTCCCCATCTTCCCTTCCCTGTATTTATTGTGGCTTTGGCCTGTTTGCCAAGTGGCCCTTAGTGAGTGAGTACAGCATAGCCTGCCCTCTCCTGCCCCCACCACTGAAGGCTAAAGATAGTTACCTCTATCATAGAAGACAGTATGTGTGTTGGGGGAGGGAGAGGTGGTGGCAATAATTCTACTTAGTGGCTTTTGTGGAGAGGTGAGCCCAAGAAGAATTCCATAAAAAAGTAGAAGTTGTCCTTCCCTCAACACTTGTCCCTTCCACTACAAGTCCATTTCTTTGCAGGGATCACTGAGGACCATGTGCCAGCCTCTGTCTGTTGCCCACTTCTCAGGATACCCTGTGCATTTACTACCCTCCCTCCCTGAAGAATGTTTCCACCTTCCTATATTTCCTTGCCTTAATTATATCAGATATAACTGTGTAAACTAGTTACATGCCTGTTGATTTTTTCCACTGTCCCAGAGTGTCATTTGGCTTTACAGAGTTACCACGGGTTATATTTTGTGTAAGTGGTCTTTGGGCTCCTTGGTCAGCCCTCACAGAAGGATGGAACCAGAGTGGAGGTAGCAAAGTGAAATTCTCCCAGGGAATGCCTGGGGTTCATCTACCAAATGCCATCTTGTGTTGTTTCTTGCTTCCTGTTTACATGTTTTTCCAATTTGACAGTGAATTAAATAAAACAAACCTGGAAGGGGTGTGGAGGTTCAGTCTTCCTTATTTCTTTAATAGAGCCTTCAGGCTTTAAGCATGGTGTTACTTCTGGGAATGAGCCAGGAAGAAAATAAAAACCATCCTTGTCAGACATGCTCTGCTGGGTGTGCGTTTGCCAATGGATGGAGTTGGAGAAATGTTGATTTGACTTGGTCTACAGCCCTTAGTTTTTTTGCTTTCTTCCCTGACTTGTTCACCCAAGGCATGTCCTGGGTGAGTGTGGAGATTTAGCCAGACACATGTGCTCTGCTAGGCAGCAGTAGTCTTCTCTTGAGTGACCAGTGGTTAGTGCTAGGAAGGTTAAGGGAAGATGAGCTAGGCTTGGTCCAAATAGCCTTACTTTCAGCGTTGGCCTATTTGATAGCATGGATTCCTTATCTTCAGGAGTGGGTGGAGAAGCCTAGCTGTCATGGTTTGCTTCCTATTGGCTTGTTTTGTCTCAAGTGTGAATCAAGTCTTTGGTTCAAGCTCCTTCCATTGGCAAGAAAAGAAGCAGTGAGTTTTGTTTTCAGAAAAACCATGAAGATCTATTTGCTGAGCTTGAAGAGGGCAGGTTATTATATAAGCTAGGACACAAAGTAGATCTGGGATGGGAGTGGGAGGTTGTGACTCCTCTGTCCTACCATGTGAAATCCTGCTACAATGATTATACGATCATAGGTTTAGGAATGGAAGAGGATCATCTAATCCAGCCCCCTTGTTTTCTGGTGACCCTGGCCTTGTTGCTGTTTTTTTTACATGTGAAGGGAAGGGAATGGAAAGAAATAAGTATTAAATGTCTCATGTGCCAGATACTGTGCTTTAGTGCTTTACAAATATTAATAGGAGGGAAGGTAATAGAACGTATTTATTAGATGCCTACTATATGCTAGGCATTTAGCATATGTGCTAAAATGCTTTACAAATATTTTCTCATTTTATCCTTAAAACCACCCTGGGAAGGCAATGCTATCATTATCCCCATTGTTCAGTTGAGAAGAAATTGAGGCAGAGGTTAAGTGACTTGGTTGGTTAGGGTCATGAGAGTAATGGGGGTAGATTTGAACTCAGGTCTTCCTAACTCTAGGTCCTGAGCTTTTATCCATTGTGCCCTCTCTGTGCCTCCTACATTCTATTCAGTCTCTTAATGGTGCCTTTTCCTTGGCTCTCCCGAATGTCTAGAAATTTCTCTCTCCTTACCTCCATCTCCTGGCCTCTTTCAAGACTCAGCCCAAATCCTGTCTTCTGTGAGAGGCCTTTTCCACTGCTCATGTTGTCCCTTTGAGATCACTTCACATTTATACTGCCTGTGGTTTGTTTGTGTTGTTGTGTTATCTCCTTCTTTACAACATGAGCTTCTTGGGCATAAGCAGCTGAGCAACATGGGGCTGTCTTTGTATCTCCAGTACTTACCACAGTACCGGAGGCAGAGTAAACCTACTGACCATCTGGATGCTGACAATAAGGCAGGAAATCTTAAACAACTTGCCAAAAGGTCACACGTGGGAGAAGTGGAAGACTTGGGATTTGAACCTGGATTTCTTTGACTCCCAGCCCTGACTGTGCAGTTGATAGGTGATTACTAAATGGGAGATTGCATTTCTCATTAGGAGGATGGGGAATGTAAATCAAATAATGAAAGCTTTTTTCTGGGTGGGGGGGAAGGTCCTATATAGAAATTAGGGAGCAAGCTTTGCTTCACAATTTATGGCTAAAGGCCAAAGTCCAAAGACTGGCATATGTCAACATTAACCAGCATTTAGACTTAAGCCAACCCATGTGTGATAAATGAAGTGGGCCCAGTTATAGTGTGTGTTCCCATGTTGTACTGAGGCTTTAATAAGTCTAATAGTGGAACTACGAACTTGGAATGGCAGGTGCCCTTGAATATCTAGCAATGGCCCAGCTGGGTTTGCAGAGCTCTTCTCTTGCACTGACTGCATGCTTTGGGTGTTACAAAGCGTTCTCCTAATTTTACGGATGAGGGAATTGGTACTCCAAGTAGGTCAGTGGCTTGTGTACTATCACACTGCTAATAGTTGTTGGAGGTGGGGATACAGGTGACAGAGGCCCATTTAAAAATTCCACCTGAGTAAATTATATAATCATAGATGGAGAGCTAGGAGGGCCCCTCTCATCATATATTTCAGTAAGCCGAGGTTGTTGGGGAGTCAAAATTTGCCCAACTCCAAGGTAGAATTAAGTGATAAAGACTTGAATCCAGGTCCATTAACTCCAAATCCAGTGCTCTTTCTAATAAAGCTGCTTTAGCCTGCACTAGGTTCACTGTCTTTTTTTTTGTAAATGATAATAATAATTTTAAAAAACCTCCTACTACCTCAAACAAGCTCTGAATAAAGAAGAATACTATATTGTGCCTAATCTGTAAACTTTGTGGTTGGGCAGCTGGTCTACTTCTCACCTCAATACAAAAGTATTGTCTTCCCTGATTTTAGAAAGTGGGCCCTTGCTTTCAGCCCACAAAGCATTTACTCCAGTAGCAAGTCCCCGGGGGAAGAGAATGAGTCTCGAGCAAGAACAAGTTCATGGCATTTTCTTCAAGGTTATTGTGTGGGGTAGTGTTTTTGAAAGTGGCCATAAAGAGTTTTTTACTTCTTTTTTTACCAGCTTAAAAAAAAATCACTATTTCCTTCCCTCTAGTCTCAGGTAATCATTGTACATGTTAGAATTACTTATGTATTAAAAAATCCCTATTCCTCTTCCTGTCACCCTAGTTCTCGACTCCAAAGTCATCAACCTGCAGTCAGTTCACAAAGGTTTATGAAGCTGCTGCTGCCCACGTGGGCCCTCAGGGAGTTGACGTTTAGCCAGTCTGCAAGCATTTAAGGAGAACTTATACTGAGTTCAAGGTAGGGGTGCCAGAGATAGAAAGACAACGTGAAGTAGCCCCTCCCCTGTACAGGCTTATATTCTAAGGGGCAGCCTCTACTCTTCTCATTTTCTTACCCTTTAAGTCCAGGTGGTTGTTGAGGCTGGTCCATGTCTCCCACATGGAGTTGACGGTCAGACGCTCACCACAGGGGCCTCAGGCCCTTCTAGGGTGAGCACATCATGCCTTCTGCCTTTTCTCTCTCCTATCTGCCCTCCAGTGATTCTTTCTAAAGTACTCCCTTCCTCAAGTAACTCTTTATTGTCTCTAGGGGAACAATAATAAGTAATAAGCATTTTTATATAGTACCTACTATGTGCTGGGCACTGTGCTAAGTGCTTTACCATTTTTATCTCATTAATACTCACAACAGCCTTGGGAACATTGGTGCTCCCCATTTTACAGATGAGGTAACAGAGGTTAAATTACTTGCTCAAGGTTATGCAGCTAGTTGAGGTCAGGTCTTCCTGATTCAAGGTTTAGTGCTCTAACCCAGTTTCACCTGGCTGCCTCAGATGCAAACACCTGCTTGGCATTGGTAATCTGGCTTCAGCCTACTTTTGAACATTTATTTTATATTATTCCCCAAATCCACTTTGTGGTCTGACCAAACTGACCTCCTTGCTGGCAACCCATGCGTGCTTTCTTCTATGCCTGAAATAGACCTCTTCCTCAACATCTAAGCTCAGCATCTCCCTATGTGAGGTCTTTCCTGATCAACTCAGCTGCTGGTACCTCTCCTTCTAAAAGAAAAAGTGTATCTTGTATTTGGTAATTATGTATGCCTGTTGTTTCCTCTGACAAGAGTATAAATTCCTTGAGGCTATTTTGTCTGTAGCTAGGTGCTTAATAAATACTCATCAGTTGGTCATGGCTTCCATGTTATCCTTGTCTGTGTTTTCTAGGACATTGGGAGTCTCTTACCTTGTTTCTCCTAAATTTCTAATAGTACTCCCTTAGCTTTTCCTTTTCTGCCTGAGACCATGCCCAGGCCTCCATTTCCCTTAAAGAACAAAACCCAAAGGCCAGTCTTTTCTTGACCCACAGATCATTTCTTTCCTCCCTCTGACTACTAAACTTCTGAAAAATGGGAATCTACATTTGCTATTCCCAGCACTAACTTTATCTCCTAACTACCTCCTATAGCTAAGGACTTAGTTATGTAATGTTAATTAGAGAATGTTTATGTTTTTACCAACCGGATATTCAAAGACAGATACTGGTTACTGAAAAGATGCTCTGTTAGACTGTTAAATCCCAGCTTCTCCTGCCTACCTGTGCTATCTCTTCCTGCCCCCCCATACCATTTCCTATGCATATCATGCTTTGCAGCATCTCACTTACCCATGCCCAACAAATTGCTTCCTTGGACCATGCACAGTCCTATTTCTTGAGACACTGTACTTTTCCATAATTCATGGGTACCTTTTATCTCAAGGGTAGGTAGACTGAGGGCTGTATTGGTATGCTTTGGAATGCTGAAATACTTGGAGCAAGGCAGTAGGTGGATCCTCTTTGGAGGTCATGTGGGAGGGCAGGGACCAGCCAGTGTCCATAGTGATGAAATCCTGGATGAACCTGTTGTAGTATTATGTATGATCACAAAAACCAGGCATGTTTCCTCCTCCTGATCAGCAGCCTAATGTTCCCATTGCCATCTCTTTATGAAGAGGAGAGGTATTACACTAAACCCTATCCTGTGTTTATGTCTGTTTGGTTGAACCCATAATTTTAATGAGTATCAAGCTCTGCTTACATGTAAGACACCAAACTAGGTGTTAGGGATAAAAAAAGCAAAGCTACCCCTACCTTCACATAGCATGTGTTGTGTGCCTACAGATTTGCTGTGAGGACCAAACGAGATAGTTATAAGATGCTGAATACAGTTCCTAGCACATAGTAGGTACTTAATAAATACCTGTTTCCTTCTTTTTCCCCTTATGTCACCTTGTGTGGGAGACACAACATGTACAGATTAATTCAAGGTAATAAAAAAAAATTGGGGGGATTTCTTCAGGTTTTTTTTAAATACTGCAGTCATTTCCTGTTATACCTCCTGATTCCCCATCCCATCTTAAAACTTACCCTTGTTAAGTTAAGCCATATCAATTGATATAGTGACTACATTTGCAATATTCAATAACCATACTCCTCTTTCCCTAATAGGCTGAGGGGAATAGGCGTCTTTGGTTCTCTATAATCAACACTGGATATTAACTTTGATTTGAATTCAGCTGTCTTTTAGTATTAGTTTCAATTATGTTATTTCAACCATTCAGCCTAGAATAGTGGGTGGAGAGCTGAATTTAAGTGTGGCCCCTGGCACATACTATGTGTCAGACAGTTAGTAAACATTTCTTAAAAGTTTGTGCCTGGTGCTGTGATCTAGGCACTGGAGGTATGAAGAAAGATAAAAGACAGTCGAAGTCACTTAAAGTTTCAGTATCCTACACAACTTTTCCATACTGCAAGTGGCTGATCTACATTGTTAGATGAGTTTTCTTCATACCAGTAAAATCACAGATCTAGTGTTATTGTGTATATTTACACAATCATAGAATATCATTGCTGAAATGGGTCTCAGAGTTCAGGGATTTTTAACTTGATTTGAAAGGAATTCCTTTTTGAAAAATATTTTGATAACTGTAGTTCAAAATAATTGATTTCCTTTGTAGTCTTAAATAGTTTATACATTTAAGATTATTCTGAGAAGGATCCGTGACAGTAAAATGGTTCAGAACCCCATGATCTCATCCACCCTACACCTAAATACAAGTACCATCTGCAGTGTGCTAACAAGCAGTGGTCTAGCCTTTGCTGAGACCTCCCATGAGATGGAATACACTACACCTTGAAGTAATTGATTTGATTTTTTGACAGCTCTTAATTATTAGTCTTGAAGTAAGGAAGAACATACTAACATTAATCCCTTTGAAGTTTCTACCCATTATTCCTTGTTCTGCCATCTTGGAGGGGGATGGGAGAGTAAGTAGATAAGAGTAGGTAACAACATCTAGTAGTTACATAAGCACTTTAAGGTTTGCAAAGCACTTTATAAATAGGACCTCATTTTGTCCTCATGAAAACCCTGGAAAGTAGGTGTTGTTATTATCCTCATTTCACAAATGAGGAAACTGAGGAAGACAGCAGTTGTGGCTTTCTTAGGATCCTGTAGCTCATAAGTATCTGAGACTGAATTTGAACTGGGGACTTTTTGACCTCAGGTCAACCTCTCTCTCCACCGTACTACCTAACTGTGGCTAGAAAAATCTAATGCTATTTAAAATGATAACCTATCAGGCACTCCTTCCTCTTCTTCTCCAGCCTGAGCATCTGTGGTCCTTGGGATTACCAGCCCTTTCACCATCCTGACTGACTTCCTCTCAATTTCTTAGCCAAAACATCTTGCCCCAAACCCAAAGTAATAGATGTTTTTCCAGTCGCAGGAGGGCAGAGTTCAGTGGGTCTGCTGCCTTTCTAGTGCTGTCCACTGAATCTCTGGATGCAACCAAATTACCTTTTTATGGGGGCATTTCATGTTCGATTCTTGCTGACCTTGCTCCGCTAAAATTCCTAGATCACTAAGCGGGGAGCCATATTTGACACTCCAACTTCATCATTAACTCACTGTAGGTGACCTTAGACAATTCACTTTATCCCTTTGGGTCTGAGTTCATTTATCTCCTGGTTATGCCTTCATGGGTTTCTCTGCATTGCTGATACATTTTCAAAGTTGAATGATGATTACATTCAATTCATATACAGTGTAAGCTTATTGGCGTGGAGGTGACATTTTTTTTCTGTGTTATCCATGTTCAAGGGTTTGAAGAGTTGTCTGTCATGTGGAGGGATTATATTTGTTCTAGGATAGAATCAGGAGCAATGAGTAGAAATTGCAGAGAAATCACTTAAGGCTAAATTTTTGTGGCAATTGAGGAGAAAAGCATGGTGTATTTTGAAGGACCCATGCTGTTTTCTTTACTAACTTTCCTGTAAGAGGACTTACTGCCTGCTCTAAGTTTCTGAAAGCATTTGAGAATTTAGAATCATAGTACATAGCAGAATCTTCCTGAATTGGTTAGGATTTTTATTTGGTTGTTACATGAGAGGGAAAGAGCCAGATATTTTAAGCAGGGTCAGATAGCCATTTAGATAAGTTTGCAATCAACATTTATACATCAGCATCTCTAAAGTCAATTCTGCCACTGAATGAGAAAGGTCTGAGTTCAAATTTGGTCTCAAACACTTATTAGTGTGATCTTGGGCAAGTCACTTAACCTGTTTGTGCCTCAGTTTACTCAGCTGAAAAATGAGGATAATAGCTCAACAAGCATTAAGTACCTACTGTATATTCTAGACACTGTGCTATATTCCAGGGATACAAATATAAAAATTAAACAGTTCGTGCTCTCAAAGAGCTTACCTGGAACACAGGTATTGGAGTGAGAGATTAGTTATTTGGGTTTAGACATGGTGGGATGAGATAGTGTATGGAGAATCTTTGGCCAACTTTTAAGTGCTATGTAAATGTCAGTTGTTGACATTATTATTAACAGTTTCATCCTTGCACTGGAATAATAAGTTGACAAATATGACCATAAGCTTTTTAGACTTTTTTTTAACAATAGAAAAGTAGAGAATTTCCTTTTCTTCCTATTTGTTTTCCTAGTTCAATCTCCTGAAAGATAGTGGAGGGTTTTTTTTGTTTTTGTTTTTTTGGAGGGGGGAGGAAAGTAGGGATTCAGTTATGGTGATTTTCCCCCAAATCTCTCATGTTGGAGATTCTGACTTAGAACTTGAAGCCACTGTGTACCAAAGAGACAAAGGACTATTTTGTCCTTGAAGGAATGGAAGGGTGGAGTAAGGTAGGTGTAACTTATTTGTATGCTGTAGGGTGATCCTGATATTGGGAAATTCCCATGCTGCTGACTTGATTGAGTTGTTAAATATCAGCTACACTCCTTTCTCACCACGGTGATTAGACTATCTAGGCTGTAACACGGTGCCTCACACATAGTGAGCATTTAATAAATGCCTGTTAATGATGATAATGATGACTGTTGTTGAAGCATAATATGCATGTTGATGAACGGGAAATGATTATCTGAGAAAGAGAAGTTATTACACTTGGAATAGACAAGGGAACTGTTTGATAGTTCAAATACTATTTCTACCTGTTATACTTTTGGACTCCCCATGCAGAAGAAAAAACTTAAAACAGTAAGACCAGGAATGGATTTTCATTTTTACTAGGTGGATTTTTTTTTACAGTTTCTGAATTAACTGAAATTTGGCTCCTAAGATCTTCATTTGTTTAGATTTTTTCACTCTTTTCTAATCTTAAAAGGCTTCCATTCTTCAAACTCTTTCCCCCTTTCCTACAACTTCCCTATTATCTAGTGATAGTACTTAGAGGTGCAAGGGAGTTTAGCAAATACTAAGTCTGATTTCATTTTCTGAGAAAGGGAAAGATGACTTTCCCAGGTCCAAGATTCAAACTCATGTCCTATGACTCCAGATTCAAGTTAGGCTCTATTCCTGGCAGGATGAAATTGTTGAGTATAAATGTGTGACTGATCAATTCCCCATTTTTGCATAGAGGTGAACCTGGGTTCTCATAGTTTATGCCAAGGGATTATCAAATGTCTCCCTCAGACCATACCAAACTGGGAAGTATTAGAGTATAAGCCTGCTGGTTGATTCTCTGCTAGCTGAGCAGCAGTCTAGCCAAGGGTTGAGAAGCTCATCACATTTGGCCTTTTAAGTCCCACAACACCTTCTGAAGGTTCTCCAGGTACGGTATATTGAGTGTCTATAATGATAGTACCACAGAAAAGTATTGAGATAGAAAGGACTGGTTCGGGTTCTTCACTGTTCTTCTCATTGTTACTTAGCACCTCTGCCAGGACCAGGACCACAAATATAAAAGGAAGGAAATCACAGGTTAGCGTCAGTGGACCTCCCTGTGAGGAGGGCTGGGGCTCAGTTTGCCAGCTAAAACAAGTCCAGTAGGTTTCACTGTGAGATCCATTTGGCCATGTGGTTGGGCCCTGTGTGCAGTTGCCTTTCAGGGAGTGTGATTAGCAGGAGGAAAAAGCCAAAGAAGGATTTCAGCCCTTGGAATTGGTGACGAGTGTCTATTTTTGGAGTGTACCGTTAAGGGTTTCTGGAAGAAGGTAAGCTTAGTAGGATCCATTAACTGATAGGAAAACTAAAAAAAATGGAAATTGTGGCCTGGCCAGTGGTTGAAGAGGAAGCTGTGCTCACACACACACGTGTGAGCTTAATTTGAAGTGTATTCACGTTGGTGCCACAAGAAGCCTGGTCTCAGATTTTGTTGTAGTAACCATGGGCAGCTCATGAACCTCTTTCTCAATTTTTTCGTTATGTGAATTTGCAGAGGATTTGTGATTTCGTCAGTGTTAGGAAGTGCTGGACCTAGGTTCAAATCTTAGCTCTCACAGTAGTAACTGTGTGCCCTTGGGCAGGTCATGTGATATCTCTGGGCTTCCTCAGTTTCCATATCTGTAAAATGAGAGGGTTGGGGGCAAGATAGTCCCCTCAGGCTCTAAAATTATTATCCTGTGGACTAGATGTGAGAATTCTTTTCACCAAAGTAGATTGCAAATCATCTAATAGTAGTAATGGTAATAATATAGCTATCATTTATATAGCCCCTCCTGCGTCCTAGGCACCATGCTTAAGTGGTTTATAAATATTACCTTTATTATTATTAAATATTAAGGAAGGTATGATTATTATCCCCATTTTGAAGTTGAGGAGACTGAGACAGATAGGGATCAAGTGACTTGCCCAAAGTCACACAGCTTGTAAGTATATGAGACTGGATTTGAACTCAGCTCTTTCTGGCTCCATACTTGGTACCCTATCCACTATGCCACCTGGATAAATTTCAGAAACTGCTTAATAATGTAAGTTATGTGATCTATTATAGGGTCACAAAGCTAGTAACAACAGCTGGTTTTGAATTCATGCGTTCCTGATGCCAGGCTTCTAGTACAGTACTGTGTAAAATGAGGATTTGTGAAGCACAAAACAGATGATGTTTATAAAGTTCTTGGTGGCCATTATAGTGCTATGTAAATGCCAGCCACTATTGTCATTAACATACCTCCTCTAATAAAAACCAACCCTCAGTATAGGAGAGTTTTAAAAAACTCTTCTTGAGATGGAACACATCTCAAGTCTGTGTTGCAGAGTGAGGAACTCCAACATATTTTATCCACTAATTTAAATTTTTCATGTGATCATCCTCAGGCTTTAAGTCCTCAAATGAGAAGATCACATCTAAATTGTGAACTCATTTTCTCTTCTGGGAATACGAACAGAAGATTTTCCATTGTATTTTTGTGACTGCATCATCCTGTTACTAGAAATCTGAGTACTTACTGGGTGTCCTTGGAATTATGGGTCTTAAGTTTGCTAACACTTGGCCTGGGTTGTGAAAGAGTTTTTAACTTAGTGGAGAGGTAAAATGAAAAAAAAATCTGCATAAATTGTACTTGGGCAGTGTTTGGGTAGAGAACATCTATAAGGGATGGAGATATGTGTCAGAGAAGTGAGGACTGGTCAGGTGTGGTGTAATATTGGATATGTGTCAGTTAATTCAACTTAAGAAGTTTTTAATTGAGCTCTTCCTTGTGCCTAACTTTTGGATTTTGAGATGGGTTAAGAGGAGTTGATGGACCAGCAGTTCTGAACATGGCCAGGAATTTGTGCAGGTGTTCAGGTGAGAGATAGTTCTCCACTTCTGATATCCCAGCATTGCAGTAAGGAAATCTGCCCTTGCAGGGGCCCATGAGTCTTTTTATCTATGTTTCTGGTGTAGCTCAGTGACCTAGAGTTGTCCTGGCCCCTGTCCAATGTAGGTAATTCCAGCCTGCTGAGCCTCCATTGGCTGTGCTGTATTAGACTGGACACTGAATTCTCTTTGAGTGTTTAAAACCTTTGAATACTATCTTAACTTAGGAAGGGACATTGATCTAGTGGTGACCCAGAGTCCATCTTGACCAGATAATGAACCTTTACTGACAAATATCTTGACTAAAATAATATAACCTAATTCTTGGTTCTGCTTTTATACCCGTGCCTCACTCATTTCCGCCCAGGCTCCCCAGCTCCCACTTCCTAAGTCTTGAGTATAGGCAAGCTGAGAAGGTATAGAAGACTGAGAGTTTGGGTCTATATTGAAGTGTGTGACTGATTTTTACCCTGCTTTCATGTAGCTTGGCTGTGGAAACCTTAATGTTTATTCCAACCTCCCAATTAAAACAGTACTACATCCAAATCTTGCCATCTTTATCTTGCACCACCAAAAACTCATCTTCCCTAGAATGTGCACTATTTGGGCAGCGTTTGTTACTATTCTTGGGACAGTTCTTCTTATATTAGATTCTTGCCCCATCCTAGTTGCCCTCCTAGCCATACTCTCGCTTGTCATTTTCCCTCTTAAAAGGTGCTATACAGAACTGAACATGAGGATGAGGTCTAATACTTAGAGAAGAAGAATCTGTGATACCTGGAATGTGGATGCTTCTTCACTTGCATTTATGCAAGATTACATTTTATTGTATTTTATTAATACATTTTCATTGATATCTTTCATGTTCATATGGCTTGCATTTCCCAAGGTATCCTTCCACTCAACCCTTCATGAAAGCCATTTCTTAAAACCAAAGAGAGAGAGAGAGTGAGAGAGAGAGAGAGACAGAGACAGAGAGAGAGAGAGAGAGACAGAGAGAGACAGAGAGAGACAGAGAGAGACAGAGACAGAGACAGAGAGAAGGGAAATGGTTGAGCAAAATTACCCAAGATAGTGGCAGTGGCAAAGGTCTTTTAAGAGCCTTGCTGCTTCCATCTGCAGCCCCTCCCCAAGTCTACAAACAATAACGGTGAGGGATTTCCTTCAGCCTTTTAGTTTCAGCCTAGCAGAATCCTCTCGTCCTCTCGGCTTTCTAAACAAACCAAAGTTTAAATGAAGTAGATCTGTAGATCAAGGAAAAGTCCAATGTCTTCCTTAAGATCCCAGAAAGAAGGTGCCATGTTTTGGAAACCCCAAAAGTTCATAAATGTAGACAACTTGAGGTTTATTTGGGGAGTTAATAAAGAAGATCTTTTTGTGCTTTGATTTGTAACTTGGTTTTTTCTCACCGAGGTTTTCTGAGGTTGGAAAAGTACTTCTGGTGACAAAACAATGGTTGCATATGAAATGCAGTCAACTCAGAAGGCTCCTTTCCCTAGGGGCTCCAGAATAGGAATGTTGTGATAGAAAGGCAAAGAATCCTCAACAATGAAGAGAAAGTTCTAGTTAGTTATTTTCTGTTGAATAAGCACAAACTGTGAGCTACCTCAGGGAATCTTTGTCTAGGGTTTCTTGATGAGTCATAGGGTCAGCAAGCTGCCTGAGAGACTTCAGATGCCCAGGAATGCCACATATCTGTGTTTGTCTGGATGCTCTCCATTCAGTTTGGAAATATGGCAGAACCTTTAAATGGATGAGAGCTACGCCCAAACTCTTTACATCTGAGATATGCACTAGAGCTGCATCATGTTCCTCAGTCATGAGTGGAAAATTTAGTGCTTTGTCAAAACTCAGAATTCTTATATGCATATAAGCAAGACTTCCTCTGACCTCAAAATAGCATTGAACGATCATTTTCTTATTGAGGATGTGGTAACAATTTGGCATTTCAAGGGATCTACTTGGAAGGGCCCTTTCATCCCTTTCATTTTACAGATGAAGAAATCAAGGCCTACCGAGATTAAATGACTGGTTGAGGGTTACATGTCAAGTGTTGGAGGTGGGAATGAAACCCAGGTGTTCCTGACTTCAAGCCATTTACTCTATCTGCTATCCCACACTGCCTCTACTGAGTTGTATGGCAGTCCTTTAAGAACACAGGTTATGTGAATATGTGTATCATATGGAGCAGTAAAAACTTTTTTGGAGGCTAAATATTGGAACTTGAAACAATTTATTGAAAGGACCCACAGGAAGATGCTCTTTTTTAGGAACTGTTTTGGGGGGAGGAGGAATGGGTGTGTGTTTTTGAAAGAGGTAAACTAGGGAAGAGACTCAGCTGAGGTCACACCATAGTAAAGTTAACCCGGGTCCTTTTTTGTATGTTCTTTCCAAAGCTGAATGATTCAGCTGCATTTTATGGTATCATTCAATTATAGAAATCCCTCTTTCCATTGGATTTTTATTGCTGTAGTGATTGTTGAACTTCTGTTTGGTGTCATGTTTTTCTATATGAGATGCCCCAGGGAAAACAAAAGATGATTCGTTCCACTTTGAGAATGATACACACTCTGTAGCATACAAATTGCTTGGTAATTGTGTTAGAAATTATATTTAAAATTGGCCTAGAATTAGAAAGGGATAATTCTTGTGCCCTTTATTTTTTTTCCAATTGTCATCTTTAATTCTCATATAACATTTGACATTATTCCCTACACCCTCCTATTGGATCGTTTTGGTTCTTTGGTTTCAGAGATACCTCTCTCTTGGATCACCTCTTGCTTCTCTACCCTCTTCTTTTCTGCTCTTCTTGACTTGCTTCCCTTCTTCCCGTCTCTTTTCCTTGGCTCTTCCTCCAGCCCTCTTTTCACAGATCCACCTGTCCCACCTATACAGATGACTCCCACATCTTCCTCTCCAGGTCATATCCCTCTTTTGATCCCTAGAGTTACCGCTCCTGTTTGCCTAGAAGAAACCTTTACCTGGATTGATCATTTTTCTCCTCAGATTCAACAGGGCATTATCTGAGTCTATCGTCTTTTCCCTTAAACTTGTTTCTCTGTTGGACTTCCTTATTTCTATCAGTGTCCTGAGCATTTACACTTTGTGTTGTAATAGAAACCTTAGGGTCGTATTTTATTTCTTTGTCTTCCTCCCCTCACATATCCAAACACCCACACAATTTCTGGCTCTCGCCCCTCTGTAACATGACTCACATCTGGCTTTTCCTCTTCTACCCAGCACTTTAGTGCCCACCCCCATTAATTATCTTAGACCTAGAGCACTGTAATAGTGTTCCGGTGGGTCTTTATTCTACCTGCCCCAGATCAGTCTTTTCTGTGCCTAGATCTTGTCAGCCATTCTTCCTTCTTCCTCCATCACAATTTACCAAAGTTCCTTTGAACTTCTCTGGCTAACATTTATTGCTGTCTACGGTCTGTTACAGACTGACCTTTCCAGCCTTATCTCACATGACTCCCCTCTTGTAGGCTTCAGCCAAAATGGACAACACTGTGACCCCTAAACATGACTCTGCTTTCCCATCTCAATGCCTCTGCCCCCTTTGCCTGACTTCCTTAGCTGTCTTTTAAAGCTCACTTCAAATGTTTCCTCTTACATGAATGTGAAGCTTACGGTGGCCACCCCAGTTGTTGACCTTTTTAGATCTGGTATAGTACTTATTTGCACGTCACTAGTGTGTGTGTGTGTGTGTGTGTGTGTGTGTGACTAAGATTTCTCTAATACCCACTTTCTAAGATGAATTTGTTCCTTCTCTTTGGATTTTTATTGCTGTAGTGATTATGAGTCATGCATGATAGTGTCTTTTTTTATATAAAGTATTCCTCATATGTGATCCACATATACATGTGTGTATGTATGAGATTCGGATTCACATACATGAATGTATTTATTTTCTGAGTTGATGGATACCTTTTACCCTAACTCTGCTGTCAGCTACATAATGGTCAGTATGAAATGGATGCTAACCTTGGAATCAAGATAAACCTGGGTTTGGGCTGTTCCTCTGACACTGTGTGAACCTGAGCAAGTCCCTTAACTTGTGTGATCCATGATTGCTTGCTCTGTACAATGAGGATTAGAATAACCTCACATGGTTGTTTTGAGGATCAGTGAGATGCTGCAGAATGGTATTGAGGCGGGCAGGAGCTGTTTTACTGAAACTTTATATTAGGTGCTGGGGGACTAAGAGGGATGGTGTTAATACATCTACCAAGAGGACTTAATAAATGTTTAAATGAATGAATGTTTACCAGGGTTTTGTCCTTACTCCGCTGTGATCCTTTCCCTTTTTAGGTTTCTTTTCTTTAAAAGACTCCAAGCTTTGGCTTGGAGACCCCAACCGTCACCATTGAGCCCAGCAGCTGGAGCGGCAGCGAAAGTCCTGCCGAAAACATTGAGAGAATGAGCGACTCTGCGGATAAGCCCATTGACAATGATGCCGAGGGAGTCTGGAGCCCAGATATTGAACAGAGCTTTCAGGAGGCCCTGGCCATTTATCCACCTTGTGGGAGGAGAAAAATCATCCTATCAGATGAAGGCAAAATGTATGGTAAGTCGCATGGAATTTATTTTTGCAGTAATTGGACAGGAACATTCATGTGATTGATGCTCAGAGGTCTGATGGCTATATTTTACAAGCTTGTGTTGTTTTCGGTGGTGGAGAGAAGCCAGGTGCCTTTACAGTTGTGTTTGGTAGATAGAGCTGTTGTGCTCCTGAGTATACCTTAATCTGGTACTAGACTAATCGAGGAATTACTACTTAGTGGACCCATCTGTGGTGCAGTAGCTACTAGTGCCTAATAACTGGAAGTGAATAGAAACTCATTTTTCCTTAAGTGATTGTACTAACAAATGCATAGCAGCCACAGCTCCTCATCCCAAATTTGGGTCTCCCTTCACAGAAGAGTTTTATTTTTTACCACTTCCATTGTCAAGATGCATCTTGTCCCATTGTTCATGCCGTGAAGCGGTTGCAGTTACTGGAGAATCGTCAGCCTGTAATGCATTTGCAGTTGCGCCATGTTAGTTACATGTCTTGCTTCCTGAGATGGTGGTTCATCTCGAGAAGCTTCCTCAGAGTGTGCATGGATGTGTGCACAGATTTTGTGCTGGGCTTAGTTGGGTCCTCTTTCCCCTGCCCTTAAATAAATATTTTTCACTGTGGAGTTTTACTTTTGGCTACTTACCTTGTGAGAGGCAGATGGCAGGTGGTAGGGGGGAGGGCTGTACATCTTGCCCATCTAATTGTGAACATGAAGCTGACAGAATTTGTTCTGTGACTTGAAACTAACGAGACACAAACAAACACACCCCCAAGCTTGGAGAAGGCCGGGTGCAGGCACAGCAGCCTACCTGAGACAGTTAACTTAGCACCAGAGTAATTTATTTCCAAATAATTTGAAAGGTTTTCCATAATGGGGTGTTGTGCCTTTAATCCTGTTTCTTCTCCATCAGGAGCCGTAGGAGTCTGCAGGATAAACTAGCCCATACTGTTAAGGAGAAAGCAGATGGCTCTGCAGCTGCCACCAGCTGTGCCCCCCTTCTTCCCCTCCCCCCACCCTCCTAGTATGACTTGGATGATGTAATGGAAACAAGGGAAAAAAATTTTTTTCTTTCTCTACTGTTGGAGTCTCTCACAGCCTGTCAGTGTCACCGAGAGGCAGAAACAAACCTTAAGGCTCTAGCTCACAGCTGTCATGTGACCCTTGCAGCCAAAAGAAACATCATGTCTGGAAAAATAGACTTGGGCTGAAGCCGCTCAGCTGCTGGGGGTGGAAACTTTCAAGGCCTTCGCTTCCCACTCCTCACATGTTATTGTTTCTGTGCACAGGGGAGAGAGGACTCCCCCTTACTAGGCTCATTGTTTCTTTCTTTCTTTTTTTTAATAACATGCATTTTTTAAACTTTTTGTTCTTCTGAACTTGACAAACACCAGTATGAGTATTTTCATAGGCAAAGAACAGAAAACTGGGGATCTGAATTTATGTACAGCTTGGTGGTATGTTTGTGTGTGTATGTTTTTAAAGTATGTAATAAATTATATACAATTATATATATATATGTACATACATATAATGTACATTTATATTATAATAAACAAGAGATCCAGTGCTGTCTTGTATTCGCATCCCCCTCCTGTCCCTTAAAAATCTTATAACAAATAATCACAGATAGCAAAGCAAATCCATTCATTGACTTGTATAAAAATAGAATGCTGAGCTTGGAGACAGGAAGTCCTGAGTTCAAATTCTGCCTCAGATGTTTCCTGGTTGTGTGACCCTGGGCAAATCACTTCACTTGTTTGTCTCGGTTTCCTTATCTGGAAAATGAGGAGCTAATAATAGCACTTACCTCCCAGGAATATCATGAGGATCAAATGAGATAATGTTTGTAAAGTGCTTATTTAGCACAGTGCCTGGCACATCAGTAGATGTTTAATAAAAGATTATTTCCTTCCCTTTCTTCCCTCCTCTCATTACTGTTTATATTCTTGGAAGTCTCACCTACCCAGCATAGTTCTTGTTCTTATGTATTTGTATCAGTTCTCTCTTTGTGAAAATAGACCTTTGTAAGAGAAGTTAGACTTTTGTAAGAGAAACTTGGTGCAAAGATTATCTCCATTAATTATTTCCCTTCAGCCTTTAGCTGCAGTAATTTGTGCAAAATTTTTAAAAAATTTTACATAACAAAAATTGCCCATTTCATATTTTTTGATCAAGTCGATAAGAATTTATTAGGCACCCACTGTGTTCCAGGCTCTGCACATAAAGATATGAACGAAATAAGAAAAAAATGTCTGTCCTGAGAGAGCACATACTGGAATGAATCTTCTGTATCTTCTAGTCAGTTACAAAGTCTTCACTTAGTTGCAAAAAGTATCTCCCTTGTTTATCTGACATATTTACAATGTTACCTTTTACATTGAGATTTTTGTGGTTTAGTGGGTCTGGCTCCTTGTCACCCCATTTGGGATTTTCTTGGCAAAGACAGTGGAGAGGTTTGCCATTTCCTGTTCTAGCTCATTTTACAGATGAGGGAACTGAGGTAAACAGGGGTAAGTGACTTGCCCAGGATCACCCAGCTAATAAGTGTCTGAGGCAGACTTTGAACTCAGGAAGTTGAGTCTTTCTGACTCCAGCCCAATTCTCCAATCCACTATGTTACCTGTTGTGGTGTGTGGAGTGAGATATGGGTCCACCTTTATTTTTGCCAGATAGCTTTCCTATTTTCTCAGCTGTTTTGAGTCCTTAACCCAATAGTTGATATACCTTTAGTTTTATTGAACAGTATGTTGCTCTTTTCATTTATTTCTTGATATTATATGCCCAATCTGTCCCATTGATCATCATTTCTATTTTAAATTAGTATTAAATACTTTTGATGATAACTGCTTTGTAATATAGTTTTAAGATCTGATACTGCTAGCCTCCTCCCACTACTTCCTTCCCTTTTTTCCACATTATTTTAAAATAATGAGATTTTCATCTTTTTTTCCTCATTCAGATGAATTTCATTTTTTCCCAACTCTCTAAAGTAATCTTTTAGGGGGGTGGATTTTAGGGCATTGAATAATTAATTTATTGAGGTGTCATTGCCATTTTTATTATATTGGCATAGACAAGCATCAACAGTTAGTATTTAGCTCTTTATTTCTATAAAGAATGTTTTGTGGTTGTATTTATATGTTTCTGTGTAGGTTTCTGAATAGTTTAGTGTATTCTGAGTTATGCTGAAAGGAATTTCTCTATCTCCTAATTCTGGGTTTTTTTTTTTTGGTAATGTATATATGAAGATTGATAATTTTTGAAGGTTTTTACTACTGGAAAGCTAAATCTCTAGGATTCTCTAAGTAAATCTTCATGTTCTCTTTGAAAAGAACTATATAGTTTTTGTTTCTCCTTTGTCTTTGCTTATTCTCTCAAGTTTTTTGTTGTTATTAAAGGTAACATTTTTTAGAACTATATAAAATATATTGACAGTGGCCATCTTTGCTTAATTCCTGAGTCTATTAGAAAGGCCCCTAGATTAGCTGATGGTTTCTTTTATTTTTCTTCCCCCACCCCCCAAAAAAAGCTCTTAGTTTTGTTTTTCAGGTGGTTTATTTTTTGCTTTTAATTTTGTTAATATTTCTGTGAAAATTTATATTTTTGTTAAATTGGCTTATTTGTTACTTTTTTAGTTTTTAAAATTGTGTCCAATTTATTGATGTTTGCTCTCTCTCTCTCGCTCGCTCTCTCTCGCTCTCTCACTCTCCCCACAAACCTTTGCACAAAGACTATTTTGGTCTCATTCCAAAATTTATGGTTATCATTTTCTTTAATGAAATTATGTTTGTGATTTGTTCTTTGAAATACAAATTCTTTAAATTACTTAGTCTTCATTTTTGCATGGTCCTTTTAAGGCACTTTTTTGATTATAATTTTAATTTTATTTTCTGTAAAGGCTCTATTTAATATTTATGCTTTCTGAGGTTTTATAACCTAACACAGTCATTTTCACAATGTGTTTTGGGGACCCTTGAATATTCCCTAGGTAAAAACTGTCCATAATAATAAGATGTTTTAATTTCTAATATGACAGACATCAATAGCTATAACTCCCTAACCAGAGATCTTGAGAGCCCCAATAATTTGTAATAGTGGTTATGAAAGCAAAAAAAATTGAGGACTGCTAGTCTAGTAAATGATCAGTTTTTTGTAGAGATGGCATGTGCTCCTGAGTAATAGGCATATTTCTATCTGATCTCATTAAGTAACAGCTAGAGATCTATCCTGTTTCACTCATGTAAAGATGTTTGTGGGTTCTTAATTTCTTTCTTGCTTATCTTTTTGTTAGATTTGTCTAGTCCTGAGAAGATTGCATAGTCCTTAACTATTATAAGTTTATTACCTTTTTTTTTTTTTTTTTGCTTTTCTTAAAGGGGATATTGATTGAGCCTGCCATTTCACTGGTACATGGAGCTCCTTGTTGAGGAAGCATCTGCCAGTGCAAATCAGCACTTTCTCTAACTTATAGTAGCAAGAAGTATACCAGAGCATTATGACTTTGCCTCAAATCATATAGCTTGTTTGTATAAGATGGGATTGATATTCTTTTCCCCATTGATACCTTTAAAGATAAGGTGGATTTTTCTTTATAGTTTTTAAACATGTTTGTTTTTAGTGTCATCCAATATCATATTGCTTCACCTACTTTTAGGACTGATTTGAATTAGAGTCTTTTCTCCATCCTCTCATTTCAATTTTGTGTGGGTCTTTGTTTTCAAGGTGTTTCTTGTAAAGAGCACATTGCTGAATTCTGCTTTATACTCTCTTCTTCTATCCTCTTTCTTTTAATGAGTAAATTTGTTCCATTTATGTTCACAGTTATGTTGACTAATTGTGTCTTCCTTCCATCCTAGGGCTTCCCTCAATAGGGTGTTACTGAAGTCTTCTATCTTGCTTTATTTCACTTATTCTGGCTTCTCTGGCAAGATTTCAGTCTCCACAGTTTCTGGCTGTCTTCTGTTGAATTCTGGCCTCTATGAAGCTTTCTGATGTTTCTAATGGGATTTCTTGTTGATTGTTTTATCTAGAACCCTTCCTAGGTTGCTGGAGTAAAACTGGGAGAGCTAGGGTCATTTGAAATCTCTCAGGTGACTACCTTAACTGGAAGTCTCTCCAACCTCTGTCTCTCTGGCTCTTGCACTTCCCTCATCATCTCTCACACACTCTCTCTGCTTCTCTTTGTCTCATTGTCTCTCTCTGACTTGTCCTCACTATTTTGTTCTTCCTTCACTGCCTTCTTTTTCTCTCCCTCACCATCTCTTTCACTCTTTTGCTTTCCCTGACTCTTTCTCCCTGACGGTTTTTCTGGTTTGTCCATCACTGAATTGAACTTCCCTCACTGTCTTCTCTTTCTCTCCCCTCTTTGTCTCTCCTTCTCTTTAAAACATAACTCTTTGAGCTGATGTGTATATTGTTAGATGGGAAACATGGGAGATGATGGTTGGTGTGCTAGCTTTTGGTTATCCAGAAATTAAAAAATCAAAATGTTTAAATATCATAATGGTCTAGAAACTGAGTGCCCAAGGTATTTCTTACAGAAAAGTGGGAAAATGACAATTTCCTTCCAGGTTTCTTTACCTTAGAGCTGTGTATTATATTGAGGTTTTCAAAAAAGCAACATTATCTCCACCCCTACCTACCCAAAACTTGTAGAAGTCTGCCTCCTCTCTGGGGATTTAAATTCTTGCCAGTCTCCACCTCAGCTTTAACAGGAAATTCACCACTAAACTGCAAGCTGATCACTACTGTGTGCTTATTGGAGTCTTAATTGTGGCAACACTGCCTAAGATATCATTGAATTGCTAATGAACAGTCATCATCACTCAGTTACTCAGTATTTACAGAGCAGCTGTATCTGCTTGGTACTCAGCACTGGGCTGGGTAGAGCATGTGGGGTGTGTGTGTGTGTGAGCATGTTGTGTGTGTGTGAGCATGTGTGTGTGTGTGTTTCAAGACATTTCATGAAGAACTGAATCCTTGTGGTTTCCTGTGGACACTTGCAGTTTGTTACATACGAATTTATTGACTGCATGTGTGGAAAGCCCACTTTAAAGTGGAGAGCCAAGCTTTTGAAGGAGAAGTTGATTGGGGTTGACACCTGGGCTTTTCATAGGGCGTTTTCCTCCAGCTGATGCTTGTAGGAAGACATTGACTGTGGCATGGGGTGAAGTCTCACAGTGGGCTCTCATCCTGTTGTTCCCACTTACCTTGGCTTCCTATCCCTCGCCTGTGTCCTGAGATATGGGTGTCAGGCTTAAAAGTGATGGTCAGTAGGATTCTTGAAGGCATGGGCAAGGCTCCTGAGTACCAAGTACTCACCCCAGGTTCCATGAGGTTTTATGGTTTTGAGAATAAAGGTATAGACAGACTGGTCTCTATATGACTCAGGGAAACCCAATCATGAGAATATTATTAGACCAGGTTCAGAGGTCCATAGGCTTTAATGGATCATTGATATCTATAGAACTGAAAGGGACTTCAAAGGGCCATTTAGTTTTAGTACCCCTTCTCTGACTCCCCACATCACATTATGTAGATGAGAGAGCCATGGTCCCTTTTATCACATACATGTAGGTAGGGAGGGTTCAATGCAGAATTTGAACTCAGATCTTCTTGCTCCAGAGCCAGCACTCTCTCTGGCCGTTTTCCTCCTCCTCTTCTTGGTGCAAATGCAGATAACTGGAAACAAGATGAGGTGGGGTTCTGGAGAGAGTCTTGCCCTAAGAGCATACTTTTTCTCAGAGGATTTCAAAATAAAATCATTCGAAGTGTTTTGTGTAGCATATTCAGAATGATGTGATACCTTTCAGTGAAATATCAAGTGGTTTTTTTTTTTTTTTTTGCTTGCAAGATGTTATAGTATTTCCAAGTATTCCTAGAGCTTCAAGTACACTGTGATGTCAGCAATCCTGAGTCACACAAGAGGCAAGGTCGAGTACAGTGCTATTTCCTCTGGGTGATGAGGTTTCCTTAAAGCTAGACTGCAGAACAGGTGCAATGTCAGGAAATAAGAGAATTTTCAAAAAAATCTCTTGAGGTTTAAGCCTATTAGAAGACGATGGCAAGATCTTCTCTTTAATCCTTCCCAGTCCTCTTTCAAATAGAAAATTTAGCCTATGCTATTTCTGCTCTGGTAGATTGCCCCTTCCTTGTTATTCCTTGATCTAGAAGTCTTCTCTCATATTACCAAGAGCAAAGATTTTTGAAGCTCATTGACCTTTTTCCTTTCTTTTCTCTTCATCCGTGTGTGTGTGTGCACACACATGTGCAGAAACCTATATATTATTTATGACTCAACTCTTTATTGTTTTGATTTCTTTTTGAAGAAGGCAAAAGGGGGTTTAAAAAGACAAGGGTTAAATCGAGTAGGAAATATTCCCAGAACCAATTCCTCCAAGGGGGCTGCTATTTCCTAGGTGTCTCTGGAAGCACTCATCAACACTTTGTTAACCAAGGGAAAGAGAGACATGGCTTATCTCATGAACTGTTCTGTAGAAAGAGTGTAGCCAGAGCAAGCAGCTTTCTTGGATTTCTTTCATTTTACTCTCCTTTCCCCACTATCCCTTCTTTGTTTTTATCAACAACAAAAAAAACCCAGTTAAATAAAATCAGTTGACAAACCTCTTCTAACCACATGTTGTATTCCCCATCCATAGTCTTTCATAGGTCCATGAAAAAAAATTTTCATCCACTTACCAGTTGTAGCTAAAAGTTTATATGTTTGATAATATAACCCATTTTTAAATCAGAACTGATCCATATTCAAACCCCATTTCCAATGGAAATAAAGCAAACCCCCAAATCTTGAGATTCTCTCCTCTTGCTCTGGGGTAGGCATGAGATCACAGGTGACTGAGGAGAGTGAAGCACTTTGAAGAGTGGTTACCTTTCACTTTGCCCTGAGTCAAAATGCCCTGTCATTAATGGCAGAGGACAGGACAGCATTAAGAACCTTTAGGGGGTGGTTCTGAGATAATGAGCCAGCAAAAATGTATTTCACGTCTGGGAATGTCTGGTGGTACCCTGGAATCCTAGCTCCCCAGCAATTCAGAACAGATGCACAGCTGCAGTTGATGACTGCTAAATCTCCCAGGTGCTCCCTGAGGACAGCTGCAAGGACAACCACCATCTTGTTTGAAATTATTGAGCATGCTCTTAATGTAGGCCTAGATAACAAGTCCTGGTCATGCTGAGGAGCCCCCCTGGTAAAGCAGAAAGTCTTCTTGTGGGGAGCAGAGTATCTAGTTGTTTTTTTTTTAATCAGTTGAAGACTGATAAGACTTATACCTAACCTTCCCCCATCACCAAGTTATAAGAGAATGAACAGGGATAACCATTCCTTCTCTCTTCCCTCTCTGCCTCTACTTTGGTAACATTAATAACTTTCATTTATGTAGCCCAGGATGGTTGAACAAGTCTTTTCACATACAATTTTCTTTGATTTCTATAACCCTCTGAGGTAATAGTTTTGATTCTTTTTTTTGTTTTTTTATTAAAAAATATTTTATTATTTTTTTTAACTGAGGATCACAAAGGTAAAGAAAATTTTCTGAAGTTACAAAATTCAATTACTAGTAGAGCTGGATCTTAAGCTCAAGTAGCTTTGACCCCAAATTCAATGCTTTCTGTAACTTGGCACCTTCCAAGGAGAAATGAGTGATTAGGAGGCAAAGGAACTGGTGAGATTGAAAGGAGTGCCCTTCTCATACTGGGTGAACCAGTGAGCCATCACAAACACTGCATCGGGGAGCCCGAGTCCAAGGTTATTGAGAGCCCAGGTGGGATTTTCTAGGGCTCTCCTGGGGTCCTTCATAGGTTGACCTTGATTCTATTTCTGTTTGTGAAGGTCTAGGAAATGGATTCTTCTTATGAATACTTCCCTTTTCAGTTTCTTCTGGGTCCTAGGATTCTTTGATCACTGGACCTTGGGTTCTGCCCTTTAGTCTCAAAGTGAGTGTTAGGGGAAGTGGGGCAGCTATTTGAATTACTCCCTCTGTCCTAAAGGGAAAGGTTCCCAAAGACACAATTGGTACCTTGAAACATTTGAAAGGCTGTCATGTCAGTGAGGGATTAAACTTGTTTTATTAGGCTCCAGACAAGCAGAACTAGGAATGACAAAGGAAGATTGCACAGAGGTAGATTATTTTTGGCTTGTTTTTTGGCAAAAAGTTCTTTTTTATCCTAAAGTGGAATGGAATATGTTGAGAAAGAGTGGGTTTCTTGTCACTGGAAGTCTTCCATAAGAAGGTCAATGGCCGTGTGTTCTGAGTGTTGTCGTGGAGTTGTTGATATGTTGGAAGAGATGGACGCCTCTAAGGACCCTCCCAGGTGTGCAGGGAATCTGGCAGGCTTCACATGAGAGTTTCAGTGTGAGCTGTGTACTGCCTTTCCCCTGCTTTCTCAGCCAGTGTGGACAACATGCCTTTTGTACATCATCTAATGGGACTGATCCCTTGACTAGCCCTTCTATCGTCATGATTTTTAAATTTGGGTATAAATCCTACAAGGCTCACAAAGACAGGTGTTGTTAATCTTTGTTGCTTGTCATTGACTCTTTCAGTAGTTTCATGAAGTCCATGAATTCCTTCTTTGAAAAATGTTTTTGAGTGCATAAAGTAAGATACATAGATATTTTTTTAAAATTCTTTTAAATTTTCTTTCCCTCCTTCTTTGTCTTTCTCTACCCACTGATAAGGCAAGTAAAATAAAAACTATTATATCATGAAAACAAATTCCCACATTAGCTTTATCTAAAAAAAAAAGAAAGAAAAGAAAGAAAATGTGCTTTATTCTACACTCTTGAGGCCATCAGCTCACTTTTTGGAGGTGGATAGCATGTTTTGTCATGAGTCCTTTTTGGAATTATGGTTGGTCATTATGTTTATCAAAGTGGACTATGTTTACAATATTTTTATTACATAAATTATTCTCTTGGTTTTGCACACTTTGATTTGCATCAGTTCATGTAAATCTTCCCAGGTTTTCCTAAGACCATCTCCTTCTTAATTTCTTACATAGCACAATAATATTCCATTGTGATCATCTGCCACAACTTGTTCAACATAAAAAGAGCTATTATAAATGTTGTTTTTGCATATGAGTTCTTTCCCTTTCTCCTTGATCTCTTTGGTATATAGACTTACTAGTGGTATTACTGGGTCAAAATACATGTACAGTTTAATAGTCTTTTAAGCATAGTTCCAAATTGCTTTCCAGAACATTTGGTCTAATTTATAGTTACACCAACAGTGCCTTAAAGTACTTGTTTTCTCATAGCCCCTCCAAAATTTGATATTTTTCTTTGTTATTTTAGCAAATCTGATGGATATGAGAATATCATCAAAAAACATCGAAAGTTGTTTTTATTTGTATTTCTCTGTTAGTGATTTAGAGCACTTTTTTCGTATGGCATTTGATAGCTTGGATTTCTTCCTCTGAAAACTGTTTATTCATATATTTGGACCATTTGCAAGTTGCCAGGATGGTTCTTATTCTTATAAATTTGACTCAGTTGCCCATATATTTTAGAAATGAGACCTTTATTAGAGGAACTTGCTGCAAAGATTCAACCCCCTCCAGTTTCCTATTTCTCTTTTAATTTTAGCTGCATTGTTTTTGTTTATGCAAAAACTTTTAAATTTTATGTAATCAAAGTTGTGAGATATGTATAAAGAAATATCTATGGAAATAAATCAAAATATTTAAAAAAAACAAGTTCACAGATAATAATAACAATATTAATAGATATCTTTTTATGGCTCTTTTGATCCAGAAAATGGTTTGTTGCTATTCCAATAAAAATTCCCCTAATATTCATACAAAGCACTTTACAAATATTGTGTAATTTCATCCTTACAATTAACTGACATGTAGGTGACAGATAGTGGTTAGTGATTTTGAACTTAGCATCACATAGCTACTAAGTATTGGATTTGAACTCAGGCCTTGGTGTAGGAGAAAGAAATGTAAAGATTTGTGCTTAGAAAAGGCTAAATGGAATAAAGACATACCCCTTCCCCCACCCCCAGGCTTTCCAGTCTTAGTGAACGGAGATACTTAGACTTTGATTTGTATTTTTGGACACAAATTGTATTTTGGGAGGAAATCTCCATTTCTGGTTTCTTTTCAGAACTAGAGAGAATAAATGTGACCAATTATCCTTTCATATAAGTAGTTCATATTACGAAGCCTCTAAGTTTGTTTTCATTCATTCACCTTGAAAGATACATTAAGCTTTTTTGTTTTGGAAAACAATGTTGAACTTATCCTGGACCTCATGATCCATCCCACATTTTACTTACGAGCCTGTTGAGTAGATGGGAACAACAAGTAATGAAGAATTTTGAAAGAAGCCAGTCATGGCAGAATCTCCCATAACTATTTTCAGCTTTTTCTAATTGGGCTTGGTGTGTGCACTCTTGTGTATTTCTGCATACCCAATGAGGCATAGACTTCTCAGGGATTAATATTCAGGTAAAAAGGAGCCTGCTTAGAATTCTGTTGTCTAAGTATTGGGGGAGTAGGGCGGACAGAGGAAGAAGCCAGGACTATAGGGTAGAAATGGAAAAGGTGCTAGGCTCAGAGATATGTATTAGCGACCCCATTCCCCCTCTTTGGTTCTCGATTTCCTATGCTTTAAAAGGAGATGATTGGAATGGATGATTTCTAAATAGCCCTTTCACTCTAACCTTCTCTGTTTCTGTATTTCCCTCTACTGCATTTTCTCCCCAGTTCCTGTTTTTATGAAAGTGGAATGAGTCTGGGGAGTTAAGAGAGAGAAGAGTTTCTCACCTATTTTATGGCGTGGTTTCCTCATCTGTTATCCTGAGAATCATTTGACTTCCTTCTTCTCAGTGATTTTGAAAAAAGGATGAAATGATTTGAGCTCTAGATCTGAAGAGAATCATTACTATGATGTGTACTTGCTCCTGGGAAGTGATGGTAGAGGGAGGACAGGAAGACCTGAGTGGTCTGTGGTTGTGATTGACATCTCTGCCATGATGACTGACATGCAAACCACCTACATTTCTCTGACCCTTGTTCTCCAAAGCCTACACCGGGGGTATTTTAGAGTTTTAATTCAGAGAATGCAAAATAATGACCCTCAGAGAGCATCACAATCTTCTGTATCAGTTGTTTGTTTCCACACGTCGTTTTTTTTCCTAGTGATTTCTGTGAATTCTCTTCTTGGCAGAGGGCTTTGCTTGCCTGTGCTTGTCCTGTCTTCTGGGCAAGAGTGGAGTTCTGAAAGAGTCAAGGAATGAGGGCTTTGGGAATTCTGTTGGCACTCATAGCTAACCTATAGAGAGGGTACATATGTTACAAGCCATTGCCCTCCCCTTCAGTTCCACAAATACAAAGGGGATTCATCCAGAATACTGTTGTTCCTTTGAAAATTCCCCAACATCCACACATATTTCTCTTGCTTTTACTGCTATCTGGAGGGTGTCATAAAAGAAACTATATCTGTATTACATTTCTAATTGGCTTTTAATTTTATAACTCTTAAAACAGCCCTTTTCCAAGAAAGTGAAATAGTTTATTAATAGAATTTAATTATGGATAGTTATTTTTGCATCAACCAAGAACCTTCCAGGCAGGCAAACTTACCAAAAAGAAAAAAAGAAATGAAATAACAGAAAAAGCCACAATTCCCCTCCTTAACCAAAAACATTCAAGGAAAAAAATTGACAGGCTGAAGACTTAACACTGCTATAATATTTTACATATGTTAATAAGCTGACTTTTTAAACCATTCATAAAAGTTTTACTTAATCCCTCAAATCCAGCCCCCTTCCACAGGTCTCTTTTACTTGGAGTGGATGGTGGTAGGTTCACTATACTGTTGAGCTGGGTTTTGACAAGAGTTACATGATCAGTTCTCTAAAAAAACAGTTATTTCCAACTGGTTGAAGATTAGAGATTACTGTTTATGACTGCTTTTATCCAGACAGGTTGGGAGTAAGCTAATGCCTTGATCAAGACATTGGTCTCTCTAAAGTTTCCCTGGTATTAAATATATTTGAACGTGAATAAGGTACTTGGAGTGATGAAATACCAGATGTGAGGTATCAGGTTGCATGTTTATTCAACTGTTGTTGGAATGACTGTGCTAAGATATGCTTTTGTGCTTTTGTATTTCTCGTCTCTTGGCAACATCTGAAGAGAGAGAGAGAGAGAGAGAGAGAGAGAGAGAGAGAGAGAGAGAGAGAGAGAGAGAGAGAGAGAGAGAGAGAGAGATGGGGGGGAAGCGGGGGGGGCAGGCAAACAGGCAAACACAGTATCCTGATGAAGGTTACAATTTTAATTACTCAGATTGTAGGCAATGTTTTTGGAGAAATGTCCTCACAGTCCCCATATGGCCTTAGCCACAGGGCATATAAATGTTAATTGAATAGAATTTTCAGGTAGGTTGAACACACTTCACACCAGGTTCTGACACGTATTAAAGTCACTGGCAACCAGCAGAAAGGGAGGTGGTCCAAACAGACAATCATTGCTACTGTGATGCCTGCATGGTGTGGAAGATGAGATCTGGTCCATAGGAGCCCCCCAACAGAAAATCTCTGACACAGGACCCAAAGGGATTTTTAAAAATGTGATTGTGGATAATCCCAGAAGTGTTTGAGAGATCATGTTTATATGGGTCCACTCTAAGACTCACACGTTGCCTTATTTTCAATGGCTCACTTCTCAGACATTTATTAAGCCTCTACTATATGTCAGATTCAAGGGATATGTTGGCAAAAATGAAATTATCCCCTACTTTTCAGGAAACTTAAAATTTATTGACAGAAACTATAAATATATATAAATATATGTCATTTCAAAATGTATGCACTATAATACAAGATGATTTTGGAGGGAGGTGCTAGAAATGGGGTAGATCAAGAAAGGCCTCATGTAGGAGGTGAACTGAGCTTTAAATGAAGTGAGGGATTAGAGGAGAGGAACCAATGAAGAGGTGTTATTTTACAGAGATAGAATCCACCACATGTAACAGGTAAGTGGCATCCCTTAGTCACACACTTGGTGTGTAGTATCAGTGTTTCTGATCAATGAAATGCACTAACTTAAGTTTTCTTCCAAGGTTAGAATGACCTCAGTGACCCAGATATTGTGAATGAAAGGTAATTATTTTTTTGGCTTCCTTCTTTATATCAATACCGCAACGAGTCATACTGGAACATCCAGTCTTGTGTTGTTGGGCTTGATTTAATTGGCAAAACTGATTGGGATTTCGCTGGTAAATTTGACTCTTTCAAAACAACAGCAGAAAATGACTTTGAGGGGAAAAAAATTATTCCTTAGAAAATTACATTTCTCCCCATAGATACCTCCTGCAATATGGTTCTAGACCTTGATTGAGAGAGTATTAATTTATTGGTGTGTATATGTATATGTTTTGGGTATGTTTATGGATCTATTTTTCTTTGAAATTTTTATTGCTATCCATTGTTTTTATGTCTCTTTTAATTCTAAATGTACCCTTTCTCCTTCCCTTCCCAGAGGAGTGATCCTTTGTAACAAAGAATAAATAAAAGTGATGTGAGGAAGGAAATTGGTTCTGTGAAACTGACCAACGCATCAGCTAACGCTGACAGTCTGTGTTCTGTGTTCTGTGACTGCATGTGTCTGATAACTCCCCATAGTCCCCCAGTTCTGCCAAGAATGGAGGGAAGGGCATTTCTTATGCCCTTTCTGATGTTTATTATTGTTTCGTATACTTGTTGAAAGCCAATTCTGTCATCTTCGCAGGGGATCAGGACATTTTTGCCATCTGCCCTGAAAGTCAAGAGAGGAGCCTTGGTGGTGGTGGTTGGGAATTGTTGAACCTAACATGGCCCTTATAGTCTAATGGTCAGGTTGTCTTATCTGAGAAGCATGATCTTTGTGAGAGGTTTTTTACCATTTGATCATCCTTACCAACCAGATTGTTCTTAGGATTTTGCAAACTGTCAATCACCCTAAGAGATGAACGGACACCATACCATTTTGGCGTTTTGTCCCCACAAAGTTTTGTAGTTGGTAGTATTACCTGGAATACTAGAATGAGGAAAGAGTCATGGGAAAAAGAATCTTAAGATCTTAGTAGACATGTCCCAGATCTCTGTTGCTCCAGAAGGATCTAGATCTGACCAAATCTGTGACTGCTGCCAGGCTGGGTGCTGAAAACATCCTTTAGCCATCTCCTACTGCCTTTCTAACTTGTTCTTCAGGTGCATTTGAGCTTTTCTCATAGATTTCAGATGTTACTAGTCATTTCAGATTTCCTCTATGGCAGAATCCTCATTTTTGTTGCTGGAATTAAGTTCTCCTTCTCTGGGGATCATCACTGAATAAAACTGGGTGTCTACTGTGTGCTAGCTACTTTGCTGAGCTTTGAGGATATAAAAAGAGGCAGAAGACAATCCCTTCCCTCAAGAAGCTAGTGGGGGAGACAGCAGGCAAACAAAATAAGCATAAATAAACACTATACAGGAAAATGGGAAACAGTTAACAGAGAGAAGGAACTGGAATTTTAAGAGGGGTTGGCAAAGGCTCCCTGTAAAAGATGAGATTTTATTTGAGACTTAAAGGAAGCCAAGGAGGTCAGTAGGTAAAGATGAGGAGAGAGAGTGTTCCCTGCATGGGGAACAGCCAGAGAAAAATCCCAGAGATGATAGATTGTTTGTGAAACAGCTAGAGGCCACGTCATTGAATTGAAAAGTACGTGTTGGGGGAGTAAGGTAGAAGAAGACTGTTAAGATAGGAGGGGAATAGGTTATAAAGGACTGTGAACATTGAGCAGAGGACTTTATATTTAGTTCTGGAGGTGGTAGGAAGTCACTTGAGCTCATTGATTAGGAGAATGTGTGCTTTAGCTGGATCACTTTAGTGGCTGAGTGGAGGATGGATTGGAGTGGGGAGAGGCTTGAAGCAGACAGACAGACTTCCATGTGTGAGGTGATAAGGACCCACTCCAGGGTGGGGGCAGTATCAGAGAAGAGCAGAGGACATATGCAAGAGATGATGCAAAGGTGAAATCAACAACCTTGTGGATAGCTTGGGTATGGGATGTGAGGAATCCAAGACGCCCTCCTAGGTTGCAAGTCTGGGGACTGGGCCTGGATGGTGTTGCTCTCAGGTAGGAGTGGGGAAGGGTTTGGGGGAAAGATAATTCATCCTATTTTGGACATACTGAGTTTAAAATATCTACTAAATTTCCAGTTGGAAATGTCTTAGAGATAGTTGGAGATGTGAGATTGGGGCAGGAAAGGTAGATTTTGAGAATCATCCGCATAGAGATGGTAATTAAATCCATGGAAGCTGATATGATCACCAGGTGAAGTAGTATAGAGGGAGAAGAGAACAGGACCCAGGACCAACCTGAGGACCACCCATGGTTAGAAGGCATGTTCTGGATGAGGACGCAGCAAAGGAGACTTTATAATAAGAGAGTCTCTCTAGACCAGATGTTTACAGCAAAAATATTTTCTACCGCAAGGATGCTGCAGGATTCCCAAGGCCTTCTTGAAAGTGGACTCTCTGGAGACGATTTTATTAGGACCTTGATCCTGCTGCCATACTTTGGAAATCTGTTTTGGATCAGGAATATTTCTGGAAACTGAAAGAGAACAGGTGACTGCTAGGCCTTCTGGAAAGACCAAGGTGGCCCAAACTGAAAAGGAAGGTGCTGGTGTTAGGACCAGGAAAATGTTCCAAGCAACAGGAAGGATGTCTGGGCTTGTCTGTTTCGTTAGCTTCCTACCCTGGATCCCCCACCTCCGTTTCTACTCTTATGCTGAATCTGGAGTGGTACTTTGTCCATAATGGGCACCCAGGATAAATATTTGTTGAATTGAAAGAGAGCAAGGGGCATTTTCTTCAAATGCCTCACCCCGTCCACCCCATTTCCCTTATCTCTACGGTATATATCAGTATATCAGTTATTGTTTTGTCTGTGGTAACGTTTTCAAGCTAGTGGTATGATGGAGGAAGAGCCAGATAGAAGCAGATCATGGTTGCCTACCTGTGCTGTGAGAATTAGATGTGGGGTGAGGTTCAGGGGTGTAAGACAAAGGCTGACAGTTACCAAAAGCTTCCCAGATCAGCGATATTCTGGAAACTTCTATGCCCTGAGAGTCCAAATCTCCCTCTCTTCCAGGTGAGAAAGAACAGCTGATTAAGAAGCCTCTCAGTATCTAGAACCTCTCCTTTCCATATGTTCCCAGATCACCTTCATTCCCAAAATGAAGCAGGCTTGATAAATGAATGGAGTTTCCTTGTCTTCTTTCATTGAAGGCAGGTTGGAACAACTGGCTCCCCTAATCAGTATTACTTCTGTTTTTGAGGTTCCATAATTCCCAGCTGAGAACTCTTCATTCATTCTTGATTGATACATTTGGAAATGAGAGACATAAAAACAATGGATAACAATTAAAATTTCAAAGAAAAAAAGAAAAATAGATGCATGAACACACAGAACACATACATATACACAGCAATAAAGTAATACTCTCTGTATCAAGGTCCAGGACCATATTGCAGGAGGCATCTATGGGGAAAAATGTAATTTTCTTAAGGAATAGCTTTTCCCCCTCAAAGTCATTTTCTGCTCTTGTTTTTAAAGAGTCAGATCTACTAGGGGAATTCAATCAGAAAGAAAGAAAAAGTACTTTTATTGATTTGGGAGAGGGGAGAGGAGAGGGGAGGGGACACTTATATTGCATATATATTTTATATTGCATATATATTTTCTGGATATTCCTGCTCCCACCAGTGATCCTATGTAGTCACCATCTCCAAAGAAAGGAGGGAGGGGTCATCCCTTTGTAAGCAGAGACCCAGCAGAAAGATTTTGGTCAGCTTTTTTTTTTTTACCTGGGGACTCCATCCTCCCAGTTATTGAACTTCAGATGAGTCAGAGATAGATGCTGTTGTAGCAGCAAGAGGAACTGGGGATCATCTTTGTTTCTCTTCAGCTTTCTGAAGTGAAAGCTCCCCATGAGGAGTTTGAATTCTACCCCCAGGGGCCAAGTTGAACCTGATGATAATGATGGCTGCCTGACCCTTGCCTGACACTCTCTCTCTTTCCCAAGCAGAGTTGAGGGGGTTTTTAGCCATTGAGTTTTCCTTGATCAAGTCATTTCTTCCTATTCTAGAAGTTTTTCTTGATTTCTCTTTTTGCTACCAATACTCAACCACATCCATAATTGCCATTGAAGACCATTCCTCCCAGTCTTGGACTTCACCTACTGGCCTGGCTGGTGAGGCACCTCATACTTAGCTAAGGGGTGGTCCTAATATCACAGACTCTACTTAGCCTGGGCTTAAAGTTTTAATCAATGATGATGACGATGATGATGAACATTTCTGTAGTTCTTCAAGGTTTGCAAAATGCTTTATAAATATTATCTCATTTTATCCTCACAAGAACTATGAGAGACAGGTGTTATTATTTTCTGCATTTTATAGATGAATAAATGGAGGCCAAAAAAAGGTATAGTGACTTTTCACAGCTAGTAAGTATCTGAGGTTGAGCTTAAATTCAAGGACTTCCCAATTCGAGCTTTAGAGCTTTTGCATTCTACCAGCTAGTTGCATGGGAGTTGTATTCTGCTATCACAGTCATCTCTACTCCATAACTGGGAGTCAGAGGAGGATTTCAGTGAAAGATTCTTGATTTTATAAGATTTCAAAGTCAGTTTCTCTTCAACTTGTTAATTTAGCAATTAAACAAACATTCTTTATTGATATCACAGTAGGGGAGAAGGATGTGATAGAAGAATATGAGGGGGCATTTAATTCCAAGTCAACTGACTTCTTTGGGCCTAAATTTTCCTATCTATAAATAAGGAGATTGAAGAAGATGATTTCTTTTTACTCTAAAAATTTTATTGATATGTTTTATTAAAGTTTTAAATGATTTATTTTTAATTTTCAGCATTCACTTCCATAAGATTTTGAGTTTTAAATTTTCTCCCCTTCTCTCTACTCCCCCCTCCCCAAGATGGCATGCAATCTGATTCTGGCTCTATATATACATTCATATTAAACATTTTCACATGAGTCATGTTGTAAAGAAGAATTAGAATCAATGGGCGGAACCATGAGGAAGAAGAAACAAAAGAAAAAGGAGAGGGAATAGTCTGCTTCCATCTGCATTCAGACTCCAAAGTTCTTTCTCTGGATGTCAATAGTATTTTCCATCATGAGTCTTTTGGAGTTGTGAAGAATAAGTTGCTTTCCAAATCAGTTCAACAAGAACTTTTAAAGCACCTACTATGTGCAGTGCAGCTAGGCAGCTATGTGACACAGTGGATGGAGTACTCATCTTCATGCATTAAAATCCTCCCTCAGACACTTACTAGCTGTATGACCCTGGGGAAGTCACTTAACCCTATTTGCCTTAGTTTCCTCATTTGTAAATGGGCTGGAAAAAGAAATAGTAAATCAAGAAAACCCCAAGGAGGTCGCAGAGTGTCAGGTACAACTGTAAGGACTGAGCAGCACCAAATATGTGTAGTGCAGTGTGCTCAGTTTGAGGGATACAGATCAGTGTACCAGTTCCTGCCTCGTGGAGCTTAGGTGAAGCAGGGGGAGGAGCAGGAAGGAGCTCTGTCTTTCTGTGTTTTTATGGCTGACTACTCTGTCCCCTGGGTCAGAATAGTCAAGTTGCTTTGGCTTCACTGCCCACCTCCACCCCCCGAGTTTTCAGCCTTTTTTGTCTTTTCTCCTAACAACAATGGCGAGCCCATTGGCATGTCTAAAATCTAATTAAACTTTTAGCTCACTGTTGAGTTGGGGTTGGGGGTGAGGGTGAGGGGGGTCTTCTGATTGACATTTCCTTTGGAAGATTTTGGTTTATCACAGGCTATATGTAGTCTCTTCTTGCTATTATCCTCAGAGATGATTACCCAGGCCAAATATTAACTATCAGAAAAAGAAATCTGTCTTTGACAGGAACATAGCATGATTCCAACTACAGTATAACAGCACACTTTAAGCCTGGGTGAATCACAAGAATTTTATTTTTTAATTAAGTTATAAAGAAGGTCCTATCAGTGACCTGGTAGATGTCAGCTCACTTAAGTCCTTGGATTAATCAGGAACTATTAAAATGATCATTCAATTATAAACAGTCATAACTGTTGCAGAATGAATGTTTTCTTCTCTGAATTAAATCATTCTAAATTGAGAAATTGTTTGAGAATTGAAGATGAAGGAAAGCATGCCTCATTCTTTTAAAATTTATGAATCACCAGAGGAACAAAAGAGAAGCGTGAGGTTGCTGCATTATTGTCCAGTATTTCAAATTTCTCATGTTGTCATTGACAAAGAAAAGAGTTTTAATTTGTAATAGAAAGAAAACAACATTTCACATTTACCAATATAATACTTAAATTTGAAAATGATTTCTCATTTTAGAAAATTATTTGATATGAAGGACAATCATTTGAAAAAAGTTGTTCATCTTGTGGTTTTGCATGGTTTCTTTTCTAATTCGGGAATAATATTCCCAGGGTATATGTTTGACTTGTTAAATTGGATATGGTTTCTTTACTGGTGACTTAACAGGTACTCCGTTTGCTTCCTTACGATTCAGGCATTAGGGTAGATGCTTCCTCCGTTGACACAGTTTAATGAGTGGCTGTGACTGAAAGAATTCATCTGGTGACCAACCCAAGAGTTTGGCTTACTGGATGCAATGGAAAGAGTTTTGGTCTTAAGAGTCAGACCAAATTAGCTGAATGACCATGGACCAGTCATTTCCTTGATCTTGGTCTCAGTTTCCCTATTCATAAGATAAGACTAGATGATCTCATAGGGATCTATTGACTGGTTGTTCTCATTGACTCATAGATTTGGATGAAAAAGGATCCTCAGAGGTTTTCTAGTCTTAACATCCTCATTATTATGTCATTGAAGACATTAGGTAACTTGTCTAAGGTCACACAGGTAGTTTTGTTGCAAATTTTGAACCCAAGTCCTCAGACTCCATGTCTGTGGCAAAATTTCCATTACACTAGGGGCAGCTGGGTGGTGCCATGGTGCACCGAGTGTTGGGCCTGAATTCAGGAAGACTCATCTCTGTGAGTTCAAATCTGGCGGCACACACTTCCAACTATGTGACCCTGGGCAAGTCACTTATCCCTGTTTGCCTCAATTTCCTTATCCGTGAAATGAGCTGGAGAAGGAAATGGCAAAACATTACAGCATCTTTGCCAAGAAAACTCCGAAGAGGGTCACAAAGAGTTGGACCCAGTTGAAAAGAACAGTAACAATACGACATTTCCCTCTACGTTGCCTCTTTCCAGTCCCTGATAATCTGAATCTTCCTCTGGTCATGAATCTTTTCCAAAGGGTCAGCTATGGTGTTGGTCCTCAAAAACATATAGCTCTGATAGAACTACTGAAAAACAGGGTCTATATGTATAGTCTTCGAAAGTCCAGGGTCACCCACATTGATGGATGGGAGGGAGGATGCTACCAGAACTCAGCTTTGTTAAATAAACTGAACCGTCATTTACTTTTTGGATGTAATCAGAGAAGACAAAAGCAAAAACAAAACTTTCCTTTAATGTGTCTAGTATGTCTTCTGAAAGAATGAAAGCTATATTTGTCTTTTGTTTGAGTTGCAAAAATAAGAACTTACATATTTTCTTTAAGGTTTGCCAAGCTATTTCTGTGCATTCTCATTTGAGTCTTGCAACAACCGTACTAGTAACTGCTAGGCTTATTTCCATTCGACACATAGGAAACTGAGATTAAGAGAAATTTGGGGCTGATTCAGGATTAGGTAGAAAGATAGTGTCTGTGGAATTTCAACTGAAATTGTCTTTCTGACTGTAGGTTCAGGGCTGGATCGTGGGCATTAAGAAGGACTCAAATTTAAGAAAACCTTCAAAGAGCCAGCACATTAAATATATATGTATATGTGTATGTGTGTGTGCACACATGCATATACACCTTCTATTGTATGCTAATACTAAAACAAGACTATTTATTTTTGGTATCCAGATTTTAGATAATTTACCATTATACAATTGGTGCTGGTATTTTCAGTAGAGATTCCTCACTGGTGATTTGAGTCTTGATGTAAATAGATTTGATTTAAATTGAATCCACACTGAGCTTAAGTGGTCTGTCTAGAAGGATGATGTGATGATAGCTTAAGTAAGGTGTTTTTAAAGTCATGAGGTCAATCACACACATTTCATAATGTTATCTTTTTCATTTTCCCTTTCCAAAGCTGGAGGTGTAGGGGTCTGCCCTTTATTTAAAAGACAAAAACATTGGGTGAAAGTAATGAGTGTACCCAGGCATTAGAGAAGCATGGAGTTTGATCCTGGCAATTGTGACGTTATTCACAAAACCTCCCTCCAGATGGCGGCTTGGTAATTACGATCAACAAATGAAACTAGAGATGTCTCCCGGGGAGCTATTTTTCTTATGTGTGGTTATTTAGACATTGGAATAAGAGGTATGTACAGGAGAACCCTTTGAAGGCAGAGAGGCAGATCGTGAGTTCTGGGTCTGCTCCTGTAGGTTCGAAGGGCTGGAAGGAGACCTCTGTGGCATCTGGCATGCTTCCCCTCCAGAGCTCCCCCAGCCCATTTTCTTCTCTCTGGACATTTAGGAGAGCAGACCTGGCCTTGCAGGGGGGCAGCTCTGTCCTGCTGCTTTTCAAACCTGGTGCTGCTGCCCAGCCGGCTGCTCAGCTATTTCAATTCAGCCCTCTCCTGTGCAGCTTCCTGATTCCCGCCTGAACAGATGTTGGTGCAACAGGTTTCTGCACTGTCTAGGGATTGTCTTTTGAAGTGCCCCCAGGACTGGAATATTTCAGGGGCAAGCAGATAGAAAAATCTCCAGTCATAGTGGCATAATAAGCTTTTCCATTCTGGCTGATGTGTGTGACTGCTTATTTATCAGAGATCCTATTTTTTAGTTTCTTTCAACGTGTCAATCCTGTTCCCTGGAAACCAAATAAATTCTCTAGGGACTATAGTTAATTTGAATCTGATGGCCATGGGCATTGTGAAAGGGTTGATACCCCTGATAAATTTCCACAGTAACTAGATCCTTTCATCATCTCTTATGGCTATTGGATTTCATAGAATCATAGATTTAGAGTGGAGAAAAGAAACTTGGAGGTTGTCTTTTACAATGCCCTTGTTTTAGAGAAGGGAACTGGGTCTCAGAAGTTGTGATTTTCTCATGATCACAGAGATGTGATTTGTGGTTCAGATCCTCTGACTGCAGCCATCACACCGCTCTGTGAAATTCAGTTCTATCAACATCACAGGTAAGGCAAGACATCCAGGAGGAAGTATAGTATAGTGAAAAGAGGAGTTGGCTTTTGGAGGCAGAAGAATTGCGTTCCAATCTAACTCTGTCTCTTACTATCTTGAGTAAGTCTCCTAACCATTCCCAGGCACAGTTTTCTCCTAGGTACCTTACTGCTCAGGATCTATTACCCTGTAAATAAGCTAGAGAGTATGACGGGAATGTTGAGAGAGCTAGAGATCAGGTCAATTGAAGGATCACTGGAAGTTATTGAGGCAGGTTTAGGTTGTCTATAAGGAACCACTTAACATATGGAAAAAGGGAATGTTTTGCCTCAGGGAGTGGCACTTTCCCTTTTATTAGAGATTTTTAGGTTACTCTTAGCCAAGGAGGTGAACCCTGTTTCTTTCAGATCCAAAGTTCCAGAGGATGATTGAAGGTCTTTGTCAAGGACCCAGGATTTGTGCAATGAGTTGAATTGGAGGGTGAGAAAGACTGGAGGCACAATTTTCAGGACCATTGTCTTGTTAAGTTTCTTTCAACAGAAAAAGAACTTTTCCTACAAAAATATATCAAAAGGCCCAATTTCTATTGACTGTAGTAACTTGCCAATCTCTCCCAGGCAGTTGAGCATTTATTAATCCCCTACTGTGTAGCAGGCAGGCATTGTGCTTAGCATTGATTAGTTGATTGGGGGGAGACAATCCTTGCCCTGGAGAAGTTTTTGACTTTTTGTTGGAGGAGCAGTATGATTACAGATCACTGCAAGACTGCTCCATCCAAAGTGTGGGGATCCTTTAAGCCTCTGTTGCTCTAATCAGGGATGGGGAACCTGGAGCCTTAAGGTCATATGTGGCCCTCTAGGTCCTCAAGTTAGGCCCTTTGACTGAATCCAAACTTCACAGAACAAATCTCAAGGCCACAGGTTCCTGACCCCTGCAACCCTCTTGGTTTTCCTCTTCCTGGTGTGATGTTTTATATCCCTTTCAGAAATGGATTCATAAAACTTTTGTCGTTTGGGGGCAGTTCCCCTTGCTTTGGGGAACTCTCTTCTGGCAGATATAATCAGCGTGTTTGCTGCTAGTTTTGTTGGAAAGGGTCAGGAGTCTGTGTCTGAGGCTATGGAAGAGGGAGGAGGTGAACTACTGGGCCAGCCTCCCTTAGTGGTCATATTAGATTTAAGATCTCTGCCTCCCTTCCAACCTTTTTATACGGAGAACTTAAATCTAATATGGCCACTAAGGAAGGCTGGTCCAGGCCCAAGGCCCCTCCCCTGTAATGAGCATGTTAAGAACAAGGGATGTGTTAGTAGAATAGTCCAATGTGACTTGATAATTATAGGTAAAATTTACAGAGTACGTACTATATATTGGGCACTGTGCTAAGTGCTTTGATAATTATTATTTTCAATAAGGTACTATTATTACCTCCATTTTACAAAAGAGGAGACTGAGGCAAACAGATTAAGTGACTTGCCTAGGGTCACACAACTAGTAAGTGTCTAAGGCTGGATTTGAATTCAGTCTTTCTGTCTCCAGACCCAGTGCAACACCTGACTGCCTCAAAATAAAGGTGTATGTATATAGGGGATAAAATTGGAAAGGTCATTTGTGGATAGATTACAGAGGATATTGCAGTTGGCTATTTATGCAGTAGAAAGTGGTGGAGGCCATTGAAGGCAGAAGTGGGGCAGGTGGTAGGTGTTTGACATGATCACAGGGGCTCTTGGGGAAGATGTGGTCTGAGGAAAGATCCTGAAGGGGATAGTGACAGGGAAAGGGAAAGGAAAGAGGTAGATGTCCAACTGACAAACATAATTAGAGAAATTGAAACTCAACACTTGGAACAGTAGAGGAAAAAATATATTTATTCCTTCATTCACTGCTAGTACAATTGCACTTCAGAATCTTTGGAGAACAATCTTGGAAGTACACAGTAACATTTTTAAAAATAATCAGGCTCTTGGAGTCAATAACTCAGTTATTGGGAATATATGTTATAATTATTATAGGCATAATTAGCTAGGTTCAAAAATATTCATAGTGGCCATGTATGTAATTTAACAGCAAAAACTGGAAAGAACCTAAATGTCCTGCAAAAGAGGGACTGGCCAACTGAATTTGCTTTCATTAATGTAATAGAATACTAAAATCTAGTAAAAACTGGCAAGTATGAAGAATACAAAGGAAATTCGAATTCCTTTTATGAAATAAAAGAAAGGGGATAAAAGAAATTTGGAACCAGAGGAATGGAGCTAACTCACAGGTGGTATGTAAAAGGAGAAGCGAAAGAGAATGAACAACATAGTATGAATAAGAACGTCATATGAATGCCTGCCCAAAAGTTTGTGGTATTTTATGTTAGGAAATTAATTCATTGGAATATTCTGTAAACTAAGTAAATCTAGCAGGTTGCATGTGTTCATGAAGATTAAATTAATTTTAATTTGAAAAGAAACAAGAAAGGAAGGAATGGATGCCAGACTTGATCATACGGAGAACTAATGAATTGGTGACTGGTACTGATTGATTGACTCTTTCCTTTCCCAGTCTTTTCCATCCTCCTGATGCTACTTTTTCAATCTAGGGATTGGGACTATGTCCATGCCTTTGCTATAAATAGAAGAATCAGGAAGAAAAGGGAAAGATGATGTAGTTTGTTTTTGGACATGTGGGCTTAGGTAGGACATTCTGATGGAGATGTTAAGCAGGAAACTGAAAATATGATATTAGGACTGGTGGAGGACGGGGAGGGAAAGGGAAAGAGAGGGAGGGAGGGGGAGGGAGGGAGGCAGGGAGAGAGAGAGAGAGAGAGAGAGAGAGAGAGAGAGAGAGAGAGAGAGAGAGAGAGAGAGAGAGAGAGAGAGAGAGAGAGAGAGAAAGAGAAAGAGAAAGAGAAAGAGAAAGAGAAAGAGAAAGAGAAAGAGAATGAGAGAATGAGAATATAGAGGGGAGGCAATCAGGTCTTCAGCCAAGGAAGGAGACCATTTCTTGGATTGAGAGGGTGGGTGTTTTCTATAGGAATGAGGGCTGTATGGAGAGGACATGGATTGAAAACAGTCCATAGGATTTGGTGACGGGATGACTAGCTCTGCCAATGATTTTCCTAAAGTATAGTTCCAGCCATGTCACTCCTACTCAATAAACTCCAGTGATTCCATTTCGTCTTAAGGATCAAATATAAGGTTTACTTAGTTTTTAAAGCCCTTCACAACATAGCCCCCAACCTACCTTCCTAAACTTAGTCAATAAAACACGTGCTACGTGTCTGACATTGTGCTAAGCTCTGGGGATACATAAAAAGGCCAAAGATAGACCCTGTCCTCAAGTAGCTCACAATCGAATGGGGGAAGCAAGAAGCAAACAACTGGGATGGCTCAGGAATTAAGAGGGGCTGGGGTTTAGCATCTATCACTCTCCTCCTGTACTCTGCAGCCAGTTGCTTATATACAATACCCTGACCTCCTTCTCTAATACTTTTCATCATCATTCCCCCATGCCTATGAACTCTCACCTACATCCTAAGCTGCTAGGGCCCTCCCCTCTATAAATTCACCTTGTATATACCATGAAAATGTTTAGTTATATGCTTATTATTCCCCCCCACAGAATGTTAGGTGTTTGAGGGTTGGGGCTGTTGCAGTGGAAGGAGAGTGGGTCCTGGCATCAGAAAGAATTGAGTTCCACTCCAGCCTCAGACACTTGGCCAGCTGTGTGATTCTGTGCAAAACCTTAACCTGTCTGCCTCAGTTTCCTCAACTGTAAAATAGGGATAATAATACCCACTGTGCAGGGTTGTCATGTGGATCAAATGAGATAATATTTGTGAAAAGTGCTTACTTAGCACAGCTCCTGGAACATAGGAAGTGCTGTATAAATGCTTCTTTTCCTCCCTCACTCCCCATTGAAGAAAGGGGATGGAATGTAAAGTGTTAAGGAGGGAGTGAACTTTAAAGTTTTGTTGTGAAATTAGGGAAAGAGGGGACAATAATTTAAAGGAGTAGCACAGGAAATGAAGAAAACGTGTTCTTGGTTTTGTTTTAGGATTGGGGAGACCTGGGTTCCTATGACAAAGCTGCTGGAATTGTATTAATTGGTTGAGAAAACTTTGAAATTGCTTTGGGAATTCTGCCTCATTGGAAGAAGAGTGAAAATTTATTTGCGTCTTGTTACAGTTTATTAATTCATTTCCCCTGAGGCAGTGAAGACAGAAATGCAGCACTTCCTGCCTTCAAGGAGTTTCTGTTCTGCTGTAGTTATCTTTGCTGTTGTTAAGTGCTGCATATCATTATTATTGGAGAATTGTTACAGTCAGACTACAGAATACCAAGAATTTACCAAGTTTGAAAAGCTGCTAATGCTATTAAGTTCCAGTAGAAGACCAATCTCTTGAGCAAAGGGACTGTTGGCATTTTTGTCTTTGTATCTCCAGTGTCTTGCCCATAGTTGATGCTCAGTAAGTTTTTGAGGGTCTGAACAGGACATGCCCCTCCCTCCCAGTGAGCTTTGGGAAGGTCACTACTGTCTCCTATGCTCCAACCCTATTGGGACAGGATAGGACACTAATCAAGAGGGCAGGAGTTTTGTTCCTAAAGGGTTGAAAGAGTAAGTCGGGCTTCCTCTTATCTCCATTTACCACACCTTACATCTTAAAAGAGAAGGTGATTATTGGTCTTCCTCCTTGCCCGGGATTTTCTGACGATTAAAGACTTTGCTATCAGCACACTGAATGAATGTTCTCAGCCCTGACAGAAAAATAAAGATCCTTCTAAACTTTGCATTTCCTTTCACTTTCTTTAATAGTAATCCATCGATATCCCTTTTAATGAAATATACTCTAGAGCTACCCTATAATACTGTCCTAGGGCTCTGGGCAATGGGATTTCCCCCAAACAGAATCATAGTGTCATAGGCTGGCTGTTAGTGTTAGACAGATAGATAGTTGGGAGTGGAAAAAAATCACTTTCCCTTTCTAGTTTCACTTCCCTCATCTTATAAAATACAGAGGTTAGACTATGCAAGGTTTAAGATCTCTTCCAGTCAGAAATTTATGATCCGCAAACTGAGTATTTTCCCTAAACTCTCAAACCAGTCCTTAGAGAAGAGCCAGCATGGGTCTCTGAACAGAGCGAGGAGGAGGAAAGCTTTGGCCCATAAATCAAACACTGATCACTCAAGGAAACACTGGAGAGCTGGCATTATTTCTTAGGAGGAGAGGTCACAATCAGTGCTTCCCCGCTGCCAAGTGTGGGTTGACTTTCTATATGGGAGTATCTTTAAAAGTTGAAAATTTTGCTGAAATGATTGTCAAATGTGCTCCCTAGCAGGGTCTGTGGCACTGGTTTCTTGCTAGCGCTGCAGGTTTTTTCCTGGGCACATAACCTGGGCCATCTGTCAGAGCCCAGTGTGTGTGAATGGAAAGCTGGGACTGATTCACAGTCTTTAATTGCTCCCTCTCATGACTGGGCATAGCTGTTCATCTGACCCACTGTGAGAGAACCCTGTGAGGGAGTGTGGGCGCATCAACCTGGGTAGCCTGGATGCTTACTGAATATTGTGGCAGCCTGCCAGAGAAGGTCTCTTGGCTGGTTTCCTTGCCCCCACCTTACTAGTCTGATGCTTCTTTTGATAGGAAGCTTTAGCACAGGAACAACTTCTTTGGGATATGTCTCAGGCAGAAGGCAGCCCCCAAACATTCAGGGGTGGGGAGAAGTTTGTGCCAACCCTGAGTTTGGGGGCAGTACTTGCATTGTATATATGCTCTCTTTTCCTCTTCCTCTTTCTCTCTCTCTCCCCTTCCTTCCTCCCTCCCCACTTCCTTTCTCCCTCCCCCTCCTCTTTCCCTCCCTCTCCCTCCATCCTCCCCTCTCCCTCTTTCTCCCTCTTCCCCCCTCCCAATTCTATAAATGCTATTGCAGATAGAGGAAGATGTGCTGGTGTTTTGTGTGTAATGACAATGTCCTTGAGTGAATGGGAAAGTAGAATTTCTTGAGTGAATTTTGTAGAAAAATCAAAGAAACATAGGATAGGAGTAACTTGATTTATCGATTGAGAGGGTGTTAGAAGGGAGAAAAGGATGAGACGGAGGGCTAGTTCTTACAGCAGACCTCCCTGCTTTGGCTGCTTTCCCCCTTCTTTACCCCCATTCTTGAAAATCTAGAGTTTGTTAGTTTGATGGGCATGTGTGGCGAAGGTTGGGGGAGGAGAGTGGGAGAGGTTGCTACTTAAGATACCTCTTCCTAGACAACATATCAATGATAAGAGCACAGGAAAGCCTTGGGAGTTCCTTCATGGAAATTCTTCCTTGTGACACCAAGCTAACGGCTCACAATCCTCTGGCTGGGAGTTAAGTGAGGAGGGATATTGGAGTACATGGCCAGGTGACAAAATTAGAAATGATTCCCATGTGATGAGAAATGAAACCTTTCCCTAGAATAGGAGGGCCTGTTCCTTCCTTGGCTAAGACTGTGATATGTACTTTGTTTGGATCGTTATTTCTCTATCTTCAAACATGTGATCTTTCTGTCCTAAAAACAACACATTTGGCTTAACCCTGTTGTGTCCTCAAGCCACCTTCGATTCTTTTTAATATATTTCCTGGAAAACTTTTGAAATGCAGCTACCTTTATTTACCATTTAGTCCCTTGGAATCTAGCATCCTGATTTCTGTCATGCTGACTGTCTTGTAAGAGATGATGAGTCCACCTGTTTATTGCCCTAACAGTCTATCTTTATTGCCAAATTGTACTTTTTTGTGGCAAAAGTCACTCAAGAGATTCTCTGTTATTTCTTCTTTCACTTTCTTCATTGATTTTTCTGCAGCATTTCAGATAATTCCCTTCACCCAGCTACCACCCATTTTCTCCTTAGACTTTCATAACAAGCGTGTTAGGTTTTCTCCTTATTGTAGCATGCCCACACCTCCCCCAGCCCTTCCACAGGTATCGTTTCTGCCCTCTGTCCCTTTTGATATAGAACACTTAGAGGATTCATACCCTTTGAGATTTTTATGATCTCTGTGTGGATTTCTACTCATATCTGGAGTTCTAAGGTCACTCTTGAACTTGAGCTATATATGGACATTTCTTGCTAATTGATGTTTCCACTTGGATAGCCCATTATCTTTTTAATGATAATAACTGACAATTATGTAGTGATTTTAAAAACCAAGCTAACTGAAACTTGTGATTTCAACAGTGTTCAGCAGCCTTTTAGTGAGCTAATTTCCTGCGGCACTTGAAGGTTAAGTCACATGCTCAGGGTTACTGAGCCAGTGTGTGTGTGTGTGTCAGAAGGAGGAGTTCAACTCAGTTTTTCCTGAGACCAGCTCTGTATTCCATAAGCATTGCTGCATCACAGATTACTCTTGAAGGTGTAAAAAATGTTTCATAATTCTCATTTGTCCCCCTCATCGGGCCCATTTTAGAGAGGAAGAAACTGGAATTTGGAAAGTTTCAATGATTTGTTCCACCTCATAGCTGCTGTGTGTGGTTAAAGTGGGATTTCAGTTCATCTCTCGAGTCCAAGTCCCATGTTCTCTTCATTCATCTTAGTGCTTATATCTTTTTTCCTTAACAACTTTACTGATACACTTTAAGACTTCCTAACAGACACCCAAACAAAACCTTTTACAAAGTAAATTTTCTGAGAAAATAGTTTGATTATCTATTATTAACAGAAAAAAGGGATGTATCTTTTCTTTAACCTTGGTATTATGGTACTACCAACATAAACGATTGTAATTTATTTGCATTGTTGCAGTATTTTCATCTATTGTTCTGTTGGCTTGACTTTCCTTGCTTTGTATCCTTTAACAAAGGATTCCCGTGTTTCTCAGAATTATGTCACATTCATGTACTGTAATTTGTTCAGACATTCTTCAATTGTTGCATACTTATTTTGTTATACGTTCTTCCCCCCTCACGCTTGACACACTGTCTCCTGAATTTCCCTTTTCATTGGCTGTCCCTTGTGCCTGGAAGTGTCTTCCTTTTCACCTTATGCTCCTGGCTTCCCTCAGGATGAAGCTCAGATCTCAGGGGCAGGAGGACTTTTCTTTTCTTTCCTTTTCCCTATGAGATTACCTTTCATCTACATGCTGCCTTGTAAGACCTTGGTTATTTACACATCTTCTCCTCTAATAGAATTCAAGCTTTCTGAGGGCAGGGATTGATTTTGCCTTTGTACTCCTGGTGTTTAGCATAGTGCATGGTACCAGTAAGCTCATAATCAGTTCTTCTTGACTCACATGCATATATCTCTTTTCTTGCTGTCAATAACGCTTCACTATGTTGTTCTTATAGGGGCATCTTTAGTTATAGGGTAAAGGTAATTTAGTAGGCCTTTTCAAGTAATTCCAAATTATTTTGCAGAATAATAAGACGCATCGCTCTTGGCAGTCAATTATTGTAAGTGTTTTCTTAAAGGCCTTCCTACTGAATTCACCACCCTATCCCAATATGTTAGCATCTTAGCTGACTTGATGGCTGTAAGTTGATACTTGAGACTTAAATTTGCATTTCTCTCCATTAGTAATTTGAGTTATTTTACAGTGAGCTGTTGATTTTACTTCTTTGGAAAACAGTTCTTGTCCATTGACCATTTAATATTGAGGGATAGTCCTTAAACTTTTACATTTGTGGAGAGTGTTGGAGAGAGTATGGAAAGACTGAATACTAGTGCGTCATGGAACTGAGAACTGGTCCAGCCATTCTGGAAAGTAATTTGGAATTAAATAAAGAGAGGGGCTAAAATAAATTAACATGGTCTTTGACCTGGAGATTCTGTTGTTAGGCATATGCTTCTAGGAGGTCAGTGTTTAAAATCAAGTCCCCACATTACCCCCAAATATTCTTATCAGCCCTTCTTATTTTTAGTAAACAACTGGAAACAAAGCAAAGGTTCACTGAGTGGGGAATGGCCAAAAAAGAAAAAGAAAGTAATATATTAATGTAATGAAATGTTGTTGCAGTGTCAGAAGCAAGAAACCCAGGAAAATTTGTGAACTGATACAAAGTAAATAGAAACATATATGTGTATGCACCTATATGTTATATCTACATATATTACGTATATATGTTACACTTACCACAGTCATGTGAATGGTAATAACTAATACCAAAACAATTGAAACTCAGTGATGTAAAATTGTAATGACCATGCTTTTCCCCAAAAAAAGAGTTAAGAAAATACACTTCTCTCCCTTTGCAGGGATAGGAGACTATGGGTAGAGAACATTAAGTAAAATGTTGGCATTGGTTGAGTTGATTGTTTTGCTTAACTTTATTTTCGTTTTTTGCCTTTTATTATTTGTTATAACACATGACTCTGGGAAGAAGAGAAGGGATATATCGGGAAAATATAGATAACATAAGAAGCAAATGATGCCAATAAAGATTTAAAACGAGAAAAATCTTTTTTTCAAGTTCTTTTAAACTTTTTTTTTCAGTGTTCAACAATCGCTTCCATATATCTTAGCTATTTTTTCTCCTTCCCCCTTATTCTCCCCTCCTTCCCCTGAGACGGCATACAATCTTATATAGGTTCTACACGTGCTTTCCTATTAAATATATGTTGCATAGAAGAATTAAAATGAATGGGAGAAGCCATAAAATAATGCAAAACAATACAAAAGAAAATGGTCTGTTTCTCTCTGCGATTCAATTCCATAGTTCTTTCTGTGGATATGGAAGGCGTTTTACCTCAGGAGTCCATTGGACATTTTTTAAGTCCATACATTTCAATGAATTACTTAGTGTACCAGAAAAATTCCTCGCACACTGTGGTTGTTGCTGTGTACAAAGGTCTCCTGATTCTGCTCCTTTCGCTCCAAATCAGTTCATATAAGTCTTTCCAGGCTTCTCTGAAGTCTTCCTGTTCATCATTTCTCATAGCACAATGATATTCCATTATATTCACATACCACAGCTTGTTCAGCTATTCCTCAATTGATGGGCATCCCCTTGATTTCCAGTTTTTGGCCACCACAAAGAGAGCTGCTATAAATATTTTTGTACATGTGGGACCCTTTCCCATTTTTATGATCTCTTTGAAATAGAGTCCCAGAAGCAATATTGCTGGGTCAGAGGGTATGCACATTTTTGTAACCCTTTGGACATAGTTCCAAATTGCTCTCCAGAATGGTTGGATCAGCTCACAGCTCCACCAACAATGAATTAGTGTTCCAACTCTCTCACATCTTCTCCAACATTCATCATCTTCCTGTTTTGTCATGTTAGCCAATCTGATAGGTGTGATGTGGTACCTCAGAGTTGTTTTGATTTGCATCTCTCTAATCAATGGTGATTTAGAGCATTTTTTCATGTGATTATAGATAACTTTAATTTCTTCCTCTGAAAATTCCCTGTTCATATCCTTTGACCATTTATCAATTGGGGAAAAAAGAGAAAAATCTTGTGTCAGTTCCCTCTAAATTTTGAGTGTCATACTTCTATCAAAGATATTTAGTGCAAATATTTTCCCCAAACTGTATGTTTTCTCCTAGTTCTAGCTGCATTGATTTTGATTGTGCCAAAGCTCTTAAAATGATAAAGAAAAAAGTGCCTTTCAGTTTTCATCATTACCCCAGATCCAGAATATCCATTATCAAAGTGATACACTTTTAAATTGATTCTCCATTATTGATACTTTCCTGTTTCTTCTGTTGATGATATTGGCAGAGTAAGAGTGGCAATGAAATTAAACTAGGAAGTAGAAGATCTAGATTCTAGATCTGGACCTGCCACTATGAGATACATCATCCTGGGCAAATCTCATACCCTTGATAGTTTCCAGTTTTCTCCTTTGTAAGATATGTTAGTTCAACTAAATGATCTCTAAGGTCTTTTCCAGCTCTAACATTCTATTAATGAGCCATTAATAGTAACTTGTTTGGATATGGTCAGATTTCAGGGCTAAATGTGAATATTGATTAGACACAGAAGTAAGTTTCAAATGTGCAATAAAAGAGCAGGGATTTGTTGGGCAAAGAAAAGAAAGGAAGAGGAAGTTAAGTAATTTCTGGTCCTTGAATGGGTGAAATCTGCCTATTGAACACAGAGTAACTGTGATTTCTATAGGGGTACTGAAGAAATTTTTCTAGTCATGAGATTAGATTTTAGTATTACAGAGTACTTCCCAAGATATCCCTTCCTTCAAGACTTATGTGCTGCATCTTCCACTAAGCCTTTCCTTCTCTCTTTCATAGCAATATGTGACTTATCCTTTCTCAAAATTCCTTATAGCATTTTGAGTGAACCTTTTCCTTTGCCTAACTGTAGCTCAGTGACACAGTGGAGAGAGTGTTTTACCTGGTGTCAGTATATCATGAGTTTAAATACAGCTTAGACACTTAGCCTCAGACTGGGCAAGTCATTTAAACTCTTCCTCAGTTTCCTTAACTGTGCAAATTTAGTCTCATTTTTGTGGATTTTAAAGTATTTACCCTTATATTACCCTGTATTTACCCTACTTGGCCTATAAGCTGGAAAGACTTTAGAAGTCATCTAGTCTAACCCTTTTATTTTATAGGGGAGGAAACAGAAGCCCACAATGAGGAAGGAATTTCCCTAAGGTCAGGTTACCAGTAAGTAGCAGAATCAGACTTAATACCAGAGCTGCTGACTTCCAAATCAAGGTGCATTTCCATCCTCCTGGCCATAGGTTTCCTTTTTCTCTTTTCTTCAGCTTAATTGTTCACCTTTTATTGCAGTATATAAATAAGTAGACTGAAGTAGTTGTCACTGGTTAATTGAAACATTTTTTTTCCCAAGATCTCTCATTGAATAGAGCTTTTCGTTATGCATCATGGATCACTCACCAGTGGACATTAGCTTTGGGTAGGCATGAGGAAACTACTAGACACATTTAGCACACCTTCAAATGTAATTCAGTAGTAGATTTTATTTAAAACAAAGATATAATGTCATTAATAGAGGATATGGCTTTTTGGGTAAGTTTGTTTTTAAATAATCATGAATTATCTTTATTTTCTCATTCATTCTTTTTAATGTTTTACTTTTTCCAATTACATGTAAAAACCTTTACATTCTTTTCTTACAATTTTGAATTCTAAATTCTCTCCCTTCCTCTTTCTCCTCCTTCCTCATTGAGAAGAGAAGCAATAGGAATAGATTATACATGTGCAGTTCTACAAAGCATTTCCATATCGGTTGAGTCATGAATCATCTTATTTTTACTTAGCTTACTCAGACTCTACTGTTTATAGAACTTAGCTGATTAAACATGTAGGCCTCTAGTCAAACTTCTGTTGTTACAGGTCTCCCCCCATGCCAATCAATCTTTAATATTCCCTTCCAATTTTATACTTGTCATTATATTTCAGAAAGTATTTCTTAGGTTTTTTGAGTTTTCTGAGTTTCAAATTAACTGGGTAGAAACCTACAGTTTTATTAGTTCTTGGGCTTCATGGATCTGTATTAACATACTGCGTTCACCAATGTCCCTTTAACAGGTGGGGAGGGAGCAGGAGCAGGGAGAGAAATGCAGTGTTAAAATCCTCTAGAGAGGTTTGAATCACTTTTTTGCAGAATCTGTAGGTCAAATAGCTCTGATATGATAGCTCAAAGCTGAGAGCCCTGCCATGGTTCTTTGAGCACTAGCCATCTTGTGAGAATTCAGACCTTTGATAGTATTATTGCCACATGTACAATGAATTCAGTGAGAGTCATATCTAGAATATATCAAATTGGAACTCGTTCATTTCCCTAGATTTTAGAAGCAAATTTACATTCTTTAAGAAATCTATGGGGTCCTGAATTTCTGGGTTGTTACCTTGGAAGCCTTCCTTACCATGTTGGGTGATGAAAGGCCAGGCTCTCTGGTTTTCCTGTCATTTATGCCGGCATTGCCAGGGGACTCAGGTTACAGGTTTTCAAGGGTGACTTTTTGCTAGTAGCATATCTTGTTATCTAAAGGAGTAGCTAGAAATTCTCAAGTCTTCTTAATTCTAATATAACTTAACATGATGTCTGCTTAAAAAAAATTAAATGTAAGATGAAACATGACCCTCTTGTCAGGTGATAATTTCTATCTCAGTGTGTACCTTGATTTAGGGATTTTTTTAATGGAAAGATGGGACTTTGGAGGGCTGACTTCATGATGGGCCAATGATGGCTCGGAACCATTTCAACAGGTAGGAGGTGTGAACCTGATACATGTCCAATAGGGATTTCAAAGAGGAAGTCTAATTGTTCCAAGTTGGGGGGATAGGGAATAGAGTACATGGAGGTCACAGTAAGTAAATAGGATGACTCAGTTGAAGATGATTTTTTAAGCAGTGGCTCGGAAGAAACAAAAATCTGACCAAAACTCTTTTCAGTACACCAGGGGTGGGGAACCTGCACTATACCATCCTGCCCCCAGTGTGTTCGTTTGTCTAGTTCATCCAACATTTGGTAAACAACCGCTAATTTCATAGCATTGTGCTACTTAAAAGGGGAGAAAATGAGATGTGATCCTTATTGAACTTAAAAGTCTAGTAGGGAAGAGTTGGGTAGCTTTATCACTTAGAAGACTATAAATGGAGACAGAAAGTCCTGAGTTCCAATTCAGAGTCAGGGTCCAGCCTCAGACACTTACTTTACAGTTTCCTCATTTATAAAATGGGGATAATATTATTATGAAGATCCATAAAGATCCATTATTTGTAAAGCACTTTGCAAACCTTAAAGCATTTTATGAATGTTAGCTATTATTGAATAACTAAGGGATACAAAGGACTAGATAGAAAGAGCATTTATTAAGTGCTTGCTGTGTGTGGAGTTTTAGTTCTGGCAGAATGAGATAAAAGTTCACCTATCAAGGGAGGAGGAATCCAAGGTTCTGGTGGTGATAGGGGAATGAAAATGATGATAGGACAGTAGTTTTATAGGAGTCCTCAGGAAGTCCTCAATAGTTAATGGGGGAAGAGGAAGAGAGGCAAACATCCAGGGAGGTAGGGGCATTTGGTTCCATCCTTGAAGGCAGTCTTTAAAGAGATCGAGATGAAGAAGGTATTTCAGTTGTAGAGAATAGTGTGGGCACAGTCTTGGAGGCAACCAGGTTTGAGGGAGAGGAGGTATGTCAAGGAGTTCAATTTGGCCATGAGGAAAAGAAAACTAAGTCTTACGAAGTAACTCTGAAAAGATGGGAGCCTCCCAAATTGTTGAAGGGATTTGAATGCCATGTAAATAATTCTAACTTGGAGATGGGTGATGAACAGAGTACATTGTTCATTACACTAAGCCATTACCTAAGAAATTTTATCTCTCAGTATTCATTAACATGCCAAATTGGGTCTCTGGAAAGTCATTTTAAAGGGCTATGGGAGTCCTGAGTTTATTTTCTTAAAGCTTTGAGGATTGTCATGAAGTCAGAATATCAAGTAACTCTTCCTTGATTTGCTTGTGAACCTCACTTCCAGGCCTGTGCAAATGCCGATCTCTATTTGAGTGACCCCAGAGGTAATGGGGCCTTTGGTTTTAACCAAGAGCGATGGATTGATCTACATTTCTTCACACAGTAATTCATTCGTTGAGTACTAGTGCCAGTGTGCCAAAGAAAAGAGACCACCCTTCCCTCCTGCATATTGCTGTGTGGTGGTATCAGAGCAGGATATTGATTAATCAATCAAATGTTTATTGGCCGCTCATGGTGTGCAGGCTGCAATCTAGCGATTTTTTTTTCTTTACATATCACTTAGTCACTTCATCACTGATAATACACAGTTAAGTCTAATCATGAATTGTGGTAGAGCTAAACCCTTTGGAGTTATTTTATTGGTCTCTAAAGCAGCTTGAGAGGTGTATTATTTAATGCAATTCAGAGTTCTTTTATGTCCTTTAAAATGATTCCACAGTGTCTAACCTCAGTCATGGATCCTTTCATAGTCCCTTGCCTTGTATACTGGTTTCCCCCCAAAGCATTAGGATATAATAGTTGTTAGCCCAAATCAAAAGGAATAAAATATCCTGTTGTGATTTCTTAAGGTATTTAGCAAAGTAAGCAAAGTCTCAGGTATTCCAGATATGAGGATGTACGGACTGCATAAGATGCTGTGCATTGCTCACTCTTAGATACAGAGTCCTGTCTGCCCTCAAACCCTTTGTTCTCCTGTCTGAAAGCAGTTAATTAGCAACTGTCTCCATAGCAACTACCTCATAGTCCAAAAACATTGTCGAGTTTTTGCTGTTTAGCTTATCACACTGTTTACCTGAAGGGCTTTTCACTGCTTAGTCTCATTTGAGTTGGCTGCATGCCTGTTGGGAAAGTGAATTGTCAAGATAGAAAAACACCATGGTAGCAAAATGCCAAAGAGTGTCCTGTCCAACCAGGAAGGGGCTCTCAGAATTCGGGAAATGCCAAAGTTGCGAGAGTGTGAAATTTCTACCCTGTACTCACAGCAAGCCTCCAGCTAGCTGCAACTCTGTCCAGTATGCCAGGAATGGGGAGGGCTTGTTTTTTGAGAGGCTGCTGAGGCGCTTGGGTTCCAGTTCATTCTTACTATTTGTCAACTCTAAACCCAGGGGCACTTAAAATCACAGGGCCTTCCATTCTAGGAAGTTTCACTTTTTCCCTGAGGGTTTGTACATTGCTAAAGGGACTTGGATGGAAGACAGAAAAGGCTTAACTGGGTCATCTCCTCTATTGAGAAGCTTTGCTTTATCATAATTAGGCAGGTATTCCATTCTGTACCTGTGGGGATAAATTAATCTCTGGGGGAGGAATAAGAAGTCTACTTATTAGGAAGCCAAGATAGTCTACTTAAGAATCTTTCTTAAGCTTATGGAATGGATGTGAAAATAGAAGAATTCTTCTGAATAATTACATATTGCTGTTGTTATTGTTGTTTTTTTTTTTTAAAAAAAAAACCATTTCTTTAGACCCATTGTGTTATCTGCATGAAGACCTTCTGTTTGGTAATTCCTTCCCATAACTTTTAAAGTGTTAGAGTTGTCGGTAGCATTGGAAGTGACTTGCCCAGAGTCAAATAGCTAGTATATGTAGGAAGGCAGTACTTAAATCCATATTTTCCTGATTGTATGACTGCTTTCTATCCATTGTAAGCTATGTAATCTCTCTTTGATTTTATGGTATCAATTAAACAGGTGCTCTTCACTTTGTACATTATTTTATATTCATGGTTGGCATACTTAGAAATTCAGGAAGACCTGAGTTTGAGTCCTGCTTCACACATTTGTTGTTCAGTTGTATTTCAGTTGTGTCTGACTTTTCATGACCCCATTTGGGGTTTTCTTGGCAAAGGTACTGGACTGGTTTGCCATTTGTTTCTCTAGCTCATTTTACAGATGGGGAAACTGAGACCAACAGGTTCACATAGCTGGTAGGTGTCTGAGGCTGAATTTGAATTCTGGAAGAGTCCTCCTAACTCCAGGCTTGGTTCTGTATCCACTAAGCCATCGAGCTACCCTTCACCCATTTACTAGCTGTGTAGCCCATGATAGGTGACAGTCTTAAGTTTCTTCTTTTATTAAATAGGGATAATGACATTACCTAACTCAACAGGGTTGTTGTGAGGAGGAAATCAAATGTAATTCTCTGTGGAAAGGACTTCGCAAACTACCTGAATGTTAGGATTATTGTTGTTGAGTCAGGAAGACCTAGGTTCAACTCTTGCTTCTGACACAGACTGACTTTGGGATCCCAGATAAGTCATTTCTCTGTCCTCTATTCCATCCTCTAAGACCACATGTATTGACTAGGTAAAGGATGCTTCATCACCCAGAACTTCCCTAAGCCAGTAAAATCACTTTCCCTATGGCATCATTATCATGCCTCTGTGTTGGGTTTACTTCTTTGTACACATACATGCTCTTTGCTCCCCTGGAATTCATCCTTCTCGAGGGTAGGAGGTGTTTTGATTTTGTGTTTGTATCTGTGGCAGCTGCCTGGGATAATAATAATATGTTTTTATTAAATGTATTTTGATGGATTATTTGGTACCTAAGTTGCAGCGTTTTAAAAGTTCCCCTTTCAAGAGTCTTAATGTAAAGGGAACCAAGTCTTTTTGCTGTATCAGTTCTAAAAGATACAGATTTTCTACTTTCTTTCATCACTTCTTGGCTTAGTTCTCTCTGGACATTATGCAGTAGCTACTACTTCCCTTCCTCTTCAGCCCCTCCCCTACTCTGTCTCTATTTCTTATTTTATGATGGGAGTTAATAAGAAAAATGGATCTCAAATATAAGAATGATGCCCTACAGGCAGCAACCATGCTTTTTAATTGCAGCACATCTATTCAGTCTCTGTTGAGGTGTTTATGTGTAGAGTGCCAGTGCCAGTGCCAGTGCCAGTGCACTCTTAGGTTTGATTGTGGAGAAGGTGGGAGTAGAGATTTTGACTACTCTTTGCCTATAGATACAATTGTATTACTCTCACTGTGCTAGGCTCATTACATGGCTATGGCTCCCCCCTCACTCATTCCTTTCTAAAATACTTGTCATTTGTGTTAATTCTGTTGTGCATTCCTTCTCTTCTCCCATTTTAACAAAGAATGGAAAAATATCAAACTTAGTGGAGCTTTCCTAGGTGTGTAAATGTTGCTTTACAAAAAGCAACACTTGATTTAGCTATTCTGTTTCCTTATTATTTTTACATAGTTATACTTGAGTAGGGATTTAATCAGAGCCTGTGCTCCCTAACTTCATGTCCTAAAAATTCTTGCAAGGAAACAGGAATTGTGAATATCCTTTAAGTGGTTTTGCTTTTGTTTTTCTTCTAAAGTGCAAACACAATGTGAGGTGACTAATTAAAAAAAATACAGAATTTAGGCATTGAAATAATTTCTGTATACTTCAGTCAGCTCTTTGGGTGGGCAGCAGACGCATTTAATCCACCAATGCACCGTTGCCAGATTCGATTTTTTTTCTTTTGGATCATAGGAGCACAGATTTAGAGCTAAAAGGGACCTCAGAATCGAATCCCCTTATTTTATATATAAGGAAACTGAGACCCGGAGAGGCAAGTTGACTTGCACATGGTCACATAGGCAGGATAGTAAGTATCAGAGATGTTATCCAAATCCCAGTCCTTTATTTCTAGAACCAGGGCTATTTCCATTTCCTTCTGGGACACCAAAATTTATTGTTTGGAGAGGAACTTTTTTTGTTTTTTAGAAATAGATAAAAGTCAGAATCTGTTGGGTAAAGCAAGAGATATAGCCTGGGGGAGAAATGATGTGGCACTGACATTATGAGACTTATTCATGTTCCTAATTCTTGGTTAACTTGGGAAGGAGAGTCATAAAAAGGTGCTCTGACCACATATGAATGACAGAGTAGCAGTGTACACAGAGTGTCTGTCTCGTGGTGGTGGGTGCTGGGTGGTGGTGATGGTTTCCTTGGAATGAGGACATTCGTTTACTTGTCTATAAATGTCTTTTTAAAAAAAAGTCCTCATTTCTTTATAGGCACATCTCATTTTTTAAAATGACAACCACAAAATAACTGATAATTCATATATTAATTATTTGGAAGACATTCCAAAGTGTTGGTGGTGAGGGAAGATCCATCTTGTGGTTGATACTAGGCATCAATTTACTTTTTTGTCCAGTGAATTCAATTGGTCTGGGGGCTTGGGAGTATTTGTAGTTTGGGGCTTGTGAAATGTGCTGTTTTGATAGGAAGGAAATTCTTTTTCCTCAGAAACAGAGCATGTAACCAAGGTAGATTTGAGTAGTTCTGTAATAATTACAGATTGTGTGTGCTTAATTCCTTTTTGAACCAAGAGACAAAGTTCATGTCACATATCCCAACCACATTAAATGCTTTCAGTGCATTCAGTTGTTATAAAAATGATCTTTGATGTAGAGCCCTTGTAGCTTGGATGTCACGTCAAGCCCTGTTGCCTTCTCACTTCTCCTAGTTTTCAGGATGCTTGATTCCTAGAGTAGGCAGACAGGCAGGACCATTTGCAGTGAAGGCAATAGCAGTCTCTATTCCTGGAGTTATGACAATGTAGCTTCTCATAGAATTTTGGGGACTGGGGCTCACTCTCAGGAGCGTGTAGTAGGTAAAGGAAGACTGGCAGAATTTAACATTTATTTTTCAAGAACTGATTCATTCAAAAGGATAAGTCTGGTCAATATAACAATACTGATTACTTATCTACAAAAAAGATGAGAAAATTTCACATTTTTCATCTATTCTCTCCCTAATCCTATCACTGCACGTCATAAACACCCTCACCCCTAAAATGAACTGTAATCAATCCATGAACACATATTGGATGCTTATTGTATGTCAGGTGTTATATAGCTGTGGCCTGAACATCCAAAGAAAAGAATGAGAAAGTCCTTTCCTACCCCAAAAGAACTTGGTTTCTAATGGATTCTATGAGGTCACGTTTTGGGCAGTAAACATGGTGCAGCACTTTAGAAAGTACCTTATAAGAACTTTATATATTTATAAATAAATATAATATATTATATATACATATATATGTATTAGTACTTTATATAAAGTACTTTATAAATGTTTATAAATGAGATTCAGAGGCTTAGTTTCCAAATGGATCCAGTGCCTATAAATTTTCTAATAGCTATCACTAGGAATTTGTATTGTGAAGTTTGTTTTATACTATTAGGTTTTGGGCATGGTTGGATCTGCTTAGACTTGAAGAGTAAGTACAGTTGGACTTTCCCCTCATTGCTTTATTTTATCATCAGGAGCAAAACATCTATTGTAAGTCATTAGCAGTTGTGGAGATACTTTTAAGGGATGTTTATGGCATGTTAGGGTTAACTTTTTTTATGAAGAGTGTTGATAGATTTTTTTCTTGAAATTTACCATTACTAAATTATTTGTCGTTGAGTTGTATGGGAATTGGGTGCATGGGGCAAAATGATAGGAGGAGGAAATAAGTGCAGGCAATTTCCATGCTAACAGGATTTCATAGGTTTTGTAGTTTTAGAACTGGGAGGACCTCAGATGCCATTTAGTGTCTCTCATTTTTCATGAGTTAATTGAAGACCAGAAAAGTTCAGTTACTTGCCTAATGTCACACGGTTAGTAAATGGCATGACTGGAATTTGGACTGGAGTCCTCCAAGTTTATGTTTTGTGCTCTTTCCATTCAACTCTCCACTCCCCTCCCCAATTCTCTTCCCCGCCTCCTACCCCCTTTATCAGGGCTAAGTAGGTTAACTAGAAAAAGTGTTTGTTGTTTATACCCATTATTCACCTATGATTGTGATCAGAGTTGTAGAAAGAAGATTTAGTTGTAGAAAGGGACTTACTATTCAGGTTAGCTTTGAATTCTCATCTCCTTTGATAGACCTGGGAACATGAAGTACAAAATATCTTGCAATTGTGAAATTGCCTGTGAGAATTGCAGGTTGTCTTTGGCAATTGGATGAATTAGTGGGTTGGCTCCCAGAGGCAGAATTCCAACCCTGTTTAGATAAAAATGCTAAACACAACCAAACGGGTCGAAATAAGAAACTAATAAATTCTAATATCGTTTTCTAGGAAGAAATTGTCTTGCCAGTTGTTTTAAAGAATGCTGAGTAAAATTGGCTGGACAGAAAAAAAATATCATACTAGCTTCCACATGAAAACTTGAACTTTGGAAAAATTATTTCTTTCCTCTTTTGAAAATGGAACAAAACAAAATAAAAACCATATTCCCTGCCCCCATAAGCTGTCAAAGAATTGAATTTCTTCACATTCAACTGGATTTAACCTGGCTACTGCTACTGGCTTCTGGAGTTATTTCCAGGAAGTAGTATCTAAGTTCCCTGAGGGTAGGAATTGTCTCTTGCTTTCCCCACTTAGCACCCTACTGGGCACTTAGTTAGCAATAAATATTCATTCCTGCCTTCTGGATCCTGAGGCTGTTCAGAGAGAGTGCAAATTGTCTTTGACCTGGAGCGTTTTCTTGGCCCAGGGCCTGGGGTGTTGTCTTACCACCTTTCCTCCTATTCCTACAACCTTTTCAAACAAAAACTTCATAAAACCTGGTACCTGGCAAGAAGGAAATTGTGTGGCAGGTGAACATTAGCCTTCTTTGCTTTAAAAGAAAACTGGGAGGAAGGTGAGCTGCTTTATGGGGTGAAAGCTGTGTACCCAGGCATGTAGTAGGGCAGAGTTCTTGAAATTGGATGGCCAGTTCCACGAGAGTTAAAAACTGTGCAGAAGGTTGCAAGGAAAATTCCATTGTTGTTGATCTGGCTACCTGGCCATTTACCTGTGAAGATCAAGTGGTGAATGTTTTTAAAAGTGCTGAAGGATTGAGATGTGTGCACATATTTTCAGCTGACTCATCCTTTCCCAAAGAGGCGATGACTGTGTTCTCTGAAGCTTGGGGGATAGCGGAGAAAAGGGGTTGTTGGGAGGAAGGGTTTTCTTCTTTAAAAAATGAATGCATGCACAACTTGCTTATACCTACACGTTTTCTAGAGAGAATTTTTCAAGGAGTTCTCTCAGTTTCCTTCTTTTTGCTTACAATTTCTAGTTACATCGTGTTTAGAAGGAAGATGTTAAGTCTGCTTCTGGACAAAGCTCACTTTGTGTTCTTGATCCGCCTACCCCATTCCATCTTCTCCATGCCTTTCTCTAAATTTAATTTGTCCCTTTCTTTCGATTCCTTCTATTCTGCCTTACAAAGCTTGCCCGCGTTTTCCTAGTCTTTAATTTGAAAACAAACCAAAATAAAACAAAACAAAACCTCTTCTGGTTCATTCAATCTGTCCTCCCATCTCTTCTTTCCCCTTCCCTGACAATCTTCTTGGAGAAATAGTCTTATTCCAATGCTCCTTTTTTTCCCCTTCATCTAGCACTCAGGCATCCATCCTTGGCAACTTATCTTCCTTCACTGTCTCTCAATATTGAACCTTTTTTCAGAGGTTGATGACCTGCTTATTACCAAATCTCATAGTGTTTTGACCTGCCTAATCTATGGCAAGTGGTCCCTTTACTTTCTGGCATATAGAGGAGAAGAAATGGAAGTAGTGTCAGATTTTATATTCTTGGACTCCAAGATCACTGCAGACCTCAGCTGCAGTTACGAAACTGAAAGGCACTTGCTCCCTGGAAGGAAAGCTATTGTGAATTTGCATCCTAAAAAGCAGAGACATCACCTTGCCAGCACAGATATGAATAGTCAAAACTATGTTTTTTCAAGTAGTAATGTATGGCTATGAAAACTGGATTGGAAGGAAAGGTGAGTGCTGCAGGATCCATGCTTTTGCATTGTGGGAGAGAAGACTTTTGAGAGTCCCTCGAACAGCTGGGAGAAAAGATGAATCAGTACTTAAAGAAATTAACTCATGCTATTCATTAGAGGGACAAATACTGAAACTGAAGTTTAAATACTTTGGTCACATAATGAGAAGATGGGATTCACTGGGAAAAAAACCACTTACGTTGGCAAAGATTGAAGGCAAAAGGAAAAGGGGATGGCGGAGGATGAGATGGCTAGATAGCATCACAGAAACGAATATGAACTTGGACAGACATTGGGAGTAGTGGAGGACAGACGAGCTTGGCATGCTGTGGTCCATGGGGTCGTAAAGAGTCAGACATGACTGAACTATGATAGCAACATCCTCCTTAGCTTTTCAGGAGCATTGCACATTGAGGACTACTCTCTCACCTCCAGTTCTCTCCTTCTTTGGTTCTTTGATGCCATTTACTCCTGTCTCTCATGTCTCTTATAGTTCCTTTTCTGTCTCATTCCTTAGTTCCTTTTCTTTTCCCCCTTGAAGGTGACACCCCCTCAAACTCTGTCTTTGGACCTCCTTCTTTCTTGACACTAGGTCATCCCATAAAGTCAAACTTCATGTGGATAACTTAATTCCCAGATCTACGTCACCAGCCATGCATAAATCTGTATTATGGCATCTTCGCCTGCCTTTTAGGCATTTGGTTATGGATACTTATTTCCTGACTAATCTTGTATAAAGCTTGCTCTGTATGTATCAGTATTTGTGTTATATATTATATATATATTATATAGTATTATATAAAATATGTTATATAATATTATAATATATTATATAATATGTTATATTATTATATTATATCATATTATTATGTATATGTATACACTAAAGTGTTCTATACATATTAATAGTTATCATTACTATCATTTTGTTAAGTATTGACTTTAATTGGATTGTCACTCTGCTTAAGACTGGAAGGCAATTTCTCCTTCCTCTGATCTCATAGCATCTTCTATTCCTTTATTTGACTTTACAGACTAATTTGTATTATATCTGTCTATTTTATTGGTTTCCTACTCACCCAGAGTCTGTAAGCTCTGAGGGTGGGGCACATAGTAAGCACTTAACAACAGTTCTTAAGATTACTGAAGGTCCAGATTGTCTTGTGATGGGAAGGATGGCAAAATAACTTTGTTTCTGGATATTTCTACATGATTTGGTCTTTTCCAGCCATGAGAGTTCTGGGAAGGCTTCTTAGAGGAGGTGGTATTTCACTTGCACATTTTAAAACATGGGGTGGAATTCAACATGTTGAGAGGCAGAAAGAAGAACATTATAATATATGTAAATGTGCGCTGTGGTGCAGGGCAGAGAGGAGAATATTTTGGCCTATTGACTTTGTATAGGGAAAGTGATAATGAGAGTGTGTGCTAGGGTGTGTGTGTTTGTCCTTTTGCCGAAGAAGACCATGCCATAAGAAATAATGACATGACTTGCACCTGACTTTGTTTTGAGTGAGTGAGGGCTGTGTAGGTCACCAGCGTCACTTCTCCTCCAGAGTCATCTGAGTCCAGTGACCAGATATTCATCAGGATGACTGGAGATGACCCAGGAAGAGGCAAATTGGGGTTAAGTGACTTGCCCAAAGTCACATAGCTAGTGAGTAGCAAGTGTCTGAGGTGAGATTTGAACTCAGGTCTTCCTGACTTCTGCACTGGTGCTCTATCCACTGCACCACCTAGCTGCCCCTGTGTACTAGGGTGATGGACAGTGGAAGGGGAGAAGACAAGGGAAGAGAATTGGAAGGTGTTGCAAACTCCGCTTAGATCTACAAGGTAGGTTCCATGTTAATAGGATTGGGGGTGGTCCCTTAAAGTATTAGAAGTAAGTAAGAAAATATTAGACTTTCAAGAAAACAAGACTATCCTATTAGATTGCTAGGACCTCAGGGTCCTGCTGATAGAATAAGATAATCAAGTCTTCAATTGCCATAGACTTTGCTGAGGAAGAATTTTGTTTCTTTGTGGAAGAGTGTGTGTGTGTGTGTGTGTGTGTGTGTTTATCTTTCAGAAGGTATTTTATCAGAAACATCCCGAGATGTCCATCAGCAATCAGTGTTGGTTTGGCATGTTGCTATTCTGGACACTAAAGCAAATTCAGCAGATATGGGGCCACCCTGTAAAGCACAGATCCCCAGCAGCCAGTGCTGATAGCTAGTACAGAATGGACGACCAGACAGAAGTCTCCTATGCAGAGAGCCAGCTGCACAGCAAGGGTTCAGAAGCCTATAAATAAAATATTGACATTATGCACAGGCTCTGGTGTTTGTGGTTTAGGGCTTGTGGCTGTGGCCTGAGTAAATCATCTGTTGGAATGAAGGGGAGGGGAAGGTTATGGAGGCAGCCCCTCATAGCCACTTACTCAGTGATAGCTGTAGAGGGGCTGTGAACCCTGAGGGGGAGGGATGGAGGTCCCACAGGGGTGGCTGACTTAGCTGTTGCCTGCTTGTCATTTGTAGAGAAGATAGAACAGTAGTTTAGAGAGCACATACAAGCATACCTTGGAGATGTTTTGGGGTTTGGTTCCAGACCACCACAAAAAAACAAGTCACGTGAATTTTTTGATTTCCCAGTGCATATAAAAATTACGTTTACATTATATGGTAGTGTCTTAAGTGTGCAATAGTAATGTTTCCAAAAACAGTGTTTAATTCAAATACTTTATTGCTAAAAAAAAAAAAAGTGGGGGGTGGGGATCACCACCTGAGCCTTCAGAGACTTGTAATCTTTTTCTGGTGAAGGGTCTTACTTCTGTTTGATGGCTTCTGACTGATCAGAGTGGTTGTTGAAGGCTGGGGTGGGTGGCTGTGACAATTTCTTAAGATGAGATAATGATGAAATTTGCCCAATTAGATGGACTCTTTCTTTCACTTTTGAACTCATATAGGCCATTGTAGGGTCATTATTTGGCTTCATTTAAATGTTACTATGCTCAGGGAATAGGGAGGGAGGGAGACTGGAAATAGTGGGTTGGTGGAGTAATCCAAACACACACATTTATCGATTATGTTTCCTGGTTTTTATTGGTGTGGATGTGGTTCATGTGCCCCAGACAAATCACTACGGTAACATCGAAGATCATCATAACAGATATAATAATAATGATGAAAAAGTTTGAAATGTTGTGAGAATTACTAAATGTGACACAGAGACATGATACAAGCATATGCTGTTGGAAAAAGGCACTGATGAACTTGCTCAAAGCATGGTTGCCACAAACCTTCTATTTCTAAAAAATAAAAAATGCATTATTTGCAAAACTCAATAAAACAAAGCACAATAAGATAAGGTATGTCTATTCTGGCAGGGGAAGGAGTGTAGTTAAGCAGCTGTCTAGGGCAAAATATGAAGAATAGAAAGGATGCCTTTTCATATGACATTTTGGTAATTTTAAAAATAATCTTTTTTTAAATTGTCAGCTCTTTTAGAGAGGCTATCACCAACCTCATCATGAATCTCCATGAGTAGAGCTGGATTAGTCTTGATAAGTTGAGCCTGTAAGACTTTCCAGACTTGCCAGATTTTGTGCCTTTAAAAACCTAGGGTTACCACCCTCCCACAAAGAGTACATTAGTGGAGAATGATCTTTAACATAATATAATAAGCAAATCATCACAGTACAAGTGTTTGGGGTGTGGAACCATGGCATACAACATCAGATTTTTTTTTTTATTAACAGTGTGTGGATTGGTTTTACTTTTAAAAAAAGTTATTATAAAGTAGGGGCATCTTCAAGACCCTGGAGTGAAGGTGGGAAGTTGTGGAGGACCTGAGATATTCCTGAATGGAATGTGTGTTGTGTCTATACATACTACATACTACTCACTATGCCCTAAATAAATGATGATAGTAAGTGAAATTCAGAGAGAGAGGCAAAAAGGTCACTTCAAAGCTGATTTTATTCATCAGATTCCGTGTTTCCTTAGTTAACCAATATGTTGTTTCCTTCTTTAATATTCATCTTAAGTTTAAATTCAAAAAGCATTTGCTAAATGCTTACTAGTGCAATTTAGTATGGTATAATGAATAGAAAGTCAACCTCAAAACCAGGAAATCGGAAAGACCTGAAGAATTGAAATCTTGCCTTTAATAACACATGCTGTCTTTGAGATCCTGATTAAGTCTTTTAACTTCTCAGTATGTAGTACCCTACATAGCTCTAAAATTATTGGTTGTAGAGCCTTATCTGCTTTGGAAAGGGGGATTTTTTGTTTTATTATATTAATTAATTTACCTGAAGTTCACTATGCTAATGAAACTGGTCTAAACGAAATCCTCTTCGAGATTTGGTGCAGAATTCTAGAAATACAAAGACTGAACAGTAAAATACACTCCTAGAAAAGCTTATCAAAACTGAGTACTGCTCTTATTCAGAGAATGAGCAGTGTCCTCAGGGCCTGGAAAGGGTTTCTTTTCTCCTTGCCTCTTCTGCTGAGCAGCTGCAGCCCTACTGGAGAGGGTCTGCCCAGATGTTTTTGGGCAAAATCTTCCCCATTTCACTTCAGGTATCTCTGCATTGAGATTTTGTTACTGAAAAATCTTGGATCTGTAATCTGTCATAAGACTTTTAAAAACAATTCAAATAACATGAACATTAAATAAAGAAATCTGGAGAGAAAATAACCAAAGATACTGTGTGCTAGCTGAAAAGTAGAGAATTAAATTGTGCAGATAAGTGCATGAAGTATACATGGAGAATGAAATTGCATGAAATATACATTCCTACTTTGCATAATTTGATTTGTGACATATTCCACAAAAGGTACCTGTGCAGTCAAACATTGACTGATGGTTGAAATAAGTCCCAATTTATTTATATGTCTATTTACAAGTTGTATCTGTCTGCACAGTGGGATGTAAGCTCTTTGATTGGCTCAACTCATTTTTATCTTTGTAATCCTAATGGCCAGCATATTGCTTGATACATAATAATAGACAGTTAATAAATGTTTATTCAATTGAATTGAAGCTATGCGTTACTTAGGTCAGATCAAGTTTAGGGGATGTTCTCTTGAAGAGACAGTGTTTTAATGAGCTATGGGATGCGTGGTATTCTCAGGAGGATAAACGACCACGTACAACAAATAATAAGAGTTATATTTTCTCCAAGAACAATATTTTCTTGACTGAGCTAGCAGGCTCAGAGGAAACAAATTTTCATTCTTCGAACAAGGAAAGCAAAGTGAGTTAGAACCTTTAAAAATGATTGAAAACTTACGTTTTTCTAGTGCTCTTTTGACATGACTTCCAATTTTAGAATTCTAACACTTGAAATGACCAATCTTCATTCCTTCTTATTTTTCAACTAAGTGGTATTAAGGAAAATAGACCTCTTATACTCATGTATCAGGTTATGGGATAAGTACCTGGTCACTTCTTTGTTGGTTTGATTGCTTAAGCGATGATGGGAAAGATTTATAATGTGTCATTCCTGCACTGTATAATAATAATTGCTAACATCACTTTCCTCATCTGTAAAATGAGTTGGAGAAGGAAATGACAAACTACTCCAGTGTCTTTGCCAAGAAAATCCCAAATGGGGTCTCAGCGAATTGGACACAACTGGAAAATGACTGAGCAACCGCGTTTTAAGGCTTGCCAAGTGCTTAAAATATGCTATCTCATTTTCCCCTATAACAATCACGGGACCTTATTATCCCACTTTACAGGTGGAGATACAGAGGTAAACAGCAATTGAGTTGCCATAGGTTATGCAGCTAATCAGTATCGGAGGCCAAATTTGAATTCATGGCTTCCTGGCTCCTAAGGCTGTCACTCCATACGCTGTCCATTGAGGTGATCATTTTTATTGTCTTTATTGGCATGGTCAACCAATGAGCAACTAGTCTTTCTTCTATTGTTTAGATCTGTCTGCATTTCTGTATCATTATTATTTAACTGTATTCATATAACTCCTGTGTGTGCTATGGTTTGTGGTCTTTGAAATATTTTATACCTTCTGTATTTATTTCTAATGAAACGTCTTTGTCTTTCTGGGGTTGGCAGTTTTCTCAAAGACTCATGATTTGTGTTGGGTATATTTTATATCCTACTTTGCTGAATTCTTGTTTCAATTAATTTTTTTAGTTGATTTGATGGTCACCTAAGTTAACCATTATATCATCTATTGAAGCATCTAGGTACTCTGGATAGACTCTTGAGCCTGGAGTTAGAAGGACCTGTGTTCAAATATGGCCTCTGATACTTAGTAGCTGTGTGACCCTAGGCAAGTAACTTACTTGTTTTCCTCAACTATAATACCTGTATTCTACTCAGCCCAGTGTCTGGCCCATAGTAGGTACTCAGTGAATGCTTATTCTCCTCTCCCCTCCCTCACCATGCAGAAAATGATATTTGTTTCCTCATTACCTATGTTTATCTCCTCAATTACTTTTTCTGGTCTTATTGCTATAGCTTGCATTTCTAGAACTATTATTAAATAGTAATGGTGATAATGAACATGTTTGATTTTTTCCCTTAATTTTACCAGAAAGCTCTCTAGTGTTTCTTCATTACATATTGTGTTGATTTTTGGATTTAAATAGGTTCTAGTAACTATGTTAGCTAAAAGCCATTTATATCTCTTCTTAATGTTTTAAAAAAGTAATGCATATTGTATTTTATCCAAAAGCCTTTTCTGTAAGTGTTGTGATAATCATGTAATTGGTTATTAACACTATTATATTCATGATTTTACTAATATTGAACAAACCTTGCATTTCTGGTGTAAATCCAATGTACATAATATGTAGTCTTTTTGCTATATTATTATAGCCTCTTTGCTAGTATTTTATTTTAAATTTTTGCAAGTGTGTTGAGTAGAGATCTTAGTTTACTATTTTCTTCCACCATTTTATTTTGTCTTTTCCTGGTTTAGGTATCAAAATATGAGGTGTTTCTATCATAAAATGAATTTGGTAGCATCCCTTTTCCTATTCTTACAAATGGTTTATGTGCATAAATTTTAAAAACATAAAAAATTGCAACTGTTTCAGTGTTTGATAAAATTCAGTTTCAAATTAGTCTGATTTTGGTTTTCTTTATTTCTTTTGTTTGAGATTGAGTTGCTTAAATTCTTTCTTGTTATATTAATGGGGGAGTTCGTATTGTAAATATTCATTTAATTTAAATAGTTTTATTGTTATACAATTGAGCAAAATATTTTTCTAATAATTTCCTGTATTCCTTCATTGGTGTGACTTCTTCTTTTTTCACCTTTGACGGTGTCAGTTTGTTTTTTCTCTTAAAAGCAGACTAGCTAATGGTTCATCTTTTTTTTTTTTTCAAAAAAAGAACATATCCCAGGTTCAGGTTTTATTTATGAATTTAGTAGTTTTACTTTCAATATTCCTCTTTGCTTCAATTTTCAGAATTTCTTTTTTAGTGTTAGATTTTTTTTATTTGTTGTCTTTCTAGATTTTTAGTTGCCTGACCAAGTAATTTATCTATTTTTTCTCTCTTGATAAAGACGTTTAGAGATATAAATTTAGACTTTAAGGACTGTTTTAGTTGTATCCCAAAAGTTATCTCTCTCTCTTTTTTTTTTTTTTGGTGAATTTATTGTTTTCTGACTTGTTCTTTGACCCATCAGTTCTTTAGGATTAAGTTATCTAGTCTCCATTGTATATATTTTGACAGTGATAAAATGGGGGGAGGGTAAGGGAAAGTCCCAAGATAGAAGGATAAACCACAATATCACAATTGGCTTCCTGAGGCTTAAATACACTTGTCTGATTGGAGTAGTCATCAAAGCTTCTGGTGAGGGAATGTAGCAGGATAAATGTAGGATGCTAAGATCTGTTCTTCCTTTCTTTGATTCAGCAGGCTTGCTTACCTGGAGTGTTACATGTCATCAGCTTTTTCTTGCTTTTTCTTCTTTTGTTAGCTACTTAATAAAAAAACAAACAAAACGACTCCCTTTATTCTGTTTCTCTAGGAATACTTGTTTGCCTGAGTTCCCTCTCTTTTTGGGGGGACTTCAGAACATTTTCTTAGTCCAACCAGTTTCCTTTCATGAATTTAAATCATCAACGTTGCTGGAATTGTGACTCCCTGATGGCTCCTTCATCCTCACAATTTTGGGTGCTCTTTGTGTTTTCTTTCCAGGTAGTCCTATGTTTATTCTAAGAGATGTGCTACTCATTACCAAAATGCATTCATTCTTTCAGACAATTTCTGGCTTCAGTGGTGGGACCCATGTTTTTGCTTGCTTGATACCCAAGATACCTTAATAGATCTTGATAGAAAATAGCTAAAAACTTCTATTTTTTTTTCAATCCGCAGTCCGACTAGATTTTTTTTTTTTTTATGGTTTTTGGATTTCGGATGATTTCTTGGTGGACACTGAAATGGAGTGAACGCAGCTCCTGTAATGCGTGAAGACTACGTGAAGACTATGTAGGGAACTCTTAGAATTTCCTTCAAAGCTCATCTCAAGTGCCAACCCCATGTGCGTGTTCGTGTGACCTTCTGCCATTTCTACCAGCTGCCAGTCTCCTCCCTATGGTTATTTTGTATGTGATTTGAAGGAGAGGCAGCATGGTGGAGTGAAGAATCCACTGACCTCAGAGGCAGGAAGGAATTTATTCAAGTACCTCCCCTTACACATTTTTAACCCTTTCACTCTGACCAGTTCTTTAAGTCTAATTAGCAGAGCAAGAGATTCTTCATCAGAAGGTCCCTAAGCCCATGAAATTACAGGTGTGGGACTTGATTTTTTAAAGATATGTTTTACACATACTTATGTACATGTTATTTCCAAACAAAAGCTCCTCATGTGGAAAGACCATTTCAGTTTTGAGTTTGGGGTCCTCACCACCACAGTATCTCACCCACAGTAGGTATTTAATAAGTGCTATTAATTCATTTATTGGGTTATCATCGTGGAGATTTGTTTTGGTGATCATGGAGTAGGTCAGGAAGCAGGGGGACTTTAACTGGCTAAAAGGTCTCTAGGCACTTAGAAGGGAGGAAAAAACATTTCATTGGGAGGCCACAGATTTTAAGTGCTTTCCGTCTCTAAATTTTTAGCTCTCTCCTTAGTAAGAGATCTTGGGGCTTTAGTTCTCTTGGAACTAAGATCACGTACCTCTGCCTTTGTGTGCTCTATATCTATCTATCTGTCTGTTCATCCATCCATCCATCTAATCTTACCAGTTCGTTGTAGTTTACAGTACAGCTGTGTATGAGCTTGAGGTTCCAGACCCTAGTTTGGTGCCCAAAAGAAATAGCTTTGTGCCATAGTGAGTAGGTCTTAGTTATACATTAGGTCCGTTCTAACCATGCAACTCTGGGACTTAGGGTTTGGATTGTGGTATCACTGGTGGCACTGTTATCTCTTGGTCCCTGCCCAATTAGAACCATAATAACTATACAAGAAATCATATCCTTGGGTTGCTTCATGATCCAGGTCAAGGACAGCCACCAGTGACACCATTCTTTCTAGACATTGTCTCCTACTTGATGAAAGGGATCCATTTACTAATCTGATTGTAGCCTGTATCCCATCGATTGGAAAATTTAAAAATTGTTGGCAGGAAGAATGGGGGGTATATAGCCAAAAAATAGAGAATTACCAAGGGAGTATATCTTTATTTCATTTATGAAGAGTGTACTTAATTTCTAGCCTGTTTGGTAGATAATAACATAGAAATTGCTTTGCCAAGATATTTTTTTCTCCTTGAATGAAAAAAATTACAGATCAGACACAGATATATTTCCTCCCTGTAAGTGTGTTCTTTTTACCTACCTTGTCATGAGAGGCGGTATGGCATAGTAAATATAGAGCTGAAAGTGAGGAAAAATTGGATTGAAATTTAGCCTCTGATACCTATTGACTGTGTGACCCTAGACAAGTCAGTTATTATCTCTTGTTGTGACCCCACTGGGGGTTTTCTTGCCAAACATACCGGAGTAGTTTGACATTTCTTTCTCCAGTTCATTTTACAGATGAAACTGAGGCAAACAGGGTTAAGTGACTTGCCCAGGATCACACAGCTACTCAATGTCCTGGGATGCATTTGAACTTGCATCTTCCTGACTGCAGGCCTACTCGTCTATCTATTGCACCACCTGGTTGCCCCTAACTCTCTTAGATCAGTGGTTTTAAACTCAAGTAGAAAGAGGGGTTCATGTAAGGAAAATCACATATTGACTTAATTTTATCTATATTTTTTGATATTTTTACTTTGTTAAATATATAACTCAATTTCATTTTAACCTAGTTTGATTTGAGTTTGGTGGTGTTGCAGCCTACCAGTCCCATGTTTGACTTACAGACAGCTCTTTGAGACTATATGTTGAAGAGAAAGTGACAGCTTGTATTTGTGGAGGAAATTTCCTCACCAGGAGTTCCCTAGATCAGAGAATCACAGATCTAGTTCCTCTCCCCTTTCTCAGGAAACACTATAACACCAGCACCTGTTAGTTCAGGTTAAATGTGGAGACGAGATGAGGCTCTCCCACCCAACTCACTGACAATTTAACAAAACAGCTTTACTCTGCTCCAATACAGCAAGGTTGTTATAGCTTTTCTAACACAGCCTCCCCATGTCTCCATATGAAAACATGTCTGCTCAGAATTTAAAGAACGTAGTAAGTCCTTCTCAAGTACTGCCCATGTCTGGACTCCATGTAGCTGGGACTTTTTATATCTTTTGGTTACCAGGAAACTGGGGCCAATCAGATCCTGGGGGTGACTTTATCTCTTTTTAGGGAAAATTAATCTTTAAGGATTTCAATAGGAAGAGGGGCCTGTGTAGGAGGGAAAGAAGTGTATCAGGAAAATGCTAGTATTTTTTCTGTCATGCCTTTCTTGAATAAAACATGTATTTTTTCTTTCTTTGTAAATGTATAATATTTTCTTGTTTATGGGTTTTTTTCTGCTTAAGATGATAATTTTTTTAATGTATGATTTTGAGTTGTTAAAAAATTAGATCACAATACCTTCCTAATTGAAATTTGAAAAGCTTTTCATAATAACATAATTGGTCTACTGTTGGTTACGTTTTTTTTTTAAATCAGTATTACATGTTGCTATTTCATAATGGCCACATTGCCACCATTTTCTTTGCAGTGGGATCAAACTCTAAAGAATGAGAATTGTTTCAGAATCAGCCAGGGGATCATGGGTAAAGGGCCCCCAAAGAAGGTTTTAGTTGACTTTTAAGTCTGAAGTGCAACAGGGCCATTGCAAAAACAATCCTCTGACTCATGTCAGATTGTTATAATTATTTAATGCTTACAATGTAGCCTTGTCTCCAAGGATTTACAGAGGAGATGTTTCTTACCCACACATTGTGATTATTAGGTGCAAAGAAAGCTGCATTTGTTTATGATGATGTGATATATATATATATCAAAGAAAACACCAAAAATTTTGTCATTTTACCAGTGAGGTGGGAATTTGGCAAGAGTCCTGTAGGAAATTAAGGGAGACAGTGTCTCATTTTTCATAGATATGGGCGCTTTTGCTGAAGAGCCATCAGGCACCTTTTATTTTTTATTTTAACCTTTCATTTTAACCTTTGTCAAAAACTCTTGAGAAAATGAAATTGTATGCTGTGCCTTTTCATCCACGTTTTGTTTGACTGGTTTTCAAAGCCTTCCCGGTAATGTTATACAGATGGCCCGTTTTGGAGTGCTTCTGACCAGATTATCTGTCTCCTTTTTAAAGTGTCCTATAAACCCCTCTTTCTTCTAAGTTCTGACTTCTGTGAAATTAGGGTTCATGAACATTTTCCAAGGAACTAATGTTTATGTCTGCATCTAGCTTGGACTTGTTTTGATCAGATTACACATAATCCCAGTTCCACCAGTGTGTTTCCAAGTGCCTCAAATTAAATTCAACAAGAAGTCCCCTGGTGGGGAAGGGGGTTAGGATCCTGGGGGCGTGATTGAAAGAACAGTTGAGCTAGTGTATCAAGTTAGCTAAGAAGGCATGCTGTAGTCAAAAAGATCAGCCACTGCCCTCCTGAGCAACTTGGGAGCAGCCTTCATGACCCTCCCATTATTGCCTCCACTTGTCAAAAGACATTCAATATCAGTAGTATTTTAGGTTTGTTTGACAACTGGGAGAAATGGAAGCAGAGTACTGTGAAATTATCCTTAGGCACTCACAAGCTGGATGTGCCGATGTAATTTACAAATCCAACAGAAATACTTAGAACCTTAATCATCTTCGTGGAAATGAGGGGGGAAATATATGTGACTCAGTATAAGACTGACATGAAGTGACTGAATTACACTAAGTGTTGTAATGGAACCTTAAGGGCAAAGCTGAGATGTAGGCAGGGAGCTGTATACAAAGAAGGCACATAAAAGAGACACACAGGATCAAGGTTATATATATATATATATATGTATATGTATATATGTATATGTATAGGTGTATATGTATATATGTATATGTTTACATATGCATACATATACGTATGTACATGCATTACATATGTGTGTATCTATCTATGTCTATGACAGACGGAACGTGGTAGAGTGGTGGGAACGCTAGAATTATATGGTCAAGGAGGAGATCTGTTAAATGAAGGATAGCTGTATTCATTAAATAGTTATAAAGTATATATTCTTTATAGAGAATTGTACTGTGTTTTGGAGAGATACCAAGTTTGGATAAGGGTCTTCTAGTCTCATGGAGCTTATGGGCTTACAAAAGGGTAAGATGCAGGTAAATATGACGTACACTAAATGCATAGTTCTGTATGATCTTCCTTACCAAACTACTGTTTATTTCTGTGTCATTAAACTATTTGCGCACTCATGTTCTGAGGAGGATTCTCTGATGTCCTTGGTGATTGCTCAACTACCAGGGAAGAATAGCCCACCTCTGTAGTATCATTTTCTTATGTGGTTATCATCCATATTTTTCAATAAATCCTCCATAGATGATGAATTTAAAGAGTTCCAGTTCATTGTTTATATACATATATAAAAAGACAATACCAGATTATCAGTTAATCATTTTTGAACATAAGCACTATAGTAGAGCGTGGAGATACAAAGAAAGGCTAAAGAAGTAATGCTTCCCTCAGGTAGCTCACATTCTAAAGGGGGAAATAACATGTAAATACAGGGTTCATAAAATACATATTGCACAGAGTGGGAAGAAGGTAATTAGAAACTAGAATGACTGGGAAAGGCATCCTGTAGAATAGTTCCAATGAGAGATGATGAGGGAGGGCCTGAACTTAAGGTTTTAAATGGCTATATAAGTGGAGAGATGGTGTGAAATCATGAATAGTATGATTTGAAAATGGACTAGATATACGTATGGAGTAAGTGAGAGTTGTAAGTCAAGGACAATACTGAACTTGCAAGCTTGGGTGATAGGGACCCAGTCATAGGAAACTCCCACAAGGGAGAGGAGAGAGAATGACTTCTGTCCTGAACATATTGAGTTTGTGAATTTGAAAATCTAGTTTGAGCTGTCTACAAGGCAGTTGGAAATTTGTGACTGGAGCTCAGGAGAGATACTAGGACTGGATATATGGATCACCAAGTTAGTTAATATAAAGGGAAAAGAGAAGAGGGCCCAGAATTGAACCTTGGGGGATGCTCAGTGTATTCATGTATGAATTGGGCTTTGAAATACCTATTTTTTGTCCACATCTTTTACTACATCCAACTTATTCCCCTCTTTTAATTATCAAAAATGTTTTTCGTTACAGCCATTTTCTTTTCTCATATGGCATATATGTTACACAGATATAAGCAATACACAATACCTAATGATATTTTTTTTGCATTTGTGTGAAGTTAACAGGGGATTTCTTTAAGTATTTGCTAGTAGTTAACCCTTATTAGTCTAGTCAATCTACTTGAAATAATACATTAATAATTCACATTCCTCAGACCTTTTGCTCCTTATTAAAAACATTATTTCAGCACTTCCTGGGGTTTTTGATTTCATTGTGTTGTGATACTGCTGATCTTAAATGATACTCTTTTTGAGGTGCTGTGACCCCTCCTTGCCCAAAAAAGTCACATGGTGTTCCACTTGCTATGTGACGAGCTTTCTCCAGACTTGAGTGAGTTTATTCCACAGATAATAGACATGTATTCCATCATAGCCCTTATATCAAAGGTTGTGCCATAGTAGCCATGTATGTTCAAAAGATAGCCCATTCAAAATCTTGAGTAATTATAACCAGTAAGACTGTCATCGTCAAAATTCTATATAGTCTGTGTAATGTAGAGAGATGCCACTGATACTCCTCTTAACTAATAGTTCTGTACACCTTGTTGTTGGCCAATCAACACATATATATTAAAGGCCTACTTTGTACCAGGAATGATGTAAATTACTGGGTATACAAAGGCACCCTTGGAACAATCCCTAGGAGCTTACACTCTTTGAGGATGATAAAAGGGTACCTATATAGGCATATACAATATTTTTGCAAATTAAATATCAGGGTTTTTTTTTGGGGGGGGGGTGTTTTTTAGGGAAGACACTGGCAGCTGAGGGCAGTCAGAAATATGGAAGGTAGCACGTGAGCTGAGTTTGGAGGAAAATGAGGCAGAGGTGAGGGTAGGATGCATTCCAGTTATCAGAGACAGTTAGATCACAGTGACAGGAAGATAGCAGGTGGATTCTATCCAAGATAGCCCTTCATTAAATTTTGTCTTCCAGTCTTAAATCTGTATCTACACCTTGACTGTGAACTTTTAAAGGGCACAGACTTTATTATATTATAGTATTACTCTGTCCATCTCAGGCACTCAATGACAAAACTTACCTAGACCTTAGCCTAGTCTAAGTCCAGAGTAAATGTCCGATTTCCCCATGTGCCTGTTTATAGAAAGTTTCAGGATTTCCACATTCAATTCAGGGAAATCAAATAGATCTTCCAGGAAATATTGCTGCTTTCAAGGATGGCCTCAGCTGCGGATGTTGAGCACAGAGCAGGACACCCTCGCTCTACATACTCCCATGATGTAAAAGCACTTTGTGTCCTAGGAAGAAAGGAACTCAATAAATACAAAGTTGGTGTTGTAGAGTTCTTCATCTCTGCCCACCCCTAACAAACCTTCACTTCACTTTTCCTCCTCCTCCTCCTCCCACCCAAACAATGATCTCAGAGCTTGAGAGTCTAAAGGTTTGTCATAAAACCTCTTTGAGGTCAGCTGTCTGTGTCTGGGATAGAGTTGAAATGCCAAATTTGATAATGAAGAGAAAACAGCCAGTCTTTTTTGTGGCACACTTGTTCAAAGGTGAAATGCATTGAGTTCCTGTGTGGGTCAGTATTCAAATGGAGGGCATCTCTGGAAAGAGCATCTGTTAATATGGAAGAGAAGCTTTGGGGAGCTTTTGGAATTGGAGAAAGCCTCAAGCAGAAATCTGAATACTTTTCCATAGCAGCCTCCATTTGCTGTGTTCCATCTTCTCTTTCTTCATGATGGCACAGATTGACCCCTTGGGAAAATACACTCTCTTCCCATGCCCCTCAGCTATTGTGCACTTTTTCTAGAGTATGAACCATAATTTGTTATCTGAGGATATCCCTGCTGACTTAATGTTAGACTTTAGTTGGGCTCTTAAATTTGGGCCTTCACTGTGGAATTAGTTAACTATGTGACTTCAGGCAAACCCACTTTAGTATTCTGAACTTCTGTTTCCATATCTATAAAATTACATTAGCTCCAGTGATCTCCCCTGTCTCTTGTCGCTGGTCCACTAGTTATCACATGTTTAGTATGGCTAATGATGGCAGCATCCAAGGCTTACCCTTACTCGGTGTTAACTAAGTGGTTGGGAATCCTGTTTAAGAAAGCAAGGGGTTTTGCCTCTCTTTGATTTATTGCTGGGCATCAATACCCATACCATTAACAAAATAAAAGTCTGTAAACAGTGTGAATTGGTGTTCTCATCAAGGTAAACGTGGGGAGTGTTGGGTAACACAACAAGAAATTCTTGTTTGACAAGCAACCATCAAGAACCATCAGGAACAGCCAGACCCACCCAATCCAGAAGAAGACTGTGATTTTGAGGGGGTGTCCTAGATTCAAACTGCAAATAAGTTCTTTATAGTAAACAGAAAAGCCTTGTTTTTTTTTCTAATTGGCATGCCCCTGCCCACGTGCCACTGAACTAATACCTATGTGGAAGAAAGCTGCTCTTAGAAAATCAGTCTGTTTAAAGCATCCTAGTTCATGATGTTTCCCAGTGCTCAGGTTGGCATGGATGGCATTCTTTAATTCTAAAGGTCTTAGATTGTCAGAGCAGGTGAGCTAGCGTAAGGCCATCTCTATTCATTTAAAACAACAGAATAAATGCTTAATGAGTCTGTGAGGAGTGAGATCTATGAGGTTCACCAGGGCCTAACAGAAACATATGGATGGGAGATCAACCCTTTTTGAGCCAAATTGAATGTGTTTTTTAGGACTTTAGGAGTATTTGTTCCTATTTTCTCTACCTCATTTACGCGCGCACACACACACACACACACACACACACACACACACACAATTTCCTTGGCCTTTCTTGATGAGAAGTCATAGATTACAACAAATTATCTGGGGTTCTTTTCTTGTGTGGATTCTTAGAGGCTGCACTCAGCACAGCTTCATTCCGTTTAAACTAATGATCAACCTAAATTCACTTCGATGCCAAAAGCATTTTGCTGTACCTACAAAGGTCCAGATTTGTCCCTGTGTGAGTCACCTCATGATTGCTTTTAATTTGTGGAAACCTATGAATATATTTTAGAATACTGGCAGTACATTAACAGCACAAGACCTTGGGCAAATCACTACCTCTCTCAGTCTTAGTTTACATGTCTATAAAATGAGTTGATCTAGATGGCCTCTCTGATATCTTCAGTCTCTAAATCTATGGTTCTGTGAATTGTGAGGGTTACAACATTGAGTCCCTGTTGGGAACTGGTGGCCAATTTTGGTGTGATGGTCTTTGTGGTCCTTAGCTAGCCATGTCCTCAAATAAAAGACTGACCTTCTATTACCAGGATTATACTCAAAACTTTTCAGCTTGGTGTGGGTCCTTCTCAACCAAGTATCTTGGAGAGCTCAGGGTCACTGCCTTATAATGAGAAGGTACTTGAAAAAGTTAATACTTTATGCAAAGGTAATGTTTCATACTATTCCACATATTATTTTACTTTAAGTCCTCACAATAACCCTGTGAAGTAGGTCATGCAAGTATTATCATCTCCATTATAAGGGTAAGAAGCTTGAGACTCAGATACATAAAGTAAGTGATGTGACCAAGGCAGAACAGTACATGGTTAGAACCAGGGCTTGACTCTAGATCTCTTTTTACAAATGTTTACTGTGTTACAAATGTTTACTGTGATCCAACCATTCCGGTTACTATGCCCAAAGGTCTGTAAAACCATTTGTGCCTTTTGATACAGCAGTACCACTGCTAAGTCTGTATCCCAAAGAGATGGTAAAAACGGGAAAAGGACCTACATGTACAAAAATAGTTATAGCAGCTCTTTTTGTGGTGGAAAAGAATTGGAAATTGAGGGAATGTCCATCAATTAGAGAATGACTGAGCAAGTTGTGGTATATGAATACATTGGAATACTATTGTTCTATAAGAAATGATGAGCCGGTGGACTTATGAAAAACCTGGAAAGGCTTCTATGAACTGATGCCAAGTGAATTGAGCAGAGCTGGGAGAACATTATATACAGTAGCAGCAACATTGTGCTATAATCAGTAATTATAGACTTAGCTCTTCTCAGCAATACAAATGATCCAAGACAATCCCAAGAGAATTACTATCCACATCAGGAAAAAGAATTGTCGAGTCTGAATGCAGATCGAAGCAGACTATTTTCACTTTTTTGTTGTTTTCGTTTTTCTTTCTCATGATTTCCCCCTTTTTTCTGATTCTTCTTTCACGATGTGGCTAATGTAGAAATATGATAAATATGATTACACATGTAAAAAAAGAAAAAAAATTACAACATCATCTACATTTTCCGATATATTCTTTCCAGTTTTTTCCCCAGAGAGCAGTTCTTTACAATATAGAAAAAAAAGAGGAGAATAAAATATTTAATCCAACCTAATTTACCTATCAAAAAAATCTGATGTATTCCAAATCCATAATTTTCTAATTCTGCAAAGAAGCAAGATGGGGGGAAGGGAGAAAGGAACGGGGAAGGAGAAGGTGCCTTTTGATAGGTCTTCTTTGAGGCCAAGCTTGGTCATTATAATCCTATACTGTCCAGCTTCATATTTTATTTCTGCTCTTTCCATTTACAGCGTAGTTGTCCTTGTGCCGTTGTTTTCCTGGTTCTGCTGACTTCTTTGTACCAGTTCATATAAATCATATTGATTCTTACAGCATAGTAATATCCCATTAAAGTCCAAATTTGTTTAGCCATTTCCCAGCCAATGAGTATCTACTTTTTCACTGCTGTAAATATTTTAGTGAATAGAGGACTTTTCTTTTTATCTTTCAAAGCGTCCTTGAATATATATCTTGCTGTGAGACTTCTGGGCCAAAAGAATATGGACATTATCATCATTTTCTTAGTGTAGTTGTAGTGTAATAATATTCTATTATGTTCATGTATCAAAATAGTTTTAGCTTTTCCCCATTAAATGGACTTCTACTTCACTCCTCTTACAAAAAGTGATGCTATAAATATTCTGGTACATATCCTATGAGTGTAAACAAATTAGATATTTTCTGTTTCTATATGTCCTTCATTTCTAAACATATCCCTGACTTACTCACTGAATTATCTCTTGTAAGAAAGAATAAGAAAATTAAGTGGAGAAAAGGGCTTGACCAACACCTCAGCAGAATCTGATAATGCAGCGTCCCTAAAGTCTTAGTGAGGTTTTAAACTTTAATAACTTTGGAAGTATAAATGCTACAAAGTCGTCCCCCCCCAAATTTGGAAGGTCAATTATTTATATTTTTCAAAATTTCAGTAGAATTCTTATTCAAATTCAACATAATCATGGTATTGGGCTACACATGAGTCTGGTTGATTTTTGAATTTTATAAACACTTTCATCAGCTGCTGCACAGTGACTAAACGGATTGTGTTTGTGATCTGAGCTTTAAAGTCATTCAAAGAATGAGGTTTGGATTCATACATGACAGTTCTGATGTGACCCCACAAGAAAGAATTTCATGGAGATAGATCAGGTGACTGACCAAGAGGACTGGTCCACCAGCCAGAGAAAAGGTCCTTCAGAAAGTGTTGCATGTGCCGTGCATGAAGACGGGGTGCTTTGTCTTGCTAAAATTAAAAATTTATTATTCACAATTCACAAAACTACCTCTAAGAATAACATGGATTTAGATAATTAAATTTTCTTTTTTTTGTAGCTTCTCAAGTTATTAAAATCTTACAGCTGCATGAAGATATTTGGGACATGCTATTTATGCTGTTTTGTACTGTGAAAAGAGAAAGGTTCATTTTTAAAGAGTCAGACTTCTCGAACATCATAATTACTCAGTGTTTGCCATCATTCTCTAGACTCCAAGCACAGTACCTTGTCCATACATGTATCTATATATCTATGTATAGAGAGACAGAGATAGATATAAATACACATATACATATATCTCCTTTTGGCTTTGCCTATTTTGAGCCTGGACATGAGAGACCAGTGAATAGAGAGCCGGATCTATAGGATGACTCTGGGCAAAGAGTGTTGGGCTTGGAGTCAGGAAGACAAAAGTTCAGATCCTGTCTCACTTGATTCCTAGCTATGTGACCCTGGGCAAGTCACTGAACCTCTGCTTGCCTCAGTTTCCTCATCTGTAAAATGAGGATAATAATGCCACTGACTTCCCAGTGTTGTTGTGAGGAGCTAATGAAATGATAATTGTAAAATACTGAGCACAATGCCTGGTACATAGTAAGGGCTATAAATATTATTATAATTATACCTTGTTTCCCTCAATTTCCTCATCTGCAAAATGGAAATAATAACAGCACCTACCTGTTGTGAAGATCAAGTGAGATGATAATAATTTCATAAAGCACGTTGTGTTAAGTGTAATATAAATATTAGCAGTTACTGCTTTGACTACATGCATTAGCCATTAGATGCCAGAGAGAAAAGTCTTTCCCTTTATAATACACCTTGGAACTAGTTCATTGTTTGATAATAGGGATTCATTTTGGGTCAGGGAAGGATTATGAAGGAGAGGCTGAAAATTGTGGAGGAGTAGAAAACTCTGAGTTTGGCAGTCAATAAATCTGGGTTCACTTCCTGACTTTGATACTTAGGAGCTAGGTGACCTTGAACCAATGAACATTGATCTGCCCCCTTTTTAAAAATGGGAGGAACATATGTGTGACTCACCCATGTCATAGGGCTTGTGTAAGGAGAATTCTTTGAAATAGTAATGTGCTTCTCTCAATGCCAGCCGTTGGAAGGGGCATCCTTGAGATTTGAATGTGCCTTAAGGTTACTCAGTTCTCCCTTCTGTGGGATAGGGTGTTTCACACAGACTGCTGTAGGAGAGAGGAGTGGCACAGGGCACTAGCATCATGATGGCCACGTGACAGCAGGCTTGGTTTTTAAAGATCAGAATACTGTATGTTTTGTTTTGTCTTCCTGACTGAAGCCTGGGCTCTTTGAAGGCAAGCCTTCTATCTTGTGGGTTTAACTCCCACTATACCCAGTGCGATACTGGCCACATGGAAAGCAGGCATTTCATAAGATCTTATTTCTTAATTGAATGAAATAGTAGGTATAGATAAGGAATTGTTTGCCCAGGGACTTGGTTGACTGTTAACCAATGAATTGTCTTTAAGGTAAGAGGTTAGAAGTTCTATTTTATCCCCATCAGTGTTCTACTCTGGGAGATCTTAGTGTAATTTCCTTTAAGTACATCCTAGACCTGATTTTCTCTATGTGTTCGGAAGGAAATGTTGGTATAACAGGCTGATTTATATGTCTTAGAGCTATGGTCAGAATTCATTGTATACAGAGTTTGGGGGCCTAGTACCTGGTCCCCACGATAATCTCTCTCTCTCTCTCTCTCTCTCTCTCTCTATATATATATATATATATATATATATATATATATATATATATGTGTGTGTGTGTGTGTGTGTGTGTGTGTGTGTGTGTATCTCACTTTGAGAATTTTAGTAAGATGAGTGTTAGACAGAAAAGGGATGAGCTGTTAGATCCTTCTTGGGAGCCAAGTGAATTGCATGAAGTTTGTGTGAATGTAGGACTCTGAGCTGGAAGGGACCTTGAGGGTCATCTAGCACAAACTCCTCATTTTAAAGAAAGAGAAACTGAGACACAGAGCGGTTAAGCCATATGCCCAAGTTCACACAGTCAATATTTGAATCCAGGTCAGATTCTCCATCCAGGGTGTGATACCCCGCCTCCGCCCATGTATTTTCCTTTGCTATTATACAGAGGAGGACTCCCTCTTCAGTATGCTATCCTGCTAAAAATTGGGGTTCTGGAGCTACCCCTGTTTTGGATGTCCTGATAAAATGAGCATCAGCGTCAGGAACACCCAGCACATGCAACCGTGTAATTATCTCCCGAGTGTGTTAATTAGTGTGTTCTTTTCAAAATGTATTTGGGTAATCCTCAGTGTTCTTCCTGATTACATGTTGTATGGACTGCATAAATAGTATACAGAATAAGCCATTCAGAGCCTAACTGCCATTTAATTTGTAATTTTTACATTTCATGACATTTACAAGAAACTCTAACTATGTAATCGTCCGGTAATTGCTGTATTTGTCAATTTTTGATTTTCCTAGAGTTAGCCAGCTCACACAATGACTGCCTTGGTAGAAACAATAGGAGACAGCAATAGAGATCACCTGTTAGCATTTTCCCTTTGCTAATAGGGTAATAATCTCTCCCTTACTTCCCTCATTCCTCAGGAAAAATTAGCCTATAGGGAGGGGGAAGGGAGGGAATATAGATTGATTAAGAACCTATCGTGTGCCAGGAATTGGGCTAAGCACTTTTACAAATACTGTCTCCTGTGATATTCACAACAAACCTGGGAGGTAGGTGCTATTGTTATCCCCAGTTTTACAGATGAGGCCAACAGAGGTTAAGTGATTTGCCCAATGTCTAAGCACATATTTGAACTCAGACCTTCTGGACTCCAAACTCAGGGCTTTATGCACTGACCCAGCCTTTCTGGGACTGAGTGTTAGAAGGTTCAGAGTCTTTTTTCAGTACAAGAATAAATGAGACTACTTTGAGAATCACATATGATAACCACAGACTTATGAGGAAAAATTAAATAGAAAATACATACAAACATCTCCGTGAGGAGGAAGTAGATGTGATAAATTACAGTTCATTAACAATGAAATGGAATATGTAAAGGCCAAAATGACATGGTAGAGTAGAGGATGATGAGCTGAGGGGAGGATTTAAATATAGGATTCTCTACTGGAGCTATAACTAATCTGTTTGATAGAAGAAGTTGAAAATTGGGAAATGTCTGTCTTATTGCAGCGCAGTTGACTGGGGTCTTTGTGCCGGTTTTCGCTTTGGCAAAATGTTAGCATTCCAAATACAACATACATGGACAGCTACCATGCATCATGGTAAGAGTTACTCAAAATTATAGTGGCAGGAACTACTGAAACTCCCAGACAGAATCTTCATCTTTGGATTAGAGCTGGGAGCTTTTCTGTCATTGAACAAATGCCGTATATACTTCCTTTGTGCCTAGCTAGCACTGTGTTAGGCTGAGTTAGCATGGGAGTGTCATGGTGAAATATTAGGAGCATGAGGCACGGGGTCTTTGCCTCCAAGACATTCTAGTTGGTGAGACATATGTACATGATGATATGATAACATATGTACAAACATAAGCTTCTCATTTGCCAGATTAATTAGGCTTACCAAGTCACAGTTTTCTTCCCAGAATGGGACAGCTTGGCTCTCCTGGCTTAACTTAGATTGCACATCCAAAACAGAACTCATTATCTTTCCCCTTTTCCAGACATCGTTATTTCTCTTGGGGGTACCACTATTTTTCTAGACAGCTACATTCACAACCTCAGTCATCTTCAACTCCTCATTCTCTTCTCCCCATGTCCAGTCAATGGCCCGGTCTTGTCCTCCACATCTTTTGCCATTTCCCTCTTCTTTCCCCTACCACGAGTACCTCTTCACTTCAGACTCTCATCTCTTCTCATCTGGACTGTTGCAATAGCCCGCTGATTGAGGGCTCTGCCTCAACCCTCTCCAAGATTTCAATCCAGGTCCTGTGACTGAGAATCTGATTCTTTACAGGGCTCTGCCCATATGCAGTATTTTGATATAGTAAGTAACAGTGGAATTGGCAAATTCATTTCAGCAGCACTCTTCATTGTCAGAGTTCCATTTCCAAATGGAGGAAGTAACAATAATAGTTCGTGTTTCTATGGCATTGTAAAGTTTACAAGGTGTCAGCCTGCCTCTAGGAACTGTAGGTGGCATGAGGGTGCATTCTATCAAATGAGTTAACCTGTGTCTTCCATTTTAAATGTCAGATTTCCTCATTATCATCATCTTCCTAGGGTATGGATTCCACGCTGCCTCACTGCTACATATCATATGTAAGCTAGGACTTCTCTGTCTCTCCTCGACATCCCCTCAGCTACTCCCAGAGCCTCCGTACACACAGATTGTTTAGGGTTTCCTTCTACACTGCCCTCCCTCCTCCTTGAACTGGATGTGAGAACTTTTCCTAAGCTAATCTCGTTCATGGTAAAGCTTGGCTTGTTCCTGAGAAGTTGCACTTGTGGCCATTAAAATAAACCTTAGCCCCGTCTGTGCTCCTGAGGATTCTCCACTCAGTGAGGCTTTGTTCCCAGGAAGATTTGCTGATCAGGTTGTCAATCAAAGACTCCGTCCTGGAGGAGTAAATTTGCCTTTCCTCTCCTAACTCTTCTTCAGTTCACCAAATCTTCCCCTTTTGGACTGTCAGCCTCAAGTCATTTCATGTTCCTACTGAGAGATGGCCCAATTTGATTAGTGTTGAAAATTAGACATTACTCTGTTATTGGATTATAATTGATCCAGTTTGTTAAGCATACGGTCTGCCCAATTTAAAGTTTCCAATTAAATTGTCTACACCCTTTTCTCTAGAAAGTATAATTGTTTCAGTCATGGCACCCACAGTAACACACTTTCCCCTGTTCTTTTTGTTTCTTTTTTGACTCAGTATTGATGTCTTATGATAACACATTTGCTCAAATTAATGTCCCATGGTAGAAATGGGGAAAACCAGCCTCCCAGAACCGAGAACTTTCACAACCAAAGGAAGAAAATTGCAAAGGACTTTTGGGTTTCTACCCCATTCTCCCATTCATCTGTGGAAATATTGAGAGCCACATATATGGCTCTCTATATGAAAAACTATACTATATGAAGAACTTGTTGGTTTGATTAACAAGCAGGCAATGTTATGCAGAAAGAGAGTTGATCATAGAAAATTTAAAATCTGTGGAAGTGATTGTTGAACACTGAAAACAAATAAATTAAATAAAAACAAAAAAGATATAAAAAAAGAGAGTTGATCAGACATGGGTTTGAGTCTTGGGTTGTCATGGGCAAATTGTTTAAATTCTCTTAGCTTTGTTCTCTCCGTCCCTAAAACAGGGAGAATATTTGCACTACATCTGTCATGAGTTGCTATAAAAAGAACACTCACTAGAAGTGAGCTAGTGATGGCGATGCCATTCAAGCGGAAGCATTTCTCATCCTCCTCTCTTTTCTCCTGCCCATCTCTCATTCTTTCCCACCCCTTCCTGATAGGAAAGCCTGAATCCCCTATGGTAGCTCCTCTTCCCTCTAAGCTTGGATCCTTGATTGTGGTCCCAACTCAACTATAGGCCTTCTCCTAGGAGGAGAGCATGTCCATGGTCTAGCCACTGACACAGCCTTTAGAAGACATGTGTACTCTCTTTTCCTCATATTACTTCAGGGCGGGAGGCTGCCTTTGTCTTGTGTAACAGTTGAACACACTTGTGTTTTGATGCTGTGATTTTCTCTGGCAGTTTCCCCTTCATCTGAGAGTGATGGTGGCAAGTTGCTGGTTTTTTGTTTGTTTTTTTTTGTCTCCTATCTATAGTATAGTGTTCTTCTGGCAAAAGATGCTCAATTAGTAATTGATAATTGACTTCTATGAGATCTAACATACATGCAGACTACTTCAAGGCATTTGGCTGTTTATCAGCATATATAAGGATCAGCTAGGTGGTGCCATAGTGCACAAAGCAAAGGGCTTGGCATCAGGAAGACATCCTCCTGAGTTCAAATCTGGCCTCAAACACTAGTTAGCTATGTGACCCTGGGTATTTAGCCCTGTCTTCCTCAGTTTCTTCATCTGTAAAATGAGCTGGAGAAGGAAATGGCGAACCACTCCAGTATCTTTGCCAAGAAATCCCAAATAGGAGGCACAGAGTCAGATATGACTGAAAAGCAACTGAAGTGAATATTTAATGTGTAAAAAATACCTCAGCATACTCATGGAAAACGAAGTGCTGATTGCTGTCCTTCAGGGCTCTTAGATGTTTTCTTTGGATGGCATGTGTAGGGTTTGCTGACTGGCATGGTTTTCACATTAGGTGAAAGCTTTTCTTGGTGGTGTAAGAAAAAGATGGGAAGAGAGAGGATTGTCTATCTTGACTCACAGGTTGGTAAGAGCAATTGAGCTATATCTAGATCATTTTATCCTTATGGCAGCCATGTGAAATGGGTTGTTATAAAATTATCTTTCCCTTTTACAGGTGAGAAACTAAGGCTCTAGGAATTTAAGAGACTGGTTGACAGTTACACAGCTCTTCGGTCTTAGAGCTGAGTCTCAAACCTGGGTCTTCTGGCTTCAAGTCCATTTTTCTTTTGCCTTATGCTGTATTTCCCATTCATAATAAATTACAAGGCTGGTCCCTAGGAAGATGGGTTTTTCCCTTGCTAGTTTATGCAACAATATTTTTATGTATCAAAAAAAAAATTTCCCTGGTAACCAGGCTACAATATATACCATATGTGTGTGTGTGTGTGTATACACACACATATATATGTATGTATATATGCTTCCTATGCTTCCTGAATGCCACAGGTCTACAAATAGGAAGCAGACTTCGTTGAAAGTGAAAACCCAGTTAAAAAACGTTAAGTCCTACTGGCAATTTGAAAGTGGCAAGGAGGTGCCAAAGTGAGTAGGGTGCCGTTCCTAGGGTTAGGAAGACCTGAATTCAAATGTGACCTCGAAGAGTTACTGGCTGACTGGCTCTGGCCAAACTCCTTCACTCCTCAGTCTCAGTTTCCTCCAAAATAGGGATAATAATGGCATCTGTTTCCCAGGGTTGTTGTGAGGATAAAACAAGATGGTATCTTAGAGAACTTTGCCAGTGGTAAAGAACTGTATAAATGCCAGCAATGATAAGGATGAGAATGACAATAATGGATGACAGGCTCCACACCCAAGACTACCACGAGAATGCCATGAGAAATGGGATCTCTGAGCAGCTCTCGCCGTGCCAAAGCCTGACCCATATTTTGTCTACCATTCTCATTTGGCCAGAGTCGATGCAGGCCAGGCCAGTAAAAAAGTGAGTGAGTAAAAATGACATTTCCTGTGCAGTGAAAATAGCTGTTGGTGAATTTGTAGACTGGCGGAGTACAGCAGTGAGAAGAGCTGGGTGGGGAGAAGCTACATGTTTATACGCCTGTAAAATGCTCTGACTCCCACAGGCTTGTGGCCCCTGCACCCCCCAGATGGTGGAATATGAAGCCATGTTGCTGCCCTACAATGGAGGGATTTTCCTGGCCCAGGGAGGCTGGCTTCCCAAGGATGCTGATTTGCATTCTCCATGTAGTAGCCGAGGGCTCAGACAATTGGATCACTGTGTGTCTCAGGGCAGCAAAGCCTTTGGATGTCATTTGATTGAGCTGTGTCTCGGAGTTCTTTATCTCCTTATTTTAGAGCTGATACAGCAGACATTCTAGTCAATTAGCTTCTTGTCCTGCAAACTGGGAGCTGCTGTTCCAGGCCAGAGTTACAAGGGTGTGTCCCTGGGACAAGCAGCAGATCTCTGTCTTCTCTCTTTCCCTACAGTGTGGGGGCTGTCTGGTTTCAAGTTACACCATTTTATTGGCTCCTCTTGGGTGAACCTTGGTTTCAAAAAGCTTATGCCTTAGAGTGGAACCTCTTAAAGGTGCAGCGTCTCTCATTTCACAAACTCAGGAGCAGGGTCAGAATACACCCAAACCTTAGTGTTGCTAGACTTGAGGCTGCTTTTTGAACAAATCCAGCATCCCCTGGGCATCAGGTGCCAAGTCCTGATGAGGAGGAGATGGGTGAACAGAAGACATGCTCAGAGTTTTAAATAAGCCAAACAACTAAAATAAGTCCTTCTGATTATTTGCTTTACTTCTACATTTCCCATTCATAATAAAGTCCAAGGCAGATCCCTGGGAAGGTAGATTTTTAAAAAAAGTATATACTTTTCTCACTAGTTTACATGTCCAAACAACTTTCCCTGGTTCCCTTTTTTGTTGCTCTCTGCCACTCATTCTGCAAGCTTATTTTATCCTCTTGGTGGCTAACGAGGTCATGGCTTTGTTGTAAAGAGACTCTGGAGGGAGGCCTGTGCTGAGAACAACGTGGGAGACAGTGCTTCAAAGATGGCCAGGTGTTTTATTATCTCCTTTGAGCCTCAGACCCCTGTGAGGTGGATGCTTCCTGGTATCTTTATACCCATCTTACAGATGAGGAAACTGAGCCATGACTTCAGTGACTTGCCTCCTGGTTGCACATCTAATCCTTGGCAGAAGTGTAATTTGAAGTCAAGTTTGGCTGGCTTTGAGTCTCATGTACTGTGCCATGCTGTCTCTTCTTGCCTTTGGGGAAGTTACAGAACCTCTCTTAATTTTCTTACCTGAAAAAATAATAATATAGCACTAACTCTGTGCCAGACATTGTACTGAGAGTTTTACAAATATCATCTCATGTGATCCTCATAACAACTCTAGGAAAGTAGGTACTGTCATGACCCCCATTTTACAGATGAGGAAACTGAGGCAAACAAGTTAAATGACTTACCCAGGGTCACCAAGCTAGTAAGTGTCTGTGATCAGTTTTGAACTCAGAGCTTCCTGATTCTAGGTGCCTAGCTTGACAGAGGTACAGAATCTGAGTGGAAAAGTCATTCAGAGGCTGTCCAATCTAATCCTAATCTAATCAAAATCCTCTGTATAATGAAACTGGTCAAGCATCACCCAGCCTTCACTTGAAGACATCCACAAAAGGGAACCCGCTTGCTCTTAAGGCAGTCCACTCTAAGGGGCCAGAGGTTGGACCTCTGCCTGTCCAAACCTTACTCTCCAATATCTAGTCCTAATGGGGAGAAAACTTTCCTTTGTGTGGAGTCTAATGATTTGGCAATTTCTCCCCATGGCATTTGCCTTACCTTTGAAAGTCAAGTAGAACAATTTCAAACTCACTTCCTTATAATAGCCTATGACAAGCTCATAGCACTTTTGAGTCTGTTCATAGCCCAGGCTCACCATCCACAGTTCATGTAACCTTGTCATTGTATGGCATGGTCTCTAATCCCCTCACCAACCTCTTGGCCTCCTTGGGACAGGTTTTCATTTCTCAGGGTCCTGGAATCACCAGATGGGGAAAGAGAGTGAGGTAGCTACCACCTCCAACATTGTTTTTTTCTTACTTTCTTCTTGTCCAGGACTGCTGGATGTTTTTATTTTATAAATATTTCATAAACTGTAAAATTTAGCAGAAAAGGGACTAGGTTTAGTTGCAAAGGAAGTTCCTTATTCACACTCTTGATGTTATCCTATTTTTCAGAATGTGATCATGACCATAGTTTATTCATGGCTTAGCACTTTACAGTTTATACCTTCTCTAATGCAGGTTCACGAGGTTCATCATGCAGGTGAAGAAACTGAAATGCAGAAGGGTTAAGTAGTTTTCCAGTGGTCACACACTGAAAAATTTTCAGTGAGGATTTGAGTCTAGGTCTTCTAGTTCCCAAGCCCAGTTCTCTTTCTATTCCATCGTACCTCTATGATACCTTTGGTGTTTGTTCAGGAGGAATGGCATTCACTTTTAGAGATGTTGAAGTCAACCTTTACGTATCATTGGACACACAAACAATAGGATTATTATCAAATAATCTTTGGATTGGCTTGGGAAATAGAAGATGTCAAGCCCCTAAATGAAGGAAGATGAGTTTGGTGGTTTTGTTGATAGAATCTTACCTTATGCCAGAAAAAAGAAAGCTAATAGGGCATCTTGCTACTGTATGAACGTACAGAAATAATTTTCTGCAGACAAGTGAGTATGGGATGGGAACCAGTATCAACTGGAAGACAAATATGTCTATTGAGGGAAGGTAAATCCTGCATCTGTTTTTTTGGTGATTAATGAGTTGACTGTATCATTCAGTAAGTTTATACACATTTTTTGGCAGAGAAATTTCGCACTTTGTGATGCCTAGACCCTTGCATGAATCAGACTTCTTCATGTCCATTTATTAATGGAAATACTTTTCTTTGAGAGAAATGAATAACCCTTCCATTTTTGCCCCAACCAGGGACTGACTAGACATAAATCTTGTTTTCTGCATTCCCATACCATACCACATTGGCTCTTTGCTGCCAAAATGGCGAATGGCATCCCCTGGTGACAGTGCGGAAAAATGCTAAGATGCCAGCCCACCCTTTAAGAGTAGTGCCCTCAGTTTCAGTTAAGCACACATAGCTGTCATATTAAGGAAAACAGCTTCTCTTCTTATGGGCATGGTGTTCCTTCCTCCTTGTTCTGCCTTATGGCCTCTTGCTATCCCCTGAACCATGAACAGATAGAGAATAGTTTGACTGATCCTCAGCGCTGGTTCTTGGCATTGTGATTGTGAACCCCATTGACCATCCTAAGCAGCGTAAGCCTTATAAATGTCTAGTGCTATCTCTGAGACCTGGATATTTCCCCCTGCTCTTTGGAGCTACTGACTCAATTAGAAAAAGGTTAATGAAGGATGCTTGCAAACAAAGATCAACTTATTTTGAATGTGTAGCTTTGGTTTTTTAAAGGATAATACAATATTTAACCCTAGCTTTCAGCATCATACCTTGTATATATTAGGTTTTAATAAATGTATTGAACTCTACTCATATGCTTTTGTGTTTAATATTGCATCATTTGAAATTTTAAAATGTAGTGTAGGCTTACTTCATGGCTAGTTAATGACAAGAACCATGAACTATAACCGTGCCAAGAAGAGTCAAAGTGGAGAAACAAACTGGAGATACTGGAGTGCTCTGTGCTGGCCCAAGCAGGCTATATATAACACATAATAAATAGGAAATTAAACAGGGGAAGCAGGGTAGAGGATGTCTCTAGAGAAATATGAAGGGGGGAAAAAAGATGGGCTGGTTTTACATAATGAGGGGAAAGGCTAACCATTGGCCATCCCTTGTATTCTACTGACTATATACTGTCAAGACAATGCAAGAAAGACCCTCCACTTTGGGTGGATTCCTTATGGTGTAAAGAGTGACAGCTGCCCAGAATGAATAGGTAGGGATTGATATAGAAGTTTCACATGGATAAAATCAGAAATCCATTGAAATATTTGAAAATGGTGAGAGAAAGTAAGAGAAAGAGCCAGAAGGAAGGAGAAAAAAGAAGAGGGATAATTGAGGAGGAAGAAGGATCCAGGGAAGCAATCTCCCCCTCCCTGATTCCCCTTACCTGTCTTTTTCTTGTCTCTATCTTTCCTCCTTTCCTCCTTCCTACTTTCTTTCCCTTTTCCCTTCCTTTCTTCCCCTTTTTTCCCCATACTCTTCTCTACTTTCTAGTCTTTCCCTCTACTTTCTAGTCTTTCCATCCCTCCCTCTCTCCCTTTCTCTCTCCATCTCTGTCTCTTTGTCTCTGCCTCTCTGTCTTTGTCTACATTTATCTTTGTTTCTCTCTTACACACACACACACACACACACACACACACACACACACACACACACTCCATAAGCCACGTTGACAGAGCTGTCCTTCTTACTGCTCTTTAGACTAGTTTTTTTTTCTTACCCAGTCCACAGAAACCCCAAGATAAAAAAACCCCTGGCCCCTAACATTACAACCTGTGAAACGGTCTGGATTCTGTAGTTTCATCACTGTGGCTGGATTTGCAGTAGATGAAGCCATTGCTATGCATACTGATATTACAGAGATGTAGTCCTTCAGTTTGAAGGAATTTAGAATAATTTAAGTGGCTCATTTCCTTCCCTTCCCTGCATGTCCCACCCTCCTCACATACCGGGGTGACGTTTTATCATCTTGCTCATATAACCCAATGAACCCAGTGCTTTAACATGTCTCCACTAGAACCTTGTGCAGATAATGGTTATTCCTTGACTAAATGAACATTATATGGAAAAACATTTTCAGGGCTCATTAATATATTCCTTAAATATAAACCTCCTTTGAAGCCTTTGGGTTCTCACCTTGGAAGGAAGCTAGTAAATGAGTATGTTCTTTAAGGAATGGGAAGAGGGACTGTCATCAGTTTACAGTTTCTTTGGAGGATGAGTCCATAAGAAGCCACAAGAAGAATTAGGAGAAGATGCTCAGTGGTGTATGAATGCATAGTAAATGTGAACACCCAAAAGGAGGACCACGGAATATGCAACGCCTACCAGCTCACACTTCTTTCTCCATGGAATATAGGGGCAGTGTGGTTTACTGAGTAAAGAGCCTTGGACTTAGAGGCAAAAGGACTATCTCAGCTACTTATATATGTGGCCCACTTAACCTCTCTCTGCCTCAGTTTCCTGATCTCTAAAATGGGGGTAATATTATCTCTTTTGCAAGGTTGTTATGAGAATCAAAATGAGATAAAAGCAGTTTTTAATCTTGAAGGCATTATATAACTATTTTGAAACCAGAGCCCACTGTGCCAGGAGATGATGCCAGTAGAGCAAATCATCGTGAGAGAAGCAGGTTGTGCAATATACAGGAAGGAAGAAGCTTGAGATTGAAAGCTAGGTTACCTGGTGCCCGAGCCCCTAGGTTGGGGAGTTGGAAAGCCCAGTTCCAGCCCTACCACTGGCGTTCTGTAGTCTTTGACTAGTTACTTCTCCTCCTTGCAATGCACAGAAGTTACAGAGTGACAGATTTTGTCTTCGTGTAAAGAAAGTTTCCTTCCAATAGTGCTATCCAAAGATGAGGCAGACTACTTCTGTAGATGATGGGTTCTCCATCCTTAAAGATCTTCTAACTGTGATCGAATGGCCGCTTGTTCAGCATGTTGTAGTGGGATTGATTTCAGGTATGGGCCCTTGAAATAAATCCCTTTGGGCTCTAAAATTCTATGACTCTGTGATTCTAAATCTATTTGTTTCCACATCTGTAAAATGAGGAGATTTGGGGAAAAAATAATGAAACTCTTCCTTCTCAACCTTTCATGGCTGTCTGCCTTGCTTAACCTCAGAGGGCTGTTGTTGAACCTGGTAATGGATGCCAAAGCACTCTGTAAAGTCCCACACAATGCAAGGTGGCATTATGATTAATCTTAGGAGTTAAGCTGCAAATCAGAAGTCCTCCCTAGTGCTAAAAAAATCCCAGTTCAGGATTACAGTCAGTTTCCTCAACTGTAAAATTAGGATACTAATAGCACCCCAGGGTTGCTACAATGATCCAGTGAGATCATGTTTGTAAAGCGCTTAGTACAGCAGGTGCTTAATAAATGTTCATTCCTGTCCCTTTTCTGCTTTAAGAGTGAACTGGGCTCCTTAGGAATTAGATCAACCAACCATATAGGTAAACTTTAATGGCCAGGTTCAGGAGAGCATCGCAGTTACACGCTGAGCTCTCTCCACTGGCCTGTTTGCATTGAAACAGAGAAATTCTTGTGGGTTTTTTTTCCTGCTTCATTTCTTTCTTCATTTGCAGCATCTTTCCCCAGCACTCACCAATAAAAGCAGCTGCAAAGAGTGTTATCTTTCAAATAAGGTCTGAGTCCTGAGGTCTGAGTCCTAGTTGGAACACTCTTTCCACACCCTGAGGATGTGGGCAGGGGACCTCAAAGAGGTGCCTCATGTACAAAATCTACAACCACTGGGGTGGTTGTGAGGAAATTACTTGTGCATTTTACAGGATTCTTGCTTTTGAGCTGTTGAGAGGCCATCTAATCTGGTTTCTTCACTCACAGATAGTAAATCAAGTCAATCAGTAAACACTGATAAGGTGCCTACTCTATGCCAGGCACTGTGCTAAAGTCTTGGGGGTACAAAAGGCAGTCCCTGCTATCAAGGAGTTCCCAGTTTGAGACAGCATGCAGAAAAAAAAAAAAACTGTATGAATAAGCTATATACAGGATAAATTGGAGAAAATCAACAGAGACTATGAATGTAATGTTCTTGGCAATGCAAGAAGCAGCTAGGTAGCATAATGAATAAAGTCCTGTGCTTGGAGTCAGGAGGACCTGAGTTCAAATCCAACCTTAGACCCTTAGTGTATGAGTCTGTGCAAGTCACTTCACCCTGTCTGCCTTAGTTTCCTTATCTGTAAAATGAGTTGAAGAAGGAAATGGCAAACCGCTCCAGCAACTTTGCCAAGAAAATCCCAAATGGGATCACGAAGAGTCAAACATGACCACAGCTAAACAGCAACAATGTAACCCTTAAAGCAATATATATTATCATTGTTGCCATTATTCCTGTTGTAGGACTTCAGAAATCCTTACTGTGTCAAGTAGATCTTTGTCTGTAATCTTTTACGTCCTTTCTAGTTTGAATCTTGGACCCTCTGCCTGCAAATCCACTCATTTTGCCATCATCGTTACCCTTTAACTCTTAGAAATTCAAGGTGTTTGAAACAGTTGACAACCTTTGTTTTTTTAAAGTACAAATATTGCTAATAATTTTCCCTTCTGTTTGTGAAACATTTCATAGTTTACTGAGCTTCACTTAACTTTCTCACTTCTCTAACATTGCCTGAAGTTGGTAACCTATCAGAGAAAACTGATTTAGTTTTCTGAACCTGCCAGGTGACTAACACCTTTGAATGTTTGCTTTTCATTTTTAGTGATATCTTTTGTTTTTGCAGCTCTTTCATTTCCAAACATATTCTTCCCCTATGTATCTTACTGTGTGAGCAAAATCATCTAATATATTTCGACTGAATCTGGCAATGCAAAGAAATGGGGAGAGATACTTTTTCCCATCTCTTCTTTGGGGAAAGGTTTGGTCATTATAGTTAAGTCTTGGCATTTCTCTGTAAATCATCAATAAAGGCATCACTGTAGTAAATCTGCTAAAGCCATGGTTCATAGTTATTTCCTGTAAATAAATTTTTGTACCTCAATAAGATAGTAAGAATAAGTTTGTCAACTTAGCATGGCTAATATTCTGGTGAGAATAAGTTTGTCACCTTAGCATAACTGATTCCATTTTAAGTCTCCATTTCATGACTGAGCTGTTTTGAGTAAGTTGCTTTTCAGTAGTAAGACAAGTACTTGTGTGGTATGATGGTGTAAACAACATGTGTGTGTTCTTAACTGATAAACATATGTGGACCCTCTGACAGAAAAGACCACCAAGAGAAAAATGTTATAAACAATTTTATCAGTAATTTATGTATTAATCTACCAGTCATGTTACATGATAAACAGTTTAGGAACACCCAATAGCTAGAAACAATAATAATAGGAAAAACAAGACAGAGAAACCCCAGCCGTTAGCCTGTTTCTAGATTATAATAGGAACTAGCTTATACATTCCAATCACTTAGGACCCAAACAGTCCATATTTTACTTGAGGATGGTAAGTACTGGTAAACTAAGGGAGACTTGTCAGATGACCACCTTGGAGGGAAACACATAACTTCTTGCTAGGCAGAGAGGAGACCTTGTCATGCAGTCCATTAAGATTCAGGTTGGTGGTTTGCTAGTAGAGGAAAGTGTTTCATGAATAAAGTTTGATTACATTTATTGAGAAGTATAAATCTAATTAGTGTTTTGTCAAACAAATATATCTCCTTCTGAATGGTGCCCAATGTACTGATGATCCTGATTCTCCTTTTTAGCTTTTATCCTTTACCCCTCTGTAGCTTTCTATTCTGTTGACTAGGTTTTCATGATGATGCTGTCTCCTGGTTCCCCTCCTTGTGTGACCACTTATCAGTCTTCATCCATGTCAGACCATCTCATTGTGAGCATTCTTCTAAGGCTCTAGGGATCTCAGCATCTACAATGGCTTCAACAATTATCTCTAAATGTATCTATCTATCCAGAGTCTCAGTACTTAGCTCCAGTCACTTGCTGCTTCTTGGACATCTTAAATTGAATGTCTTGTACGCACCTCAAACTCAATATGTTCAAAATAGACCTTACCATTTTCTCTCTAAGCCCTCCCCTCTCTCAACTTCCCTATTATTGGCTAGGACACTGATCTCCTACCAGTATCCTAGGTTTACTTCCTGCGTGAAATCTTCACCTTTTTTTTATGATCCCGCATATCCAGTTCATTAGCAGATTCTGTCATTTCTACCTTCACAAACAAAATCTCATATATATCCCCTAATGTTCTTTCGTGTAGTCACCACCTGCCTATAAGCCCTCATTGGCAGTCATCTTGAATATTCATTCATCTTCTAATTATGGCCACCCTGTGTCCAGTCTCTCCCCAGTATGATCTGTCTTCTATACTATTTCCAAAGTGATTTTCCTAAAGTGTAGGTCTGATCATGTCAACCTCCCTTCACCCCTGATTCATTTAATTCCAGGCTTCCCTGTAACTTCTGATATCAAATATCAAGTTCTGGCATTTACAGTTCTTCATATCTCAACCCCTTCCCACCTTATCACTCTTTTCCTATTTGACTCTTCTCCATATGTTGGCCTACTGTATCTCTTACATGACTTTTTATTTCCTGTCCTTCACCCTCACCATCCCCCATTCCTGAAATGCTTTCCCTCCCCACATTAGCACCTTAGAATAACAAACTTCCTTCCCGACCTAGCTTAACCTCCACCATACCCCACTTCTTCAAGAGGAATTTTACTCTCCTTTACTCATGTCCCCAGCTGCTAGTGCCTTCCTATCTTAGATTGCCTTCTATCTATACTGTGTCTCTTATACGTACCTCTGGTTTTCCAGTCACTCCACATTAGAATGTGAGTACCTTGAGGACAATGGCTATATTCGCATTTCTTCCTATCCCCAAGGCTTCTCACATAGTAAATAGTTAATAAATGCTTGTTGACTGATCTGTGGTTCACTCTCTCTCCCTTCACCCACCCATCCACAAGAAGTTCAAGGCTTGTTGCTGCTTCTTGCACTAATCATTAATAAGTATATTGTTGGTACAGCTCAGGATTTTCCTATTGACACCTCAGTCCTTTTTAAAGATCCCAAACGTTCAAGCTGTATAAAACTAGGCTTTTGCACCCTATTAAAATGTAAGAACTGCTTGATTCTCAGTGTATGTTCAAGCAACCGGATCATGAAAGCATTACCCTGTGCCAAGGGCATGATGCAGTGCACGCCTTCCTTCTTAACAACTAAGACGAAGTTTGACTTTTCATTTACACGTTCTGCCAATTGCTAACAAGTTTCCATCTCGTTCAAACACCAGATTGATCCCAAGAAATTGAAAATATTGATTTAACCCTCTGCCTGATTTGTACTGTAGGCACCTGCCAGTGCAGTCTTAGCACATTACAATTGCTTGTCTGTAATTCCTCAGGGGACCACTAATAACTACCACATCTGTCTTTTCATCTTCTGAAATTATGCTAGCAGTTGTCCAAGTCAATTGTGATTCATTTGATACCGCTCTCCTTCAAGACATATTGCAACCAAATAGACTTGCTCACCAGTAATATATCTGATGACATAGTTAGTTCTAGTTAATTGACAGAATGATTCAGGCTTTTGTGGACGGCATTAATTGGTCCCTTGTGTCCAGGAAATAATTGACCAGACAGAGTAGGCAACATTAGCTTCTCATCCAGTCCGAAGAGCTATGAGATGAGGTAAATGTGGTGCAAATTACAAAATGTCAGTATTTCTAATCAAGTCTGTTATCAGGATGGAAGATTAGATTCAAGGATGCAGAAAGTTGAAATGATAAGTCTTTATTTCAGCTCTCGGAAATGGGCAAAAATCCAGATACTGACCAAGACTTGTCCTACAAGGAGACCTGTTGCCAAAGGTCTTCCCTGTTGTCCCTTTTCATCTTCTCAGAGGAAAACAAAAACATTACCTTCCATAGGGTTAGAATATTCCTGTGCTAATAATATGATTTTGTTGCAGAGATGATGTCTTTAGTTAGGAAACTCAAATGAATCAAAAGGAGGTAGATTTTGGCTCAAATGCACATGAGAGCATCCTTAGCAGTGAGGTCCGTTTGGTCTTTGAATAATCAGTGTAAATTTAATTTGGAAGGTAAGCTGCATGAGAGGAGATTTTTCGTGGTCATTGTATCTCCTGCAGCTGGTACAGTGTTGGACAGTCATACGTGCTTTTTGGATTACACTGAGGTATTCAGGTGGAGGCGGAACAATCCCCTGTCAGAGATATCAGTTCAGCATACATTAATTGCCTACTTTATGCAAAGCAGCATGTGAGGCCCTGGTAGATACACAGTCATTGATAGGAGATGATTGTTATTTTTATGGAATTTATTTCAGAGAAGCTCATTGCCTGGTGAGGCAGGTTGATCTAAATGCCTCCCTACTTCTCTTTTATCTCTGAGATTCTAGATTTCTAACATTTACAACAGAAAAGCAAGGTGGATTCCCAAAATGCAAGAAAAGGATCAACTCTAATCAGGCAAGAGGCTGGATTTCAATTACTTTCTATTTTAAATATATTTTCCCCAAAGAACCGGAATTCAGGAACATCAAATAGCTTTCTCTCTTGAGGTTCGCATGAGGAATGAAGGATTGCAAGGGCTGAGAGAGTGTGTTTTGGGGCAGGGGGGTGGGGTTAATCAAATGGGCACACCTCAGAGAGTGACCATCTGTACACCATGATTAAAAATAGCTTCTATCCTTTAATAGCATGTTACGGCAGCCTGGTACAGGGGAAAGAGCCCAGAACCTGGGGTGAGGTGACCTGGGTTTGAACCCTTGTTTGCCACTAGTGATCTTGGGCAAGTCATTTAAGCTCTTAAGACCTCAGTTTCCTCATCTGTAAAATGAGAGGGTTAATGATGATGATAGCTAGCATTTATAGTGAATATTATGTACACAGCATTGTGCCAAGCACTTTACAAATTTTGATTCAACAACCCTGGGAAATAGTTGATATTTATCCCCATTTTATGAGGAAACTGAAACAAGCAGAGGTTAAGTGACTTGCTGAAGGTCATTTGACTAGTGTTTGAGGTTAGATTTGAACTCAGATCTTCCTAACTCCAGGCCCAGTGCTCTACTGCACCACCTTGCTGAAAATCTTTTGTGTTCCCCTCTCACTCTTTCTTTGATCTTAAGATCGAGCATTCAGCTCACAATGAGAAGGAGGTAGTAAAAGTTATAATTAATTTCATTTAAATATAAATTTATATAAATATAAACATTTATAAATATAAATTTAAATATAAATTTCACCTCGTACACTTGAGGAAGTTGTGGCTCTGGGAGGCATGGTGGCTTGTTGAGGATCGTAGGACCAGTACGTGGCAGACATTATGGCTTCCAACTCAGAAATCTGTGCTCTGGAGGTGCCATGACACTTCATAGTTTTCCATCTTTGTTTAAGAAGGGTGATTCTTATAGTTCAGTTTCAGATTCTTTATAAAATGAAATAGACTGGATCGTCTAACCCTAAATGTGCTCCTTTCCAGGCTTTGAATCTTTGCCCCTGTATAATACTGGTTTTCTAGCTAAGGTTCCACAAAGGATTAGAGGTCAGCCATTAATTAACCTCTTATGAAGGGGAGGCCCAGTATTCAGCCATGATATTGGTTTGAATTATCAACAATCCATTGAACTAACCTGTTTCAAAGTTCTGGGCAAGTGTAAGAGATGAGGCATCTGGGCTGGGGGCTTACACTGCCAATTGAACACAGTCCAGTCCCTCCTCTAAACATTGGTCAGTGAATGACCTGTTGAGCACTGACAGACCGCTAGATCTCTGATTATGCAATTCATATTGCCTTTGGAAAAAAAAATGCTTAATTAGCCAGTTTGGAATATCAGAAACATATGGACTAAAGGTCAACTTCTTCCAATGGAAAAGCAAACATGAGTTCTCCAATCCTCCCTCTTGCCATTTTCCATTTTATATTATTAGATACTCAAAGTTAATTTGCTGGGAGTGTCTCATTAATGACTAAGGTGCATAGGTGTTCAGACACTCCTGGAACATCAGATATTGCAATTGGAGGCTTTAGAAAAAAGGAACATAGCACCTGATTTTCTGTGGTTCCCTGTGAAATGACCAGAAAAAGGAGAATCCCTCTGGAGGATTAAAAAACAAAACAAAGCAAAACAGAAAAGACTCCCCCTCTTGGATACTGATCCATAGCTATTGGAATTCTGTGTCATCCTCTTAAAATCTATATGCAGCTACTGATGATGTGCTCTTGCTACATGTCTACATTTAGAAGATGATTTTCTTTCTTTGGATTGCATTAGATCAATAGCAGTGATGATCATGATGTCTTATTAAAGGTAATGAAACCTTAAATTGGCATTTAGCCTTGTGTACTTTTGAAAACTCTTCTTTGGAGTCAGGTGTGGGTAGGAGATATCCATATCTTGAATATGAGTTTATTTACTAATGGTTGGTCTGTACCAAGCTCAATGCAAAGGTGACCTGAATAAATGAGAAGTTAACATACAGTTCTTTATTTCCTACCTACTTCTCTCCCTCAGCATGTTAAAGAAAACAAGACAATAGCTAAAGGTATATGGACTTGGGGGCAGACTCCATGGTAAACCCAGTTTGTCTGTTGGATAGGCTCCCTGGCCCCCTATTCTGCATCCCCCATTGTGTATTGCTCCTTTCCTCCTCCATGCCTGAAGTATCTATGAATAGAGAGATTTGGATTAACAGCTCCCTCTTTTTATAATACCTTTGAGAGACTTATGAGCTTAACTCAAATTCATATAGTCAGATGAATTAATAATTCAGTGCTCACTTTCCTAACGCTTATGTGAATTCTGTAGAGGTAGGGTCAGCAGGTAAATTTTTCTTGAATGAGCTGTCTTCTTGGGGGGCTTCAGGGTATCTTGATGGTATTAGAGTCATGCTGCAGATACAGAAGGAGTTTAGTGAGGAGTTTAGAAAGGGAGCTAGGAAGATGCCATGCCGATTTTGAAATCCTGGGGAGGATGGGCAGGTCCTTGCTTTCCTCCCGACCTATATTTAGTTCTTCTGTATTCTTCTATGGTGTCTTGTTACCTACTACTTGTTCCCAGGCACAGCTCAGGCTGGTACCATTGACACCTTATTTCTGCTACAGTAGTGGTTAAATAGCCTTTTGGGTTGACTGACCCAGTAACCTCCCCCATGTTTAATATTGTTTCTTGGAGTCATTGCATTCTGAATTCCAAATGCTTATACTAATGCTCTTTCATTAAATGATTTTTCTGTAGAAACCCAGACCTAATCTCCTCCCCATTGGTCACATGAACTCCATCCTCCCTTGCCCTACACTCAGTTCTGATAGACCAAAGTTTGCCTTCCCTTGTGGGAGGAGGGGGTTTAGGTCTAAGGATTGGGTGGGATAACTATCTTTAAATAGCCGAAGAGTTTTCACTTAGACGTGTATAGATTTGCTCTGTTTGTCTCCAGAACACAGATTTAGGAGCAGTGGGTGAAAGTAATAAAGAGGCAAATGGAAATTTAATGTATTACTGGAGTAGAATAGGATGTATACAAAATCTTGCCTTTGGATGTTTTCTCTCCCTATTAGAGTATAAACTTTTTGAGGGCAGAGAATACTGCTTACTTGTATATTTTCCCCCAATGCTTGCCAGAGTTCTTACATATATACATATTATGGGCTTAATAAATGTGCACTCGCTCTCTCTCTCTCTCTCTCTCTCTCTCTCTCTCTCTCTCTCTCTCTCTCTCCCTCCCTCCCTCCCTCCCTCTCTCTCTTTCCTTCTCCCTCTCCCTCTCCCTCTCCCTCTCCCTCTCTTCCCAACTATTTGTTGTAGAGAATATATCATATATGTAGCTTTTAATTTCCAAAAGAAAAGTGGGCATGGCTTATTATTACTTTTTTTTACAACAAACATTTTTGACAAGTGGAAATAAAAAAAAAAAACTTTTTTCCTTCAAAGTATGTGTGTTTTTTTTTAAACTAAGCATCAATATATAGAAGTCAAGGTAGAGGAGAGAATGGAAATGGCCATAAAGACTCACAAGCCATGGGTATCTAATTCTGTACCCAGGTGAGCTTGCACAGTTCACTTTACTTTATAATGAAGGGTTTGGACTATATTATCTGCAAGCTCTAATACTTATTCTACCACCATTTGTTCCATTTCCCCTCTAAAAATGGGTAGATTAACAAATGCCATAGAACAGTAAGGAATTACCTTCCTGATAATCCATAAGCCTTTTAAAATTATTAACTACATTGTCTTGTCTGGAATTTTGCAATATAAATGTATTTTAGGTCACTTTAATTATAACTTGGATAATGGGGCCAACTTGCCGATCTGTTGGCTGCCATATTGCATCGATCTTGGACCTGGAATCATTTCCTGCTAACAGCGGAGGTTATTTTTAAATTATAAGGAAAAGGAGAGTCTCGAACTCACATGTGAAGTATTTGAGAATGAAGGAGCTTTTTAAAACCTTTGTCAGAATACATTTTCATAAGCTAACAAATGGTACAATATAACCTCCCCCCACCCCCCCACCTCCATTAAAGCTTAAAATTGAAATAATACTTGGGTTATATGTGGTTCTGTCAGTTGCTACAATTTTGTTTTGTTTTGTTTTAAGAGAAGGGTACTGTGGCAGTGTGGGATTGTTGGGAATCATTAAAGCAACAATATATGAATAAAAAAAAAATAGTGATGCTCAGTGTTGCATTAGGTTCCTTAGCCTTTGGATTTATTTATAAAATGTGCTCAGTGTGTAAATGCAATTAAATTCAGTAGTTTTTCAGCTCCAGAGACATGGGCTTACATGTGGTTTAGCTCAGTGCAGGGATTGTTCCAACTTGGACGGAGGAATATGTATTCATGTCACAAAGAACTGCCCTATTGGATTCAGTTTCTGCCAGGAAGAATCCCAGAACAGAGATGGATGGCTCTGCTCCCCTGCCTGACCAGCCCCTTGCCGAGTCATGGAAAAATTTGCAGCGATATGCCTTTAACTGGAGCTGTTGATTGGAATCTGTGAAAAGATGAGTTCTTTCTCCATCATTAAGAACTAAGTGAAATGTCAGCCGGTAATGGTACCGCTGAGCAAACCCCAGGCACTACCCACACGACATTGTTTAAATGTTCTTAGCATAGGAGGAGTGCTTTCTTCAGTCATGCCAGCCCATGACTCACCCCAGTGTAGACATGGGTTGGCTATCATGCTGAGTTTTCAACCACAAAATGGTTTTATCCCTGATAAGATTGCATGTTTGCTTTCTGAGACCAAAGACAAGTTTTTACTTTATTTTGTATCTCCCCCCAGTGCCTAGGACCATGTATTACATGTGGTAGTTACCTAACAAATAATGAATGATGAAAAAGAGGATCACCAAACTTGTTGTCAGGCAGTATGTTGACTATAAAATGATAGCTCTGAGTATTGAGCCTTGGTATAGAAATGGTTACTTGTCAGATAGGCTGGACTCTTGAACAAGAAACTTCTTTAGTAAACTTAGGATATACTGTTCTTGGTCCCATCTCATCCCCACTTGATGGGGATTGGGCAGCACAGCCAGAAACACATACAAGGGGCATCTGAGGCTTACAAATGCCGTATTTCTTCTGCTGTTGTTCCCCAGGGGAGGGCATTGGGGCAAACGCATGAAGCACCATAAGGTGGATGTGCCTAGGACCTGGCTGTGAGGTCCATGCTGTCTCCTGCTGCCACTGCAGCCTCATCTAGCTTCTCCCCTCATATTTTCTCTGCCTTGCTTCAACTGGTCCAGCACCATCCAGATCTGTTTGGCTTCAGCTTTCCAGGGTCCCCATCTTGTTCGTGATCATTTTTCCCAAGAGTGATCAAGCTCTGGGAATTGAATCATGTTAACACTAACCAAAACTCACAAGAATTTGCTTGTATATGCCAGGATGCTAATTTATTACTTCAAAATGGAAGAGACAACTGGCAAATAAACGAGACTTCATGGATCCGCACTGGGCATATTGGTCAGAAGACACAATTTGGGGTCAGACAATTACTTGCGGAATATTTAGATTTAAAAAAAAAAGAAATTGAATATTTGCGCACTGCCAGTAGTTATTCACACCAAGTTGATATAGCCCAGTTTATTACTTACTAAACTTGATTATTTTTGATCTGTTTGTTGTTTAAAGAAAGGAATCGACTACCAAAGCACAGCCATCTTTAAAGGGTGCTAACTCATTGACTTATTCACTTCTCCTTTCCATAGCGCTTTCTTGTAGATTTTTTATTTTTATTAGAAACAGCTCATTTCAAGATTATCACATGGGCTAATTAGAGTTTTATAATTTTAAAGATCTATCCAAGCTTACAACCTTCCTGAAGCTATAATCTAATTAAATCCTTTCCCGATCACTGAGTAATATGAATTATGAATTTATTTTTTCCATTCAGTTCATAGGCTACAAATACTTATTAAGCACCTACTGTGTGCCAGACACTGTGTCTGCCAAGCACTGAGGATACTAAAAGAGACAAAAGACAGTCCTTGCCCTCAAGGAGCTTTACATCAACATTTCTGAAAAGTGGTCTACATCAAATCTCTTGAACACTTTCAGGGATGGGAACCCATTTCCATCTCCTTTTAGATGCCTCTTCTTGTCTGGGGGTTTTTTCTTCTACCAAGCCAAAATCTACTTCTCTCTAACTTCCCACCATTGTTCCTAATTCTGCCCTCTGGGGTTTAGTGAAATCTAATCCCTCATTGAAATGACAGCCCTTCAGATGTTTAAAGGCAGCAATTGTGTTTTGGGGAGAGGAAGGATTAGTTCAAATACTTTGCTTTCTTCCCCTTACACTTAGTTCCAAACCTAGAATAACCCAAGGTTCAATGAGAAAGTCCTAGGACCCAGAAGAAAGTGAAAAGGAAGATATCCTTAAGCACAATCTATTTCCTAAACCCTCATTAACAGAACTAAAGATAGTGGAATTAAGTCCTTTGAAGGTACTCTAGGAGATCCTATTCTGGGCTCTCAGCAACCTTGATTTGCCACCTTGCTGCCCTGCCTGTGATGGCCTATTGGCTTTCTCAGCATAAGAAGGCATCTCCTTTCAGTCGTTGCCAATTACCCTGCCTCCTCTAGCCCCAATCACTCACTTCTTCTTGAAAGTCAGTATGGAATAGTAGAAAAATATGAAGATTTGATGTCAAAATTCTTGAGTTTAAGATCCAGCTCTAATATCCAACTAAATTATATGGTTTTGGGCAGCGCCCTTTACCTCTGTGATCTTCAATTTCTGTAAAAGATGAGGACTTTGTAAATGATATCTATAAGTGATAATTTAACCTCAAAAGGCTGTTGCAAGAATTGAAGAAAACAGTATGTAAAGAACATGTTTTAACCATGATGGACTATGTAAATGTAAGCTAATAAATATTATGACTATAATGAGGGGAGAAGAAGGGAAGAGGATGCCAAGTCACGTGTACCACTATTCATTCAGACATATCTTGGTGACCGGATAAGTCTGAATGCATTACAGCAAGCCTCTGCTTTGTTAGACGGGGACAGGAAACTAGCTGGCCTCTCTCTAATCTCCAAAATAAAGGACCCTGTGTCTTTTCAGGACCCTGAAGTTCCCCTGGGTGAGCAGGTCCCAGTCATCAAGTCCTGATTCAATACTATGTTACATAATTTCAAGCCTGTGGGTTCCTTGCATCTGTCATTATTAGGCAGCACCTGGAGAATTCATCAGATATTAACCATAGCTGTCAGAATGAGCAAAGGAATAAGTTCTTGCCTCACATCTGCTCTACATTGCTTAGGAACCATTGGAGGTATTGGGTTTCCCTTCATTGGAGGTCTTCAAGCCAAATGGATGACCATTTGTCAGGTATACGTATAAGGCATTCTCTTTCAGATAGAGATTGGACCAGATGGATGCTGAGATTCCTTCCAACTTTGAAGTTCAGTGTTTCCTTTAACATACATACATACATACATACACACACACACACACACACAATCTTTCCAAATATTCTGGACTTCTAATTCTTTTAGAAGACATTCGTCCTAACCCATTAGACATACATTAGACCATTATCTCTATATAGTCTTGGGAGAGAGTCTAAAATTTAGAAATGTGCTTGGAGATCATCTGATTCAAGTCCATTTTTAAAAAAAATAATGATATTGAGGCCAAAAAATGTCAAATGACTTGCCTACAATAGCACTGGATTGCAGAGTCCTAGATCTGAAGCTGGGAGGGACTTTAAAAGTGTTGCTGGACAACAAAACAAACAAAAATCGTGATTATCTCAGTAGATGCGGAAAAAGCTTTTGACAAAGTACAACACCCATTCCTATTAAAAACAGAGAGTATATAAGATCAGAGGTGAAACAAGGTTGTCCATTATCTCCACTGTTATTCAATATTGTACAAGAAATGTTAGCTTTAGGAATAAGAGAAGAAAAAGAAATTGAAGAAATCAGAATAGGCAAAGATGAAAAAAGCTATCGTCTTTGCAGATGATATGATGGCATACTTAGAGAATCCTAGAGAGTCAAGTAAAAAAAAAACTGCCTGAAATAATAAACAACTTCAGCAAAGTTGCAGGATATAAAAATAAACTGACACAAATCATCAGTATTTCTATATATTACTAACAAAGCCCAACAGCAAGAGATAGGAGAAAAATTCTATTGAACGTTGCTGTAAATATTATAAAATATTTGGGAGTCTACCTGCCAAGACAAACCCAGGAACTATATGAACACAATTACAGAACACTTCTCACACAAATAAAGTCAGTTCTAAGTAACTGGAAAGATATCAATCCCTCATGGTTAGGTCTAGCTAATATGCTTAAAAGGACAATTGTACCTAAATTGCTTATTCGGTGTCATACCAATCAAACTACCAAAAATATTTTATAGCGCTAGAAAAATAGTAAGAAAATTCATCTGGATGAACAAAAGTTACAAAAGTAACAGCAGCATTATGCGATGATTAACTTTAATAGACTTACCTCTACTTAGCAGTCCAAGGATCTAAGACAACTCCAGAAGACTCGGGATGGAAAATGCTGTCCACATCCAGAAGAACTATGCAGTCTAAATGCGCACTGAAGCATACTATTTGCTCTCCCTTTCCCCCCATTTTTTGTTTCTTATTTCTTGTGGTTTTTCCCAAATGTTCTAATTCTTCTTTACTACATGACTGATGTGAAAATGTTTAATATGAACATATATGTAGAGCCTGTATCAGGTTGCATGCCATCTTGGGGTGAGAGGGAGAGGAGGGATGGGGAGAAAATTTGGAACTCAAAATCTTATGGAAGTGAATGGTGAAAACTAAAAATAAATTAATTAAAAAAAAGAAGTGTTGAAGTAAAACTAGGATCTCCTAACACTAGACCATGCTCTTTTCTCTAATAACTAATATATAACTTGTAGTCAAAAGTCGGGTGAAGCAAACCTTTTCCTTTTAGACCATGGGATAGTTTGGATCATTAGTAATTATGCCAGCTATTGCTCCACTCTTGAAAAACTACCAAATTGCCTGTTAGTTTTCTTTATGATAGAATTCCATATTAGACCTTTAAAGCAACCTCTGCTTGGTATTCTTTTATGAAAACCTTTTTATGGGTTTTTCTTCTTTAGGCCTGATTTTATAAATGTTTTGCTTTATTTGTGTCTTACTTCTGATCTTACCAAGTTCAGGGTCACATTGGGTTGGAGGATGTGGACATAAATCTTATTTAAAGACCTGAGAGGAGAGTGTCAATCAAATCTCAGAAATAGCACCTTTTTATTTTTCACTTGTTTTTCAGAGCTGACTACAAGGCAGGTTTTTAGGGAGATGTTACTTGGTGACTCTCAAAACAAATTAAGGATATGGGGAATAGTGGAAAGGTCATTACATTTAGAGTCAAGTACTAGTTATGGGGTCATTGTTCTAGAACTGGAAAGGATCTTAGAGGTCATGTAATCCAACCCCTACAATGGACAGGAAACCAAGGCCTCATAAGGTTAAATGACTTAGGGTCATATAGATACTGCAAATAGTATTTCCACGTAGGAATTCCTTCCTGGCATTTTTGGGGAAATTTCTATATTTTCTGGAATCCCAAGAAAAGTCAGTCAAGAAGGGATTCTCCTATAAGAATTAATGGTTAGCAATCAATATAGAGATGTAATTGGATTCAAAAAAATCTATCGATGTCAAGTCAAAAGCAAAAGCAGAAAATGCTAACACATGGAGTTGAATTTGAAGGTCAGCATTTCTGAGAACCAGAATAGAAGCATGTAGGAGAGAAACAGTTACAACCTTATCAGTCTGTCTTACTTGTAACTCTGGCCATGTTGTAAGTGTATGTTCATGGCCCTGTCTACTGATAACAGTGAATCATTCTTGAAAGTAAAATAAAAATTAATAAGATTATATGTATAAGTGGAAGGGATGGGAATAAATGTATAATGACTCCTATGTGCTAGACACTGCCAGTGTTTTACAAATATCTCATTTGACTGTAGTACACTTCATACAAATCATATGAGTGGTCTTCCAAGACATAAGTTTTGGAAGCAAAATAATTTCTTAAGTTGCCAATTTCAATATATGATTCCTGTATAGTACTCTTAACTTTGCCAGGAGATCTGACTGTGATGTTATTTGAATAATACTAGGTAATTTGAATAATACTAGGTAATTTTGCTGATTTCCCCCCAGTAATCTTAATATTCACTATAGGCTATATAATTCTTTGTAAATACCACTAAATTTAATATTTTCATTTATTAAATAATTTTTTAGCTATCCATAATGATGAGTAGAGAATGGAAAAGGTTGGACATAGTTTAAGAAACCTAAAGGAAATAAGTCAGGTTGTTGCCAGATAATGTTGGAAATCATTGTTTGTTTTCTTAAATTATTGTTTTATATCATGGCAAGAAAAAGCACAATTGACTAGCTTGATCACTTCTGGAGAGAAGAATATTATGGAATTTTGATAGATGTTAAATTAGCAGTTGAAGTGCAAATAACCATGATGTAAATCATCCAACAGGTAAAGGAATTTTTAGGTTTCCTTAGTGATTTAAAATATTTGGCATTTTGTGTGTGTGTGTGTGTGTGTGTGTGTTAGTGTTCCCTATGTTTTGAAACATATAGTCTTGTCACTATATATTGATTCACAATACTAATAAAACATGCATTAATTATAATAACTTTAAAGAAAACCTCTGAAACTTTTAGTGTATGACCCTATCATGGAAAAAATGATTCATGATTTATTTTTATGGTCACTCATTTTTATTTAAAAACACAAACAAAATGTCATAAAAATACAGAATTACATGATTTTGGGAACTTCTGAGAATTCCTGGGAATTTCTTTCTTGTTCCTGAATACCAAATAGAAGCAGATCCCCAGGGGCCACATATTGACTTGGAAAACAACCAATTAATATTATCTGTGTTATATTGTATTTTTACATGTTTTGTGAAATATTTCCCAGTTACATTTTGATGCTTCTGCTCTAGATGATCAATAAATACTTCCAAGAAAGACTTGGATATGATAAAAACCATATCCTAGAGTAAGTACCTTTTGACTGTATGAGTATGCACCAGGGCCAGTCTTTTTTTTTTTCTTTTAAAAAGAAAAAGTATTGCAAACTTGCCACCCAACAGATGTCCAGAAACAAATTTGAATGTGGAATAGAGCTTCCAGTAAATACACAAAATCCAATCCCTTTTCATTTTTAAAGGAAGAAACATAATAAAAACTTGGACAAAATATTAGTAACAACTTATTTGCTGAAATTCCTTTGCTGAAACTCATTTCTGCCTGTACTGTAGTTTTATTTATTCATAATCAAATACAAGTCTGCTCTCTTGACTTTGCAACCCTTTACGTTTTTGCACATTCCTTGTAATCCTCATTATTTTTAATGGTACACTAATATATCTTATTGATATGCCATAATTTAGTCAGCCATCTGTCCAACTATTGGATTTGTTCATTCTCTGTTTCAAACAAAGTACCCACATTTCTATTGCACAGACTGGTCTTTTTCTTCTTTTAATAATTTTCTTTAGCTACAGTAGAATAGCTGGGTTAAATGAGATGATCAGCATTGAAGAATTGGCCATCCACTAGCCTCACAATATGTATTAAAGAAGCCTGGAAAAGGGCATCTATGGGACCCAGATATGACAAGTTTAAACTCTTGACTGATATTCAGAGGCTCTGAGTACTCTGACGTCACCATACCCTTTTCTGCTTATCTTTTCCCCTTCTATATATTTTGCATCCTAGCTGAACAGAAAAACATTCTTCTGTAGTTAGCATCCATGTAGCATTTCAACGTTTATAAAGCATGGGTCAAATATTATCTCTTTGGAGTCGCATGTCAACTAGCTGCTATTATTATCCCCATTTACAGATGAGAAGCCTGAGGAAAAGAGAGATTAATTGACTTAGCCCCTGCCCTCCCCCAGCAGGCTTTCATGACATTATTTGAACTTTCTCTTTCCATCTTCTCCCTCCCTGTTTATTGAACCCCCTAAACATGATAAAGGGATCACTTAGATACCAGCTTTCCCTTAAATCCTTGATTGACCCGACAAGGTTGGTTGTTGTATGTAGAATTTCTCAAGAGTTTGCAGTTTGCTCATGAGAAAGGCCACAAATGCAAGTCAGACTTTAGCATTAGGAAAACTGCTTCACACCCGGGTTAATCAGTCCTTTGGTGTTGTATTAACAAAAGGATCTCTGAATCCAGTTGACATCATCATAGTCTTATGTAAGGTGTTTACCACCATGGTCACTCCTCCCTTCCCCTGAATTGATAGGGGTTTCAGATTTCTTGGACCTATTTATGTCGTCACTCTTTAAATTAGGTGCCAAGGAAGACCGAAGTACATCAACACATATTTGCCTAAGCTAAGGCTAATGTGGGAGAGACCCGGAAAGAGGTTTCCCTTGGGTTTTTAACACTTGTTCTACCACTGTTTGCATCTTTTGGTTCAGTTTGAAACAAGTGACCCTCTGCTGAAGTATTTACTCCAGTACTAGAATTGCATCTTGTACACAGAACTGCTAAAGCATTTAACAGATGTATGATTTTTAAAGCCCTTTCTGACCTGGCCCCTTCCTATCATTTCAGCCTTGACTTGACTCCCAACCATGTACTCTGCAATCCAGCTACGATGGTCTGTGTGCTGTTCCTGACACTGGGCACTCCATCTCTGGATTCTGACTTTGTACTGGCCATCCACCATTCCTGGAATGCTCTCTCCGAACATCCCTGCCTCCCTGACTCCCCTGGTGTCCTTTAAGATTCAGCTCAAATCCCACTTTCTGCAAGAAGCTGTTACTGGGACTTTCTCCTGCTCCTCTACTTAATATACCCTACTAGTACCTTCCATCCTCAGAGTCCCTCCATTTACTTTGTATATGTCTTTGAGGTACGTGGTTACTTGCTCACTCACTTTAGAATGGTATCTCCTTGAGGGCAGGAACAATATTTGCCTTCTTTTAAAAAATATCTACTGCCCCATGCTTTTCACAGTGCCTAGCCCATTCTGGTTAGTTGAGTTTTCTCTGGAATAGTTTGCCTTTTCCTTCTCCAGTTCATTTTACAGAGGAGAAAATGAGACAAACAAGGCTAAGTGACTTGCCCAGAGTCATACAGTTAGTGTCAGAGGCTAGATTTGAACTCAGGAAGATGAGACTCCTTTACTCTAGATCTAGTACAATATCCACTGTGTCACCCAGCTGCCTTGCCAGTGGTAAGCACCTAATAAATGTTAGTTTACTTGATTTCATCTGATAGCTTCTCTCCCTAGTACAGAGATGTTTTCCATCAGATCCAAAATAGGATATTATAATTTGCTTGCTAATGTACCATTATGTATTCCATAGCTTTAGTTCCTGGTGTCTTATTCCTCTGCTATTTTGTAAGCATCTTGAGTCCAAGGGTAGAGTGCTTGTAACTCCTCTAGGTCTTAGCACACTGTTCTGTTAGATGGGCTGAATAAATGCCTTTTCATTATCAAATAGTAGATGAGTCATTCAAGGCTTCCTTGAATACTTTCTTTTTTTACTTCCTCTTAAGCCTTGAGTATCTTCCAGTGAGATATGAGGCTCTTCTCACATGGTACTAGTAGTTACTCCAGTGTTTAAAAACTAAACATATAACACTCTGGCTAGGATAATAGTGAACTTGGCTAAGTGTTGTTCATGCTTTTTATAAGTTTTTATGCAAACAGGCCTTTGGTGAGGTATATTGTAAGTCAGTGAGAAGATATTTTTACCGAACTCTTCTGGATATGCTTTGCCTAAAGCTGGTACTTCTACTCATTTTATAGTGACCTAGAATGCTGGTCCTAGAATACTTTTCTATTCTGATTGTTTTGCCTCCAGAAAGACATGGCAGAGCTGGAATAGGACACTGTGCATGATATAAAATTGGGCCTGAGTCAGGAAGACTTGAATTCCAGTTCAGCCACAGACACACACTGTGTGACCTAGAGCATGGCACCTAAACTTCTGGAGGTGAGAATGAAAGTACCCACCTCCCAGGGCTGTTGTGAGAACAAAATTGGATAATATTTGTAAGTGCTTTGCAAAACTTAAAGCACTATTTTATGTAAATATAATTTATTAATGTTATTGTTATTTGGGGGCAATTAATAAATATTTGTTGAATTTTTTTAAAGTTCTCTAGAGGACTGGCAAAATGATCAAGGCAATGGGGCTGAAACCAGAACTTTCTAGATCTCTTCAGACAGGGAAGAAGGAGATTGAGTTTCAGAAATGATAATGATTACCAGGGTGACATGCGGGAAGTGCTTTATCTCAGTTGGAAGTCTTAGTAGAGGTTTGTTTTCTTTTAAATAATTATTTTATTTGCTTTCAATGTTTTATAATCACCTCCATATGTCTAAGATTTTTTTTCCTCCCTCCCCATCTTTCCCCCTCCCTCCCCACTCCCTCGCCGAGATGGCTTGCAATCTTATATAGGTTGTACACATACGTTCCTATTAAATACAACTTCACCACAGTCTTGTTGAATAGAAGAATTAAAATGAATGGGAGAAACCATAAAACAAATCAAAGCAAAACATAACAGAAAAGAAAATTGTCTGCTTCATTCTGTGATCCAGTTCCATAGTTCTTTTTCTGAATGTGGAAAGCGTTTTGTCTCAAAAGTACACTGAAAATTTTTAGGTCCTTGCATTGCTATGAAGAACTAAGTCCTTAGTAGAAGTTTTTAAAAAGGTTATCAAAGATACTTTTGGTTAATCACCTTCCCGTATAATAAAATAAATCCAACAACAAAAAAGCATTATTAAGCACCTGCTGTTTGTAGGGTTACGTCTTGGTGGAGGGAGATACAAAATAAGCTGAGATCAGATGCTAGCCTGGGATGAGAGGTAAATTACATGATCGTAGGTTTAGTGCTGTAAGGACCTAACTTAGATGTTTCTTGGTTCAGACCTCTCACAAGATTGATGGGAGAACTGGAGTGCTGTGAGATTAAAGGATTTCATCGAGGTCTCACTGATAAAAAGTAGGAGGGTCAGAATATGAATCCAGATCCTTGGATTCCAGATCCATTACTATTTCCAGTCTATTCTGCTGCTTGTAGACATGGAGGAGGAACATTGTGGCACAAGGATTGGTTACCGGATTTGCACACAGAGAGGCATGGGTTCAGATCTGACCTTAGACAACTACATGAGTGTAGGTATACATTTCTACGTGAGTCCTCTCTGGGACTCACTTTCCTCACCTGCAAAATGAGGGGTTTGGGCTCTCTGGCTTCTAATGAAATATGGGTTTGTTAATTAAACCCCAGAATTCGAGAATGAAAACAAGCTGTAAATAAATTGAAAGAGGTGGGGTTGAGACCAATAAAAGAAATTAGAACCTTACTTAGTGAGAGTGAACTTAGGATGATTTTTTGCCCATGAAGAGCGATAAGCTGAAAATATATCTAGTTACAGGCAGTATTTAATAAAAATCATAATTAATCAGTTAATGGGACAACTAGTGAGGCTCTGGGGGACACCCGACCTTTCCACGTTGATGTCATTGTGGTCACAAGATGTCAGAAGCAATGAAGTGGGCTGAATAGAGTCTGGGACCACCTCCAGATGGAGAGTTTTTATCTTGATCATCAGGTTATTTATTTGCAGATGGTGCCAACATGCTCTGGAGTTCAACTGTGGCTAATTCTGGTTTGCTGATCATCTTTTTATAAAGACATACTTTTATTATAAATAAACCAATTAGTAGAATTGATTACATTGATTTTGCCACTATTTGCACTCAAAATTCTTTCTGTATTGTGCTCCTTATGCTTGTGTATCTCAATTGCAAATTCATTACATTAACATACGTAATCTATTTAATCTTTTTTTTTTTTATCAAAGTTCACAGATTTCCAGCTGGATGGGAACCTTGCATTTTTTGTTGCTTTTAGATTTTTGCAATGAGAAATCAAATGGTGCTAGAAAAATCTTTGGACAGATAGCTTTTTTGCTGTTCTTTAATTGCGTTCTGTTTAGAAAGAAATTTATTTCATCAAAGGTATGATTATCTTTACAGCTTTCAATGTATCCTGCCAGATTATCTTTCAGAGAGAGTTTACTAGGTTACAACTCCACTGTTGATGACTGAGTGACCTACTTCACCACTAACCCTAACCCTGCCTCACCAAGTTGTTTTTATTCTTTTCATTTGAAATGGTATGACAGAGTAACTCATTTATTTTTATTTGTACCTCTCTGATTATTAGGGATGTATCAGGGATTGTTAAGTGGTTCTTAACGACTTACATTTCCCCTCTTGTGAACTGATTGTTCATATTCCCAGCCCATACTTTATAGTTTGTAGTTCACTTTTAATTTTTGTTTTAAACAAAATAATTCTCTTTTCATTGCTACTACTGTGTCTTGAAAATTGTCAAGGATAATGATGCTTCTGTCGATTACTTTTAGGGGTAGATTTCCTAACAAATTTTATTGTGACCTCTTGAAATATCTTAAATTTATGAATCACATATGAAGGCTTTGATGCCGTGGAGAAGAGAATGATAGATAACTGAAAAATAATCATTCAGTGAGCCTACAGTCCTTTAGTTTGAGACTTTGAATAAGGTGTGTGTGTGTGTGTGTGTGTATGTGAGACAGAGCAGATTTTTGCCAAGCTTCTATTATTTCGTTTCCTTTCAAAATGTGTTCATGGGAATGTCTAACTACCAATAAAAGTCTATAAGTCTATGATGTTCTTAGAAGACAAAAGCAATAACTCTGGGTCAAAAAAAGATTGTGAAAGGGTGCCAAGGACTCAAGAAGACTCCAATGGCTCTTTTTCATATGTCAGCAGGGCCATTCTTTTGGATGGAAGGAACTTTAGAATTGAAATGTATGGGAAGCAGGTTTAGTGGAATGACCCACATAGCTGGGAGAGTGCAATTAATGGTTCAGTTCCTTTTGTCTTTGGGAGAAAGGGGTCAAAATAACAGGTGGTTGGCACAGATTGTTGTACTGTTGATTAAGATTAAGCCATATTGTAGAAAGGAGGCAGCTTCTCTGTGATCCAGGCACCATACCCAGGCATCACGCCCACACACATGTATGGATGCATGTACCATGTATGTATATATATGCATATAGAAATTGTATTTGTAATTAATATGTGCACACTTACGCACATACACACTAAAGCCCTATGTAAACACTGGACCATTTGTAAATGGGTCAGCCTGCGCTTCTGTCAGCAGGCAGATTCTGATCTGCTGTTAAGGAAAACTGATGTTCAGGGTTTCGAAATCATGAAGTTAATTTTAAGTCAATCAAACAAACAAAACACAAATTGTATTTGAAAGGAGTGAGCTTTTAAAAATTCAATCGAAATGTTTCTATTTGGATATATTGTTCTTTTAACTTAGTTAACTCAGTAAAAGTATTTTTAAAGTTGTTTTGAGCTTAGTGGTACTTTTTTTTTCCTTCCAAAAACCTCAATATGTTTTAAAATGAATGTTTATTAATCCCTGAATCAGGCTTTTCATTGAATGTTCCGGGTCCCATTTCCCAGTTTGCAGGACAGCCAAACCCTTTTGCAGATGAAGGGATCTCTATAAGATGTAAGTCCAAGTCTCTGTTTCTGAACTCTCTTCTAGTTGTGAAATGATTAGCATAGAAACAACCCATGCTTCTCAAGCCTTTAGGGTGTTTACTGAATTACTGTTTCAGTACCCTGCGCCACTTACCTTCCTCATTCCTATTAAGAAAAACAAGGAAGGAGAGCTGCTGGGAATATTGAGCTCACATTGAAAATCATTCAAAATGAATACTCCTGTAATTAATTCATTAATGTATTGGATGGTTAAATTGTAGAGAGACTGAATGCCTTATTTGTTTAATCAAAGTAGGTTCTGGATCTGGTTTTCTTTTCTTGTTAAGATTTAGTATCTTTTATTAATGGCATTTGCTTGTAATAAATGATCATTTTACCTTTCTGAGATTAAGCCTACAACAGTTAAAGTCAGAGTCTGTTTTCAAGGTCGTTATATTAAGGTTCATTTTTGCAGATTTTTTAAAAAAAATTATTTTTGTTTTTAAAGTTCTTTTTTTAAAAAACATGTCTGTTTTCCATATTTTCCGATTCTCAAACCTCATTGAACTCTTCCTCTTGACAAAGAAAAATATTTAAATAAAATTCAGCAAAGCAGAGATTATATCTAGCATGCGCCATATTCTAGATCTGTGGGATTCCCCCCCAACCCTAACAATCTCCCCCACTCCAAATAATCATTTGTCCCCTAGTAACATGGTTGGTTGATATAATTTGATTACTATCTTTTAGCCTTCTGGATGGTATTTGTGGAATGAACTTGAACAATTATATCTCTGCCTTTTATAGTTTTTTCAAATGGAAAAAGGATCATTTCTGCTCCTGGAATCTTGCCTCATCACCTGTAGTGGAGAAAAAATGAGGAACTGGCTCCACATAGAACAGTCTATATGTAAAAATAGCTGGCCCCTGGTATGTGGGACTCTCAGATAAGGTTCAAACATGTGTGCACCTCCTTCTCCACTTTTGTTTTTGGATGGAATTTGTTCTTCAATGGATGAAAGTTCTTTTACTTGTAAGAGTTAGGTATTCTTTTTTCTCAAAGATATGGTTTTTCACTCTGTTGGCTGTGCTTGAATATTGAACATTCACCCATCTGTCCTCTGACTGCAATGATTCCCAAACTAGACCTGCCTAAAGGATGAAAGGCCATTCTCTTTGGTCCTTATAATCTCCAGTTGTTATTACTTACTGAAAACGTTTAGTGATCTAATCATGATAAAGACCGTGTGAACAAGAGAGAATTGCGTCACATGGTAAGTTGTGTGTCTCCTAGAGTGAGTAGGTACGCATCACTAGGCTGAGGTCACAGAGGCTGGCAGCTAGTGCCAATCCCTCCCCTTTACTTGCCTTTTTGGTTGCTCAGGGTTGCTTGTTTTCTCAGTAGGGGAACCAACCCCATTTATGCATCACTTCTCCCCCCACTTTGGATTCCTGAGGAATGATCCTATTTTTGGCTTTGGTCTCAAGGGATCTCCCCAATATTTGAAAAGTAAGAAGACATAATGAAAACATGAATCAGTTAAAAAACAGACATTTTTCCTCAGGCAGGAAAGAGAATGCTAAAGCTAAGAAACAATCACAGAATGATTAGAATGGAATCCAGTATTATCATTCCAGGTACAGTCAGGTGAGAGGATAATCACTCGGTATAGTTTGATCAGTATCAAATTGTCTTGGTCTCTCTGGTGAGTTTGGGGGTGTGTCTATATTTGCCTCTTTCTCTGGCCTGTCTGTGGTTGCTGTTGCTACAATTGATGCTGCTGTTACAACTCCTCCACAGTGGCTAGTAAGTACCCTGCTGCTTTCATGCCCAGGAAAGGGGACATGCCGACTGCCTTTTGAAGTCTTACCAGGAAAATCTTGTACCAGAAAAAAGAGAACACAAATGAGAGGAAGTCCCATCCCAGTCACAGACATACTTAGGAGGCTATGAATTTCTAGTTTGCGGTTGAGTTGGGCGGGGGGGAGGGAGGGAAGGAGGATCAGACAGATCTGATGCTCTACTCTAGACCATTCAGATACGGTCCTCACCCTCTGAAATGGGCAAGAAGAGAGCCCTGAGGGGCAGAGATTGCCCCTTTAGTACATCCAGAGAGTGCCTATTAAAAGACTTTTTCGTAGTATGTCTACGACCCTACCCCCAGTCATCATATTAATAGGAAGTAATCAAAAAGATATATGTATCTGCTCAGAAGGGGAGGGGGAAGAGATGTTCCCCTCCTTCACCCATGCCCAGAATCACATCCCTTGCTATATATTTCTCTTGAGCATGCTCCAAAGGGTTGCTCTATTCTTATCACTTGATTTTACTGAGTGAGACTCACAACCAGAAATTTATAGAAGAAAAAACAGTGGTACTGAACAAATGAATGAAAACTTGTTTGTAATACTTGATAAATGTATGTGGCACTAACTGAACCTGCGTCTTTGTTACAAATGGTTTGTTAGGTTGGAAAGTCTCTTGAGTATGGATTTGTATGACTTGCTTTTCTCTAATTCTGGTCATTTCCCAGTTGTGCACTCGACATTTGTTAATCGTAGTATCTTTCATTAGCAGAACTTATGGATGAGATTGGAATAATATTGAGAGGAAATATTTCCCAACCCAAGCAAAAGAACGCTACTAATTATCCCAGCTCTCTCCTTTCCCCCTATCAAAATAGCTAGGAAATTGAAAATGAATGCTTTATCATAAAATGATTAATTAACAAAACATTTATTAAGTGCCTATTATATGCCAGGAGTTATGTTAAACACTGGGGATACAAAAGGAGACAAAAGACAGTCCCAGCCCTCAAGAAGCTCACGGTGTAATGGGAGAGACAGACAAATATATACAAATAGACTATGCATCCCTGATCATTGTTACAGTTAATTCATGGCCTTTTCTAAGAGCCCTCCAAATGTTTAGCAACAGCCTCTACCTAGCCTACCTTCACAGACATTCTGTACCCATACATGAATTGCTTTCTAGATTATTGTCCATAAGTTTAAATAACTCCTTGTACCATCTTGGAAACAAACTATCTTTTTCTGGTACTAAATAGATATGGAATAGACTTTTAGTTTAGTTATAGATGTATACTAAGTAGAAAAACAGAGGGAAGAAAACTTATTAGAAAGTCTTATGTCAGATCGTTGGAAGGTCACCTATACCTGACTGGTCCTCTCTGTATTTAATTTTTTTTCTAAAGTAGTAAAAAGACTGCAAAGAGAAGGTCTTATTCTCTGAGGGCCTGAGAATCACTATTTCTGGGTTGAGTAAGTGAGTGAGCCCATTGCCTTAGTTCTAGGGATGGATAGTGCTAATAAACAGACCACTCTTTTATAGAATCTGGGCTAAAAGCTGCCTCACACCCTCTTTCTGGGGTTAGAAGTGTTTAACTTGAACTTTGTCCAGGATTGATACCTTTGTTTTCTCACACTTGAAGACACCCCCAACGTGAAACTAAAATAAAATACCTCCAAACAAATGGTTCTTAACTATCTGAAATTTTTAGGAAAACATCCAAGATGTATAAGGACATTGGAAATCATCTGCTAAAATTTTTTTTTTAATCTGGCTAATTTTTAAAAAATCTTTTCTAATGCAAATGATGATTTTAAGCCCTTTAAGTCATCCATCATGCTCGACAAGTTCTATTGTCTCCCCCTTGGAAGGGCTTTGGGCCAAGTCAGACTCTTTATACTGGCCTTGGCCAGGATGGCTCTGTAAAATCCAAACCTCTTTGTTAAGTGGGAGTACTACAGTAAAGTCTAAGGCCTAAAGGTGAGACAGCCAGCTCCCAAAGTCACTGAGATTAGGAAAGAGAACCAGTGTCTCCCTACAGCATGCCAGATTGCCAGTATCTGAGTTCTTAGGGAGGAAGAGAGAGTATAGCTGATCCTTCAGAGGCAGAGATGGCCAGGTTGGTGCTGGGGCTTTTTGCTCCCATGCCCTCCCCCCCACCCCCTTCACTCACTGAGTATTTCAAGGACTAAGGATTTTAGTCTGTTGGGGTTTTTTTATGCATTTTTGTGGATGTAATAAAATACTGTTTATAGCAGGCTACAAAGTAAGTAATTACAACGTGGCAAATGAAATTCAATATAGCTTTGTCGTGGTTTTTGAATTTTAATTAAACCAGGCTTAGAGTAAATTATAAATGCTGCTGCTTTTGTTGTGACAAGTGACATTGACAAAATATTAATCTAATGGATTGTTATTCGTAGATGCTAAATGCCTTCCATACTGTGCAGTCTTTGTTTTTTTTTCCTGTTTAGAAATCCTGCTTTGTGCTTTAAAACGTTCAAAGGAAAGAGTAAAGTTTTAAACCCACATGAAATAAATACTGCCTATATGGAATATTGCATGATTTGAAATTATGCCAGACAGAATCTCATGCATCTCATTTATGTTCACTGAAAGCTATTTTTGAACCAGATGTTTCTGTGGTTAGTTTTTGGTTATCTTTAAAGCTGAAGCTGGAACATATAAGCAATTATTGACTACAAAGCCTAATATTAAGGGAATATACACTTTACATTTCTGTTAAATCATTTCCATTTTCCTTTATAAACTGAATCACTACATCAAACATGAGACCATTTTCTTGCCTTTATATTCTTTCTGAATTAAAAGTTTCTAAAGTTTCCTTTGGGAATTTTTTGTGATATCTTGCTTATCTTATTTTTGAAGAATTCTAGACCTATGGTTCACTTTTCTTCACTTTTTCTGAATCTATAATTTCTTAAAATGGATTCTTTTATGATTTTTCAATATAAAATTAATTTAGACCAAGTTGATTACACGAAAGTATTACTATTACAGTGAAAGAAGCTTCATGTCACAGTTACTGTTTTTTCCTAATGTTGGCTGAAAAAGACTACTTTTTTAAAATAGAAGTCACTTTGTTCTCTTGGCTTTTGTAGGCATTCTCTATAGAGGTTAAACTGCCTTGTCATCTGGCAGGGTGTGGTATGTGTTTGTGCGTGCATGTGTGTGTGTGTGTGTGTGTTAGGCAGGGGGTGGAAAAACAAGTGAAAATATGATGGGGGTGAAGGAGAAAACTCTGAAACAATATGGCAGAAGAATACAGGGTGTCCCAAAAGTCCTCAAGCCATTGAAACTGACAACCACACCAAGACTTTTGGGACACCCTCTATTTGCTGACTTAAGAACGCAAGATCAACCCCCATATTTTTTCAGGGATGCTAAACCTCTTGTAGCTGCTAAATTGGATTTGTAGTTGAATGAAGTATCAGCTGCAATTGGACAAGGCCATAAAAGCCAGCCAGCCAGCCTTTTGTAGGCAGGGCTTAAAAGACGATTGATATGTTTTAGCACTTTGGGGATTATTGTGATTAAGAGGAAACCATTCTGAATGATAGAGAAAAGGGTGTAAAAATACCCAGCCCACAGCTGGTAAGCAGCATGTGTTTTCTGTAAAGGGGGGGTAGGGTGGAGGGAAGAAGGAGGGAGGTCATGATTAGTCCATTCTGTCAGGCCCTGAATTGATTGACGTATAAGAAATCTTGATATTATGAAGCAGCCCGGTTCTTGATTCCCTCTTTCTCTCCCCAGTAAAAGAAAAAGAAGATTTGGGAATTTTGAAAGCTTCATTATGATGAAGGACATAAGAAAATGTCACACAGCACTACTGCAACGGTGTGGCTAAAAGAAGCCTTAGATAATAATCACAATTACATATTTCTACCAACTTTTCTTAAAGTCTTCACACAGTTCTCAGCTTCGTTAGTTGATGACATGTCTATTACCTAAAAGTTTATAAGACTGCTGTACACATTATCTCATCTGACCTTCAGAAAAACCCTGTGAGGTCGGTTCTGTGATTTTTCCCAGTTTTACAGATGAAGAAACTGATTTTGAGAATTTTTGACTTGCCTGGGGCCACTTAAAATTCAACCCTTTCATACTTCAAAGCACAAAAGCTATCCACCACCCCACCTAGCTATACCAGGAGTTGGATCAAGGACCTGAAACTTTTCAAAAGGTTCTGTGTATGTTTCATTTTTTGTATGAACATTTTTGGACGTATTTATATTATTGAAAGTACAGGTAGGAGTTAAGTAACTTAAAATGGACCAATCTTCTGGGCTAACATGATGGCCATGATATATATGTTATATTAAGATAGAATATATGCATGTATAATATCCTCTAATATATTCATACACATATGAAATAATATGTACATGCTTAATGTATTTGTGTATATTAAAGGATACATACATAAATGACTTTTTCATATTCAGATATGAATGTACATGCGTATACATATGCAGACATTACACACACAGTGAGGAAGACTGATAACAGTCCTCAAGTCTTTTGAGAACAATTTTGTTTTCATCGAACACCTGCTGAGATTGCTCTTCCCCACAACCAGATCAGACTCGTGTGTGTGTGTGTGTGTGTGTGTGTATGTGTGTGTATATGTGTATCGGTGAGCGAGCGATTCCCATTTCTCCTCCTCCTCTTCACTCAGCTCTCCACTTGGAGACACAGCTTGTGGACTTGAGTGCCCCAGGAAGCTACCATGTGAATGCTTACAAATGTCCGTGGAATTGGTCGGCTCTCTGGCTCCCGGGCTGCCGGAGGGGCTGCACCTCGTTCAGAATGGAAGTTCAGCATACCACACAGGAAAGAGCCGGAGCTTGCCAAGGCCTGCTGAGCGTTTTTTCAAGCCTGTGAAAAGAATGAATTATTCAGCAGTAAGCATGCTTACAGCTGGCCATTTGGCGGCTTTGATCTCCGAATCAGGCGGCTCTATGAATGCCCTTATTGTCATGTTATGTGTACACAGTGTGTGAATTATTGAAAATAGTGAGGCCTGAGCCTCATCTGGTAGAGATTACAGTGCAGGCATGCTGGGTGAAGGTCTGTAATTGAAAGTCCCCAGATGCTGTTTATTTGGCCTCTGTCACGTGACTCCCTGCTGTAAGATTGTCTGAACAAAATGCTGCCTGCATAGAAAGTGGAGCCCAGCCCCCAGCCCTGGCCCTCACAGAACACAGTGTGCGTTCTACTTAAACACCTGCCCATAATATTTTTAAAAGCTTAAAATAGATTCCCTCATAACATTTAAATAGAGGGCATCTTGCTTGTTGGTTTAAACTGCTTAAGCAGCTGTTGACTTGTGGAACCTTTTATCCACACAAGGGCTTTTGCTGGATCATTTCACGCGGAGATGCCTTTGCAGGGTAGCTTTCTGTGCCGCAGTGACTTGGGGACAATTAGAGTTGGGAGTGAAAAGAGACAAAACTTCAATAAAGTTAAAGATGAAACTAATGTTGTCTAATGCCTTCTTTTCTCTTGCTTCCAAAATTGCATGTAAGCACTTCTCTTTCCTTATCTTAGAAGTGGGAGGCCATGGATGTGGAATGTTGCATACTCTCTTGAGACCGGCAACTCTATTGTTTGGTTTTGTTTCAAGGTTGTTTTTCCTTTGTTACAAGAAAGAACTCTCCCCCTTCTTTCTCCCTCGCCAAAAAAATGACATGGAAAAAATCAAAAAGCATTAATAAAATATTTTTAAAGAGTATAGATGTTGAAGGTATCCCTACAATAAAGGTAAAAGAGAAAGAATCCAGATTGGAAGGAAACCAGCTTGGCCAGTTGTTGGATGTAGTACCTGAGAAACCTTTCCCTTTCTAACCTTCATTTGACAAGTTCTAGCTGAGAGAGTACACCCATGGTCCCTTTTATGTGTCTCTGGCTTTCCTGGTGCTCTAAGTTCTTCAAATTGTCCTGGCCTGAATATGGGCCTCCCATCTCATTCTTAGTAATGTACTACACATAAAAGTTGGAGTTTTCAAAATGACTCTAGTGATTCAAAGAAAGAATTTTGCTTTAATATATATCCTGAATCCAACCAAAGAATCCAGACTAGGTAACCCTATCCCTTTTCATCTAGCTAGCATTTGGGCCTTACTTGGCTGCCACCATGCTACCTTGGAAGCCAACTACCAGGCTTTCCTTTGCTCTCATGTCCACCCAACTTTGTATTACATTTCCCTTCAGAGGGGTTATCTCTTCAGAATCCTTCCCACAGACTTCCAGGGTCAGTGTTTCAGGTACCATTAATTTTCCAGAGTCTCAAAACTTCACTATTTCTCCCTTACCCATCTAGGAAATGGTCACTAGAAATCCTATATTGGTTTTCTACATTTTGTATGTAGAAAACAGAAATATATGCATGTCTGCCCTTTTCTTTTATGCATAATGATGTCACACAGTAAAAACTGGGTATATTCTCAATGATCTGAGAGTTTTCTGACCCCATTTCCCACAGTTACAAAGGGTTTTTCTTATCCAAGGAGCTGGAAGTGACCTTAGAAGTCTCCTTTTCAAAGGCCTTCATTACAAATGAGGAGAGTGAGGAGCCCAGAGAAGTTATCGACTTTGCTCAAGGTCACCGAGTGAGCTAGTTGCAGAACCCTGACTAGCATCCAGATCCTTTCTTTGGCAGCCTTCTTTCCACCATCGTCCTCTGCCTTCTCAGCTCAGTTAGCATCTGTCATTTTGGATTTTAAATAGTTTAAAAGAAAATACCTCCATTCAAAAGTATTGTCATTTTTAGTCTTTATAGACAATACAGGATTGGCACGATGGAAAGAAGCCAGTGGAGTAGAGGTCAAAAGACCTGGGTTCAAATTCTGCCTTCACTACTTACTACCTATCTACAGTTGATAGGGCAAGTCCCTCCACCTCTTTGAGCCTCAGTTTCCTCAGCTGTAAAATAAAGGAGTTAGACTAGATGCCCTCTAAGTCCCCTTTCTGCTACAAATTGATGATGCCATTCCATGTTATTTAGGTTAACCTGTGCATAATGTGACTATGGAAGCTGGTACAGGAAGATACTCCAAGACAGAGGAAACTGATAGATGAAGTGATTTGTCCAGGATCACACAATTGGAAGGTAGACAGCCTGGCATGCCTCATGGAATCAGAGAGACCCAAATGAGAAGTACCATCTCCAAAAGCATTTGTTAACCTTTTTGATGCCAATGGAATCTTGGGTGTTGTCTGGTAAAACCTATGGATGCCTTATCTGAGTGATGTTTGTATTGGTTTAATGCATAAAATAAAATGCATAGGGTTACAAATCAAGATACACTTTTTCTCCATCCACATTTCCACTATAATGATTCAAAGACTTCAAATTAAAAACCCTTTATCTCTGATAAGTGGTCATCCACCCTTCACTTGATGAAGACCTCCTGTTTCAAGTAACCTGCTCTTTCATGAGGCAGACCATTCTGGGTTTTGGACAGTTCTATTTCCTATGCAAAGCTAAAGCAGAAGAGAGATTGCCTCTACAATATTTTGGCTTATAGTTGATCCTGTTTGCAGATGACTTTTTGCTTATTACTTTGAGCCATAGAAGACTCTAAGGAGTTCCTTGTTGAGGTCCATGGCAACTTAAAAGAAGTCGTCCTGATAATTCATACAGGAAAGACAATGATAGCTGTACTTCAGAGAAAAGACTGTTGTTGGCTTTATAATTTGGGGAACATGAATTCGAATCCTGACAACTAATTACTGTGAAGTCTTAGTAAGTCACTTTTCTGTGTTGACTCATCTGTAAAGCGAATAGGTGCAAGGGCTTGGACGTAATGACCTCTTACATCTCCTCTAGTTCTGAGTGTTTGTCATCCTGACATTGGGTCAGATACCATTGGTTTTTTAATCTTTTTTTTTGTCAGCTACCATTCTTGAGGAACCTTTTTTTGACCTCACATTGTTACATGTAACTGGATGGGTAACCAGTTACAGAATCATTGTTGACTCCAAAGGCAATGCAAAGACACATGTTATGTTTAAGTCAAAAACAGTCTATGACCAAATGTAACTTGCAAGTGATGAGTGGCAGAAAAACATCATCAAGGACAGTTGTGGGCAGGAAAAGGACATGGCTGGCTAATCATATAGAATTAGGGAAGAAGTGATGGAGTGGAGTAGAGACAGATGTTGGCCATATATATCTTCATTCTCTGCCCATGCTTTTCACTTAAGTGTGCATGCACATGCATGTGTGTATAATGTTTGTATAAGTATGTATAACATTACTATTTGCATTAGTTTTTTCTGTGCTTCTCTTTCACTTAAAAGTGTGTGTGAGTGCGTGTGTGTGTATGTGTGTATTCCTGTTTGTATTAGAACTTTTTGGGGAAGAACCATTCTTGTAAGGGTCAATCAGGTGGCACAGCGGACAGAATGGTGGGCCTGGAATCAGGAAGACTCATCTTTCTGAGTTCAAATCTGGTCTCAGACACTAGCTAAGTGACCCTAGGCAAGTCATTCTACCCTATTTGCCTCTGTTTCCTCATCTGTAAAAATGAACTGGAGAAGGAAATGGCAAACCACCCTAGTATCTTTGCCAAGAAAATACCAAATGGGGTCATGAAGAGTCAGACATGACTGAACAAAAAAAAAGATATCAATTGTAAGATATCACTATTTTCAGTCCTTCAAATAAATATCTCCTCTAGGGGAAAAGTAGAGTGATATTAAAGAAAACACAAACTTGAACTTGGTGACCTGGGTTTGTCTTTCTTTTGGTGCTGTGTTGATAGTTCAAAAATTTGCTTCCACATTAATATTCTTAGTAACCAAATGGAACTAAATGGGATTATTTCCCTTTTCTTTTACAAGAGGAGAAGGGCTATTCTCCTTTGTTTCATTAAAAGTCTTTTAAAAGTTTTTTTAAAATAGTCAAAATTTTAAAATGCTTTTGTTTTCTCAAAATAAAGTGTTGTTTTGATTCAAATAATAAACCATGGGTTATATGAGTTTATAAACCTGATAGAATAAAATGTGGGAGCCTTCAGTTGAGCATCCATCTAAACAGAAATTGACCAGAGGGATAAAAGAGGGAGTAGGTATGATGAAATGAACATTCTACTGAGTATCACTCATGTCCAAACTCTCAAGTGTCAGAGGCTTGAGTGGAAGCAAATACTCAGTTGACCAACAGGAATTTCAAATATTCTTTTCTGCTCAAGAATTATTAGCTGCCCACTATGTCCAGAGCACTGTGCTAGTGCCTAGTCCCTGGTCTCATAGAACGTACAGTCAAGGAGGGACTAAAGCAGAAGCACAGATAACTGTAATACATAATAACCTAAATCTAGCTGAACATTGTAGACCTGAGGTCTGAGATGTGGTGAGGTGAAGAGATGAGTGCAGTCTTCTTAGAAGAAATTGAATTTGAATTGGCATTTCACATGATAAAGTGACATCTGAAGACTTTCTAGATATCCAGTAGGTCAGTATTAGGAAAGGGAGACATTCCAGGCTGACCAAGTAGCATTTGCATAAAAGATAGATATACATATGGGAAAGAACAGAGGGTGTGATGTAAAGCAGGGATAAAGGTTCTCTGGCACATCAAGATGCTTAGAAAAGGTATGTTTACACAGAATGTGTAGAACCTGGGAGATTAGCTAGAAGAGTCTGAAATTATTCTAGCAGGCAGATAGTCATAAGGAGCCACTGATTTTTTTTTTCAACAGAGGAGTGATCAGAGTTATCCAAAATAAGAAAAAAATTTTATGGCAATAGTATTAAGGGTGGATTTAAATGGGGTGGAAGGGGAGATCTTTTGGCCATTTCTCCAGCCAGGCTATGATGAAAGCCTGTCCCAGGGTGGTGGTAGTGGGAATGAAGGGGAGGAGACAGAAGAGCTATCAAGCATGTAGAACTGGACAACACTTAGTAAATTATTTATTTGAGATAAGACGTGGGGCCAGAGGAAGCGTCAGAGGTAACCCCAAGGTTTCAGATCTGTTTGTGAATGCACTTTGAATTGAAAGAGTATTATGCTTGCCTGATGCTGGTTTTTCTTCTTTTTATTTAGTTAATACCATTTCTCTCAAATTATTCTGCACAAAAAGAAGAGGAAGGAGAAAAGATGGCTTGTTTCAGGAATGGCTATAGTGGCATTTGAGGTTGACCTATGGCTTTAATCAACTGGGAAACTGAAACCAGTGTTTCTGATAATCCTCAGTACTAATCTTGGATGTCCGGTGGGCACCATAGTGGAAAATAACCATAGCAGAGCCCTGGGCTTCTGAGAATTCAGAAGATCACAGAATTAAAGCCAGGAGGGTCTTCAGTGGTCATTTAGAGCCCATCCCTCGCATTGTACACACCAAAACTCTTAGTTAAGTGACCCTCCTGAGGGCACACAGGTAGTAAGTGGCAAAGCCGTGGTATTGCAGCTAGGTGGCATTTTAGTGCACAGAGGGCTGAGTTTGGAGTCAGAACAAACTGGGGTAAAATCTGACCTCAATAACTGACTTACGATCTTGAGCAAGTCACTCTTAGGTTCCTCAACTGTAAAATGAATATCATAACACTACCTCCCAGAGCTCATAAAATGAGGTAGTAATTGTAAAGTGCTCAGCATAATGCCTGGTTGTTAGGTATTATCTAAAGAAAATAGATGGTCCAAAAATGTTAGGTCTTTCTATGTCTGTTATTGCTATCATCATTATTATTAGACTTAGAAAGAGCTCAGGACCTAATTGTCTTTTATTCTTGCAGGCAACCAAATATTCCTAAGAGCATTCTTTGCTGGAAATGTGATTTTAGCTTATGATATCTTCACAAAGAGTAAAATCAGGAAAATTTGTTTTATTGATTTCATCTGTGCCTCCCCCATCCCTGCCTTCCTGCAAATGAAAAAAAAAGGTAGAAAGATGTTTATTTAAACTAGAGTATTTGTTTCAAGATATGAGTGAAATTCTAACAAATATTATGTTCATTTATATGGTGGGACCTATCTCATTCTTGAATTTCCTCTGATAAAGGAAGAAGTGGGACTGTAATGCAATTTACTCCTTAATAGAGATTTATTTATTGACTTATAGAGTTTGAGGTCTATTTGGAGTGAAATTGGGGGTACAGAATTTATTACATTCTGATAACTGGGAATGAATTCCTTGGTTATCCAATAACATTCCCTTGTTAACCTTCCTAAGATCTCCTGGTCTAAATAAAAGAATGATGATATTCTCACATCAGGTTCGTTTTCTCTCTCTCTCTCCCTCCCTCTCTCCCTCTCTCTCTCTCTCTCTCTCTCTCTCTCTCTCTCTCTCTCTCTCTCTCTCTCTCTCTCTCTCTCTCTCTCGGGGTTGAGATATATTTTGGCATCTCGATACATTTCTGTCTGAAGTCAGTTTATAAGTTTGATAATATTAATCTTTCAAGTCCTGAAAAGAATCAGTCAAAAGAATCTATAACAGTAGCAATAACAGTTTTCTTTAAGGTTTATAAAATGCTTTGCATACATTTTATCTCATTTGGTCTTCACATCAGTCTCGTGATGTGTAGATAAATTTTATCATTTCCATTTTATAGAGGAACAAACTGAGGTATGAGAGGTTAAGGAACTTGCCTAGGGTCATATGGTGTCTGAGACTAGTTTTGAATTCAGATATTCCTGAATCTCCACTATGCTAAGTGCTGAGTATTCCAAAACAAAGGTCACAGTTATTCTATATCTTTGACAAATGAGAAGAATTAATTTGCCTCCAAAATCTAATTATTTGTTAACCTGAAAACAGAGGGAATCTGATCACATCAGTGGCATATGATCTCAACAGGAGGGCAGAAGGCGGTCTCAGAGTTCTCATCAGGTCCAACCCATAGACCTGGAGCAGACCAGCCCTAAACGTCAGTGTGGAGTCCCTACTTAGGGGGCTGCAGCAGCTGTTAAGAGGATATGGAACCTGCTGCCTCCTTCCTTTTAGGCTCCCTGCCTCCATTCAATTACAAAGTGGATCTTTGGCCGTCCAAGTTGAGCATTTCTGAGCTACAATTTCTAGCCACAGACCCTACCATTTGCTGGGCCTCAGACATGACCTTGGAGTCTCTTCCCATTCCCACAACAACTCACCAACCTTCTGGTTCTGCCACATGCAGCCAGCCTATTGAAAGAAACTGGTTCTTGTCTGTTCTGTCAGTCTTTTTTCCCTCCTGCAGCCTTCACTGCGCTCTCTCTGATGGGCTCCCTTCTTTGTCAGGTGATCTTGTGGTCATTCAGGACCCAGTAGAAATCGGTGATGAGTCCTTTATCTTACCTTATATTTGCATCAGTTCCTGTGTTGTTTAAGAAGGAAACAAGCAAACAAACAAAAACCCCGCAAATACTGTACCACGTTGGATATAATGAAGGAGATGTACTTATCAGACCTCCTGGGCACTGCTTAAGGAGCCCCATGGACAGTGGTGTCTGCCATCTAAATCCCAGAATTCCTAGAATTTTAGGGCTAGAAGGGGTGCTTAGGAATCATTAAAACCAGTTGGATGTGACAGATAAAGAAACAGACCCAGAGAGAAGTGACATGATCGCCAGATTCCAGGTAAGTTAAGGGTTACTGACCCATTTTATTTTCACATTTTACAGATAAGGAAACTGAGGCAGAGTTAAAGGACTTGTTCAGGATCACACGGCTACTAAATGATTGCAGCCGTTTTTCAGTTCATGCCTCCTGATTTCAAACTGTATCACCTAAATGCTTCAATAGGTTTTATTTTCTATCTTATGGGGGGTTTTTAAAAAATACATTTGAAATCAAAAGGAATCCATGCTTTAGTTTCAAGTGAGATGTGAAATTGATTTTGAATATTCTAATGAGCTATACTATCTGTAAAGGATCTGGAAATTTTTTAGTTTATAATCTTGAGATTCTTCAGAATATAGGATTGAAGAGCCTAAGTGAAAATATCTTACACATTTTCTGGTCCAACCTCTTCACCTTACACAAGAGGAAACTTAGGCTCAGAGAAAAAACTGAGACTTGTTCAAGAGCACAAAAGTAGAAACAGCTGCAGTATTTGAACTCAGATTTTCAATATAGAAAACACACTTTTATATACATGTTTTTGTATGTATATATACATGTGTGTGCATGCACCTGTATGTGTTTGCATGTGTGCTTTCCATCATACCATGTTACCCTATATACATTGCCCATAGGCAGTTACATAGTGAGAAAGTTCTCTTTTTCCTAAAGGCTGGCATTATTTTGTGACTGGTCAGATCGGATCAACCAGTTCATTTCAACAAGCTTTTATAAAACCCCTTCTGGGCTAGACTTCATGCTAGGTATTAGATTTTCAGAATTCTAAGTGGAATAGTCCCTGCTTTCAAAGACATTTTACTCTCCTTGGGGAAAGCATACATCCCAAAGTAGTCAGTTCAAAATATATATACAAAGTAAATACCTAACAATTCGGGGGGAAGAGCACTTAGCAAATGTGGGTATCTATTGGGAAGTATCTGGAGAAAGACTTTATGTAGGAAATGGTACTTGTATGGAGCATCTGAGAGACAGAGATGAGAAAGAGCATTGTAGACATGCTGCAGTCTTCAGTAAGAGGACAGTTTGACTGACGTGGGACTGAGGTGGGCTACTAATATGAACAGAGTCTGGGAAGATTCAGATTGTGAAGGGTGGTAGATATTTAAAAAAGAAGAGAGAGACTTTATTCCAAAGGCTGTATGTTTGCTACTTACTATCATTACCTAATGGTGAAATGTGACACTGTAGCTCAGCCCTATCAACTGTTGTTAATAACAAACCAGATCACTGGTTTCACCTAGATCCACAAACCCTCAGTGTTCAAGTTGACAGTTTCATGAGTTTCTCTGGTTGAAAAAAAATTCTTCCCTGGTGAGCAGGCAGGCAGCCAGCCCTTTGGTGATGAACATATCTGCCCAAGGATAGACTGATTCTAAAATGGCAGTCCATCACCAAATCTGTATCTTTCTTGTTTGGGGTAACCCTAACAGACCTTCCACCTTACCTGCTTAGCTTTTGAAACATAAGGATCACTTCCATTTCCTGGTACTGTTTTTGAATAGAACTTTAGGATCAGCTTTTAGAGGCATGTCAGTATTTGATCTTGTTAGTGTTTCACATGAGTACATTCAGCTAATGCGTAAACCAGGATAAACATATTTGGATAAAACTTTTTCTGGCAACTGGAAAGACATATTAAGATATTAGACATTAAAATATTAAGCTATCAGCATTAAAAATATACATACACACACTCCTTTGCAGAGGTAGGGAGGGGAGTATCTCTTGGATATGGAACATAGCATATATTGTCAGATTTTTTTTCACTGTATTGAGAGGTTTTGCTGATTGGATTTTTCTCTTTTTTTTGTTAAGTCTGAGAGGGGGACAGAGGTGTAAGGGGAAATCTAGGCAGTGGAAAAATAAGTTTAGTAATAAAGTTATTTCAAAATAAAAAACTGTAAATGTATGTGTTGTAGTTCTTCAGATTATTAATGACCTATTTTCACCAAACACCTTTTTTGTCCTTTAAAATGTTTCTGGCTCCTGAGCTAAGGGTATTGCTAGACTTGGAAGGAATTCCTATGATCCATACGGCAGCTGACAGCAGCTCTGACGTAAAAGTGATTAATGGAAAGGTAGGGTTAGTTTTCAGAAGTTAACTTTCCTGAAATTGCGAGTTCATACTTGATATTCTCAGTGGCTTTCTGTGTAATAATAATGGTGAAGTCACTTCCTGTCCATTTCCTGGTGAGTACAAAAGATTGCTGAAATTTTTCAGGAGAACTATGGTGACAGAGGATAATAGTTCGATCATTTCAGTTGTGGCTGACTCTTTGTGATGCCATTTTTTTTTGTTTGTTTTGGCAATGGTACTGAAGTGGGTTTGCCATTTTCTTCTTCAGCTCATTTTACAGATTAAGAAACTGAGGTAAACAGGATTGAGTTGCTCCAAGCTCACACAGCTAAGTAGGTGTCTGAGGGCTAAGTAGGTGTCTGAGGCTGGATTTGAACTCAGGAGTCTTCCTGACTCCAGTCCCGGCAGTCTAGCCACTACGTCACCTAGCTGCAGAGAAGATAAACCACGCTTTTAATTGTCTAAGAACTGATGTGCTTGTCTGTAGATTATCCTGGCTTCTTGATCCTACTTCCCACCCTAATGCCTTCCCTATTAGCCATTTTACTACAAGGTAGGCAAGAGAATTTCCACATCTGCAACTCTTCATACTGGGAGAAGTTGTAGTAAAAAGTCTTTGAGAGGAAGGAGTAGCTTAATGCTTAAAGGCTGAGGATTACTGTGGATTTTGTTCCTTGATGCCATCCACCATGGCCTTTAGCACGGGAAATGGAAATCCTTTATGAGAAAAAAATACATCTCGCCTCCTTTACCTCCTAAGAAAAAACAAGGCAAGACAAGCCCATGAACTAGACTGAGGTGGAACCATAGGAAATCCAAAGCTTCTTGGGATTCTCTCATTGCTCATCACCTTTCTTGACAACACAGGAAAAGGCAAACAGTAAAATCTGACTGTAGGGTGGAGGCTGCTTATGTAGACTCTGCCAGCTTTTACCTTTTAGGTAAAAGATTAGGTCATCCTAGCAGAACCAGGCCTGCTATCACCAGACTTTTTGAGCAAATTGCAAATCGTTGGCACCAGATATAAGTTCAATGTTATTACAGGGAACACCAAGAAAGTAAAAAAGGAAAATCTGAGTGAAGCCACTTTCTTTCTTTTTGAATAGTATTTTATTTTTCCCCCAACGGCATGTAAACACAATTCTTAACATTAATTTTAAAAATTCTGAATACCAGTAAAGCCATTTTCCATAGAAATTTAGGTGACCTTCCAGCAACTTCCTTAGGTACTTTGTGGCTACCAGTTCTTTCCCTTTGGTTAGAGAGTCTTTAGTAAGTCTTGGTACAGTAAGTCAGGTTGGTACTATACTTATGCCTACTTGGAAGCCTTCCTCCTTTTAAGGTAGCTTTTCTACTGCTGTGGAGAGGTAGGGTGGGGCAAGAAGTTTGACTGTGTTTCAGGTAAGAGAACAGGAAATCAACCAAAAGAAGGGAAAGGAGCCATTCTTCAAAAAATTTAGTGCATCCTGCTTTAGCCCATGCTACTTGTTTCAGTTTTGAAATTTAGCTTGCAGTTGGAGACCTGGATAAAAATGTGACAGTTCCTAGGTGTTTCTTGGTTGAACAGTATGTCTGGAAAGTAACATGACAGCTCTGAGCCTGGAGAGGAATGTTAGTGATATATTTACACGATCACCAGGTGTATTTTTGCCAAATGATTTGCATTGTTTCCCTTGAAACTCTCAGTGAAGGACTCAAGAAACTCACAATGAAGGTGAGATTAGAAGGGCCTTTGGAGAGCCATACTCTCTTTCCCATTGTTATTTATGTTTCCAGAGTGAAGAACATGAGGGGAGTGAGGGGAATGGGGGATTGGGGTGGGGGTGAGGGAGTCTAATGCCAGAGTTTGAACTGAGTCTTGCCTGGGATTGTGTGAGAAACAAATGAGGAGGTAGACTATTCCAGGCCTAGGAGGTATCTGTCGTTTGGGCCAAAAGTAAATTTAACTCCTGTTAGTTGGCCCAGAATTTAAAACAACCTAAGTCTCTGGGCTGTCGCTTTTGATTCTTATCACTTTCTATGGCACAGCAATTTTCATCCTGTTTGTCAAGCATCCAGTTCTAGGAAACTGAGATTTCTCGACAATGCCTTATCTTCCATTTGACTTGCCAAAAGAACGAGTCCCCGCAGATAAATGGGAAGGAGAATGAGAGCTATCAATGCAGGAGGAAGACCAAGATTTTACTTTGATACTAGTGTCCTATCTTCATGGTCATTCAGCCTGGCTTTCCTTATCCTTTCCTTTTTCTAGTATAACACACATCAGTACCATGGACAAGTCATTTGCACCCCTTGGACTTCTTTTTTCTCAGTTCTAATACAAGGGAGTTGAGCTGGATGAGAAGTGAGGAATTTTTTTTTCACCTGGAAGTCCAAAAGTTATTTCATTAAGTTCTTTACTGGGTTCCATGTACCTAATTTGATGGAAAGTGCCAAGTTTGCTGAGCAAGTGGTATGGCTAAGTAGGTGGGCAGGACCAGGACAGCTTTTGGCCTGAAGAAACGTCAGGATGAAATGGCTCTATGATCATGTTTTTCCCTAGGGTAAATGTTGCTTCCACCCAAAGGACAATGTGCAAAAGAGATTTCTTGCTTTGATATATTTGTGTGTACAGCCACAAACAACAACCAAAAAATCAAAATTCTTTACCAAAGTTGGGGTGAAAATTTGGGAGGGGGGAATTCTAGGTGCTTTATTGATGACTTCATGCCTCCTCCTGTCAAACTATGAACTCCACATAAGATTCTAGGGCTTCTACCAGGCTTCTGAGGGGACTGGTGTCAACTGTGATCACAGATACATTTTGATGGCAATTATGTGACAATGTTGGTTCTGACCAAGGCTCTTCTGTTACGTAAGGCTTGGTTTATGTGAGGCATTCTAGTTCTGGTGGGGTAGGTGGGAATAGTAAACAAAAAAAAGCAGTGATCATGTTAAATCTCAGAAGAAACAGCACTGATTTAATCTACTTGTAAGCTTATATTCGTCCTGTTATCAAAATGGAATCCCACTTGGTGCTTGTTTAGATTCTGGTGTGGGCCTGACCACGTTTTATTTTATCTCTTCATTGTATCATGGACCCTAGAGCAAGAAGGGAATCTCAGAATCCTTCTAGACCTACTCCTTCAATGTATAGATGAAGAAACTGAGGTCAATGTAGGTTGATTCATTTGTCCAAGAGCACACAGTAGATATCAGAAGCAGGATTGGAACCCAGGTTCTTGGACTCCAGGGTGTCTTTCTTCATGACCTTGTCAGAGTCCCTTCTGCTAGCTTTAAAGTTAGATCATTTTGCACACATTATATGGCTGAGCAAGCAGTGCTCAGAAAAGTTTCATTAATGAAAACTACATTGCTTCTACCTGTGGAAACCCAAAAATACAGAAAATTTATCATAGTACTTAATTTTAGTTGCCCTCCCATGCAAACCCTCCCCCCCCATCTCTTCTGCCCTCCAAATTCTTGGTCAATCTCTCCATCAGTTCTTAGTTTCAGAGGATGGTTAGTTAAGCTTTGCTTCTACTGTCCCCAGAGTTTTTAGAAGCTTTGGTACTCACCCTTATTAATTTGTTAATACTTATTGTATAATCTTCTTTGTTTCAGGTAGGAATGAGTTAATAGCAAGATACATCAAACTCAGAACAGGGAAGACGCGGACCAGGAAACAGGTAAAATATTACCACTGGAAATGGTGCATGTCAGCGAATGATGACCCCAAGAGGCATTTTGGCTGCAGTGGCTGTCTGTGCTTAGGCTCCTAAGGAGCTCCCAAGTTGAGCCCCCTGTCATAGAACTCAGTATGTTAGTTTTAAATAGCCTTGGATTTTGCTGTTCATCATTTCAGTGACCCTTTGGCACGTGCAGCTATTACGCCCCGTAAGGGGGGAAAATGTGCTGCAGAAGAGGACAGGGATGTACTCGTAGAATCTGTTGAATTTCTTTCCTTTCTAACTGAAATGTACATCAGCAATCACTCTGGAGAAAAGGAGAGATGCACGTGTACTTGCAAACCAGATCAATTTCAAGGTGATGTACATGTAAAAGTCCTCAAGCGATTCTACATCAGTCTTCATTTCAATACCTGCCTGCCTTGGGCATTGACGTAGACATAGACTTGAATGATGATTTAGGTAACCAGGGAACAGAGAGGTATTCAGGTCTTTGTCCCTAGTAACAGGAATTGAAATGAAGTTATCCCTGAAATGACATGGTCCCAAGTAGTGTCAGAAGTTTTGTTTTGTTTTTTTCTTTTTTCACGCTTTTTGTAGACTTGTTTAACCCGTTGCTTCCTTTTTCCTTTCATCTATAGAATACCCCCAAAGTCTCTGGCCAGGTGAATTTTATTTTACTTTTTGAAACTGAGATGAGTTCCTACCACACTTGTCAGATTACTTAATATTGAGCAAGCTGATAAATGAACAGTCCTGGAGGGAAAAACAACTCTTTGCACTGTGCTGGTTAACCTGGCATCAGTCTTTAAAAAAGGGGAAAAAAAATCCATTGGGATTGTGGCCCCTTTAAACTTGAACAACAGACTGCAGTTCTCTGTTTTACTGATGAGTTGCTTTCATTAGTGTTTATGATGGTTTTTACCCAAGCATGCTCCATGTGTGAAAAGTGATGCTGAGTCAGCACAAAAGGTGGCCTCCTGCCAGCGCACATAAGCAAGCCATTGTCTGTGTGGGTGATGTTTTTCCTCTGGCTGTGTCTCCCCTTACCAATTAAGAGAATCCTAAGAACAAGAGGTGGAGAAGACCAGGGGAAAGGGCATGAGGGAGTTGAGTTGGGGGAAAGTAGGATGTTCCTCATTCTTTGATATGTGTAAGAAAGGAACAAAAACAAATTCCAAACACACTTGAAATGGAAGGTAAAACTGGGGTATTTTAAAAGGCACTTATGGAGCCTTCAAAAAAAATAGGCTGATTTGTGAAGTGAGGCTGTTTCTCACCGGGTTTGAGATCCTTAACTTTCAATGGGTGGTGTGTGTGTGTATGCCATCTAGCCCCACTTCCTCCATTATAATGGACAGATTGAACTGGGAGGCCACCAGCAGACTTCTGAAAATTGCTTTTGTTTTACATATGGATAAACTGGCCATTCTCCTGCCCCCTTCACTGGGGATTCTTAAAATTTACAGAGGGCTTCACGGTAAGCCCCAAATATATTTGTAAGGCAGTCACTTTGTCCCAGAAACCTGGCATCTTTTCGACACTCAGGTGGTCTGGGGATTTTTTTGAAGGTACCAATGGGCCTGATAACTCTCCAACAATCGTTTTGTTAGGCAAATTCATGTGGTCTTTATCATTACCCATTTTTAACTGGATGGTCTGGCCTGGATTCACACATTTAGCTTTGTAATAATATGCAAATCCACTTGGCACAGAATCAATGCCTAAAGAGAAGAAGGATTAAAGATATTTATAAGGGCCCAAAATGCCTGGCTAGCTGAGTATTACCATTCCTCCTGGAGATCTCATTTACATGTCCGTATTATTTTAACATTTGCTACAGAATTCAAAGCTTTTCATTCATGGGATCAAGCTCTCCCCGCTCTCCCCTACCCCAGTCTCAGGCAGAATGAATCTCTCCTGAGCAACAAGAGGTTTTCTTCCCCAGATGTTGGGGGAGAACCACACAGCATTATTATCATCATTCCCATTATTATTTTAAAACCTCCTCTTTTAAAACAAAACCAAGTGAGTTTCTCAGCAAATTCTTGCTTCCCTTGCTTGGGGGACCAACTCTGATCAAATCCAACTTTTAACCCCAAACAAGTCACTGCAGTGATGAGCCAGGGATGTTTAGCGCCTGAGAGGAGTGCTGGGAGCTTGGTGTCTGCCTGGGAATGTGTCTCCCTAACAACAAAGCTTTGTCAAGACGCAAATAACCTCCCCCACCTGCCCCTTCCTGTCCCCCACCCCTGAACCCCACCCTACCCCACCCCATCCCCCAGGAGCAGCGACCTTATCTTTGATTTCCTTTTCTGTTTGTTTGTTTTTTTGTTTTGTTTTTTCCCCCTCTATAAACCTGAACAATGTAGGTGTCTAGTCATATACAGGTCTTAGCAAGAAAGAAAGTTCGGGAAATTCAAGCCGCCATTAAGGTACGTTTGGCTGGCCCAGTTGCAGGGGGCTTTTCATCTCCATGGTTACAGGCTTTTCCTTTGTTTCCTCCCTTCCCCTACCCTGCAGGTGTCTAGTCACATTCAGGTTCTTGCCAGAAGGAAATCTCGTGATTTTCATTCCAAGCTGAAGGTATGCGCTGCCGCTGCTGCTGCTGCTTCTTGCTTTGGGGCCCTGTGGTTGCTATGCCTTTCCTTCCTGTTTGCCATGGTGACTGCTGAATGCCTGGGGCTGCCAGTCGGGTAACCTAGTTTTCCCGCATGTGAGAGCTGTTTACATTTCTTTGTGTGTGTCCTCTCTTCTCCCCTCATCTCTCTCCCTACTACTAGCCTCCACACTCCACTAGGCTCTCTGGGCCTCCCCTCCTCCTTGGGCGGTTGGGGTGGTGGGATTTTTTCTTTTCTAACCATTGGCACATGCAAGAGTAAAGCTCAGTCTTGATAACTCCTCAGCACACAAACATGATTTTTTTTAACCCTTTCCTGTGCGCCAGCCCGTTCAGGCCTGGCCAGGGTCCTTAAGTACCCCAAATAAAAGACATTGGGCACACAGAGATGCTTTCAGTTTGGGGGGGATGGGGTGGTAGGGAGGAAGTGGGAAGGGGCATTTCAAATTTTACTCTTTTCGATGTTCCTCCTTGAGTTTCACTGGTGCTTTGGAAAGTGCTTTCCTAGAGTACTTGGGGAAAAGGCTGTTAACGAGCTGCTGTGAGCCCAAGTGGGCAAGGCTAAATTTCTTAGGCTGAATTTTCCTCACCTCCACTTAATCCTATTGTAAGTGGAATGCATAGCTCTTAAAGCAAGTGTTTTCCTATCCCCCCCCTCCAAATCAAAATGTCAAAGACTTTTTAATATTATACTTGTTTTTGTTTTGAGAAGACTCATTATTGAAATGGAGCGTGACCCAGCATTTTAATTTGCTTCCTTTTTTAAAGTTTTTTCAGTTACCAAAAATCTCCCTTTCATCCAGCTTCCCTCCCCCAAAAAATATAAACTGAAAACAAAACTCTTGTAACAGTGGCCATGTCCAAAAATATATCTCATTCTGCACCTGAGACTGACACTTGAATTATGTGTACTTATAATCAAAATATACAATACCCCATTTTCAAAGTTCTGTTAAAAGACACTTCTCAAAATTGAGCTTTTGGAAATTTTTAAAAAATAAGACCCTCAAAAATGTGCATTGGGGAATGCAGCCTTCCCACCCCACGGGCCCCCACCCCCCAGATCACCCACCTGCTGTTTTGTTTTGGAAATTCAAATTGATTTTGTTTTAGTATATATGGAGAAGTTCACTTCCAAATCCAAATATCTCAGTTGGCCAATATTTCACCTATTTGCCTGAGACTCTTTGTGGAGTTTTTGACTTTCCCAGAAACTAAATAAATCATGTTTTTGTTCTAGCTAAAAAGCAAAAAAAAAAAAAAAAAAAAAAAAAAAAATTCACAGTACTAAGTGGTAAAACCCTGTCAATGCTTACCAGAATCCTGGAACTTCATTATGTAAATAACAGGCTGGCTTTGTCATAGGCCTACTTGTTCTGAGCATTTGGTTTTCCATATGCAGTGGGCAGCATGCTGGCAGGCATGTATGGCTGATGGTGGCTGGCTTTTTAGCTGCGCTGGCTGAACAGTTGTGTTGTTGAAGAACTAAGACAACTTCATAGGTCCTGCTTTTTAACAAGGGGGTGCTCTCCTCCACACAGATGTGGCCATCCTGAGTGGCGACTGGCCCTCCCAGTCTCTGAGCCACCCAATTAAAGATGTTCACATAGTTCAGAGATGCTTCATTCCTATTCCCCACGTTGCCTGCACTTTCTTCCTATTTGAGGCTCACTCTCTGTAGAGCAAAGCTAAAGTCTTAAGCAGACCTCTCCTGTTCGGGAGCTATATTTCTGCCTTATTCTTCTTTTTAAGCAACCTTTCTAGATAGGGAAGGGGAAGGGGAAGGGGAGGTGGGGAGCACGGGGTAAGAGTGCATTGCCATTGGGATTTTGTTTGATAGATGTCCTTTGTGAATTCTTTCAAAAATAATGTCCATACAACTATCCCATTCACCTTCTCTAGCACTGCCCCATCCTTCTTGCTTCTCTCCAGGTAGCAAATGTACAGGTGTCTAAAACTTTGGTTTGAGGGGGGAGGAGGAATGGGATGGGGAGGACTGGAACCTGATTTGGGAAGATGAGCAGAGTTTAACTAATGTTGGGTATCAGATAGATTTGTTTTTAATCAGCCAATGTTAATTGAGCTTTCTGTTTGGTGTTCAGAGACTCAATAAAACGTAGACTCTGCTAAGTGGTGAACTTGCTTTCAGACTTCTTACAGTCTAAGAGGGCATTTAAGATACTTGTGAGCTGTAGAAAGTGGTATAAGAGCTCAGAGAAAGCTTAAGGTCATTTTGATCAGGGTGTTGATAAGTGGACTTCAGAGAGGAGAGAGGGCCTGGAGCGCATTTTTGGAGAGGACTTTTTAGGGAGAGGTGTGGTGCAGGCTGAAAACTCTAGTTACCTGTGGGATAACCTAAGTGGGCAGTGCCCACTACCTTGTTGTGGTAGGGTGTGGACTTTAGGGCCTAATTTTATGAGTAAAAATGCATTTAAATATAAACCAATGCAATTCATCCACTAAATGAAACTAGTACCATGTTGATTACTACTACTACTACTACTACTACTACTACTACTACTACTACCACCACCACCACCACTATCAGCAATAACAATAACACATCTATTATAGTACTTATAAGGAAGTGACTCTTAAACGTTTTGGTCTCAGGACCTGTTTATACTTCTAAAATTATTGAGGACTCCCAAGAGTTTTTGTTTATGTAGGTTCTATCTATTGGTATGTATGGTATGAGAGATCAAAATGGATAAAATTGTAAAATAGTTGTTTTAATTCATTTAAAATAACTAAAATAAACCCATTACATGGTATGATAAATAATATATATTATTAAAAATAATATTTTCTAAAAATTTGTTGGGAAGAGTGGCATTATTTTATATATTTTTGAAAGTTTCTTTAATGTATATCTTAATAGAAGACAGCTGCATTCTCATGCTTACTTCTGCATTCAATCTGTTGTAGTTTTTTTTTTTTTTTCTGGTTGAAGTATATAAAGACAGTCTGGCCTTACACAGATAAGTATTTGGAAAAAGGGAGGAGTATTTTAATAGTCAATTATTATTATACTATTATTATGAAAATCATTTTAAATTTACAAGACCCCTTGAAAAAGTCTTGGGATTCCCAGGAGTCTCTAGACTTTGAGAAATACCCCTTAATGGTTATGTAACTGCTGTTCTGTTTGTCCTTCCTTCTCTAAGAGGGCCATGACATCAAGATAAAGACATGACTTGCACCTTACTTTGACTTGAGAGAGGGAGGGCTATAGGCTAAAGTCTTATCAGATTCTCACTTTGAGTGAGATACACCATGAACTGCTCTTTAAGTAGTTACTCAAAGGATGACCCCTTTTAAGAAAAGAAAAAATAACCCCCCCAAAAAACAAACTGGGAGGGGAAGATCCTCAGGGTTCCTGGGTAAAAGAGAAATATTTACTATTTAGTAATTATTAAAATAGTAATTGTATGAGATCAATGAGTGGTACAACTAGAGTTACCTTGATTTTACATCAGAGTGAGCTAGTATTTGGGAAATGGATAAAGTGAAGGCAGCCTTAAATATAAATAGCTTATCCAGCTGTGTTTCACAGTTCTCTGGTTTTAGAAGCAAAGAAGTTAGAGCAGCTGAATTCCTTTTGGATATTGCTAAAGGCTGCACCTAGTAGTGGCAGTGATAATATTCAATATTAATTTGTTATAAATCCCATAGGATCAAAACATAGCTTCCACAATTTCATCATTTCAAATAGGTTCGAATGTGTTGTCTTTGATATTCCCTAACCCAATGTCATTAGAGTTGCCCTCAGATTGGTTCTTCCAGTGGTAGAAATGAGCTTAATGATCTAGACCAGGGATGGGGGAACCTACAGCCTGAAGGCCACACATGGAACTCTTGGGCCTCAAGTGCAGCCCTTTGACTGATGGCCTTGAAGCTGAGATTCCCACCCCTGACCTAGTCACATTTTCCCATTTAGTTTCTTTAGTGTCTAATGTCAAGAATTTGTAATTGGTTACAACACTCTTCCTATGTCCCTGGGAACTGGACCTGCCTGAATAATCCAGGTCATAGGATAAACCTGTGACTTTCATCCCCTCCATCCTGAACTCCACCTAGCTAAATCAATACACAGCCCCACAAATAGAGGCCCCAAATGGAAGTAATTTCCAAGTAATAAAGAAATGAATTTAAAAGGGAGTCTCAGGAAGAATTGTAGAGATAAAGGAATCCAGACTCCACAACAGAATAGGGGCTGCTGCTTATCAGAGGAGTTGGGTGATAAGGGAGGGTATCATAGCTGTGTTGTTTGGAATTAACAAAGCCATATCCAGTTCACAAGACCTTGAAGTTTCTTATGAAAGTTCATTGCCCTTCAACACACTCAGACATCCTAGAGATCCTTTGTTTATGAACACCTGAAAGGGCCATAGTTCTCCAGTATCCACTCATTCCCTTTCATTTCCCTTTCTTTCTACTGTTTTGAAGGAGTGTTTTGTCCACACCTGGGAGTCCGTACCAACTGTGCTTTGTTCTGCACGGACATGCCTTCTGTTCTCCAAAGAGTCAGAAGGGTGTGGTGGAAATCTCTATGCAAAAAAAAAGGAGAAAGTTAACTTGTGGTCTACAGATTGAACGAAACAACTGGACTTTCCACAGCCTCTAGGATAGAGGAGTCATTTGTGTGATTTCGAAAGCAACTGTTTTAAAATCAGAAAATAGTGATTAGCAGGAAAAGGTTCACTTGGAGAAGTCACAAGGTCACAGATTAAGAGCTAAAAGAGAAATCAAGATAACATTTACTCCAGCTCCCTGCTATGGAGGAGGAAGCCTACCCAGGACACAAGTAGTATCAGAAAGTGGGATTTTTTTTGAATGCAGGTTCTTTGATTACTATAGAGCAGCATGCGCTTTCTCCTGTACTAGGTCTTCAGTGGAGATTCTGTAGGGTACTATCCTAAGCTCTCATCTGCTTAACATTTCTCACATTTGGATATGACAGAGAGAGAGAGAGAGAGAGAGAGAGAGAGAGAGAGAGAGAGAGAGAGAGAGAGAGAGAGAGAGAGAGAGAGAGCTCTCTAATGAATGAAAAAATAGAGATCTTCAAAGATCCCTATAATAGGCTGATTGGAACAATGAGTGAATCTAATGAGATGAAATTTAATAGGGATAGATATATAAAGTCCTAAACTTGAGATAAAAAAAATCAAATTCACAAGTACAGAATTGGAGAGGTGTGATTCATGTGGTGACTGCCCAGGGGTTTTTAGTGGCCTGCAAGCTCAGTATGAGTCAAAAGTGATTGATGTGTCAGCCAAAAGAGTTAATCGTTTTCAACTGCATTAATAGAATTTTAACATGCGCTGAATGTGGGAAATGATAGCCCCACTCCCTTGGTCAGACTACATCTGGAGCAGTACAGCATTCATTTGGTGCACCATGTTTTAGGAAAGTAATTGACAGTTTGAAGTAGGCCCAGACAAGGATGACCAGGATGATAAAAGGACTTGAAGTAAAGCCATGTAAGGATTATTTCCAGAACCTGGGGATGTTTACATCGGGGAGAGAAAATTTAGCAGGGATGTGATTTAGGTCTTCAAATATTTGAAGGGTTGTCATATGGAAAAGGGATTAGGTTTGTTTTCCCTTGCTCCAGAGGGTAGAGATGGTCCCGATGGATAGAAATTAGAGAGAGACTAATTGCAACCCAGTATTAGGAAAAACTTCCTAACAATTTAGGGGGGAAAAAAGCCAAGTGAACTGCCTTAGAGTGATAGTGAGTTCCCTGTCTTGGGAGATGTTCAAGGAGAGACTGCATGATTACTTGTGAGAATTCCTGCTTCAGACATAGTTTGGACTGTACCTATAAATTCTCTTGCAAATCTAAGATTTTGTGAAATAACTTGTAGTCCTGTCTACCTTGTTGTCCATGATGAAGAACCATATTTAAAAAGTTAAAGGGGAGAATATGGGATTTCAGAGATCAAAGGACCCTAAGGTATCATCCATCTCATACTCAAGAGGAATGTTCAGTCACGGGATCAAATCACAGTCATTCCGAATGTTCACTAATTAACCTTAAAGGAGTATTAGTTGAACTTCTTTATTATTATGAATGTATTTTAGTTATCCAGCTGCTGTTTAAACACAGTGTTACAGAACACTTGAAGCATGTTATCTCATTTGCCTTTGTAACAACCCAATGAGGTAGATAATACAGACATTCTCATCCCTTGTTTTACTGCTGAGAAAAAGGCTTGCAGGTTAGATATCTCCAAAGACACCACTAGTAAATACCAGAGACTGGATTCAAACCCAGGGGATGTAGTGGAATTTCACAATGGAAAAGCACATCAGGTCTGGTCTCAGTTCTGGGTTCTGTTCCTTGGGTCTGCCACTTGCTCCCTGTGTGACATTGGGCAAGTTTATTAATATCTCTGGGCCTCTGTAAAATGAAGAACTAATACAAAGAGATGTTTAAGGGCCTTCCCAGCTTTAAATCTATGACCTACATACAACCCTGTGATTCTGACCACAGGGTCACAATATAACCAGGTCCTTTGTCCCTTGAAGTTGTGCTCTTCTCTCCTCTCCTCCCTCCCCCATTGCCTCTCCAACATGCATTAAAATCCTTAGGATTCTGAAATGGGTCCAGATGGTCCAAATTCTAAGGTTATTTCCAATTTTGTACCCCACTTCCAAATAGCAATGTCCCCAAAACAATTGTGTGAGATTATAGGGTTGTTTTTGGTGGGAGTGGGTATGAGAAAGGGGGGTAGTGCTGGTGAGTAGGATGGGAAGCAAAGGGAATGAGCATTTATTAAGTGCCTACTATGTTCCAGATACTGTGCCAGGGGTTTTACAAATATTATCTCATTTGGGTATTTTACACACATGTACGTTAAAAAGCATAAAATGTCATTGGGCAACAGCAAGATGTAGAGACAATTTAGAGCAGGGTCCCTGCCTCGTAGTATGTGCCCATGCATGAACTATGCATTTTAAATTAATGTTCCCTTCTTTGCCTTACTATTCTAAGTGATGCTTCAAAGACCCCAGGGAAAGGGGCGTCTTTCAGATAAAGAAAGTCCCATGTGCCAAACCCTAACATTGCTGACAGAAGGGTAGCCTGAGTGAAGAGCAGCCAGTCTGCTGCCTGAGAAATCACCAACTGCTTTTAATTCTGACAGTTATTTCCACCTTCCTTGTCTCCTTATTCTCAGCTTATTAGGTCAGTGTCTTCTTGACAGATTTAAGAAATTCTTATGTAGAAAATTCAAAAAGTAACTTCCAAGGGCTAACTAATCTCCGTCTGCTTTATGCTGATAAGGCAATTCAATTCCAATTGGACAGGTACCTGTTGGGTGCCAGGCACTATTCTTAGGCCCTGGAGATACCCCTTGCCCTCAGTGAGCCTACGTTCTCTCAGATGAAACAACAATGAAATAGTAATAATAATGATAAAAATATGTACACAAATCAGCCAATACACAGTATGTACAGAGTAAATATTAAGGGAGGATTAAAGCTGGGAAGAAATAGGAAAGGCCTTATATTTTCTGACTCCCTTTTAGGTGGTGCAGTGGGTAGAACATGGGACCTAGAATCAGGAAGATGTAAGTTCAAATCTGGCCTCACTCACTTCCTAGCTGTGTAACTCTGGGAAGGTCACTTAACCTGTCTACCTCAGTCTCCTCAGTTATAAAGTGGGGTTCATAATAACCTTTACCTCCCAGCATCACTGTATGTATTAAATGAAATAATGTTTGCAAAGCATTTAGAACAGTGCCTGGAACATTTTGTTATAATTTGGCCATTTCATTCGTGTCTGATTGCTTGTCACCCCATTTGGGGTTTTCTTGGCAAAGACATTGGAATGTTTTGCCATTTCCTTCTCCAGCTCATTTTACAGATGAGGAAACTGAGGCAAAAAGGATGAAGTGACTTTCCCAGGGTCACACAACTAGTAAGTTTCTGAGGGATTTGAACTCAGTTATTCCTGACACATAGTAGGCACTTAATAAATGTTCTTTCCTTCCTTTCTTACTCTGTTCATAAATTTTCAGGTTTTTTTTTAAAGAGGTTTCCCCCCTTTAGGTTCTTTGTTGGACTAATCATCATTAAGAATAACCAGTGTTTCTAGTACTAGGGAAAAGGGTGGGTTTGATGGTAGACTGTGCTTGATTATTTTAAGAGCCTGGCTCCTTCAGGAAATTTTCCCTTGCTTTCTCTCAATACCAGTTGAGGACCACCAACTTCAGACAGATTTTTTTATTTGTGAAGCTGCTCCCTGCTCATTCTTTGATAATGTCATTACTGTCCTTTAGAAAGTATACCCGATGCCTGCGTAAAATTACAGGTAGGGAAAGCTTTTTTCCAGTACTAACCACAGCCTTGGTTCATCTTAGAAAACAGAAGTATATATGTCTGGGCTTGGACAGAGTCCAGCCTTGAAGAAAAGACTGGACTTGCTGGCATTACATCATCTAGACAAGAGAATGCCTGGCTTCAGGCCTGGGCCCCACTGACCATGTCCACTTGGCGGTGACTAATTTATGAGCTGGATGTTCTCGTTCTTCCCCCAGGCCAACTTCTTCAGTTAGTCTCACGCGCTGGCCTTTGTGAATTGATTTCTGAACAGACCTTTCATTGCATTTCTGCCTGGCAAATAGCTTACGGTTTGGATTATTTATTTCATTCTCTCTGGGAGTCAGTCTGGCGAGTTTGAACTTGAGCATTGCTGAAATCCAGGCCACTTAGTCCCATCAGTGGATAAGCGGGTCCTTCCACAGAGCTGATCTAGCTACATCCTTTCAGTATGTGAGTCTCTCAGAAGCTCTAGAGTATTGTGACATGCAATAGTCAATAACCATTTATTATGCACCTACTGCGTGCCTAGCACTCTATAAAAGCTAAGGATGTATATACAAATAAAAACAAAGAAGAACTCTGTCCTCAGAGAGCTTAGAATCTAGCAGAGGAAGACAACATACAAAAAAGAAGCTAAAAGGCAAGGCAGAAGAAACTCAAAACAATATTCATGGTTGTTCGCTCCTTTGCTTTCAACTTGGAAAAAAAGATATCCAATAGGTCAATGGTTTTCAGGAATCAGGAAGACATTAGTAGTCACTGTGTACTGTGACATCCAAGGATGGTTTTTATGTCACACTTAGCTTCTTGTCGCCGCTATGGCCTAGGATTTTTCTAAAATGTGACAGAACTATAATTGAATTTAAAGAATGTCAGCATTCTCCTTTGGGATGAAGGCAGTACATCAGTGGATCAACACAGCAGTGGAATCAGCATTGCAATCAAAAGGTTTTCCTCTACATGTCTGAGTAGATCTAATTTTGAAAAAATTAATCAAATTCTACTTTTCTTATTCCCAAGAAGAAAACCGAGTTGCTCGTGATGCTTCTTTATTAGTGGTGTAGGCATTTCTTATTTATTTATATTTATTGGTGGTGTAGGCAGTCTGCTCAGTTCAGATGTTTGTATAGTATGGATGGGTTCCAAGTATTTGGGGACCTGAATTGTGCATTTCACATTGACATGTCACTTGCTAAGTCCAATACTGTTGATTCAGTTCAACAAGCATTTGTTAGGCACTTACTGTGTACAAGGCTCCATTATGAGTTTTCTTGGTGACCGTGGAGATAGGTAAATCTCTCCTCTCAAATTAGTACATGGGGAGCCCTCTACATAGTTTAATCTGTATCCTGACTTAGGTTACCTGTTTGTGTGTTCATTTGTTTCAGTCATGTCTGATTCTTTGTGACCCCATTTGGAGTTTTCTTGGTAAAGATACTATAGTGGTTTGCCATTTTCTTCTTCAGCCCATTATGCAGATGAAGAAACTGAGGCAAACAGGGTTAAGTGACTTGCCCAGGGTCACCCAGCTAATAAGCATCTGATGCCAGATTTGAACTCAGGAAGATGAATCTTCCTGACTCCAGTATTAGCACTCTGTCCACTGTGCCACCTAACTGCCCAGTTTACATAGAGAGGTTTTTCTTCTTAAGGGATGTATGAGATTATAACTTTGCTCGACTAAATTTGTTTCACTTTTATGATATTGAATGAAACATGGATTTATCATTTCATAGCCCTTGTGGCCACAGTACATTTGCTTTCTGTTGTAAATTTAAATTTCCTAGCTTATAGCCATTGATGTTACTCAAACTGATTTGACACGAGCAGCAAAGATTAGAATGATGCTGTTAGGGATAGAGGAGTGATCTAGGTCCGGCAGTGCTATTGTACCATGAGTATGGTTAGCATCAAAGTTACCCATGGAACAAAACATAGACTGAGTGATCCCCATATAATGACCTTGCTCACCCTTTGGGTACTAAACTCAGCCATTCTGTAGGAGGAGAGGTTCTTTAGACTATTCCAGTTACAGAAGAAGTAATCTCATCTCACAGCGATGATACTTATCCTGCCTCATTAAAATGTCTCCCAATCCAGATTGGTTTACCCTTATATGTAAATTGTTCAGCTGCCAGTAAACTCATGTGTGTATGTGTGTGGGTACACACACGTATGTATACACATACACACAAATATGCATATTACTCTATGTATATGTGTATGTTTGGGGAAAGAGAGAGCACATGCCCCACTCCCACTGCTTGATGCTGTGCAGTGCCAATAAATTCCTTTTTTCTTCACACACACGTTACTACTATATATGTATATGTGGAGGGGGACAGAGAGACGGGAAGTGTTAACAATTAACAGTTTGGACAATTGGGAAAGATCCCCCTCCTGTAGGTGGGATTTGAGCTAAGTCTTAAAACACATCAAGAGAACAAAGAGGCAGCTAGGTTTTTCAGAGAATAGTGTTGGAACTTGGGTTCAGGAAGATCTGAGTTCAAATTCTACCTCTGACACTTTATGTCTGTTTGGCTTGGGGCGAGTTTTAAACTTCTCTGGCTCAGTCTTCTTTTCTGTGAGGTGAGAATGGTAATGTGAGGCTTTCCTCACAAGGTTGTTACAATGATCAAATGCATTATATGACATGACGGGCTTGGCAAACTTGGCAGGGCTATATCCATGCTAACTAATCATTTTAATGTCATTAAGAGGTAGAGATGATTCCGAAGAGCATTCTGTGGTGGGGGGAAGTTGGCCAGTGTTGCTAGAGGGTTGAGTCTGCGGAGGAGAGCATAAGAAGCCGGGAAAGGTAGGAAGGAGGCAAATAAGGAACAATCCCCTTTGGCACTCAAAAAGTGAAAACTTAAGACCAGTGGGGAGAAATTGTAGGGGGCAGGATGTTACTATGTGAGGAACAATATTTTAACAATTAGCCCTTGCCTAAAGGAGACCAGGAAACCTCCTTAGTCAATGAGCACTTCCTAGAAGAATTCAACTGAAGGCCAGAAGGGGCTCTCCAAACAGATGCCAAAGCTATAAGTGATCCAGAACCCCTTCCAGCTCTCAGATTTTGTGAAGAGATCCAGAGGGTGAAGGCAAGATGTTTTGAGAGCCAAGCTCAAGCCACTGGCTGCAGGGGTATCTGAAATGCTAAATTTTAACAATCAGGTAAAAAATCCACCTGCAGGAAGATATTCCCCAGATAGTGGGCAAATGGAAGCTTTCCTTCAGCATCCATTGTTAATTTGAATCTGAGGTCCCAGGCTCATTACAGGAAAGCAGTACAGCAAGCCTACATCTCTCATGTCCTGCTCTGACAATTCTTTATAATGTGCCCCACAATGATACTTTAAAAAACGTTGTTGACAATTACAGAAAGCTAAATATAGTTCTGTGCCTTTTAAAATGAACAATGATAAAAAGCCTTGAACATTTTTCTTTGATGTGAATGGAATCTTTGGGCATTTTGAAATACAATCAGATGAATTAATTGCTGCTCATTAGACACCTAGTCAGGAGAGTTCTGAATGGGCATTCTTTCCTTGGCCAGCCCTGCTAGACTGAAATAGCCAGCTTTTGTATATACCCCTCTCTTCTCTAATAATAAGCAAATTAGAGATCATGGCTAAGGGAAAAACATTCAGGTTCTCTCTGTCCTTTGTTGAGAACAATGATATATTTTTATGGTCTCTTTATCCATTTTGGGGCTATTGTTAATAATTACCAAGTTTATATGAATAATAGGTAATGTATAACTAGAAACTATGTCTACAAAATTATTTATTAAGGAATCATTTTGTGCTCATTTTTTCCTTTTTATTTAAGCCTTCTTTTGCAAGCCAATTGTCTTCCTAGTTCCATATCAGATGTTTCCATTGCTAGGGAGGGTCTCTGATGTTGAGAAAGCAATTCTCTAGTACTGACAGCTTTTGGATTTGTGGACTCCTGCTATCCTGAATTTATCTATGATGCTTTAGTGAAGATCTTTATGAAAAGAAATTTTTAAAAATTATTTTATAGTACTAGCCCAGTTTTGAATGGTATTTGGAGTCACTTGACTCTGCTTTTGATTTAATTTTATTTTGCACGTATACCTGCAAGCATTCATTAACTTCCCTTTTTTTGTAAATTCTCCTTGAATTGTCCCCTGCAATCCCTCCCCTTCCCCACACAAAAAATTTGAAATCTGGAGAAAGTAGAAAATTTTGTAATATCCAGTCTATGGTTTATTAAAAATCCGTTGTTCAAAAATGCTTTGTACTTGCCATGTGTTCTTGAAATGTTAGAAAGTAATGCATTCAGACCTTCTTCCCAACATTTCTATTACGTGAAGAAATCGTGCAAATAAATTCTCCAGAACTTTGAAATACAAAATGAGTGCAGCCAGTGGAACACCACATTATAGCCACAGCTGAACTCTGCTTTATAAAATATGAATGGCAAGTTTACTTTGTAACAAATACATTTTGAAAAGATCCATCTGAGGAGTTTGTGGATGACTGCAGCTGGACTTGACTGCGTGTTGTTAGATCAGAACAGTCACTGGGAGTAACTGTGTTTCCAAGATTGCATAGAAGACAAAGTAGGCTGATCGACCAATTCATGGTCCCTTCCTCTTCTTAAAATTCAGCATCTTGGGGTTATCATATTGGTGGGTTTCCTGAACCTCACAGTGTTCTCTAAAATCCTCCAGCCCCTAGGTTAGGTGGGGGCCTGGCGCTCCTTCTCCCTCTGCCTGCCCAGTGTGCCCAACAGTTACACACTGTAATTAGTGCAGGATTTCCAGGCCATCACCTCAGACTGGCATTTGGTCAGGCTTTCCACAGAAAACTTAGGGCTCTTCCTTAGCTCTAACCTCTGCAACTGTGTGGACAGAAGAACTTTCAGCCAGCCATTCAGAATGGGCTTATCCAGACCCTAACTGTGAAAAGTTGCCCCTTCCTTTGAAAGAAAATAAAATGACTTAACCTAAATTTATTCTATTTTCTCAAATGATCAGATGCTTTAGAGCTGGAGAACACAGATTAATGATATTCTATCAGAGCTCCAAAACATGCCATTTAGTCTCAGATCTGAAATAGATGTTTTTGCCATGGCTTGTTGATTCAGACAATTTTAGAACTGGACAGGATCTGCCAGGCCATCTGGGTCAATCCCCATCCTTTATAGAGGAAGCAGTGCCTTCAGTCTCCTGAGTTCCATACAAATGCTCTCACTTTCTGTATTCCATGCTAGACTTCTGCCTCTCAAATCTGTGCATCAATCTCTGGACTTTGCAAAGTGCATTAGGTGCTTCATATGTTATCAAAATCACCATCCTTTCCCCATTTGCAGTTCAACATTATTAACCCTAAAACCCAGTTGCTGAATTACTAAAGTAACCTTCCAAGGCTACTGGGAAGAAAGTACTTTGTGAGCATGAAAGTACTGTTAAAATGTCAGGTACTCTGTTATTGTCCCCGTCTTAATGGGAGGTAGGCTCTGCATCCATAACAGATGTATAAGCCACCATTCCTCTTCTCTTCCCCTACCCCAGTTCTGTTGTTCCTCCAGTATCCCTAGGTGATGCTTGGTTTTTTCATGAGGTTCTGTGAATTTCTCAATGCAATGTTAAATTTACTCTAATTTTTAAAAATTCATTTTTATTTTGAGTTCAAAATTGTCTTTCTCCACCCCTTCCCCTTCCCATTGAGTAGGCAAGAAATATGATGCCCATTAAGCATTTAAAGTCATGCAAAGCATATTTCCACATTAGACACGTTTATTCTAATTTTCAAAATAAATCTCTGCTATAGAGGAGCAAGGAGAGTTTTACAAAATTAAATAAGCAGTAATAAAATACATCTCACTTTGCAAAAGGTTGAAAATAACTTGTATAAATCATCTGGCCTTTTAAGGTCAGCTCCAACATAGTCCAGAGAGAATCTCTTCCCAGGAGATTAACTTGAGAGACATCAAAATGGAAAGAAATCCTGATACTTTCCCAATAGCAAATTATCAGTCATTAAATATCTATTAAGTGCCTACTGTGTTCCAGGCACTGAGGATACAAAGACAAAAGTGGAAGGATCCCTATCCTCAAGTAATTTACTAAGACAGATAACATGTACAAATCTGTCAAAGTCTATGCAGACATATATAACAGCAGTGTTAACTTAGCAAACATGGATTTACTTAAAAGAAAGGGACAGTATTTATGGGACCATGAATTCTGAACTTGGAAAGACCTAAGGCATCATCTTTTTCCAGCTGAAAATACTGAGGCTCAGAGAAAGAGGTTGTTTTGCCTGAAGGGGCATAGCTAGTGAGAAGCTGAACTAGAACTGAAAGCCTCCTGCCTTGCGTGTCAAGATCCTTTGATCACCCCAAACTTCCTTTCATATATTGACTTGGAATATTTTTGTTAGGTCCATGGTGTGTAAGATTGGAGTAGGTTTGGGTGGGGAGTGTCAGATTATGAAACTTGTTTTTTTTATTATGAAGCATAATGTATGAAAATTTGCAAAAGTAGATGTGGTATGGAAGAAGGAAAAGAATGTAAAAGAAAAATATAAAACTAAAAATTCATTCAACAGTCCCTTCACATGGTTATGCAATACCTTCCATGTAATGTGTACTAAGTACTTGTTGAATGAATGAATGAAAAAATGAACAAATGTACTACTTGTATAATAAAACCAGTTTTGGAAACAAGAGAACTGCTCTTAATTTGGGATTTTTTTCCCTTCATTGGCAAGGAGTCACATCCTAAAGCCCTTAAGCACCAGGGATTCATCTAGTCATCAGGATTCCAACCCCTGTGTGAAATGCCCTGAAATACTCCAGGATGATTTCAAATTCTTGTGTCCTTCAGAGGCAACTTAACAAGAAAGAGATGTCTACACGGCTTCTGAGAACTTCTAGGGGTGCAATAGCAACCAGTGGATCCCTACCCTGTGGAATCTGTGCTTTTGTTTATACTGGATTCAAGAATTGTTCCAGAGAGGCAATGGAAAATATGTCATCAGAGAGATGTCTGATTAGAAAAGAAGGTGGGCTAGTCAAGTAGCAGGCACATCCAAGCCTACAGGTTTCACTGGTATCTATGCAACATGTGGTTCCTCAGTAGAGTATTCACAGTAGGAAACTGAGTAGTCACTGGATGAGAGGGCATGGATGGTGTATAGAATGAACAGTTGGAGGCTGTCCTCTCTCCCTTCCCCATCAGTAGAGCAAGGATCCGTTGAAAGCACGCAAGAGTAGCAGAACTAACCCAGTGAACATTTCTCTCCCACTGAGTGATAAGTTGTTTGGACCTATGACTCTACATGAGTCATTAATGATCTTTCTGCATCAAAGATCTGTCATTCAGTTAACAAGCATGGCTAACAACTCAGGGAATACTTACTAAATAGTAATCCCATTGTTGAGTTATGTCTGACTGTTTGTGACCCAGTGGACCATAGCACACATTTCATGGGGTTTTCTTAGCAAAGATACTGATTCACCATTTCCTTCTCTAGTCTAATTTACCTCTAGACTGAGGTAAATTGAAGTGAAGTGACTTTTCCAGGGTCCCACAGCTAGTGAATGTCTGAGGCAGAATTTGGACTGAAGTGTTCTTGACTGGTCTTCTATTCACTGAAGAACCTAGTAAGCCTCTATTACTTGTCAATTGAGAGACATGGTGTACTACTAGTAGCTAATAATTTTATTCTAACACTCATAATTTATATAGCTCTTTAATATAAAATATATATTATACTTATTAGTTATTAATATACAATATATTTATTATACATAATAAAATATAGAAACTATACACACATATGTGTGTATAAATATATATTAAAAAAATCTCATTTGATTCTCACAGCTGTCCTTGAGGTAGAGGCTCTTACCATTCTCATTTTACAACTAAGGAAGCTGTGACTGATGGGGTTAAGTGACTTATCTCTAGGTCACATAGCTAGTAAGGATCAGATATGGGTAGTCTTGATTTCCCGTTCAGATACCACCAATGACATACATTGAATTTGAGCAAGTCAGTTAAATTTTCCAGTGCCCTGAGACTCTAAGCTCCTGAAGAGATGTTGATGTGTATCATGGGTCTGGATTAAAAAAAAAAAAAAACGTTGAGAGGTTGGAAATGACACATTAACAGTCACAAGACTAGAAAGGACAAAGTGATGTAGGCTACTGAAAGCTGAAGCACTGAGAGAAGACAGCTCCTGGGGAGGGAGGAGTCTTCTAACATCCTCACTGACACATTGAGTTCAAGGATTACTGGGCATATTTAGCCATGAATCCACAGTAGACTCCGAGGCCATTTCTCCATAGTGTTTATTCTGCACAGTTACATCATAATGGTGGTTCTGACTTATCAAAAAAAGGGCAAATTGTGTTTAATATCCTTTGTTTATGGAGGTGGGGATGGATGTGTTTTAGATTTTTATTCAAAAATGATTTTTAAAAAAGCTATGACAGGCTTCAGGAATCAAACTCCAGTTAGATGGGACAGATCTTGTTGCGATGAGTCAGTGAGGTGTTGCAGATACCACCCCATGATTGTCTGGTAGCTTTTTATTTCATCTCATTCAGACTACCCAGCGGATCATGCCAGTTGTGCCACAGCACTCAGAGTATTCATCTGCGGCAGTTCCACAGCTTTGGTTGAATCTGTAAACATTGCAGCGATGTCTGTCTCAGTTTGTACCAGTTTCCTTGACCTGAAGCCACAGCTTACCGTAGTCCCTTTAATTAGGAGTGACAGCTTTGTACATGGCCATAAACTGGTTTTGTTTCCCTGTCGTCGTGTGATGGCTACTTTGATGTGTGGAAAGGAATGAATCCGTCTCTTATCGCTGAGTTTCCCTGGATGGATGGCACACAGATTCAGGTGCCACGGGCACGTGTGTGTTTTACCTGCAACTTTCTCTTGCCTGGTGCTTGTGCAGAAATTCTGTTAACTGTTAATAGCACATTCACCCAGAAGAAGCGATCCTTTCTGGGTTTGCCTATGGCAACCAATATAAATTGCCTTCCCTTTGGTAGCAGGAGTTGCTGACGTGAGGACTGTGATCACTTTCCCATTTGGGCTTCTAGTAGACTCTATTATCTGTATTTGGGGTAAAACAAACTACAAAATGAACTTGAGACTTCCTTTGTTATGTTTGGGGGAGGAGGCTGGGTTAACCATTTTTTGATCAATCTCTGGGTGAATACCTAAATTGTCTGTTCTGACACGTGGGGAAGCTTATTTTTATATATATTTCATACCCTAATATATGCATGTATGTCTGCACACATATGTACACACATACATGCTGTGTACATAGATGTACATATCCTTTTTTTTTAAATTAAAGAAAAACAAACCCTGCTCTTGTACCACAACCATTTTAACAAACTGTTTGTTATTGTATCCAGGTAACAAGCATGGTAAGTATTTTCATTAAACCAAGTATTATATACTTGAGCTGTGCTTGGCAGAATTTTTGGCTAGCTTTGACTATCTTCAGCCTTTGCTGTTTTCTAAAAGAAGCATTTGAAAGTTAGCATTACTACACATGCTTTCAGCTTTAAAGGAAACACGTCTTGTGTGTCTAAGAGAGCATGCCCCCTCAAACCCCCTGAGCATGTCCGCCAGTTTGCTTATACAAGTGATCTTGCATTATTGCTTCTGGCCTTCCTTCATCACTAGTTCTTTTAACCAGTGTTTCAGCATTCCACCTGAATTTAGGAGCCCTTGTGTTTGTGTGAAGATGCCTACAATTCCAACTTATCCTTCCCAGGGCTTGACTCACCAGCCCCAAACCCACCTGTAAACCTTAGGTCCCTTAGCCAATGTACTGGGAAATAGATGGCCTCCCTGCCCTTCCCCCCCCCCCCCCCCCCCCCCCCCCCCCCGCCCTTAGTGGATCAATAACTGAATTTTCACCCTGGGAGTTGAAAAACATTGTTCATTCTCATTTTGAATACATTAAAAACAAGAGTTTTCAGGAAAAAAAATATGAATACTAAAATATTTGTATGTTGGGTATTAGAAAAAACCTTTATTATCAAGGTAGGTTAAGCAGAGTTGAGCCTTCTGGCTGTATTTATCTATGCATGGTTGCTTTGTTTTGGGCATTTTTGGTGGCTTTTACATTTTAGTTTAAGTGCTAATAGCTACAGCTGTTGTAAGCTGATCGTTAGATTGTCGCCTTGTATTAAGACAGTGTGTAACTGTCACATTAAAGGATCAGACAGCGAAGGATAAAGCATTGCAGCACATGGCCGCCATGTCATCAGCCCAGATAGTCTCAGCGACCGCCATTCACAACAAGCTGGGCCTGCCGGGAATCCCACGCCCCACGTTTCCTGGCGCTCCAGGGGTAAGCTATTAGCTCATTTCAGTAACAGTTTCTGTCCCCACAGTGACAAGCAGGAAGCAAGAGGCAAGATCGCTAATCTAATAGGGTAGTACTAGCTCTCCCATGTAGTATAAAGAAAACTTCGAGTGGTCAGACAGTGCCAAGTAAGACTCTGAAGGGATCCTTTAACTTGGAATCCATTTAGAGAAGAGTTCCCCCACTGGTGGAAGCTTGAACTTATCTCTTATCAGGATCCCTTTCCAATGAAGGACTTTCTTCTTTTCTTGTGGTTATAGGCAAACTGAATCCTGCCTTCTCTGTCTTCCTCTGTGACCTAATACTAATACAGAAAGGGGACAGGATGCAGGATGTCTCCTCAGATTTTGTTAAGCTCTGTCTTCAGACTCATCCTCTCATACTGTTCTGAAGTTTTCCTTGATCAGCCTTCTGTGGGTGCTTTTGATGTCTTGAGCGATGGAAGCAACTCAATTCAGCAAATATTTATCGTGACCACTATGTGTAGGGAGCAAGTTGGGCACTGTGCATATACAGACAAAAACCATATCCCTGTCTTCAGGGAACCTTTATTCTTTTGGGGGAATTCAGTTTCATTCAACCTGCAAGGGACTGAGGAGTATGGGGGAATCAAGGGGGTAGATAATCATTCAGTAAGCTTTTATTAAGCCCTTACTATGGGTCAGCACTGTGCTAGGCACTAGAGATGCCAAGACCAAAATGAAACAGCTTTTGTCCTCAAGAAGCTTATACTCCATCTGGAAGGGGAAGATGGAAATCTATATGTCAGCAGAAGTATGTATTGAGCCCCTACTTTGTTTGTACAATTACACTAGGTCCTGTGAGTCATATGAAAGTTTATGATACATGATTCTTGCCCTTTTAAAGGGATGATTCATAGAAGGGGAGAATGGGAGGGGATGTTGGATAGGAAATGGGAGCCCAGATTTGTAGAGGGAGACAAATGTTGACCACAAGAGACTGAACTTATGCAGGGGTAGAGGGAGTGGAAGTGGGTAGAAGTCCCAGACAATTTGGAAGCACTGTGGAGGAAAGCTAATATTGTAACACCAAGGTTAGATTTTGTTTCCTAAGGACTTCCTCACCACCTAACCTGAGGTTCCTATGCTTCTATAGAAGTCCTGCTTGCCTGCCTTAAGAAAGAAGGTATGAAAGGTGGCCCTGGGTCCTCAAAAGCTAAAGTAATAGAATGCCATCTTGGTTAGGTATTCGCAAGCTGGAAGTGTGGACCAGTGATGACCTGTGTGTTTGTTGTTCAAAGGCTAGATTAATTAAGCACAGAGAGAATCATCTCAGGAGATGGAAGGTAGGGGGGACAACAACCCAAAAAGACCATCTATTAAAGTGTGGTTAACTTGTGATCTGCACTGGGGGAGAGAGAGAGAGAGAGACTACCATAGTAATGTCAGGAATCCCTGAAATGTAAGTTTTAGCATGATAATGTATGTGTATATATGTTTTTCAGAAATTATTCTTAATTATTAAATATCTTAACTTTTACAGTTCTGGCCAGGAATGATACAAACAGGTCAGCCGGGATCCTCACAAGAGTAAGTTTAAAATGTAGGACCTTATTTAAAAAAACAACAAAAAACCCTTATTGTGTGCATGTCTGAAAAATGTGCTTCCAAAAGATAGGAAAATGGGGAATTCAAGTTGGAACAACCCTTAGAGATCATTTGGCCTGATTTCCTGATTTTCCAGACAGAAACTATTAAGGTCCAGCGAGGTTGGGGCTACATTCAATTCAACTTTTAGAGAAAGTATTTCCCTTAGTGAAGAAGTCACATTCTTTCCAAATATCCAGCTCTTGGTGTTGTTCACATTGTCTACGAAGAAATGGTTTACTAAGCAAGTGGCTTAATAAGGTTAAAGGGGGAATAATCGCAAAAACACTTGAATCCCTTTGAAAAACTTTCATTTGATACAATGACAAATTATTCTAATACTCACTATGTAAAAATCTTATAATTGGGTAGTGCTTTTTATTTCTTACTACTGTCTTGGGAATTTTTCGTATACTATGCCTTCAAGAGCTAGGAAAATGCATTTGAGTGACAGCATGGAACAGCAGACAGAGTTGGTCTTGGACTTCGAAGACCTATGTTCAGTTCCTTCCTCTGATATGTTGGCTGTGGGATCCTATCTCAGTGCCCCAGGCAACCCAAGATTTCAAATAGCTAGACAGGTAATGGTATATATTTTTAGAGGGATTTCCTCACTAGCAATTCCATACATTGATAGAAATCACAGGTCTGGTCTCCACCAAATAAAACCCACAAACAAACCATAACCCTCCCAAATATTATATCGTTCAGAGTTACGTAAATTCAGGCAACCTGCTCTCTTAATCACACTGAAACGATCAGTTTTTCAATGCAGTTTTATCAGCAGGATTAATTTCTTCCCTCTAAAAGTCATGAACTAGAGCTATTCCAACTAGAATGGACTGCCTTCAGAAGCTGTGGTTTCACCTTCACTCTAAAGCAGGAGTTTCCAACCTAGAGAAGCTTGTCAAGAGGATATAGGGAAAATTTTGATTTGATCATTTTATGAATTAATTTCCAGTGAATGAAGTTAAAAATTCTGCTTAATTTGATTTATATAGTTCTGCTCCTGAAAGTGAGTAAAAAGGGACACTTTTTATTTAATTTCTCAGTTTTATTTCTTATGTTTGTATAGTAAATTCCTGAATTAATTTCCTTTCATGTTGAATAAGGGTCATGGTTCACTGAAAGCCAAGGGGTACATGGTAAAGGTTGGGAATCTCCGCTCCAGAGATTTTCAAAGAAAAGTTGGGGACAGGCATTTGTTAGGGATGTTTTGGCACTGATTCTAACTTGTGTGAACTGGATGAGAAGGCCTCCCTGGTACCTTCAGTTGTGGCTTTCTACATCTCATTGATTTATGGGGGTAGAGGATCTTTGTATTCTTGGAGACTGAAAGAGTTCCAAGGGATTGACCCCATTCCCACATTGGAGATAGGCTTTGCAGTTTTCAAATCTTTATGTAACCAAGAATCTGTTCTTCTAACCACCCTATAAGGTAGTTAGGCCAGGTGATACCATTCCACTTGCATATGAAGAACCTCAAACTTGGAGAGACTGAGTGACTTGTTCAGAGTTACATATTTCCTAAGAATGTAGCCTGACCTGGTCTAATGCCGAGTCTAGTATTTTTTCCTTTATACCAAGTTGCCTTTCAAAAAATTCAGGATTATTTTCTTTTAGCATTTACAGTAAGAGAAGCTCAAGGAGGTCATTTAGTGTCTCTCATGGTGTTATATGGAAAATGTCTATCTGTGTCTCCAGAGAAAAAACAAGGGCATGTGTGTGTATTAGATATTAAGAAGACCTTTTGAGTGTTTAAATCTGTGGACCGTGAACATGGTGGAGTTGATCATAAATGCCATCCCCCTAAAGGGGATCTTAGTATAATAGACTAAGAATTGGAGACAACCCTTGAAGCTACATCACCCTATCCTCTTAGTGGAGGAAGCTGAGGTACAGGGAGGTGAGTGCCTTGCCCAGGTTCACTGGGCAGAGCGGAGCAGAGACACAATTAGATCTCAGGTCCCCTGCCATACTTAGCATCCTTTCCACTGGACCAGTAATGAAAGGAACTGTTTCATGTAATCCATAGAGTACGTTCCTTCCTTCTCACTTCATTATCACTTGCCACTCCCCTTTGCTTTGTCCTCCTCTTTGAAGGTCTCCGTTTTTTTTCTCTAGACACACGTTAAGAAGGAAAGTTGTTCCTCAGTATCCTATTTCAGAACCTGCCCACACAGTAAGAGTTTTGCATGCCTTCTGGGGCAGAGAAAGAGATTATTCTTAGTGAGTTCTAATTAAATTAATAGAGAGAGTCTTTAAGCAGCCTCTTTTTCTTCTGCCCATATGGTCTTAATGTGACTTTCTCTGTCCCTTTTTTCTAGTGTCAAGCCCTTCGTGCAGCAGGCCTATCCCATCCAGCCCACAGTCACTGCCCCCATTCCAGGTAAGTCTCCTTCCCAAGGCACTGTGGAGAGTTTGCAAAGCCCCATTGTTCTGCAAATGACATACAAGGCTGTCGCCTTCTCTGTAGCCTCATACATCTCTCTTAATTAGACATAATTAGTCTACCTCCCTCTCTGTTGAAGAATGAATAAATGAATGAAGCATTGATTAAGTGGTTATTATTTGCAAAACAGTGCTAAGCATTTGGGATAAACTAGAAAGGTGAGGCAGTCCCCTGGAGCTCACGTTCTAATGGGGGAGATAGTACACAGGGAAGGGGCAAGTCAATTGGGGAGATCCCCAAAGAGATATTAATTCCTCTTCTTTAATGTCATTTCCATTGATAAAATGATGCCAGTTTATGATGCTGAATCATTTGATGGTACCAACAATTTTGGTGGCAAGAACTTTCTTAGCTGGGTCTTAAGAAGCTACGGCTTTAGCAACATCTAAATGCAGTGACCAAGCAGCATCTCCATAGTGTTTGCTTTCCAGGATGATGGCCGAGGGCACGAGGCTGTTTCCAAGGCTCTTGGGCTGTTTCCATCAGGATCTGAGGGGACTGATTGATCAAGATGATAGTGGTAGTCTGACTTGCCTGGTATATATTGGTTCCTCTTTCCCCCTGTGGGTGCCCTACTGCTTCAGTTTGGCTGCCCCGTTGGTAGCAGGTGGATAACTGGCCCTGTCTCCACAGGAGTTGCTTCCACAAATGATGGCTGTGAGGACCAGGCTGGATGCAGGACAGGTGGTCTGGGAGGTACCACTATTCTTAGGGCTCCTATGCCTAAGAGAGAGCCCTGAACTCCATACACATACCGGGGACCCTAAATCATTATAAACCATGTTTATAATGTGCCAACAAGAAGACCTATGATCCTTATGGCGGCCTTTTAAGAGCCCCTTAGAACGATGAACAGGATTCTCGTCTGTTTGGGTCAAAACCTTGACTTTCATTAGAAGGTACCAGACTGCTCTTTCAATATAGGACAAGCTAAGGCAAAGCTGTCCTTAATGTTCCTTTAGTCCTAATGCTGTTCTTTCTTGTCCCAATTACAGAGGAGGAGTGTTAGCCTCTTTCTTTAGTTTATAAGCTTTCCAAAAAGCAGAGGTTCTTTTCTCTGTCCTCTGTTCTGTATCTCTAAGAGCTCAGGGTTTATTTTCTGATGGTGGGGACAACCCTCTCATATAGAAGATGCCACGCAAAGTAATAAGGCATGTCATGGTCTCCTAGGAAATTATCTGTATTTCTAATTCTTCTGTCCTTGGAGAGAAAAAGCCATCTGTATTGAAAAGGAATTCTTAGCCTGGTAAGCGGGATAGATTTAACCTTAAATCTGATAGATTGGGGGAGGGCTGGGGATAGAGGTCCATGAGCTTGTTTTTTAAAATAAATTTTTATATTGACTTAATATTCCTCCATATTACTTACCTATTCCCAGACAGCTGTCTCATATAACAACTAATTTCTGAAAGAAAAAGGGGAAGAAAAAAATGACAATCAGTCAATATAGAACTTTCAAAGTATCCATTTTGATAACCATATTTCAATATGATGGGTTTCTTTTGTGATCGCATGTATTTTATTTTATATATTTAAAACCACTATTCTGAGAAGGCATCCATAAGCTTTAACTAGACTGCCGAAGACCAAAAATCTTAGAGAATCCTTGGTCTAGAATTTCTGTAGACACTGAATGTCAGAAAAATGAGGAAGGAATTTTAATCTATTAAGGATGTGCTGCCTTTGTAAAACCCCTTGTACAATTGCAGCTCCTTGTCTTGGGTCTGTCTTGGGACGCTAATAGAATTGGATGTCCTTTCTCCCAAAACTTGGGTTCCAATTGAGTTAGAAAGAACATTGTCTCCTTAAGGAGTCTGCAGATCTTGGGAAAGTTGAGTCCATGTTTAACCAATTTAGTTGAATGACTAGAGCTGAAAGGTCCCGGTTGGTGTTTCAGGGTTCGAGCCTACATCTGCACCCGCACCCTCAGTTCCTGCATGGCAGGGTCGTTCCATTGGAACAACCAAACTTCGACTGGTGGAGTTCTCAGCTTTTCTTGAACAGCAGCGAGACCCAGACTCGGTGAGTATTATCAGAAGGACCTGGCTCCTGACCCCCAGCAGTCTCAGGCTCCCAATCTACTTTCCTAAAGTTTCTTTGTCCCTCCTTCCTTCAGAAACCACATCATTCTTGACTTGTGTCTATAAGATGCCAGCTATAATCAGAGACATAAGTAAGCATTTTGGTTTTATCCACTTCTTACCAAACAAATAAAATGTTGTTATTGTTGAAAAATATTTGGATATTATTAGAGAACTTTGTTTTTTATTTGCAATTGACTCAGGGTTCCATCAAGTTCTCTTTTTCAACAGATTTTTATTGATGTTTTTTGTTTGTATGTTGCCCAGATTTCTCCCTGCATCATTCTTCCCTCCAAAAGAATGATTCTTTAAAACAAAATTTTTTTTTTTAAGAAAAGAAAGGAAAAGAGTCAAAATTTGCTTTTTTTCATTGCTGGCCTCTCTGTTCTGCACCCCTTCCCTTCTTCTTTGTCCTAGAGAGCATAATGACCAGTGTTAGAAGCCTTTGCTCCCCTGCTTATCAAAAGCTCTCTGAAAAGATCTAATAAACCATGAATACAGATGGAATGATAGGGACTGAGTAACTATTCCAGAGTCTGAGTCAATAAACATTTATTAAATGCCTGCCATAGACCAGGTGTTAGTCTAAGCACTGAAGAGACAAAGAATGACATATGACAGTTCCTGTTCTCAAGCAGCTCACAATCTAATGAGGGGAGGGGCAGCACTTAAAAAGAAACATGAAAGAGAAAGGAGGGTACCCAATGTGGTGGAGCACATGAAGAAGTCCTACTGCCAGGTTGAGAAATAATCTTAGGTGGTATGAGTTTTAGAGTTTATTTCATCTTGCAGTTTGATGGGTTTCTGGAGAACATGAAGGCCAGGAGAGTAGTCTATAAGGAAATGATGGAGATGAAAGTGCCGGGCATTCTCTCTCCTTAAAATGGTGAAGGATCTGGAAGGAGCTTCCAGATGTCTGTTCCTCCTCCCCCTCTCCAAGCAGAGGCAGGGAGGGGTGACATGTGCAAGGGCTGCTGAATAGGTGTGAGAGTTAGAGTTGATTTCATCTTGTAGAAATAATGAGTTTCTGGAGATCATGAAGTTCAAGAGAGCAGCTGGGTGGGAAATGAGCTGTTAAATGAACTACTGGTCGAATGAATGATGTTGCATCTCTTAGGGGTATTTGTACCCTAGGGGATAGAAACAAGTAAATGCCCTTGACTCCTGGAAGGCTTTATACATGGAGTGGGGAGATGGGCTGGGCAACCGTGGAGGTCTTGTTGGAAGAGCTTTCTTGGAAAATCTGTGTGTGTGTGTGTGTGTGTGTGCACGCATGTGTGCGTGCACACGCTAAGTGCACAGTAGGCTCCGTGTTACACTCTTTTGATCTAGTCTGCATGAAGAATCCATGATTTTATTGGCATAGGAAATTCCCATTGATCAGTAATTATTCTTTAACCTAGACTCTTAAAAGACTTGCCTATACATAGTATTTATCGAGGCAGGACTCTTCTTAATGGAGATCAGTTTTCCATGTTGCACTGCTCCTTATTTGAATATGCTCAAGTAAAATTCCTGGAGATGTTGATGAAGAAAGTAGACACCCATCTCTCATGCACACATAAGAATGCAGAGTTTGGACTGAATGTTCTTTCCTGGTAACTTCCAGACCTGGGATTATCAGAGAATTTGAATTCTGGCAGCATGAGCCTATCTTTTCTTGATTTGTGGTCACCTTGGAAGTCAACCTGAGAGGCCTTGGGTAGCAAAATTTTTTCTCCTTTAAATTACTATGACTACCCCCTATCCATTATTTTGTTCATCTTTAAAAGTCCTATTTGGGCCCAGGTTGGGCAGCAATGACACTATTTCATATGCCTGGGTCAGAAAAGCAATGTGCAGCAGTTTCCCTGCCCAATAGCACATGTCAGTTTAATTGAACTTTGTAATGTCATTAAGTTTGTTTTTGCACCCTGCATATGAGTAGATTTCTTTAGTTCTGTAGAAACCTAGAATTTATTGCAGATCTAGTATAAACTGAAAGGGCCAGATAAAAAAAGTATGTTTTTTGCTTTTGTTTTGGTGGGGTTAGGAGAGGGATGGGGGCAGGGGAAACTGAAAGATTATTACTGCCTCCTTACATTTGGAAAGTACTTGAATTTTAGATTTTAAAAAATAATACTATTAGTTTTTTTTCTTATAATATCATTTCTGTTCAGTCATTTCGTTCATGTCCGATTATTTGGGATCCCATTTGGGTTTTTCTTGGCAATGATGTTGGAATGGTTTGCTATGTCCTTCTCCAGCTCATTTTAGAGATGAGGAAACTGAGGCAAACATAGCTAAGTAACTTGCCCAGGGTCACACAACTAGTAACTGTTTGAGGCCAGATTTGGATTCAAAAAGATGGACATGGCCACTTGAGGCCACTTGGCTGCTCCAAAATAATGATGTCATTATGGCTTCAGTTTGTGTCTCAGGCCCAAGTCCATGAAATATACCTGGATTTTAAATAAGAAAATACTGACCAAAGCAATAGAGAGCCAAAAAACGGTAAGTCAATAAATGTGTATTATTAAGTGCTTACTAAATTGCCAGGCACTGTGCTAAGCCCTGGCTGTTCAAAAATGGGCAAAAGACAGTCCCTACCCTCAAAGGAGCTAACATGTAAACAAATTTATACAAAGCAAGCTTTATTCAGGACAAATAGGAAATAATTAAAAGAGGGAAGTCACTGGAATTAGGAGGGGTGGGAAGGCTCCCTGTAGAAGGTAGGATTTTGTTTGGAACTTAAAATTTAGTATCATTCTTACTTATACCTTTTAATACTCCTATTAGGTTATTATTTAATTTAATTATTTAAATTTATTGTTTAAATTTTCATATATAACAAATAATCACTAGTAGGTGGTAAAAGCACTTTCTCTTGAACCTGAAATTTAGAGTTTTATATTTTATCTGAGCAGCGAGGAGGCTCAGTATATAGAACATTGGATTTCCAATCAGAAGACCTGAGTTCAGTTCTGTCTCAGGCACTTAACTTAGCTGTGAGACTCTGGGAAAGTCACTCAACCTGTATCTGCCTCAGTTTCTTCATTTGTAAAATGAGGATAGTAATAGCACCTGCATTGTAGGGTCTTTATGAGGAGCAAATGAGATAGTGCATATAAAGAGTTTTGCAAAAATTAATACTATGTTAATTAAATATTTTAACAAATAAAATATTTTTACTTAAAAATTAAAATGCTAGCAATAATGATGATGCTTGATTTTTTTTTTTTGCATATCAGTCTTTAAGTATACCAAGTTGTCTTTATGAAGTTAGTTTTTAACAACTGTTTCAGAGCCCTGCTTCAGATCTCCGTGATATCTGTTTACTGTAGTTTGGAAATATTAGTCCCATCCCCAGATTGCAGACCTTGGTTCCTTTTTTCTCTCTACTATTTTATATACTGAGCTTTTGTACCTTACTGGAGGTATGCAGGAAATTAGAGTGTTGGGCCCTTTGAAAGAGGTCTACATTCACACAGTTTTGTAAGGGAAAGCCTCTTTGCCCATCTGCACTGCTAAATTTCTGGTTTTAAAAGCTTCCCAGTCTTGGTAAGGAACACTTCTCTCTCAGTAGGATTCTTACCCTGTGTTCTGCTGAGACAAACTAGGAAAGGATTCATTGCCATACCAGCTCATACAGAGATTGTTAGAAGCCTGAGGAAGGACTGAGGCCAGAGCACTGCCAAGATAAGGACTCTTGGTTATAATGCTCTGTTCATGACGGTGGAAAGAGCCCTAAATCTGGAGTGAAAATCCTGTGTTTGAACCCCAGCTCTAGGGCTCCCAGTGAGACTGTGCCAGGCAGTTCAGTTTGTCAAGCCTTAGCTTCTTTAGATATAAACTGCAGATTGTGTTACTGTATTACCTAGAGGTAGATAAACTCAAATTGTTACTCTTATTGCTATTTTCATACCTTTGTGGATACTTCCTTCATCGATGTAGCTCATAACTTCTCAGTGATTGAATAGATAGATGGTCTTTGAGTATTCCTGTGGCTAAGAACATCCTGATCTGGAAGTCAACCTCTGATGAGCATCTCTAAATTCTTTATGCCCCTCTCTTAATAAACACTGGGGCCATGCTCAAAGCCATTCTAACTTGGCAAGACTCATTTAATTTTTATGCCACTAATCAGCTTCTAGAACCCAGGGCCATCTCTGAGCCCCAGTGTGGAATCAGATCAAGACGTAGCATCACTATTTTCATGGTTATCATTATACCTAGAGGGTTTCCTTTCCCAGTTTCTTCATAACTTATCAGTGGACACTTAACTGATTTTTCTCTGCCACTTCTGGCATGCCTTTCATTTAAATGGAAATTTATGCATGTGTATTGCTGATATAAAAGGTACTGGGCATAGGTAGGTCTTTGAAAAGAAGAGGCATGTGTGTTTTCTTGACTCTAGATGGGAAATGAGAATAGTGTTTTAGATTATATTAGGAACTGATGTTGTAAAAATCAGGCCTTGCTCTGGGTAACAGTTCAGTGGAGGGAGAGATTTGGAAATCTGCAAAGGGACCCAGGGTACACAGCTGGGCAAGAGAGACTTCAGACCTGAAAGCAATTCTCTAGTTCATTATACATATATATGGGACAGAAGACATTTTGTTCCACCTGGTTCTAAAGGTAAATGCAGCTTTCCAAATCTCTTTCTCCTCCGAAAATTTCTCAAATCATCAGACACAGATCTGAGCCACCTCCAAGCTGATTTACCATCAGAAAGGGATTAGGGTTGTATCAATCCCCAAATCAAATTCATCTTCCTTTATGGATAAATCCTGAAACCTGCCAGCTTCTCTGGGCATCCATACTGACAGCAGCTGCTGCAACTAGACCTCCAGATGTTATCAAAGGCCTTGATCCCTTTGATGAAAGACAGCAAAGAAAGCTCAAGGCTGAACTTTTGGCCTTAATGACCCCTCCCCCTAAAACACAGACCATTCTTTACCTGAAGCTTCTCTTTGCCTCTGATATGCTGCAGGTATCTTGTCCTCTAAGCCAGACTGTGACCTGGTGTCAATGGAATCTCTTTAGAGTGTATCTTGAGTATAGCCTGAGAGAAACTTGGGGAGAGGTGGTCTCTCCAACTCGTTACAGCTCTGGTAAAATGAGGAGTTCAAGTCTATGTCTATATCAAAAGCCCCAGGGACTCCATTAAACCAAACTCACAAGAGTCACTTTTCTTGTTGTTTGAAACTACCTAAAAAGAGGCAGTAATTTCCTCTTTAAGTTTATAGAGAAAGACTTCCAAAAGTCACAGATAACTACTCTTACTAAATTAAAAATCAGTTAATTCAGAAAAATTGAAGGACTTACAGTCTGAATTTTTACAGTTTTTTAAAGAAAGTTTTATTGTACATTGTCTAAAGGCTAGCTGCGTATGCACAACAGGCAAGGGATTAATTTAAACAACGAACACTTCAGTGACAGGCAGAGAGAGGTGGGGTCTGATAAACAAGCTCTCTTGGGAGTTAAGAGTTTGCATCAGCTGAGATTTTATTAGCCATTTTGCTTCTGCAAGGTTTAGCAAAGTACAGAGGAAAATGAGGGAAATCAGATCTGAAGGACAAAGCCTTGGCTAGGTGTGAGAGTCCAGGCTGAGTTCACTCCAACGATGGGCAGCAAGGAGTTAAGTGAGGGAGAGCAAAATCTTGAACTCCCAAAAGCCTTGGCCAATATCTCAGGGAATGGAAAAATGTATTGCAAAAATTGTGAGCATCACTCAGTACAAAAATAAGGTGGAATGACGTACAAGATCCATGTGAAACAGCTGATATCCTGGATCTGCCCATTGGAGGGCTTGAAGGAGACTGGGGGCCACCAGGGATTTTAATGCAATGGTTCTGCTTTCTTTAAGCAGAAGAGTGATCCATTTGTCTTTCCATTAGAAAACTGAATCAAGCAAAGGTGTGATAGAGCCCACTTCAGTGAACAAAAAAGACAGCTAGTAAGTTTCTGAGGCTAGATTTAAACTCAGGTCCTCCTGACTAAGAGCAGCACTCCATTTACTGTACCACCTAGCTATCCAAAGTGCACTATGCTTTCATCCAAATCATCGACAGGAATGCTGAACAGAAAGAGTTCCTCAAGTGCTTGTTTAGAGACCTCTCTAAGTTGAGTTTTCTCTATTTAGGACTGTTCTTTCAACCCACTTGGATCTCCCTGACTTGTGCTATTGTGTCATCCTACATTTCTGTATCTTGCCCAGAGAGATGCTGTAACAGATTCTGACAAATGCTAGGCTGAAATCTAGGTAAACTCTATGATGATCTAAGCAAGCTATCTCTCTCATTCCAGTAATTCTGTCTCCCAAGAAAATAACATTAGATCAACATGACTCATTCTTGAAGACACCCCTATGGCTCTTGGGGATCATTGCTTATCTTCTAAATGTCAATATACCATTTTCACTTTGATGGAGCCTTAAGTTTTGGCAGAAATCTGAAGTTCAGGTCTATAATTTAAAGATTCAGCTCATTTCTCTTTTATGAAAATCAGAATAATTTCCATTACCCTCTACTATGGCACCTTTTCTGTTCTCCATGATCTTTTTTTTTTAATTGTTAAATAATTAACATTGCACAGCAATAAAAATAACTCAACTTGTTAGATGATTACTTACATTTAAACTAATTTCAGTATAAAATATCTTTTTATTCCCTATAAATTTTTTTTGGTCATTCTCATTTATTTTTACTTTTTCTTCTAATTTTGATTTTTTTTTTGTCTTTGAGGAATTTTTTAAAAGTCTTAATTTCTTTGTATTCATACTTGCTGATCTTAATTGCATTATCATTGCATATAGTTGCTTAATCTACTGCACTTTGTTTAGGAATTTGTTTTCATAAACTAATATTTTGTTTTGTTTCTTTTTTTTTAAAAAAAGAGTTGGTTAATTTTTTAAAGTTGGTTCATAGTTTTTCAATCCATCACATTTTGAATTTACTTAGCAAAACTATTCTTTCCATGTAATGCCAAGATAAACTTATGCTTCAGCAAGATGAGATTCTAATAAATTTAGAATGAATGGAGTTCTAAGTAATTCAGCGTTTTAGTCATACCGTTTGAACCAACTAATATCCTACAATGACAAATAGAAGGAGATATATGTAAAACAGTGGTATTGGCATGACTTTAGTGCCCAGTTTAGAGACAGGAAGAGCTAGATAACTTCTGGAAATCCCACCGGCTCAAAACTGTTAAATTTAAAATGGAGAAACATAAAACATGGTAATTACTCTAACAAAAGAATAATTTCAAACTATTAATAACTATTTGAAATATTGCTTCAAACCACATAAGAAAAATGCAAATCAAAATAGCCTTGAGGTTTCATCTCACACCACCAACTTAACAAAGATGGGAATAATTAACATTGGTTGCACATGTGCTGGACCCTGTGCTGATCTCAGTGGATACAGAGAAAGGCAAAAATAGTTCTTGTTCTCAAGGCATTCATATTCTAATAAGAGTGATGACATGCAAAAATCTATGTACATACAAGATATATACAGAGTAGTTTGGAGATGGTTTCACATGGAAGGCACTAGAAGAAGGGAGTTGTAGGAAAGTCTTCCTTCAGAAGGTGGGATTTGAGCCAACTCTTGAAGGAGGGTCATAGTTGGATGTGAGGAGGGAGAACATTCCAGGCAGGGGGGACAGTAATTGAAAAAGCAGACAAGATAGAGTGTAATATGTGAAGGATAGCAAGAAGGTAGGTGTTGTTAGATCATAAAGTACCTAGAAGAGGATCAAGTGTAAGAAGACTGGAAAGAGAGGAAAGGGCAAGGTTTATATTGAGCGTTATCTGCCAAACAGGATTTTCTGTTTGATCCTGGAAATAATAAATGAGGAGTAATTAGAATTTATTGAGATGGAGGGGGTGGGGTTGGTAGTGGTGACATGGTCATACCAACCTACAGGTTGTTGCATTTGTTCAGGCAGGACAGGATGATGGTGACTATATTAGTGGAAAGAAGGAGATATATAAGTGTGGTAATGGGAGAAGCTTCAAAACTCAGTGGCAGATTAGGTTTATGGTGGGATGTTAGATTGACGAGTCAAGGATGACGCTAACTTTGAAAGCCTGTGTAACTGGGAGGATGGTGGTGCTTTCAGCAGTAATAGAAAAGAGAGGAGAGTTTAGTGGGGAGGATAATGAGATTTCTTGGACTTGTTGAGTTTAATATACACATCCAGTTAGAGATATTCAATAGGTGGTTGGTGATGTGAAACTGTGCAAGGTCAGGAGAGTGAGTGTTTAGGGTTGGATAAATAGATCTGAGACTTATTTGCATACAGATGGTCATTGTATCTGTGGGAACTATTGAGATCACTAAGGGAGATAATGTAGAGACAGAAGGGAGAACAGGACAGACCCTTAGGGGACATCCACTGTTAATGAGCGTGATGGGGGCGGAAGATTCTGCTAAGGAAACTAAAGTAGAGAAGCATCATGATAACTCAGAGGGGAGAAAGAATATATGAGAATATAAGTGTCAAAGGCTATGGAGAGACATGAAGAATGAAACTGAGAAAAGGCCATAGAAACTGCCTGATTTCTCATCCCTGAGGCAGGTATCGGTGTGAAGGTGCTTGGATGATTTGGTGCCACAGGATTCACATCCCTGTCCTGGTTCAGTGCCCAGCCAATGAAATAGTCTACACTTTTTGTAGGTCTTGGAGCGAAGGAAGTGAGTGTCTTGAGCTCCCTCTGCTGACTGTAACTGTTGGAATACAAAGTGGGCTAACTTGGGTAGTTGTTGATGTTGGTATAAAAATCAAGTAAGAATAATGCTGTGAAACTTGAGTCTACTAGAAACACAAGGGAAAACAAAAGATTCTATGGAGAAGACACTAAAAAAAGAGGTGGTTTTTTTTTATGTTAGTCACACTTGAAAATGGGCTTTTTACATGTTTCATATCAAAGTCTATAATTTCCAGCCAGGACCATTCAAACTGTTAACTCTGAAAGTGACTTCAGCCAAATTACTGAACATGAAGGGAGAGGGAAAAGGAAGCTAAACAATTCTTGCCTAGCTTTTGTAGAGGGAAATAAGGAGGGCAGTAAGGTTAGAAAGGCCTGTAGCCTTCTTGAAAACTGAATCTGAAGGAGCTAGGCAAAGTGTAACTATTGTCCAGATGTATTCCATGCATAAGCCCCCCCAGATGAGTGGGAATCATCGCAGTGGTTTCCCAGCAGAACACCCTGTGGGGCATCCTGGTTTCTCCTAGCACCTACATCGTCTGTGAGCCCAGAGCTGGCAAGTTCCATGCAGTGCCAGGATGTCCACCAGCCTTCTGAGGCTGCCTCATCAGTTGCTGAACCTATGAAGGGAATTTGCACAATCTCCTCTTAGATAATGATTCTCTTTAGGGCCTTCTGTAAAGCTCTACAATCATAGCCTTGGGCTCTCCCCTCCTTTCAAGTCTAACTCTTACCACTTATTTGATATATGGTATGAGGTAATGGAAAACAACCTTAACACTACGTCAGAAGGATTAGATTTTAGTCCCTTTGTCACTAGCCTTGTGACCTTACAAAAGTCACCCAACCCCTCTAATCTCACTTCGTTTATCTGGAAAATGGGAGGGGGGGGAATAATATCAACCCGATTTTTCTCTTATGGTTGTAAGGATCAATTTAAGAAGTAGGGGGGTGGGGTGGAGGAAGGGATGTGAAAGTACTTTTCAAAGGTAAGGCATCATACAAAAGTGTAGCATTGCTTGTATGTTCATCATATGCCTGTCACACTTGTAGTGCATATGACTGTAAATATCTCTACAGAGCACTTTGTACTTTTCTGATGAGGTAAATAAACATACCTCACTCCATAGTTTTAGTGATTTCTGTGGAATTCAGTCCAGGAAGATCAGGACATCCTGAGAGTTGATTTTTTTTTTAATTTGTGAAAAAAGAATTAACATACATTATCTCATTTGTTCTTCACAGCAGTCCCCTGTCATAGACATTTACTATGTGCCAGAGATTTAAAAAAAAAAGACAAAAACAGCCCCTACCTTCAAGAAGTTTACACAATAAGAAGGAGATTGCATCAGTAACTAGATGTGTACAAGATGTATCCAGAGTAAGGTAACCTTAGAAGGGAAGTTCTAGCAGCTAGGGGATTGAGGAAGAGCCTCTTGGAGAAGGTACCCTTGTGGCTGAAGGTTAAAGAGAGGAAAGTAAGGATTCTAAGAAGCAGAGGTGAAAAGAGAGAGAGAGAGAGAGAGAGAGAGAGAGAGAGAGAGAGAGAGAGAGAGAGAGAGAGAGAGAGAGAGAGAGCGACAGAGAGAGAGAGAGAGGGAGAGCGACAGAGAGAGAGAGAGAGTATTCCAGGTGTAGACAGTGGCGATGGGAGTGGGGAGTGCCAATGCAAAAAAGTATGGAATTGTGTAGGTGCTATTAGAATTATTATCCTCCGAGAAGTGAAAAAACTGAGGCTCAGAGCGCCTTATTGACTTGCCCCATGGGCAGCTAGTAAGCGACAGAAGCTTCTTTGTTGGTCACTGTAGACCCCATCTGCTTTCCCAAAGATAGTTCCTTTCTAGTACTTAGGCATGGATGTTCATTCCAAAGGTTATCTCCTTTTGGAAAGGCACCATCCAAATACAGCATTCTTCTCTCCATTTGAGGACTAGCCATGGATGTAGACAGTGGGCAGTGTGGTGACAAGTCCTGGTGGGAAAGGCACTTTACTCCTTCTCCTGAGCAGCCCAAGGAGTGGTCCTTGATCAAACAGTGGGGAGGGAAAGGAATGATAAAGGGAAAGCTCCAGAAAGTGAAAGTGAAATGGAGACCAGGATCCTTGCACCTTTTCTGCAGGCCAATAGAGAACTGGAGTATCCATAAAGCCTTTCCTTTACTTAGTATATGCTAACTATATATGCATTTAGTACTGTGTAGTGGGATTAGAAACACAAAAAAGGAAATGATCTTGCCCTCAAGTAGCTGACTTTCTATTGTGAGAAAATAACCCGTAGACCCGGAACTGTGGAGAAAGTAATTTGCAATCTGGTCTGGGAGGACTGCCGAACGAGCCTGGAGTAGAGTTCTTATTTGCTCTGAAGACCTAAGAGGTGTTTAGGGATTCTGTGAGATACTTGTGAGGAGGGAGTACCTTAGAGTGATGGGGAATCTACAAAATAACCTCCAGACTTGCATATGCACATTTGTGGAATTCTGTGCCCTCTCCACACCCCCATTCTCAGTTAACATAATTTAACATTTGTAATTATACAAAGGAAGAGGTGGGGTAAATTCAAGGGGTCCACCCCATGGACCCTGACAATATGATTTACAGCTGAGACTGAGTGGCTTCCCCCTCTCAGAAGGTGAGCTCCTCCGGAACAGGGACTAACCTGTTTTCTATTTGTACCCGCAGCAATTAGCACAGTGTTTTGCAATTAAGCATTTGCTAAGTGCATTTTCATTCATTCATTCATTAATTCATTCATAATATTTTAACTTCCCTTGGCTGTACTTCGACAACGTTGTCTGTTCGTTCCTCCTGGTCTCCTAGCAAGTATTTAGAATCACAGTGATTCCTACCTTCCTGGTCACAGAGAATAGGTTCTTCTCTATGCAAAACTTCTGAACACATGGATGTCTGAGTTACTGCTGAAAAAATGAATGTTGATGATTTTTTTTTCTTTCCCTGTTACAACTTGTCTGCTAGCATCCCTTGACATGCATTACTTATTTATCTTGGTTCCTTTACATTCCTAAGTGGATTATAATTTTTCTCTTGCCATTATCTGACAACAGTCATTTTTCTTGGTTGCACTGCATTCTTTACATATTTGGAATTTTTAGAAGACAAGTTCAGAAAGAGCCAATGTCTTTAGGCTGGGAGGTGTAGGTAGGACAACTTTGTGCCACTGCTAAATCACTCCAGAGGGAGAGACTTGTCCAGACTCGCTACTTTCCGGTTCCCTTCCTGCTAAGCTGCTTTGCTTCCTCTGAGGTCTGTGGAGCTGCACGCGCCTTCTCCAGAGATGGGAGGTTTTCCTCCGGCAGCTGTTAGAGCTAAACAGAAATGAACATTTCTGGGCAGCCATGAGAGCCGGCTGGAACAGCTGCCAGGGATGTGCAGCTAGCTTAGGAGAAACTTTCTTATTGGGAGAGTGTCTCCTTTAGTTTTTTCCTTTAGAGATGAGAGAAATGGAACAAGAAGGAAAGAGAGAGGGAAACACATTTTTTAGGATCCATTGTGCTCTCGTCCTAGTGAGTTGCAGCCACCATGTTGGACCTCTTTCCGACTGCCTCTTTTTTCCCTATATTCCTTCCCCACAGAGAAAATGCCTTTCTTGAACAAGGGTGATCTAAAAGACCATGTAGGTACAAAACTGGCAAATAGATATTTTGAAAGGGCAGGACAAAGGGTGTGGTGGTAAGTGGCTGCTCCCTCCACCATGCAAACTCCTCCGGAGTTTTTCCTCCAATAGGAGATTAAGATGTGAATGGTAATGTCATTTTAATAGCAGATTCTCTCCATTTGGTCTGGAACGTGCTTTGATCTAGATTTTAAATCACAGTGATTTCATTAGCTCCTACCAAAGGAGACATTTTGGGTCCTTTCATTTAAATTTGTTGGAATCTGGGACCCTGTCATGATTTAACATTGTATACAGATATGGCCCGACTGCCCTGACAAATGGCATAAACAATGAATCCATTTATCATCATAGCATGAAGAGAATGTAATGACCAGCTCTCCCTGTGTGGGTGCTCACATCCCCATTCTCCTCCTACACCCACACTATACCCCTCCTCCTGCATCAGATTATACATTTATGTCTTAAGAACATTGCCTGATGGTGTCCCAGCTGTCTGACCTGCTATCCCATCTTGGAATTTTTGGTGTAGTACCATCTGGCTCATTGGCAGAATCTATAGACAACTGTTACAGCTGCTTTTTGGATTGTTGGGTTATCTTGAAGCTGGGAAGACTCCCTGATCTTATCCCTGTTCCTGAATACTTTCTTTAACTTGCTTTCAGTGTGAGGGAAACATGAGGATTTTCTTTCTTTTTTTTATTTTCTAAATTTATTTATTTGCTTGTTTTCAATTTTCAACAATCACTTCCATATGTTTTAAATTTTCTCCCCCTCCCTCACTAAGACAGCGTGCAATCTTATATGGGCTCTACGCATACATTCTTATTAAAGACATTTTTATGTTAATCATGTTTCATAGAAGAATTAAAACAAATGGGAGAAACCATGAGAAAAACTAAAACGTAACAAAACAACAAAAGATAAAATAGTCTGCATCATTTTGCCTTCCGACTCCTTAGTTCTTTCTTGGGATATAGATGGCATTTTTCATCACTGAGTCCTTTGGAATGTTTTAGGTCCTTGCATTGCTATGAAGGGCTAAAACAGTCCTCTGACACTGTGGCTGTTACTGTGTATATGTTCACCTGGTTCTGCTCATTTCACTCAGCATCAGTCCATGTAAGTCTTTCCAGGTTTTTCTGAAGTCCACCTATTTGTCATTTCTTATAGCAGAATAGTTTTCCATTACATTCATATACTATAACTTGTCCAGCCATCCCCCAGTTGATGGGTATTCACTCAATTTCCAGTTCTTGGCCACTGTAAAAAAAGCCGCTATAAATACCTTTGTATATGTAGGTCCTGTTCCCATTTTTACAATCTCTTTGGGATACAGACCTGGAAGCAATATTTCTGGGTCAAAGGGTATGCACATTTTTATAGCCCTTTGGGCAGAGTTCTAAATTGCTCTCCAGAATGGTTGGGTCAGCTCACAGCTCCACCAACAATGAATTAGCGTTCCAACTCTCTCACATCTTCTCCAACATGTATCGTTTTCCTATTTTGTCATTTTAGCCAATCTGATAGGTATGAAGTAGTACCTCAGAGTTGGTTTGATTTGCATTTCTCTAATCAATAGTGATTTAGAGCATTTGTTCATATGACTATAGATAGCTTTAATTTCTTCCTCTGAAAACTGCCTGTTCATATCCTTTGACCATTTGTCAATTCAGGAATGACTTGTATTCCTGTAAATTTGACTCAGTGCTCTATATATTTTAGAAATGAGGCCTTTATCACAGACAGTAGTTGTAAAAATTCTTTCCCAGTTTTCTGCTTCCCTCCTAATCTTGGTAAACATGAAGATTTTCATGGAGAGCAGAGCATCCTAAAATAAAGCCTTAAATGCATTTTCATTCTTTACGGTCTTCAGATGGGATTTTTCCTTCCTGTAAACTTTTAAGAAACCTCAGTGTCATTTTCACTTTTCTGAATCTCAGATTTTTCTGATCTCCAGGTTAATCAGCTAATTCAGAAGCATCAGGCTGTACTAAAAGCCCTGGGACTGGAAGGGGAACAGTAACAAAAGGGAATGAACATTTCTGTAGTGCTGTTTGTTAGGAACTATACTATGTTTAGTTCTCTTTTGAAAATATTAACTAATTTGATTTTCACAGTAACCCTGCTATTATAATTGTAGGTGCTATCATGATTCTCATTTTCCAGTTGAGGAAATTGAGGTAGAAAGAAATTCAGTGGCTTTGTCCAAGGTCACACAGTTGTAAGCGTCAAGGTGAGATCTAAAACCCAGTCTTCCCGACTCTAAACCTTGTGCCTGTTTCACTAGGGTCATGATTCTGTGTTGTGGTGGTCTTCCCGACTCTAAACCTTGTGCCTGATTCACTAGGGTCATGATTCTGTGTTGTGGTGGTCATTTGGTTAGTAGTACCCTGTAACGTTGTGAGGTTTTTATTAACTATTTCTCATCTAAAGGTAATTTGCCATCTTTGTCTGACTTTAGGGAAGCTTTAAGACATTCTTTTGGGTCACTTCTCAGGTACAACAGCTTCCTCTACCACAACTCTCTTAATCAAATGTTTCAGTGTTTAGTGGCCAAATCCTTTAACTCTTTATTCTCTTGACTTCTTTCTAAGGTTTTCATGTATAGTTGGGAAAACAGTCTAAAGACACTTAATACTTTCCAACCAATCTATTTGAAGTTTTAAGGCATGTAAAGTATTTTCTTTACAGTAATACTATGCCACCCCTCCCCGAAATGTTACACATGTGTAAACTGAGGCTCTGAAAGTCTAATTGACTTCCCCATAATGACATAGCATAGATAGATACATAGGTAAGTGATTTAAACCTAGATACACACACAGGGGCAGGAAGAACCAGTCTGAATCACATCTCCTATTTCCATACTCCCTAGCGAATTAAGACTTAGAATCAGTCCATCATTCAATATTTATTAAATGGCCACTATGGGTCACACAAAAAGAGGCAAAAGAGAGTCCCTTCTCTAGAGGAGATTTCAGTCTAAGAGGAGAAATGCCATACACAATATACAAAGCAAGCTATATACAGGGTAAATGGGAAATAATGAATGAAGGAAAGGCAACAGAATTAAGAGGGGTTAGGAAAAGCTTCCTGTAAAAGATGGAATTTTAGTTGGGACCTAAAGCAAGCAAGGGAAGGCATTTAGTGGATCTCACATGGTCGTTTCCATCCGTCTCTCTTTAGCCTCTCTTTATCTCTGTCAGAGTTCAAATAACTATCCTATTTTCTATGCCCTGAATTCATAGTAATTCTCCTGTGGCTGCTTCTATGTTACTGACTGTAACAAAAGAGGAACTCAGCCACCAATTGGCGGAACAGTGATTTTTGCCTAATTTCCTTTTCGACTGCTGCGTACTGTAGTTCCTTTTCTTGGCCATAGCTTTGTCCTTGTCCTAGCCATCTGACCTGTATATGATGCTGACCATCAGAGAATATAGGCATTGCCCCTTTCCTGGAGATCCCTAGCCTTCCCAGAATAACAGCCAGCAGGGGCACCTTGATTTCTATCCTGAGTGTTGTACACTGTCCATTTGCTCATTACAACTTCCCACACCCTTCTGGAGAGACAACTCAGAACACATGCCCTACTGATGGTGGGTCAGGCGCTTTATCCATGTCAGCTTGAACCAGAGCAAGGGCACATGACTCACCCCAAAATGACCTTAATGGGATATCCAGATGTGCATGCTCCTCCAAAATACAACCCTCTAAAGAACAGGAAGCAAAGCAGACGTCCACAACTGTCCATTTGGAACATGAGCAGAATCCACCCTTTCATACCTCACAGCCTTTGTCACACCTCACCTGAGCCACATCTCTGATGTCTGTTGGAGATGGAATAAGCCTCTTATAAAAGAGAATTGTGTTACTTGCATACTTTTTAGAAATTGCCTTCAACTCTGACTTTTTGCTGCTTTGTTTAAAAACTTTAATCCCACCCTTCCCATCTGTTCTAGCAGGATTCTTTTTGGGGGCTTCTGGATTCCTAGGAAGGACAGCTATCATCTGTGTCACAGGAAAAATCCCAAGTCAGTTTTGAAGGGTTAATGCCAATGGCTCACACTTATTTAGCCCTTCAAAGGCTGTAAAACACTTTGCACATCTCAGCCTCATTTACTCCTCACAGCTTAACACCATGAGGTAACTCTAAGTATGGATCCCCATTTTACAGATGAGGATACTAAGGATTACAGAGATTGTTACTTGCTTAGGGTCACACAGTTAGTAAGACCTGAGATACGACTTCAATGCTTGTCTTTCTGACTCCAAGCCTAGTCCTTTATCTCATATGTGACCCCAAAAAGATAATCTTAGTTGCTGACTTTTTTTTTAATAGACTTTGTAAGGCCCCTCCATTCGGCCTTTGAGGAAGGGAATATCAGTTTATTTAAAGAAGCAACCTCCAAAATATCCCAGTGAGAACGCTCTAGCAATACCCCTGGAGTCTGCAGTAGGTTATGAGGGGTAACATAATGTCTCTTGGTTTTTTTTCCAGTACAACAAACATCTCTTCGTGCACATTGGCCACGCCAACCATTCTTACAGTGACCCATTGCTTGAATCAGTGGACATTCGTCAGATTTATGACAAATTTCCTGAGAAAAAAGGCGGCTTAAAAGAATTGTTTGGAAAGGGTCCTCAGAATGCCTTCTTCCTCGTAAAGTTCTGGGTGAGTAAGATACCAACTGCTGGGTGGTTTCTGTAGATTTGTCAAACTGTGTGTGTTCTGTAATGAAGTCCATTGTAGCCTGTGGTCCCTCCGTAAGGGGCATTGTGTGCATCTCTTTGCTCATCTCTCAATCAACACCAACTCGGGTCTTTTCTGGTTGTCTGGCAGAGGGGGGATTTCCTGAGGAGGTTGTATAACATGACCCCATCCCCTGGTTGATAAAGGCAAGAAAACTATATTTCACACTGTGTGCAGGCAGTCCTCAATTTCAGGAAAATGGATTTTTAAAGTGTTGATCGTTGTTTGGGGACATGGAGCACATTTCCTGACAGAAGCAATGCTGTACATCAACAGTGTCAAACTCAAATAGAAAAAAGGACCACTAATCCAACTGTAAGGATTCTCGTGGGCCACATACTGGTGTAGTTTTTAAATGTAACTTTATCTGTGTTTTATTGTATTTTTAAAATTTTGTTAAATATATCCCAATTACATTTTAATCTGGTTTGAGCTCCACTTGGGAGTATTGCAGGTTGCATACTTAATTTCGGCATGCTGACATTTTTCCCAGGCTAGCCCAAAAACACATACCTAATTAACTCATTACGTAAATGAACTGATGGTACTAGTGTGGAGTTCTGGGTCTTTGCAATTAGGATTACATGAAATGCATCAGGAAAGAAAAAAAATAGTCTCCCCCTCCCTTTTTTCTGAGTATGGCACTTGATGGAATTTTGAAATAGGTCAAAATTGTCATTGGCATACTGCTACCTCCTTCTCTTTACCATTCTCCCACCTATTGATGCCTTTTTCCTCAGTTTACCTGGTGTTATCCTGAGATCCTCTCATGCTTCCTACAACATCTATTCACTGCTCCAATTTGTTTTATTCTATAAGTTGCTCCAAAATCACCTCCCTGTAGAATTCATTCCAAAAACAAGATCTCAACTTCTATCATCATTAGTGGTATTGATCATAAATTAAGATTTGGAAGAAAGCTATCTGATTTAGGATCATAAAATCAAGCTTAAAGCTGAAAGAGATGTTAGAGATCATTTAGACTAATCCCCTCATTTTACAGATGATAAAACTAAAGCTTAAAAAATAAAATAATTTGCCCAAGGTCACACTAGTTACTGCTCATTAGGGAGTGACTGAAAAGTCTCTTCTCCTTCCCCAGAAGTAGCAATATTTTTAAAAAAGAAAAACTTGTTAAAACTCCCAATAGATCTCAAATTGGTGGTGTTTCAGGCTACAGAAGAAAGTGAATTTTTTTAAAAAATCAGCTTGGTGGGGCATAGATTTGTCCTTATGCCAGCTCTCTATGCTGTGATACTGCCTTTCACAATTTCTTTCCTTCTTCCCACTGGCCACCCACATTCTCCTAAAAGGTCTAAGTTGTTTCTGACAATGACTGCAATATGAAATGTTTCAAGGAGAGGAGGAGAGGGGAAGCTGTGTTCAATGCAGCCATATGTACTGTGGGGGACAGTTTGAAATGTGGGGGTACTCTGCCAAACACCACCAGTTTGTCCCAGAAGGAGAGGTGTATCATAAAGTGACAGCCCATTCCAGAACTATAACAGTTACGATAGGGAAAGTGACCCATTAATATTATGTGCTGGGGTTTTCTTGAGGAGTTTGTTTGTAATTTATTAAGTTTTATTGGAAAACAAGTGTTGTTCTGTAATGATTAAGGCAAAATTAACTGCTCTGCTTTGCCTGTTCAGGAAGCAGAAGTGAGCTAGTGGCGTTTATTTATGGTGCAAATGGACCTTTGTCCAATTAGTCAAGATGGAGCGTCTTGGATGAGTGAATTTGAGAGAAGGTTTTCAGAACAGGTGGGGACACTAGAAACTAAACCTCTTTTTTAATCCCCTTCTCCTCATTAAGTAAATAAACATGCCTGGAGAACTAAGGAACTCGGACAGCTGGTAGACTTCACTGAGTGTGTGTGCTTTCTGGTTTATGGGCAGCCCCCCAAAAGTTAAAAATTACTTTGTCCTGTGGGCAGGAAAACCATATTAAGAAGAATAAAGACACAATATTCACAATAACCCTTCCCGGTTATGATACGGTGTTGCCCTCTGCCCTGGGAGGATCTATTCAGCTTATCTTTCTCTATTTCCCCAAATTTCCATGAGGATAAAAAGAAAGCCAGATCCTGGCATTCGGTCACGTGTGAACTGAGCTCCAGTTTATAAAGCCTTTTGAGAGCGGTTTGCAGATGCTTGGTTTGTTTAATTTCCTCTTACTTTGTTAGAATGTCACCTTCTGGACTAAGATTTTCCACTAACCCAGAGACTTGAATGGTAAAGTAACCATTGACTATCACAACGTTTCTTACTGATGAATAAATACCCAATGAAGATCTTGTTTTCTGAATTGGAACTGCCATCTAATGGTTTAAATAGGGTGAAGCTCATCAGCATGGGGGGTCAGGAGGGACTGCAGTAAAATGTTATATTACTGACCCATGAGACTTGAGGTCTTAAGTAAACATGAATTGAGAAATAAGAAACTCAGACAGCCGGAAAACTCAACAGGTGTGGGAAGTCCCATCCAAATTAATAAAACAAATTGACCATTTCAATTTCATTTTCCTTTAAAGAGGAGTTTTTAAAGAAATGCCATTTTTGTCTTTCTTGTATCTGCTTCAGCAAGTTTGTAGGAATCACTTCTCATTGGCACATTGATTATAGACAAAGGTCAGTTGCTGTAGAAGTAGTTTGGAAAGTACTTAGGCGTCTCTTGTTTACTTTGACTCTTCAGCAGGTTAAACATTCCCCCAATGTTGTTTATATGACCAGCATGCTCGACAGATTCCCATAGATGGGGCTAAGGAGTTACAAGTTAATGGACTTCAACTCAGAGGTGTGTTGGGTACAGCCCAGGGTTGTATGTAAGATAGCCACTTCTAAAAGCTTACGTCAGCATCAGCCAGTGATTTAATATAAAGAATAATATTTACATAGTGCTTTCTGGTTTGCAGAGCACTTTACATGTGATTTCATTTAATACAAGACTGTAAGATTAAAACTCATATTTCTGGTTTACAAAGTGCTTTTACAGAGCAGCAGAATTTTAAATGCTTATTTTTTTTGGTAAAGACAGTAAATGGTGCAGTGAGAACATGGCTGGATTTGGAGGTCAAGGACCTGAGTTCAAATCCAGGTTCTATTACTGAACTCAAGGAAATTATTGAATGTCTCTGGGTCTCAGTTTTCCTCATCCATAAGGTGAGCAGCTTGAGCTAAATGACTTTTCATGTTCATCCCAGCTCAAAATTTTTATCCTATGATTGCAACATTCATCTTACTTGAAGTTAAGACCTGGTTTCATATTCTATTTATTCCTTCTATGGCAATGAGCAAGTTGTTTAACCTTTCTAATGCTCTTAAAGTACTTGAAAAAATTAGTCTCCTCTGAAGTGTTGTCTTTGTAACTTTGTTTCTATCATTCATTAATTTAGCAAATCTTTTCATTTCAAGAAATAAGTAAGTAAACAACCTTGGGGTTTGTTCAGTCATTGCAGTCCTGTCCTCATTTGGGGTTTTCTTGGCAAAGATACTGGAGTGGTTTGCCATTTCCTTCTCCAAGCTCATTTGACAGATGAGGAAACTGAAGCAAACAGGGCTAAAGTAACTCACCCAGGGTCACACAGCTAGGAAGTATCTGACGCCATATTTGTCCAGGCCCACCATTCTATCCACTACAGCACCTCACTGCCCTTACAGCCCAAGAACCAGGGTTCAAATTCCATCTCTGACACTTGCTCCCTAGGCCTCATTTTCCTCGTCTGTAAAATGAGGGTGCTGCATTAATAGATGAGTGATCTAGATCCGTATGACATTTCAAGTATTCAGGATGAATTCTCAGGCTAAGGGAGAAAGGTATAGATTTCTGTGGTCCTAAGGAGGAAAGCCCAAAACTAGAGTAAAAGGGCTGGTGATTCGCTCTTACTCACTTGAGAAAAACAAGTGGAATATTAAATTAGTGTTTCCTTTACTAGGGGTGGGGATAAGGAAATGCAGAGGCTGAGGGGCCTTCTGGGAAAACAGTTTCCCTCATCCCAACTCATGGGATAGATCTTTAGTCTTGAAGGAAGAGAGAGCAGTGTTGGGCTCAGCACTGAAGTTCTCCAAATAAGGCTCTCAGAGACAGCTTTGGGCAGATTCTTGTATCTTCAAAGGAACTGAGTCAGAGTCATCTGACAACGTGACAGACGCTGTAGATAAACTGCCCAGGTTTTATTTAAGGAGAAGAAACTGGGGGACGTCTTAAACAAACAGATTGGGCAACCTCAGGGTTTGGATCTGTTTCTTATTGAATTGCATCAGATTTAAGATGAAATAATAGGCCTGAGTCTCTCATTTTTATGCCTAATGTCCTGGCTGCTATTCATGGAAGGGGGAGTTTCAGAGGACAGAACAGTTTGGTCTCCACATACTTTGAGCAACTATTAGTAGAAATGGCTTCTTTCCGTTCAATTTCCTTCTTTCCTCAGCTGGTATCTTCTCTCAGAACTTCTTAGGTTCTGACGAATATTGTCTTTCCATAGGGGCAGGGAAGTTTTGGGGAGAGAAAGAGAGTGAGGATGTCCAGTATCTAGCCTTTATTTTTCAGACCATAAGGCTATTCTTACCAATCGTTAAAGCTTCTGCTAACACATCGTAGGTATTTACCTGCCCTCCTTCCCGCTATGTTGCGTTTTTGGAAAGTCAGAAAAACTTCCTTTTACACATAGCCTTCCATGCACTAGTCATTGCTGAGGATGTATTGTAGCCCACTTGGACTACAGTGCCCATTTTGATTTGATTTTGGGGTTGCCTATAATTGTGAGTCTTCTGAGATTGTGGTGTTCCATGATTCACAGCCATGGAACCTCACCAGAAGAATTATTAGTGTGAAAAACGTGAGATTTTGTAGCAGGTGGCGCCTTGGTCTCATTGAAAGTACCTCTATGTACTTTCTCAAAAGTAATTCATCCCTGTCTCATTATTCATCATCCTCAAATGAGATCATGTTTGTAAAGTGCTTGTTAGTCAAGTTCCAGGCATGTAATAGGCAACTTAGCGCTTATTCTTTTCTCTTCTCCCTCCCCAGTTCAACTCTGAGTCTGGCTCATTGTCCATCCACAATGCCTGACCAGGACAATGGATATATATGTGCTAGTGAGTGAATTGAGTGGGCTGTCCATCAAACTGAATCCCCTAGTCTGAATGATTTACATTTTTTCATCCACTTGGTTTTTGGTGGATAATTTATCAGGCTTATCTTTTAGGGAGACCGTGGGTCTCAGTGAGGAGACACTGCACTCTCCTAATGCTCAGTGTATTAGGACAACGTCATCCACAAACAGTAGTATCTGAAGAACCTTATAATCTAGTAAGAGAACTGCTTTTCTGTTTCAGAGTTTGCACAAGACATCCTCCATAACACAGATGGGTTCAAGTACTGACACGTGGCTTTGTGACCACGGCTTCTCTGTGCCAATTCTCAAAGACTGAAAGTTGTTGTTTTAACATATTTTCACATTAGTCATATTGTGAAAGAAAAATCAGAACAAAATGGAAAAGCTATCAGAAAGAAAAAAAGAGAGAAAATAGGATACTATGATCTGCATTCAGACTCCATAGTTCTTTCTCTGGATGCAGATAGCATTTTTCATCAGTAATCTTTTGAAATTATCTTACATCATTGTATTGTTGAGAAGAGCTAAGTCTGTAGAAGTTCATCATTTCACCATGTTGCTGTTACTGTGTACAACGTTCTTCTCCTAGTTCTGCTCACTTCGCTCAGCATCAGTTCATGTAATTCTTTCCCCAGTTGTTGAATGGTCAAAGGATAGGAACAGGCAGTTTTCAGATGAAGAAATTAAAACTATCTATTATCATATGAAAAAATGCTCTAAATCACTGTTGATTATAGAAATGCAAATTAAAACAACTCTGAGATACCACCTTACCTCTTTGATTAAAAAGTTAAAGAAAAATTTGCTGATCTGCCTCAGTGAAGGGAGTTTCCACACCTAGAGTTTCACATGCCGGTGACATCACCGTTACACCCCCACATCCCTCCAAGTCACTGTTGACTCATTGTATTCCCCTGGAACTCTTAGATCCTTTTCATATAAACTGTTGTCCAGTCCCATTCACCATCCTGTACATCTGAAACTGATTTTTTTTTTAGCTCGCATGTAAGAATTTACCTCAGTCCTATTAAATTTCATCTTATACATTCATCCCAACATTACAGCTTGTTGAGATCTTTTTGGATGCTTGCTATCTCATCTAACATGTTAAGTATCCCTCCTGGCTTTGTGTCATCTGCAGATTTTAAAAGCATGTCATGTATATTTTAATGCAAATCTTTGACTTGGTCCCAGGCCAAGCCAACATCCCTGGAGCACTCCATAAGAGACCTTCCCAATTGATAGTGACTCATTAACGGCTACCCTTTTTGTGCGGACATTCAGCAATTCTGAATCTGCCCAACTACATTATCATCTCGTCCACATTTCTCTGTCTTCTCCATGGAAATAGCATGGGAAGCTTTGTCAAACATTTTGCTACAATCTTGGTACTCTATAACTGCAGTACTTAATGACTGTTCATTCTGTCAGAGAAAGAAATTAAAATCATCTGGTGTGACTTCTTTTTGATGAAGCCATGCTGGTTCTTCTGTGATTATAGCTTCCTTTTCTTGAGTCTCACTAATCATACCTTTGATAGTATGTTCTATAATTTTGCCAGGAATTGAAGCCATGTTCACAGACCTTATTATTACTATGTTTTCTGAATATTCTTGTGAATTACTGAGTATTTCCACTTCTAATCTCCCAATGTTGTACTTGTTATCTTTTCTAATATTTGGCTTATAGGTAAATGTGTGTATGTATGCACACAGAGAGAAACATGTCTATATATGTGGGTATGTACATATCTCTACATCTCTCTATATAGATATATCTGTATGTGTGCGTACATATATATGTACGCACGCATACTCAGTATTGATGAGAAACACTGAACTTCTTTCTGAGAGCCTGGAATTCATGCATTCTCAGCCCTGATAACAGAATTTTAAATCCTCTTCTCCAGCACCATCTTAACACATTGTTCAGCTCCAAATCCCATCTTCAGCAGTGATGAAAAACATCTGTGCCCTTCAGTTACCTGCCCAGAACTTAACATTTTTGAGGAAGGTTTTCTAGGTTCTCCTTACTGTGTTTAGTTTTAAATGTGTTACTAGAAGTGGGCAGTAGTTTTGAGCATTTACAAGTCACTAGCAGCTTTTTTTCATGACTGTTCCTTAGAGGACAGCAAACCTCCTTCTTGCTTATGTCATATTAATATTTTTCCACCTGGGTAGCACACAACTTCATTTTACCAGCCACCAGGTCCTCCATGTTTGCCCTGTGTCCAGTCCTAGATGTCTTTGTTTAGGTGGTACCTGTGGATCCTTGCCATTCTATGAAGCAGAAGCCCCCTCCCTTATGGGATCCAAGAGTTCTGCTTTCTATTGGGAGACCCTCATGCCTGTCACCTCATGCTTCTTTCTTATTTCTTTTCTACATTACCTACATTGATTACCTTGATTCTTTTTCTAATCATTGCTGCTTTTGGAGCATTTCTTTCATTTTTTCAAAGAACATTCCATTCTCTCCAATAACCCAAAGAGCAGGCAGGTGTTCCACCAACACTTTCATGGTCTTCTCTGAATCTGAATCATGGTACACATGTAGATATTTACTGTCTCCAGAATTAGCACCATCTCTACAAGTCACTGCAGTGAACTCCCTGTACTTGTAAAGACTGAAATTCTTAGTTTTCTATGAATCTTGGGATTGAGCAGTAATGGACAGAACACTAATCTTGGAGGCAGGAAGACTTAAGTTTAAATCTTCCTTCAAACACTAGCTGTGTATGACTCTAGGTAAGTCACTCAACCTCTTGGCCTCATTTTTCTCATCTGTAAAATGGGGATATTAACGGTACCTACTTCACAGCATGAAATTAAATAATACACATCAAACACTTTGCAAACCTTAGAGTATTATATAAGTACTAGCAGCTATTAGTAGCAGTAGTAATGCAAGGAGTAACAGGAGCAGTAATAATTCACCTATTTTCGAGTAATCTCAAAAAACACTTTTCTTTAGTAGGTTTTCCTATTAGTCAATAAGCATTTATTAAGCATTTACTGTGTGCCAGGCAGTGAAGCTAGGATTCCTGCCAATGTACAGTAAAATAGTTGCCTGAGTTTGTGAGAAGGTCTCTTGCATCATAGTAACATTTAATGGAGGATGGATTAAAGGGGGAGCGGGGTGGCTGAAGACCAGGAGACCAGTGGGCAGAGGTGGGAATCTGCCTTAGGGTGGTGGCTGAGCAAGTAGAATAAAACAGGGCAATTACAGGAGCTGCTATAGAGATAAAATTGGAGAAATTTGGCAGCCAAATGGCTCTATAAGGTGAAGTAAAATTGGAAAGCATGCTGGTAAATGTTTAACAATAGGCTTACCAAAAAAATGTGCACACAACATACTTTTAAGTTTACTCTGCACTAATAACATTGTATCTATTTCTTTCTTAAGTCCAAACAGTCACCAAAACAATAAATCAAGTTGGGATTTGTAGCATTTGCCTATTTCCAAGATTTAAATGCTCTCGTGGAATATTTAGCAAAATCATCTCCCAAGGCCTGGTACACCCAGCACACCCCATGTAGAGTCACAAGTTGAGGATGACTGTCAGACTGGTGATCTGTGTAGCTAGAAGGGCAGCAGTTCTCTCAACAGAGACTTACTGATAATGTAAGACAATATGCCAGGGGAGATACAGAGACAGCAGGAAAAAGGGACACATGGAAACAGCTTCGTCCGGAAGGCATGCATCTTTAGTGGGGAATCTCCATTTTTTCTATCTGTGTATCCAAGTGTGTGCTCCACTCTTGAAATCACCCTATTGCTACTAGGCTTTGTTAACTGTGTTAATTTGAAATAATTGGCTAATGCATCAGCTTTGTAACTATAGCTGAGATCCCAGTTATTCACCTTGTGATTTGTAGCAGATATTGATTTTTTTTTAAGGGAATACTGATAGTTGCAAAAATTTGAAATGCAAACAACCAGTCTTTAAAGCAGTGCATGATGTAATTAGAGCAAGCTTTTAAGACTCTTTGAAGTATTAAATGTTTATGAAATTCAAATAGGGAGTTGGTTCTTCACAATAAAGAGGCATTCAGTGATGTTTTAAAAAGTCTACTGTTTTATAGATGTAAATATATGCCATAATTAGCGGTAAGTAACATGAAGAGGATGGCTGGGTTTATTCCCATTCTTCTTATTTAAAACAGCTGTGGCATGGATAATAAAGCCTGAGCTCTTTGTGATGGGCCATCCGGAACAACAGCCTCCAGTGAACAACCCTCAGAAAAAGCCTCTTCACCCTTTCTCCTTCCTCCACCCAGAGAGGTCTCTGAGAGATGGAGGGTTTGCCTTTCATCTATCAACCACCACAACTCCCCTCCTTTAAAAAAAGAAAAAAGTGGAGGTGATTGATTTTCCCTCATCTCCTCCTACCCCAGCCCCCAGACTACCAGCTTGGGCTGGGGTAGGGAATGGGGGGGCAGGAGGACCCGGAGGTCTGTCGAGAGGCTTCTGACCAGCATACAGATGTATGCAAAGTAACTTAGAAGGGGGCCTCCGGAAAGCAGCCGCCTTTTCTCCCAGCAGTCCCTTGTGGCCCTCTTGCTTGGCTTGTTCACCAATGAATACGAGTCCATTAGTTCTTTGGAATCAGTGATGAGTCAGAAGGAGAGAGCAGCTGGGAGACCAGAGCCGTTTGGCCTGCCCGGCACCAGCCTCACCATGTGGCAGGCCTGGATGGCAGCCCAAGGCTGCAGCAAAAAGCTCCCCTTGCTCCCTGCCAATGATCCAGATGCTATCATTGGAAAAAATTGCTTCACAATTGGAAATCTTGGTCCTTTGATTACTGTTCAGAGAGGATGAAGAAGAGGTATAATGTGGTTGAAAAATGCCTTCCTGCAGCCATTAGTAGTTCTTAGAGTCTCTCATTGAGGAGACATATTCTGAGGTTTTAATTCCAAGTGGCTTTCTGGAAACAGGCGAGGGTGGTGGGGAGGGATGCGGTGGTGGTACAGAGACAGAAGACAAACGACAACTACTAATGCTCCTTTTATCCTAACCTTTGTCCTCAAAGATCTCCATCCATAAATGCTAGGGGAAGGTCGGCCTCTGCATTTATCCACAGACCTACCATGTCATCATTCAGATGCTGCTTCTTGTTTCCCTTTTAGCCAGGAACTCTGAGAGTCTTCTCCTCCCCTTTTGATTTTTTTTTTTTTTTTTTTTTTTTTGCTCAAAGGTCATCCTTTGAGCAACTACTTAAAGAAGCCTGTTCATTGAATGGGTGCATCTCACTCAAAGTGAGAATGCTATAAGACCTTAGCCTGAAAGGGCCAGGGTCTCACATTACATCCTAGGCCATCTCCAGTCGACCCGATGAATATCAGACCCCTGGACCCAGATGGCTCAGGAGAAGAAAGTGAAGTTGGTGACCTTGCACAGCCCTCCCTCACTCAAATCAAAGTCAACTGCAAGTCATGTCATCGTCTTAATGTCACGGTCCTCTTGGAGAACAAAGGACAAGCATACCAACCACAACTTGGGCAGACAGAATCCCTTCTTCTAGCTCCCCATTGGGAATGAGCACTTCCCTGTATGAACACGCTTTCTGCTTGCTCTTTTTCCAGATGTGTCCCAAGGCTCCTGCAGAGTACTCAGGTGCTCTAGGTTAATGGGCAGATTCTTCAGGCTTTGGCTGATCACGCCCTCTAGGCCGTCTCAGCCACATCTCCTGGATATGGTGATGTTTTCCCCTTTGTGAAATGGGTCCACATGCTAGTAGACAAAATGGCACAATGTGGGTGAACTTCTGTGCTTACTGGATGTGACTTTTGAGGAGGCTATAATTTTTGCTTACTCCTGGAGATCTGTGGGAAGGCAGGCTGTGAAGGAAACTGCAGTAACAATGGTTCTCCTCTCTCCTGCCTCACAGAATCGGTTAGAACTGAACCAGAACTTAGGTATCATCTACTTACCACCCCACCCCCACCCCTCAGTTTACAGTATAGGAAACTGAATGGTCCAGTGAGGAAATGACATGCCCAAGGTTAGACAGTAAATTAGTGGTACAAGAGGACGTGGATCAAATGTCTGACTTTGTATTATTTATTACCTTCCCGACTTCTTAATCTAAACACCATGCTTCTATTTATCTGGGCTGATTGCCTTGACTGTGGCAGTGTGAAATAGTTAATGCTGCCCTTGGACTCAAGGAGAACTGGGTTCAGGACCTGTCCCTGGCACGTAGTGGTTCTGTGGCCTGGGGCAAGTTATTTAACTTCTCAGTGACCCAGACAACTCTCTAAGGCTTTTAAATGGCACAACAATTGCAGATGGACATTGATAGAGGGAGTATTTTCACCAGGTGTTCCTAGGTGGGTAAAATTACAAATCCAAATCTCCCTCTTCTCTCCCCCCTACCCCTCCCAACTCCCTCACCACCAAAAAAAATTTTTTTTTTTAAATAAAAGATTGTATTTGCTTTATTTGAAACCTTACCAACCTGTTGACTCATTAAGCTTGAGGTCAATAAAAAATCAATTATCTTTCATATCTGTTGCTATTAAGCCAAGTCTGCTTCTGCATTGTAAACAGTAAAACATTTATTTGAATTAAATTACAATTGAATTATTGAGCTTAAATAGAACTTGATGTTTGTCACTGTGGAACTTGTTCTATTGGCTCAGTTTTTGCAACCTGTTAAGGGACTTTATGGATCCCAGTTGTGTTGTCCAGCACACCAATTTTGTTCTCTTCTAGTTTCATCATTTATAAATTTGATGAACATGCCAATCATGCCTTGATCTAAGATGCTCAGAATTTTGAAAAAATCAGAATCCTGTGGCCATTTTTGAGAAACTTGCATCAGCATCTAGCTATTCAGCCAGTGACAAACCCACCTAGCTTTTACTCTCATTATTTTGTGCTTAATGTGCATACAAGAGGGGGGAGAGTGATGTGGAGCCGTAGAATCTGGGTTGCCATCCCACTTGTGATGGTTACCTTGGGCAAGTCATGTTACCATGGTGCTCAGTTTATTTTGTCAGAAGATTGGGTTGAACTATGTGACTTCTGACATCACTTCAAGTCCTAGGTCCTGTGGTCTTCAAGAACGTAGACTTGTTGTGGAGAAAACTGATCCAAAAAAGGGAGAAAAGGAAATTTAAGTTTTCTTATGAGACTATTCAATACAAACCCAATTTTCCAGTAGGAGTAAGACTATTGCGCTATACATATAAATAACAGAGTTGGAATTTGGGGGAAGATGTCTGGATTTTTGCATACTCATGATTAAATCCTTAAAAAAATTCAATTTCTAAGCTTGTCAATATCTACTAATGCCCAGGCCTTTGCTTAAGGTAACCTGGCTTGAGCTCAGTTCCCTCTAGTGTTTTGATTCCAGAAAAAGCTGTTCTTCTGACTGTTTATGCTTATTTTTATCCATTTGTCAGGGAGGCAAACTGCATTTAAAATTTGGGTGCTAGTCGTTCCTCCATTTTGTATCTTTGTCACTTCTGTGATTCCTCCAGTGTCCCTTTGCCTCATGCACTATCCCCAGGAGCCTTCTTCTCCACAAGAGTGCCAGAATCCTTCCCAGCTAGTTGAGTTGTGATGCAAAGGCTTCATTTTCAAGTATTCCCACTATTGCCAGAGAGGGGAATGCTTTTGGTTTGGTACCCAGTGAAGCAAATCTGCTTCAGTTGCAAGAGAAAATTAATGCATCACTGAGAATGATTAGGAAGCCAGCACAAAACCCCAGCCTTCAACAAGGAATCAGATTTTTCTCTTATTAAATTGACATAGTTTTTGTGTGTGTGTGTTTTATTCTTTACCGTTTCCCTCTTAAAGTTAAGAAAAGCTACCCTCTGACCCAGGTACTGTGATCTTTCCTGTGGCAATATTACTGTCATGGCTAGAAGGTAATTTTCTTTAATAGCATTACTTCTCCTTAAGAAATTCGCTTAGTGGTGGCATGGTTGGTTGGCTACATTATCATGCTCAAGGGTAACCATAAACTAACTGTGATTGCAAAGTGGTTATTAGACATTATTTGGGAAATTTTTTTAGACTTCTTTCACTGCTATAGATTACTGCCTCTCTGTTCCTCGTCACCTGCTATAATTTTGCCATTTTTCCCTTCCAGTCTTGATGGAGGCTTTTGTTTTATTTTTCTGATATCTCAGGGGTACCTTTGTGTTTCTCTCTCTTATCCAATGAGATTACCTCCTTTTCAGGCCAGAGTTATCCTGAAGGATACCTTTGATATCACTTTTCACATGTAAATCATTTTTCAGTGTCATTTTTAGTAGCATGCTTCTGCCTTTGGAGCTAGAGTACCTGGGTTCCAATTCCAGGTTCTACTTGGGTTTGGGCCAAGTTACTTCACTTCTGGGCCTCAGTTTCCATATTTGTAAAATGGAAAGAGAAGCCTAAACAGCAGACCCATCAAACATCTTTCTGTTGTCCAGAGTGTGAAGAAGGAATGGAAGTTAGAACATTTTCTGATAAGGGGTATCCAGGGATTTAAGGAAAGGAAAGCCAACGTATCAAGATGTGGAGAAGTGAGTCACAGTGGACATCAGAAGAAGGGCTGCTCATAGTCCATGGGCCATTCTTCTGTACAAGCTGATGGGCTCGAGCCAGTTTAGGAGATCCATGGAGGTTGGGAGGCTTGCAACAGGTATGACCTGGGCAGGCTCCTTGACTGCCAGGAGCAATCTACTCTTTTAGGAATGTGGTCTGAGTGCAAAGTGCTAAATTTTTCCTAACTCCTTTACACTGAGCTGTAAAACTACATTTTTAGGCCTGGTGGGGCCTGGAGGTCTACCAGTGCTCCTCTGTGCCCTGGAAACAGTAAGGTTTAACAGGGTTGATCCAGGCTTGTAGGGATGCTCCAGGCTACATGATTCTTAGACCAGGAAAAGGTCTGAAGAATCCTGATTGAGTCTACGCAGCAGCTTTCTGACCAAAATAACATACCTAGGACAAACCTCTGGGCATTCTCTGGTCAACTTTGGTGCCCCATACAATGAGCACAATAAGTGCTTAAGAAGTATTTGTTAAATTTGTTGAACTCTTGCTGATCAATGAGCACAATAAGTACTTGAGAAGTATTTGTTAAATTGTTGAACACTTGCTGCTTTTTTGGACAATATGGCAGCTATGGCCCTGGGCTCTGGCCCCTGACCTAGTGTTGTGACTAGGAAATTGTGTGGTAGGCATAAAAATTCATCCCCCACTGAAAACACACTTTAACTTCTACTCCATTTTTATTGGTGACCTTTCCTTTATAAGAATTCTATCCCATTAAAACTAAAAAGTTCATCATAGTAATTTCTTAATGCATTTCTAAATCGAATGTTGTAGAACATCTTAGTCAAAACACATTTATACTCCTTTTCAAAAGTGTTCATTTTCTTAAAGAGCATTTTTAAAAAGTTATATTTTTACATTGCCCGTATTTCTCTCTATATTCCTCTTCTACCTCCCTCCAAAAGATCCATCTCTTATAACATGTGTGTGAATACACATATTTGTGTACATGCACACACACACACACATACACACTTTTCTTACAACAGAGAAGAGAAAAAATTCAGCAAAACTGTTTAACTTATGAAAAAACTTCTGGTGCTATATTCAATATTTCACACTGATGGACCCTCATACTCTGTCCCCCAACAAACAAACACCTGTGCATGCAAAGGAAAGGGATTGAGGACAAGCTTCCCCTTTATAATTTCACATCATTCAGTTTTAATTATTTGGGAATTTTTCTCTCCATTTACAATGTTTTGGTCATTGTGAATATTATATTATTGACCTACTTACTTTACTTGGCATCAGTTCATAAAGCCCGTCTTTGTTTCTCTTTAGTCATCATGTACATTGTTTCTTATAGCATATGCATTAGTATTATTCTGTTATGTTGATATACCACAATTTGGTTTGCCATTCCCCTGTTAATAGGCATGTACTTTGTTTCCAGCTCTCTGCTACCACCGAAATGACAGGTATAAAAATTTTGGTCTATATGGAATCTTTCTTTTTCTCAAGGTCATTATTGGTGTATATTCCTGGAAGCAGAATCCCTTCAAGTCAAACAGTATCACCATTTAATCATTTTATTTGCTTAATTGCAAATTGCTTTCCAACATAATTGTACTAACTCACAGCTCTACCAAGAGTGAATTAACGTTCCTGTCTTTCAGCAGTTCCTCTACCACTGACTGGTTTTTTGGTTTTTTTGTGGTCTTCTTTGCCAATTTTCCGTGTAGAGGGTAAAACCTAAGGGTAGTTTTGTTTTGCATTTCTTTTACTGTCAAGATTTTGATTATTTTAAAGATATTAGAGCATTCTTTCATAATGACGTTAATAGCTTGCGTTTCTTCTTTTGATAACCATTTGTTCATATCCTTTGACCACTTCTATTGGAGAATGGCTTTTGGATTTATGTGGAACTGTCGGTTACAACAAATGGAGAAGTTTTGAATGCTGTGGGTAAGTTCACTTACCTTGGTAGTGTACTTTCCAGGGATGTACACATTGACAGTGAGGTTGATGCATGCATCGCCAGAGCTAGCTCAGTGCTTGGGAAGCTCCGAAGAAAAGTTTGGGAGAGAAGAGGTACTGGACTGACTACCAAACTGAAGATCTACAGAGCTGTTGTGCTGACCTCATTGTTGTATGCCTGTGAAACATGGACAGTCTAACAGCACTGTGCCAGGAAACTGAATCGCTTCCATTTGAACCATCTTAGGAAGATTCTGAGGATCATCTGGCAGGATAAGGTACCAGACCCTGAAGTCCTTGCTCAAGCTGTACTGCCAAGCATTCAAACTATGCTTCAGAGAGCACAGCTCTGATGGGCTGGCCACGTTGTTCAAATGCCAAATGTATGCTTGCCAAAAAGTCTATTTTATGGAGAACTCACATGGGGCAGGCAATCACATGGTGGTCAGAAGAAGCAATACAAGGACACTGTCAAGAACTTTGGATTTGACTGTGCAGTATGGGAGACACTGGCACAGGGTCACTCAGCATGGCATGCCTACATCAGAAAGAGTGCTGTGTTCTATAAGCAAAGCAGAATTGAGACAGCACAAAGTAAATGTAGGATGTGCAAATTTAGGGTATCCACCCCAATATTCACATGGACTATCTGTGCCCAACTTGTGGTAGAGCATTGAGAGCTCATATCAGTTTGATCAGCCACAGTCGGACACACTGAAATTTCACTTTACCATGGTGATGTCATTTTGGTCCTCTTCAGGAACGAAGGACAATGATCAACCAACCGAGTTGAGAGGGAAAATAGAATTATGATGACCATGGTTGGCCCCAAAGAAGGGCTATGAGAAAATACCTCTTTGCAGAAGTGGGGGACCATAGGCAAAGTATGACATACATCAGACTTTTAAAAAAATGTTGATTACTTTCTCAGAATTTTTTTACTTGCTATTCCCTACCTCCTGCCTTTTAAAAATTATTATAAGAGATTGCTCTCTGGGAAAGGATTGGATGACAAATATAATGGGAAATGTTAGTGATATAAAAGCAAAAGATATGAAGAAAAGTGTATTTAATAAAACTAATAACTACAAAGTGCATAAAATATCAGGAAGTTGATTTAATAAGGTACACTCAATATGTGTATAAATACAAAGCGCTCCCCAAAGAAATAAATAACATCTTAAATATAGAGGGATAGTCAGTGCTCATGGTTGAGTATATATAATATGATATAACAGTATAGTAAAAATGACAATCTAACATAAGTTCATTTACAGATTTAGTGTTTTAGCAATCAAAACACTAGGAGAGAGATACTTTACAGAGTTCGACAGAATAATAATAAAAGTTCATTTGGAAGAACAATATATCTGACATATCAAAGGAAATTTTATTTTAAAAGTAGGAATGAAGAAGGACTAAACTTCTAGCCCTCAAGCTTGTGTTATAAAGCAGCAGTGATTAAAATCGTTTGGTATTAGTTTTAAAAAAGAGCAAAGTAGATTAACGGAGCAGACTAAACTAGAAGGAATTAGAAATAAATGGACACATTTACATTCTTACGTATCTAGTTATAGAAGTTAAAATAAAACAATGAAGATAGCTTTTGCTTGTCGCCCACATTTAGGTAATGTTTTCAGATTGGCAAAATGCTTTACATAGATTATTTTATCTATTTCTCCCAATAACCCCATGAAGTAGGTGTAATCATGCCTAGCCTTTTACAAACTAGCAAATTGAGGCTTGAGAGAGGTTGACTAACCTAGGGTCACACGGGTAGTAAGAGTCTGAGAGGATTCAAAACCAAGTCTTCCTAAAGTCCTAGTCCAACATTTTAATATCTCATCATGGCTTTACAGATAATAGTGGCTGTGCATGGATTCTTAGACACAGCCTAACATAAGTACATGATTTTCTGAACACATTTAATTGGTAAAGACAGAAATAACTCAGAGCATTATCTATGAACACTTCTATAATTATGCCCCCTATAATCAAGACTGCCTGGATAGCTGCAGCATTTGCTGTTTGATGTCATTAGTGGTACTTTTTTTTTTTTTACTGGAGTCATGCGTGTTGAGGGGCTCATCAGCGCAGTTCTGTTACACATTGGGTATTTGCTATTGGGAAAATTTTTAGATTCCTTGAGAATTCAAGAAGGACTGCAAATTCATTGACTTTCTAATGGAAAAAGAAGGGAGATCCAAGAACTACAAGACCAATAAATTTGATATCTGTCCCAAAGGTTTTGAATATATGGTTTGTGATCATTTAGAACTGAAAGAACAGTAACGATTAGGAATCAATGTGTTCACGAAAAAAAAAAAAGTTTACTGATCATTTCTTTATACTGGAGGAATTTTCTGATGATTATTTTTCTTATGGCACATGTGGGAGAGTTGGGGGTGCGGGCGGGACTCAAGCATACCTATGATACTGCAAGTGTGAGTTCCAATGAGTTTATGGTACATCCTTTGGGACCCATCACTAGAATGCCAGGCCAAGTGAATTCTAGGCTCTTTTTTTTGATCATGGCTTTCAGGTAGTCCCATAATTTTTAAATTGTCTCTCCTGGATCTATTTTCCAGGTCAGTTGTTTTTCCAATGAGATATTTCAATTCTCTTCCATTTTTTCATTCTTTTGGTTTTGTTTTATGATTTCTTGGTTTCTCAGAAAGTCATTAGACTCCATCTGTTCCATTCTAATCTTGAGAGAACTATTTTCTTCAGTGAGCTTTTGAACCTCTTTTTCCATTTGGCTAATTTTGCTTTTGAAAGCATTCTTCTCCTCATTGGCTTTTTGAACCTCTTTTGCCAGTTGAGTGAGCCTATTTTTCAAGGTGTTATTTTCTTCAGCATTTTTTGGGTCTCTTTTACCAAGGTATTGACCCATTTTTCATGCTTTTCTTGCATCTCTCTCATTTCTCTTCCCAGTTTTTCCTCCACCTGTCTAACTTGATTTTCAAAATCCTTTTTGAGCTCTTCCATGGCCTGAGCCCACCGGACATCCACCTTGGATGTCTGGGATAGAGAGGCCCCGACCGCCACGTCTTTCTCTGATGGCAGGCATTGTACTTCGTCATCAGAAATGAAAGGAGGAAGGAACATCTCTTCCCCAGTAAAGTAGCTCTCTATGGTCTTATTTTTCTTCTTTTTTCTGGGCATTTTCCCAGCCAGTTACTTGACTTCTGAGATTCCTCTCCACCCCTGCCTAGATCTGCCCAGCTAGTGCTTGGGGTCTGAGATTCAAATGCTGCTTCCCAGTCTCAGGGCTGTCCCCAGCGGGAACAGCTGCTATTCAATGTGAGCTTAAGTTCTGGTGCTGGGGTGGGGGCAGGGCCGCCTCCCAGGCTCAGTTTCCTCAGGGGCTTTATGCACAGAACTTCAGTAATGGGGCGGGTGGGGGCAGGGCCGCCTCCCAGGCTCAGTTCCCTCAGGGGCTTTATGCAGAGACCTTCAATAATGGAGCGGGTGGGGGCAGGGCCGTCTCCCAGGCTCAGCTCCCTCAGGGGGTTTATGCAGAGACCTGAACTTCTGCCTGCTGCTCTGGGAGTCCTGGGCTGCCACCGCTGCCTCTGCCGCTACCGCTGCCTCTGCCACTGCCTCCCAAGGGGGCCCAAGTCACAGAGACACCCTGCTCGCCTTTCAGCCAGCCCAGACATCTCTCTCACTGACCTGTAGCTCCTGTGGGTGGAGGGACCTTCCCAGCCGCTGGAGGTTCCCTCCCTGAAGCCTGCTCAAATCTGCTCCTCTGGGGCCGCAGCCAGGGCAGTGCAGGGGTGGGCTCCACTTTCCGGGGCACAACGGACCCCTGGGGACGGCTCTCCAGGGCTCTCTGGAATGGAAATCTCTTCCACTATGTTTCTGTGCGCCTTGCAGTGATCCAGAATTTGTGGGAAGTTCTTCTTACAGGAAATTTATGGGCTGTAGATTCGGAGCTAGCGTACGTGAGTCTTTCTACTCCACCATCTTGGCTCCTCCCCCCAAGTGAATTCTATAGATATGTAGTGTATCTGGATTTGGTAAGCCATTTGGTGACATCTCCCGATAATGTTTATGAATGAAATGGAGAGAAAGAGGGTGATTAAAAGCACCATTGACTGGGCTAAGGAGTGGAAGTTCCCACTATGTTCTGCCTCAAATTGGTCAGATAAATAATATTTTTAGTATAGTCTCCGTTCTACTCTCAACTAAGGGAAATGGATAAAATACTGGACCCAGATTCAAGAAGACCTAAGTTTAAATCTGACTTTAGACAATGACTAGGTGTGTTGACCTGCACAAGTCACTTAATGTCTGTCTGCCTCAGTTTCCTTATCTTTAAAATGGAGAGAGTAATAGCACCTACTTCTTCTCATGGTTGCTGTGAGAGTCAACATGATGTTTATAAAGTGTTTTACTAACATTAAAATGGCACAAAAATGTAAATTAGTATTAATTATGGCTGTTGTTGTTATGTATTGCATTTCTTGTCACTGGACTATTTGAGGAGCAAGGATGCCTGTCAACATGGCATATTAGGGTGCTGGACTTAGAATTAGGAAGAACTGGGTTCAAATTCCACCTCAGATATGACTTCTGTGACTCACGTAACATCACTTAATGTCTTCTCTGAGTCTCTTTTTCCTCATCTGTTACAATACCCATCCTATTGACTTCACTGGATCCTTGTGGGAATCAAACAAGCCAATCTATGTGAAATCCTTTGCAGATGTTACAGAGTGAGAGAAATGTTAGCTCTTGATGGTGGTGTTATCATTCTGCTTCGGGCATAATGTGAGTGAAAGAAAATGAATCTAGAACCCTTGAAGTTCTTGGGTTTGAATCGAATCCTTGTCTTGTGGGCGCTAACCCTGACTAATCCAAGGGCATAGCCATGTGACCTTGAGCAGACAGATTCTTCATCTCACTTCACATAGCTCGTTTAGAGTATGGGGGTAATGGAAAGGACCCACTTTGTGGAGCTTAAGACCAAGGAAGTCAATTGTGGAAAGTGCTTAGCTAGCCTTAAAGTAGCAGCTAAATAGCAACAGTTGCTGTGATTCCTTTTTAGTTTAGCAAGCATTTATTAAGCACCTATTATGCATTCTGTGCTGGGCGTTGAAAATACATAGACAAAATTATAGGTCCCCTGCCTGTAAGAGGCTTTTGTTCTCTAGGGGAGACAATATGTACACATATACATGCATCATATATGCAAAATGACACAAGGAGAAGTATTAGTAGCTAGAGATGAGGAAGGTGAACATGAGGAGGTCTTCATGTAGGCGTGGGCTCCTAATGGAAATTTAAGGGAAGCTAGGGATTTTTAGACAGAGGTCAGAGGAGTGGGGCAGGAGTTGGTGCATTGTAGGCTTGAGAGATAGTCTGTGAAAAGGCAGAAAAGACAGATTAAATATATTATGTGAAAAATAGAAAGAAAAAAAGGTGGGTCAATATGGCTGGACCATAGAATGCCTGAAGGGGAGTCAAGAAAAATTGGGTGATGACAGGTGTAAAGCTGTTAAATACTAAGCTGAAGAGTTTAGGTTTTATCCCAGAGGTATTAATGAACCACTTATGCCTTTTGAATAAAGCTATACCTTGTCACACTTGTGCTTTAGAGGTGTCCCTTTGGCTACTGGGGAGGATGGATTGGAGAAGGGAAGGGCTAGATACAAGGAGACCAGGTAGGTAGCTATTGATGACAATCCTGGAAAGAGGTGATGTCTGCCATGGGGTGGTGAGAATGAAAGGGAAAAAAGGAGGAATGGATACAAGAGCTATGGGGAATTGGAATCAATGAGATTTGAAAAGCAGTTGGATTAGGGGGAGTTGAGAGTAAAACATTGAGGATGACTCAATTTGCAGAGTCTGTAAGATTGGTAGTGCCCTCAACAGAAGCAGAAGAACCAGGAGGAAGAGTGGATTCCAAAGTTAAATTACTGAGTTCCTTCTTGGACTTTGAGTTTGAGGTGCCTGGGGGATCATCCATTGGAACTGTCCAGCAGGCAGTTAGAGATGTGGGAATGGAGCTTATGAGAGATGAGCCGTTTAGGAGTCATCTGCATAGTCCTCACATTTGAACCCATAGGAGCTGATGAGACTGTGAAAAGAAAATTGTGACAGAGAGAAGAGAATTGAGGACAAAGCTTCCATTTCTATTCTTGCTCCCTGCAGGCATCTGTATGTGTGGAAATCCTTGGGTGGGACTGGTCTGGGTACCATCTTTTTCCATTGTGCTGCTGTTCTCAACTACATTTTTGGACCATGGATATGCTTTGTTTTCTTAAGCATTTCTCTTCAGCTAGTGAATTGGTATAATTCATTTGGGAATTCATTCACACACTCTGTTTTATGTAAGGTTTTTTAGAATAAATTTAAAAAAAAAAACAGGTATATGCTGTTTGTTTTTTTCAAGGAAATCTGACCAGTGCTGTCTTTCATGAAAAGAAAAATGATTCTTAAGTTGTTGCAGATGCTTCTGGATGTGTCTGGCCTTTCATCCGATTTTCCCTTCTGGTCCCTGTCTTCTCTCCACCACCCCATTCAGAAGAATAAATTCATTACTACTTGTCACATGGATGTTGCCAGATGATGGATTAATTCCCAACCTCTGTGACCTTTTCCCACAGGCGGATTTAAACTGCAACATTCAGGATGATGCAGGAGCTTTCTATGGGGTAACCAGTCAGTATGAGAGCTCAGAGAACATGACCATCACCTGTTCTACCAAAGTCTGTTCATTCGGGAAGCAAGTAGTGGAGAAGGTAGAGGTAAGATGGGTCAATTCATTCAGGTGCAAAGCCTCTTTTCCCCTTTGTGTTTGTGGATAAAGGGATGCAGTGTATAAGGTAGAGGGTTGGGTTTTTGCTTGTTTCTTTGTTTTCTGTCTCACCCTCTTCTTTCCCTATTGTTACTCATTCGTTGTTTCTAAGAGAATACTTTTTAAAGCAACTAGGAGAATCCGATGAGGTTTCTCCTGGAGATGTCTGTGACCTGCAATCCCCTCTGCCCCACAGGTGATAAAGCAGAAACTGACCCCCCAGAGCATTGCTTAGCTTAGCCAATGATTGGCTTAACCAAGACTCCAGATGGGAGGGGGCAGCTTGGGTTTTCTTCTGCTACCTGTGTTTTCAGACAAGACATTGCAACATGATAATTCAGCTATCAAGGGACCATTTCCTGAAACATTCCATTTGACTCTTACTTCTACAGTCACCTCTGATTTTCCAATGGGACTTACCATGGAGAAAAATAAATTCCATTCTTGTATTGGAATCAGAGACCTGCCCATGTCTGCCTCTTGTTTTGTAGTTCACATCTCCAGCCACCAAACCATTGCATTTTTTCTCATTCAATGATTTATTGATAGTTTTTGTTTCTTACACTGCAGTCATTTCCCAATAATTCTACCTCCCTTTCCACCTACAAAACCATGCTTTATAATGAAGAGAAGCTTTTCATGAAAATCAGCAGACATGTCAACAGGATACAGAACATTCAACATCTGTAGTCTTCTACTTCTTTATGGAGAGCATGTAAGTGGGTTTCATCAACCAGGAACAAGATCCATTGTGTTTCTCTTTGTAGGATGAGCCACTGATCTTTCTATAATGAATTCCAGGAACCCATGTTCAGTTTATGGTTATGATGATAATATTAGCTAGCATTTGTATAGAGTTTTCATGTTTGCAATATGCTTTTCATATATTGTCTCATTTGATACTCATAATAGCCCCATACAATAAGTGTTGTTATGATCTCTAACTTACAAATGAGAAAATGGAGGCAGACAGAAATTAAGTGACTTGCCCCAGGGAGACACCATGGGTTGATGGCTAAAGTCAAATTTGAACTTAGCTCTTCCTTACTCTAGGTCTACACTGTACCTTCGCTCTTGATTTTTGCCCTGTATCGTATCAGTCTGTTGGCAGGTGTATACAGTGCTAATATGCACCCAGCCTCTACTGGGCCCTGTGGAAGACACCCACAATATATAAGACATTGTTCCTGCATTTAATGAGTCTCATTGGGGAGATAAACAGAGATGAAACAGAATGATACATGGCAATCTGCTGTTAAGTACTCAATTCTGTGTTATAGACTAGACATGCTATAAGAGCTAAGAAAACAAATGTCTATGCAGGCTAATATAGTTTGGGAGAAAGGGCTGGGAGAGGAGAGGTGGCAGGAGAGGAGGAACATGGTGGCAATCGTGTCCAAGGCCTTTGAAGGATAAGGAGAGAGAAGGCAGAAAGGGCATCCTTGGTGGTGGAAGCATTAGGGAGGAGGGAGGATTGTATAGGTGTAGAGAATTTCCAATGTGGAAACTTCCTCTGCTTTCAGCAGCAGTTTGTCTGTTAGTCCTAAGAGGTTGACTGGGGTATGAAGAAGCTTTCTTATTGCCTGTGTATGCATCATGAGTATGTGTCAGAGGAAAGACTGACTGCAAAGCTAGTCCCAGGACCATTATCTCATGCTGCCTCTCAGTGGAGACATACATGAGCAAAGACAGAGGCGGGGCACTGGCCTGAGCCAAGGCTAGAATTTGTGTTGAATAAGTAGTAATGGAGAAGGTGGAGAGTGAAATGGGTCCATATGATGGAAGAATTGAAATGCCTAGATGGGGAGTTTGAAACTGATGTTGTTGGCAGGTTCAGAACCAGAGAAGACATAAGATGAGAAAAAACTTTAAGAAAGATCATGAAAGGATGTAGAGTGGTTTGGAGCAGGGGGAGGCTAAAAAGAGGCCAGGAAGTCAGGCAAGTCATGTACTATTGAGGTACTTGGAATAGAGTGGTAGCATCAGTAAAGGAAAAGGGATGCATATGACAGACATGTAGAAGAAAGAAGATTTCCTGGCTGGGTAGAAGGAGAAAGGAAATGGAAGAGAGACAAAAATTGTCTCCTGGGTTTTGAGCTTGATTAATTAGAGAACACCATTGAAATTAAGAGTTGATGTGCTATCGTAGAGACGTTGCCACACTTGGAATCAGAAAGACCTGGGCATCAGATCTTCCAAGCTGTGTAACCCTAGGCAAGTTACATAATCTCTCCTTGCCTCCTCTTTAAAGACCATAAGTTTCAGAGCCGATGTCCTTCTTCATTGGTACAAGGAAGTTTCCTGTGCCAATGAAATTATAGGTCTAATCCACCCCCTGCATTCCCTAGCCGCCATGTAAATAGAGAATGTTCTTTCTCTAGACTTTTCTCCTTTTTCTCCCTTTTCCTGCTGGGCAAGCACACCTGATCAAACAGACCCTAGGCTAGGCAGACTTTGGTCAGCACCCATAGTTTGCACATTTCTTAGATGAAGACCTCTCAACTATCAAGTCAGTCCACCAAAGCCAGATTCAGTTCCTCTTCCAGTTGCTAATGACCTGTTTACAAAGTCACGCTGCTCCCAGAACTGGACTTAAGACTAGTCCCACCTGCACATGACCAAGAAATGTCCTTTTCAATGTCCCCTTCTTTTAAATGAATATCTCTAGTGAGGAGGAAGCCACCTTCCAAAATCTTCTCTTTTCTAGGCTAAACTCAACCTCTTTCCAAATGCTCTCCAGCTGTCTCTCCATCCTAGTCGACCCTGTCTAGATAGATTTTCATGAGCTTGACCCTATCCTTCCTAAAATGTGACCCTCGGGACTCGAGGTGTAGCTGACCAGGGTGGGCTGCAGCAGAAATGTCACTTCCCTCATTCAGGATACTTTACCTCTCTTAAATTCAGTCTAGTATAACAACTTTTTTGGATGCCACATCACATTTAACTAATTTGTAAGGTCCATTTCTTCATCTTTTAAATGAAATTTTTGGACTAGATGATGTCTCTGGATCCTTATAACATTTATAATATTTTTTTAAAATAATCTCTGAGTTAAATCGAAACTTTTCTGGTCACTGTACTCTGCTTAACTAGTATTTTAACAAACATTTATTGAACAGTTACTCTGGAGTTTCTTATGCCAGGCCCTTTGGGAGATTCTGCTCAAAACCATATCTACCATCAGCACAAATGCACATGTACTGATCCATCCCAGAATCCAAAGATAACTTTTATAAAGAAAAAGAAAGCAATACCCAACCAGCTCAGCAAGAACTTTGAGTGTCTGATATTGTTAATGCTAATTAGAATATAAGGTAGTGAGTGACAAATTTTAGGGAAAAGGTACAACCTGAAGGATGTTGTGGTTTAGGGAGAGATGAAAGAGAAAGAGGTGAAATTTGAAGTAGGCCTTGGCAGATAAGAGACTCAACAAGGCAGAAATGGTGTTAGGGCAGGTCATTTCAGGAAGACAGAGCAGAAGTGCAAAGGCAAGCAATCACACGACATTTGTAGAATTTAAAGTGATTATTTTGGTTTTAATGGCAGTTTTCAATCAGAAAGGCCTGGAAGTATAGAAGAACCTAGTTTTGATGACCTATGTTTTGTAGGCAAAGGGAAACTCCTGATATAATTGGAGCATTGCTAATATCTCTGTTGAAAATTCCCAGTCCCTATAGTTGGGGGTTTATAATAATAACTGACATTTAAATATACACATATATATAATATACATATAATATACATATATAAATTGTATACATGTGATATATATCACATCATATATATGTATGTGTGTGTGTATATATATATATATATATATATATATATATATCACATGTATACAGTGGCTGTTCTGATTCGTTGTTCATTCATTCAGTTCTGTCCAACTCTTTGTGATCCTATGGACCATAGCACGCCAGGCCCATCTGTCCTCCACTATCTTCCAAAGTCTGTCTGAGCTCATGTTCATTGCCCCCATGACAGTATTATCCATCCATCTCATCCTCTGCCATCCCTTTCTCTTTGTGGCTTCAATCTTTCCCAACATCAAAGTCTTTTCCAATGAGTCCTGGCTTCTCATTATATGGTCAAAATATTTGAACTTCAACCTCAGTCTTTGTCCTTTCAGTGAATGGTCTGAATTAATTCCTTTAAAGTATTGACTGATTTGATTTCCGTGTGTGTGTGTGTGTGTGTGTGTGTGTGTGTATGTGTATGTGTATGTGTATGTATGAGTATATGTATCTGAGGTACCTCAGGTACCACACAAAGTTGTTATGAGGACTGAAAATAACATATGTAAGTATGACAAATCTGTATGTAGATATAGATATTTTCACGAATAGTATACATAATCTGATATATAATTAGATATACATGTATGCATGTATACATACATATACACATATATCCGAGGTACCAACTCTTTGTGATCCCATTAAGGTTTTCTTGGCACAGATACTGGAGTGGTTTGCCATTTCCTTCTCCAGCTCATTTTACAGATGAGGAAACTGAGACAAACAGGTTTAAGTGACTTGTCCAGGATCACATAGCTAGCAAGTTCCTGAGGCCAGATCTGAGCTCAGGAAAATGAATCTTCCTGACTCTGGGCCCCCCTACATTCTGTGCACTGTGGCACCACTTAGCCCCCTGATAAGCACAGGGGATAGTTACAGATAAAGGCAAGTGGAACCTTTTCCTTCAAGGATCTCACAGTCTAATGGGGGAGACAACATACAAGTAATTATACAAAGGCTATATACAGGATAAACTGGAGATAATCTTGAGGGGAAGTACTAGCATTGAAACATCAAAGAAGCATTTGCTTCTTGCAAAAAACTGGTATTGAGTGGAGACTTGAAGGAAGCCAGGTAAGCAAGACGACAGGTGAGAAGGGCCAGAGGTGGGCGATGGAGGGCAGCCAGAGTCAGCAGATAGAGTGTGGCATGCAAGTATCAACAAGGAATCCAGCTTAAGTGTGTTGCCCATCAGCAGGTTCCTTGTAGCCAATTAATGCCCCAGTGGGATTTAAGCTAATGGCAAGATGCTTAATTGTAAATCTGTAGAGAATCCCCCCAAAAAATTCTGCCTCTGTAGCCACTCAGCTCTGGGGTAAAACCAACAGAGATAGCCGCAGAGGTTGGGGTGCCTTCGTGTATTTAGCTGAAAGGTCGGCTTTTCACGTTCACTTCTCCTGTTCCCTCTGGGCTGCCTTCCTCCTCACTGCTTTGAGTGGAAAGGCATCCACTGACTCATGTCACATGTGATTCTATGGCCCCAGGCCAGGTAAGGTCTGGATAGTTATTATTGGCAAGATATCCGGAGGAAAACCAGTTTTGAAATGTGCTTCAATCTTTACTCTCTCAACTCTGCTTCCCATCTAAGTACTGCTGGAGCTCCTTCTTGGTGAGATGTTCGTTTGGCGTTAGTGCTGAAGGAGAATAATGGGATATCTGGTATTTGGGGAAGAGAAGCCCAATGATGGAATTCATCTTTGTCCCTTGCCACCACCCCCCAAACACACACACACACCCACACACACACACTCTCTCTCTCTCTCCCTCTCTCTCCCTCTCTCTCCCTCTCTCTCCCTCTCCCCCCTCTCTCTCCCTCTCTCTCCCTCTTCCCCCCGTCTCTCTGCCTCACTCTCACTCTTGCTTTCGCGCTTGCTCTCACTCTCTTTTTTATCTATTTATCTCCCGATGGGGCAATGTAAAAATCACTGGCCAGTAGTCACCTGTTGAATATATTTTTAAATTTACAGAAATGTTCATCTTTTTCTCCCTCTCCTCAGACGGAATACGCCAGGTTTGAGAATGGCCGATTTGTGTATAGAATAAACCGCTCTCCAATGTGTGAATATATGATCAACTTCATCCACAAGCTCAAGCATTTACCAGAGAAGTATATGATGAACAGTGTGTTGGAAAACTTTACAATTTTGTTGGTAAGGGGTTAATTTGTTTCCAGTGATATTGGATAATTCCTCTTGTACTTTCCCATTCATTCTCTTAGTTTAAAGAGAGAGACTAAATTATGTTCTGTTAAATGGAGGGAAATGCGACTGCTGCTGTCTTCCCTGGGTTGTAAGGAAAGTGCTTTGTAAACCATAAAACACCAACAAAATAACTCCTGTTGATCAATTGCTCATGTTGAGCAATTTAATATTTGAAATATTTACTTAAATTATTCCACATAAATTTACAAATTTACATACATTTTTCCATTTGATCCTCACAATGACCCTAGGAAGTAGGTGCCATTATTATTTCTGTTTTGCAGAGGAAGAAATTCAGATTGAGAGATGTTAGGTGATTTGCCCAGGGGTTACACAGCTAGTTACACACCCAGGTCTTCCTGCCTAAAAGTCCTACAGTCAACCCAGTGCCCCACTTAGTTGCGTCTAAATCCGTTTGAGCCAGTTAGTATTATACGGTTAATGAGGGGAAGCAAAAGCTAACATGGTAGAAGGGAAAGATTGGATCTGTTGCTTAAGTGATTTGACCAAGGTTTTGTGAGCATAAGTTTTCCCATCTGTAAAATGGGAGGATTGGACTGTATGCCCTCTAGCGCTGTGATCCTATAAATGAGAGGTTACAGAAGTGCAAGCCTCTGTCTCTGAGTTTCATTGGGTCACCTTCCTCTATGGGGGACTTCCAAGTCCCCCCATAATTCTCTTTCAGACGGAATATTGTCCCCAAATACATTCCTAGAGTTCCAATAACTGCAGGAACCTTCATGTATTGTAAATCCCAGTTTGGAGTCACCAGTGATGGTGGTACTTTAGGGAAAGATAAGAATTTGCCCCAAAATGAAAATAGAGCTCAAGAATCCCACTTCTCATCCATTTGCAGAAAAGAAAGTAAACCTCAAAGTTCAACCATGTGGGTGAATAGGCTGGAGATGAGCGTCAAGGGCATATAAAGCTTTATGTGAGGGCAAGTGACCCCAAGATCTCTGCATTTTTGTTAAGAGGATGCTGATGAGAAGGAAGGCTCAAAAGAATACAGTTTGGAGGCAGGGCCTACATCCAGACCTTGGCTGAGAGTAATTAAGCCTAACACATGTAAAATGGAGAGACAGGGAGAGGGAGAAAGGGAGGAAAACAGGGAAAGATAGAGAGAGAAAGGAAAAGAGAGGAAGAGAGAGACAAGGAAAGACAGAAAGGGAAAGCGAGGAAGAGAGAGAAAGGGAGAGGAAAGAGAGAGAGAGGGAGAGGGAAGGAGAGAGAAACAGACAAGGAAAAATAGAGAAAGGAAGAGGATGGAAGAGAAGAAGAGGAAAGGAGAGACAGACAAGGAAAGATAGAGAAAGGGAGAGAGAGAGAGAAAGGAGAGAGGGAGAGAGAGCAAAGGGAAGGCAAAAGAGTTGGTGAGCATGGCAGTGTTCAGTGACTAGCTAGCCTTTATCTTCTCCTGGCGTGATAATCCTCTTCTGCATAAGGCTAGATCATAGCACTACTTGCTCTGAAATGAAATTTAATAATAAAATGAGAGGAATCTTCCCCCTTGTAGTGAGTAACTATCAAAAGAAGCAGGGCCACACAAAAAGCCTCCAGTTGGTTGAATTGTTCATACCAGTCGTTTCTTAAACATAGTGAGATAATCCTCCCCTGAAGTCTTCTGATGGCTCATGCTGACGGGAAGGTGACCATGGAGGCTCCAGGGCTGTGCTGCCAGAACCCAAACTCTGGCAGTTCTGGCTGTCTAGTCTTCAAATCCAAGTTCAGCATGTCTTTCCCTCAAAAAGCAGCCCTGCTGAGAGCCAGGAGGCTCCTTGGGAGGCTGTTGGTCACTGGGTGACACATTTTTTGGCCACTGTAACTCATGACATCATCTACCAAAGCATAGAGGAGCTACAGTTATAATAATGAAAATATATAATATATATTTATATATATAAAATAAAAAATATAATAGTGAAAAGAAGAAAAAGAGGAGAAAGAAGAAAAAGGAGGGGAGAGAAGAGGAAGGAGGAGAAGAAAAGGGAGGAGAAAAAGAAAGAGAACAACTTTTTATAGCATTTTTAAGGTTGCAGACCTTTGACTCTCCCAACAACTCTATGAAGTAGTTTTTATGGTTCCAATTTTACAGATGAACAAATGGAAGACACAGAGAGTTTAGGAGACTTGACCAGGGACATAGAGCTAGTCACTGTCTGAGGTGGGATTCAAACTCAGGTCTTCCTAACTGTGCTCTGCCCAAAAGCTCAGCTTCCTGGGGTAATATTAAGTTATAAGTAGTTTTTGAAGCATTGTAATACCAGGGCAGATCTGGGAAACAGATCTTAATTTTTTTTTTTAAATGTAGTCATTACAGATGCAAAGTCTGACATTCAGGTTCAGAAAGCCAACTTCACAAATACAAGATGAGGGAATCAGGTCTGGAAGTGTTGGTAGGGTGAACCCTCATTATAATAGGCCAACCAAGAAAGAGGATGTGATCACCGCCTGCATATAGAGAAGTTCAGTGTGTCCACAAAGAGGGAGGTGACAGTCCCATCTGCTGGCCCCTGCCCTGGTCAGACCTCACTGCAGTCTTGTGTTCAGTTCTGGGCACTATATTTTCAGAAGTCCCAAGACCAGAGCCTAGGACATACCCATTAATCAATAAACGTTTATTAAGCGTGGCACTTTGCTAAGTGCTTGGGATATAAAAAGAGGCAAAGATGATCCCTCCCTCAAAGCACTTGCAGTCTAATGGGGAAGAAAACATGCACACAAATAAATACAAAACAAACTATATACAAAATAAATAGGGAATCATTAACAGAAGGCACTGGAATTAAGAGGGTCGGGAAAGGCAGCCTATAGAAGATGGTTTTAGTTGGGATTTAAAGGAAACCAGGGAAGTCAGCAGATAGAGATGAGGAAGGAAATCATTCCAGGCATGGAGGACAGCCAGAGAAAATACTCAGAGCTGTGAGATGGAGACTCATATTCATGGAACAGCAAGAGGTCTGTGTTGCTGAGTGTCAAGGAGTAAGGCGGTGGGAGGGGAATAGGTTGCAAAGGACTTGGGACATTGAGCAGAAAACTTTATATCTGATGCTGGAGGGGAGAGGAAGCCACTGGAGCTTACTGAGTAGGACATGATAAGACCTGTGCTTTAGGTAGATCACTTTGGTGTGTGATCAGAGGATGGATTGGAGTGGGGAGAGACTTGAGGCAGGCAGACCCACCAGCAGCTTTTACACTAATTCAGTTGGGAGATGATGAGGGTCTGCACCAGAGTGGGAGCAGTGTCAGGGGAGAGAATGGGGCGTATTTGAAAGAGCTGCAAAGATGTCGACAGCAGCAGGATTCAACAGCAAATTGGATGTGGGGGTGAGGAATATGAAGAGTCCAGGACAATGACCCTTAGGCTGTGAAACTGAGGGATCAGAGAGGATGCTGCTGCCCTCTGCAGTAATAGGGAAGGTAGGAGGGAAGCCTTGAATCTATTTATTTATATTTTATTATTTATGTATATTTAGAAATATTTATATTTATTAATTTATAATTTTTATTTGTATTGAGTTTAAACCATGTATGTAGCTTGATTGAAACAACTCTTGTTGTTTGAGTTGAAGATGAAGAGATTTAGGGGAAAGTTGAGAGTTTTCCCTAAGAATAAGGAGGATTAGATTTGACCCTAAAGGCCAGAACGGGGAGCAATGGGTAGAAGTTATAGAGATGTGTAGACTTGATGTAAGAAACAACATCTCATGATTAGAGCTGCCCCATTGGGGAATGGATGGCTTCAAAGGATGTGATGTAGGGCGTGCCTCTTCCCTGAACTACCACTTGTCTTGGGATACTTGGGCCCCAAAAACTTGTTTTTTAAAATATTTTGATAACTATTTTTGTGTAATTGGTTGCTTTGTAATATTTCATTTTAAGCATGATTCTGAGAAGGGGTCGATAGACTTCACCAGCCTGCCAAAGTGGAGAGCCATGACTCACAAAAGATGAAAGTACCCTCAGTTTAGGGGGAATTCTTCTTGTCTTGGTCTGGGTTGGACAAAATGGACTCAGAATTCCCTTTCAGTTTTGAGATTCTGTGCTCCACAGAACATTATCCTACCCCCTTAGAATCATGTCCTCAGAGGTGGCCAGGACACCAGTGTTACAGGTGGACCCATGTCAGGACAAAATCCTCTGGATGGTTCACCTGAAACATCTCTCTGGGCGAGGTATCAGCTAGACCCTTATTTTAGAACAGATCATGTGGCCGTTAGCCAGAGCTTATGCATATTTATTTTAAAATGAATGGAGGTTGTCAGAAAATTGAGTGAATGACATTTGAACTGCAGGATGCACCTGTCACCAGCCCTCCTTACTCCTTGTATGATCTGTCTCTTCCAGGTGGTAACGAACAGGGACACACAAGAAACGCTTCTCTGCATGGCCTGCGTATTTGAAGTTTCAAATAGTGAACATGGAGCACAGCATCACATTTACAGGCTTGTAAAGGACTGAGCACGGTTATTTATATATACATATACACACACATACACACACACGTCATCATGAAACTACAGACTGTAAACCTCAGTACTGAGTGGCTGGGCCCCTGGCCCAGGGCGGCCCCCACGATTTTCTAAATCCTGTCAGTCATTTTTCATGTGTTCATATATCATTGTAGCTGTGAAATTCTGGTACAGTTGTAAAAAAAAAATTCTTTCTAAACTGATGTATTCTTCAGATTTGTAACCCACACTTCTTTGGGAAAGATGACACTTAAGAAACTGAGGTCTCTGTCTGGGGAGGCCTGTTTTAAATTGTGGTAGAAAATGTAAGACAGAAGCATTTGCCATGGGAAATTTACAGCATTTATACAAATGTATTTAGTTTTTTTCCAACATAAAGTACTTGTTTTAAGATGCAAGTAAAATTAAAGTGAAACTTTAAGCATAAATGTAAATGAGTACACAAAGTGAAGAAATTTTAGAGTTATCTTTGTAACTAATTAGGGTGAAACGAATGTAATTCACTAAATTATTTTTTAAACGAAACCTTTTTTTTTCCTTTTTGAAACCAAATGTTACAATGTAGCCTTAAGAAATGCTTGGTAGGAAGACCCTAATGAGGCAAAATTGTATTTTTTTCCTCACCATTTAAAACTAATTCTCTAATCCATTAAACATCTGAACAGGTATCGCAAAGAAAGAAAATATCATCCCTTATACATAACATATAGAGTGTATTTAAAAATATAAAATTGTATTGTACTAATATGAAGATTTGATTATTTAATGAAAAAGTTGGCTTGTTTTGCAATAAGTAGGTAAATACTGAAATTTTAAACTTACATTGTAGTCATGTGTGCAGTTATATTTTATATGGACAACTAAATTTTCTATTAATTTGAGTTGAAGAGTTTGAAACACTGAAATTATTAGTAACAAAATAAGGTTTAAAAAAATTGGCATGAATACTGCACTGTTAGCTGCAAAGTAGAGAGAGGACTGTGGTGGGAAGATTTCATAGACCAAATTCCAAAAGGCTCATCTGCTTTAGTATCGTTGCCACCCAGAACATCCCAGGCCCATCTGGACTTTTCTAACAGACTCGCATTCATCCGAATAGCTAAGGTCCCTACGTGGACCCAGACGAGGCATTTCCTGAATGTCTCTTCAATCCCTTTGATTCTGTGTGCTGACTAACCCCTACAAGGTTTAGGCACGCCATTTGTGACTAACCCTGGTGCATGTGTCCATGCTCATTCTTTTGAAACAAACTCATTTGGGAGCTCTTTTCTTGTAAAAGATTTTACTTACTTCCCTCTTCACATATTTAGATATATTCAGCAGTTAGAGTTGGTAGAGAGAGTGATAACATCACTTGGGTTCTTTCAACTCTGATACTATATAGGTCATTATAAGGTCCAGATTACAGAGCATGGTCTTCCTTCCTTCCTTCCTTCCTTCCTTCCTTCCTTCCTTCCTTCCTTCCTTCCTTCCTTCCTTCCTTCCTTCCTTCCTTCCTTCCTTCCTTCCTTCCTTCCTTCCTTCCTTCCTTCCTTCCTTCCTTCCTTCCTTCCTTCCTTCCTTCCTTCCTTCCTTCCTTCCTTCCTTCCTTCCTTCCTTCCTTCCTTCCTTCCTTCCTTCCTTCCTTCCTTCCTTCCTTCCTTCCTTCCTTCCTTCCTTCCTTCCTTCCTTCCTTCCTTCCTGCCAGTTTTGTGCCACATGTTGTCACCCAGATAAAAACTGCTTCTTAACTACAGGGTACAGTTACTTACTTGAGCCTAGCATAGGAGACAGACTTAGAGCTGGAAAGGGCCTTTGTCATCATCTGTCCCAGATCTTTCCTTTTACAAGTGAGGAAACTGAGGCCAAGAAAGACCACAGGACTGTCCTGGCATTACAAAACCAGTATATAGCACAGTCAAGATTTGAACTCAGGTCTTTTGATTCCCAATCTCTTTCTTTTCCTAGCACACCATACATTTCACAAGGGTGTACATCTTGTCCCTGGAAAGACAAGATGGGAGATCGCACATTGTGCTGAATGGTGGGGGGTGGCAGTGTCTTCTGAGCTGAAGGACAAATGGTTCTGAACTCCAATTCTTTACAAAGCCTATACTCAATTCGGTCCAGATCCAGATGTTGTCTTTACTCTTTTGCAGAATCCCTTTGGCCTAGTCACAGCTTCTCACTGGTGGCCCTTTAAATAAGGCCATGTTCATGTTTCTGGGTTACATCTTCTTGTCCTTTAGCTGAGTGACTGTCTCCAAAATACAGGGTGTCCCAAAAGTCTTTGTGCAACTTTAAGCTTTAGCAACTTAAAACTAAACCAAGACATTTGGTATCTTGCCCACCTTCTTCCCATGGTGGTCCCATTGCCCTCTCAGGCGGTTACGGCTTAGAGGGAGGCACATGCAACTTGTGTGGCCAGCAAGCAGGAGGGGTATTTCAATCTATTTTTCAAAGCACAAAAAAGAAAAAAAAATCCCACAGAGACTCAGAAATATCTCATATAGCAGTACCAGATAGGATTCAAAGAACAACAAAAACCAAACCACTCCTTGGCATGCTCAGCCTCTCTCGCTGCTTTTGTAGCACCCGGTCACAGTTGTTGACATGCATCCATCTTTGACTCTCAACACAATTGTGTGACAAGCCACTCCAGTGATTTTTGACACGAATTCCACCTCTTTGTTCCTTCTGTTCCTCAAACCTTTGTTTAGCGCTTTGCTGTGTTGTCAGTAAATGTGTTTCAGGTTGCTTTTTGCTAAAAACACTGATGTTTCTTAACTCTTAAAATTGGGGGTCTTTTTAAAAAATCCTTCATTTTTCCAAAGCTAAAGCTTTCTCTCATCCAGCACTTCTCAGCGGTAGGGCAGAGACCTTTTGGATATGCTGTGGCCCCTCTAGCAGCACCTTCTGTGTTTCTTCTCTTCCTAGCAGTCCATCCTCCCCTAAATCTGCCTAGAAGGAGCCACAGAATCTTTTCTGAGGCTCTCTTGCAGAATCCCCTTTGTCATCTCTTCCTCAGTGGTATTCTGGTCATAGATCTAAAACCCTCCAAGAATGAGACCCATGTGATAACGAGTCCTCTTCAACATTGTTCCCCTTTGCCAACTTTCTAGGTCTTCTACCATATCAATTTTCACCAGGAAGGGTGAAGCCCCTCCTTCTATATCCTGAGGTGAGAGTGTATTGACAAAAGGACACTGAATTGGGCAGTGAGGACTGCTGAGGAGCTCAAACCCTGGTCCTACGTGTTTTCCTGAAAGACCCAGCATAAAATCAGAGACAGCTTTGGAGACTGTCTTAAACAGAATGTTAGCACTAATAAGGTCCCTTGGAGGTCATGTGGTTCAGTGTTTCCCATCCCATACTAGACTGATCTCATGGAATTGGTGATGGGGACCTGGGAAGAAAGAAATAGAAATTGTGAGACCCAGAATTCAGAAAGCAGGACAGTCAGCAGGTTGGCTTAAGTATATAGGTTTTGTGAATTAAAGGCCTTGAGTAATAAAATGTTTTCTTGCTGGTATTTTGGAAATGATGATTTGACCCAACCCACCATTTTACAAAAGGAAGAAATATAGGGCCAAAGACATTTAATGGACTTGCCCATCAAAGCTGGGACTATGGTCTTCGGATCCCCTTTTGTCCCGGTATATTTATCATTATGCATGTATCCAACCTGTGAAAGAGCCTTCTGAGCTCCTGTTGGTCTAATCAGATGGTCAGACCCACTATACTTTGACCCTAACATAGTGATGTCATTTTGGTCCTCTTCAAGCACAAAGGACACAACCAACCACCATCACACATTGCCAAATCCTGGCTTCAGGGCTACCTCACTCAGCAGAGGAGAAGAAATAGAGGATTATAAATAAAGGTATTCAAACCCCAGAAATGATCTCATCCAATAGTTCCCCGCTGCCCCATTTTATAGTTGAGGAAACTGAGACACACAAAAGTTAAGTGATTTGCCAAAGGTCATGGAAAAGGTAAAAAATTCAGTGTAGAACTTACGCCAGTCTTTACTCATCATCTTCTTGCTACAGTTAAGTCCTGTTCCCTTCCTGATAGAAATGGTGGGTGCTTGGTTCCTCATTGTCCACCCTCATTTATAAAAAGAGAGTTCTTTCTCTCCATCATCCCTTTCTGTCATTATTCAGAGTTTCCATTCCTAGTATCTTTGCCATTTTGGTGAATTTCCTTTGGAGCCTGCCAAAGTTTCACTTCCCAGGCCACCCCATTAGTAGTACTTCTATAGACACACCAGGGGAAATACTTTTTTTTTTGGACCCTGGAAGATTTAGAAAGAAGAGTCTTGATTGGGAGAGAGATCACCCAGATTTTGAGTGAGAATCAATGGCATGAGGAGGGAGTCTTTGGAAGGGGCAGGATCACCATTTTGTAGAAGTGACACCAGTCTTTCTAAGACACAGCTCTATCTGAATATCATTTGCTGACCCTGTCTTATAGTCATATCAGGGATATGCACATAGTAAAGCTGATGAGCCTTTTAGTTAGCATTGTGTATGGTTTGCCTTCCACCATAGGCTCCTGTAGACAAGTTTCTGATGCTGACCATCCCATCAGCAAGAGCACGGCATCCTGACAGCCCAAAAGTCACCCTCTATTCTAAAATTACTTCTTTTTTTTTTAAAGCCAAGTCTTCTTTAGGACTCCAACACCATAGTGGCTTTAGCAGTTTGTTTATTTAAAAGTAGGACAGTTAACAATTTGAATTGTCTAACAATAGAACAACCCATTTACAAACCAGGTACAGTTTTCGGTACTGCATCTGTCCTGACATCAGGTTTCTCCAAGCCTGTGTTGTTCATGTGTCATTTTGGAGGAAAGGATGGCTTCGCTTTTTCTTCACTTTTTTTCTGTACATGGCTAAGCCCTGCACACGTTCATTCTGAAAAGCCTTAAATCCTTGGGATGTTCAACGTGGGGTGTGTGGTACAAAAGGCTGCCTGGAAACTGTGACCCCTTTTGTAAGCTGGAAGCATTTCTTTTATAACTGTTACTTTTCTAGGAACTTTTTAATTCAGAGCTGCCAAAGCATTCCAGTATGCAGTGCCTTAGTGTTCTCTTAGACATACCTGCCACCAGCCTTTTCTTCAAGCCGTTCTTGACCTTATTTTACAAATTGGCTCCATTCAGAAAACAAAGGAACGAAAAAACGAGCACCTGTTTTCTTTGGTTCCACAGGAAACTTTTTTTTGACTACTTGGTCTAAAACATGAAATTATATACAAGTCAATCCCATCATTATGCTCTTAAATGTATATACCAAAATGAAAGGTTACAACTTCATAGTTTTCCGTGAAAAGTACTTATGATGCTGCCTTTTGAATTTCACGACCAAATACTTAACTATTTTTGAATTTTCACTCTAGCATGAAAGTGCCTTTGGTTTGCCGTTCCAGCTTAGAAAAGTGCTACCATAATGATGATAATTTGTAGAGAGACCAAAAATATTTAGAGATCACCGTAATGCCTTTGGTTTATTCGAATGAGGGGGAAAAACACAAAACTCTAGGCCTCCATTTACAAGAGAGCACTGCGTATGGTAACCTGCTGGCCACCAGTAATCAGATAGTCGAGTCCAGAACCTTCTACTCTCCACCATCATTTTACCGCCGTGAAGACCAGTAACTGGGATGTTCATGTATCCAGATTACCCATGTACTCCCTTTTCAGCTCCTTGCCCAGTCTTGTGTCTGTGGGACATGATAGCCACAGAAACTATTTGTCAGTGCAAATGTTACAACTTTGGGTTCATTTGGTCTCCTTTCTGTTGAGCATTTCAGTTCCTGTGAAGGCTTTCCTTTTTATACCAGTTCTAGTGTGCACTTATTTTGTTTACAAAGTTAGACTCTTTGGAAATTTGGAAGCACCAGACTGAGATAAAAGTACAGAACCAAAGTGAAGTAGGGTAAATCAAATCTAAACCAGCTTTTTTTTTATTTTTAGCCTGGAAATGTTGACTCTTAAGTGTGATGTCTGAATGTGCTTTAAAAAAATCTCCCAAAGAGCACCATTCACAACTCAACATTTTCAAGAAATGTTTCAGCCCAAGGAAGGCAACTTCTTAAAGTCAGTGTCTACTTTTGTCACCTGTTAAGATCTGGGCCATATATTTTATGGAAAATGAACGTGAGAGGTTGGGCTAGGGGACCAGGGAAAAACACCAGCCCAACCAAAACCTGGAAGAGAGATGTTTTCATTACAAATACAGTTTTATAGTCACTTGGTGAACTTTTGACATATTGTCCACTCCTGCATGATGTCTGTCATGAAAATACTCTCTCTAAATTTGAAATTTTATTTTAGATCACTTGATTTCTGTATCTCTCTCTCTCCACACTCTCCTTCTAATCCTTGTACTATGAAGATTTACATATGAAAAGAAACTTTTCTGGAATGCCACTAAAATTCTGCCATTTCTGTTCAAACACTACTACACAAGCTAGTTAGCTACTTGAATTTCCAAACCGTAGATCTTGGTACTGCACTTGCCTTGAAGGAAATTGAAGCTCTAACAAATATGTTTCCCCATTCTTTCCCTTTTTTTTTAGCTCAATTTCATTTTACAATAGTTTTCCAGCCTCAATAAACCCATTGCCTATATCTTTCATAGTGAAACTTGTATAATTAATGTTTAATGCCAGTAGACAGCTAGCAGAAGTCAACCCACCATGAGAATAGTTGAAATACTTGTATTTATTTTCTTATCCTAACTCTTTGGATGTAATTGATTTTCTTACTTCTTGTGAAGTTTATTTTGGAGTCTTCATGCTCTGAAGTGTTTGATCTGATTTTTTTTTTTGGAAATGATGTTTAATCTCACTATCATTCACCATCAGTCGTTCTCGATTCCAGTTTCAGACCTCTCTCAGGTTGATCTTTTTTTGTCTGCCTTTGATTATCAGATTGTGTGTTTTCTTCTTCTTCTTCTACTCCTTCTTCTAATGAAAAAGAAGCTGTTAGTGTTCAAGTACAAGCCAACTGGAAATCAGTCTCTGACTTTTCCAGTTTCACATTCGTAATCTTCATTGTGTCATTTAGCTGTTGAAAGCCCTTGGTTGACAAAGGATGTTTTTCCCTGTTACCTCCTTAAAAGACAGATTTTTTTTTTTGTGTGTGTGTGTGGGCCTTTTTACTTCAGGCTCATAACCGCAGACAAAAAAATAAATAAATAAAATAAATAAATACAGTACGTGCCTGAAAAATGACAGAAGAATTTTATAACAGTAAAAAACAAAAAAACAAAAAAAAACCTGAATAGCCTTTAATTCTTTACTATCCATACATTTTACGTAAACCCGTTTTGCCATGTGCATCTGTTCACGTTGTAAATGACTTAATGGAATTCTCACTTTATGTTTATTCGTGTAATGTGTATAAAAATGGGTTTGTGACTTAAGCATATTCATATATGGTCAGTGGTTACTTTATGATTGTACTGCTGCTGGTGACTTGATGTGGAAACTGCCTTTTGATAAAGCGTTTCCTTTTTGTTAGATTGGGGGGGGGACCCTGTTGGGGGAGGGAGGGAGGGCAAAGAAAATCTCACATATTTCTTTAACCTAATTGCAGAAATGTCCAAAAGAAGTTCACTTCAATCTCTTGGCAGTACAGTATTCTTGTATTTGTTATTGTCTGTGTGTAGGTACTGGTACCTTTTTTGTTTCAAAATGTTTTAAGTGTTGGCTTTAAAGTGAATTTATCTTTAGTATGATAGTAATATGAAAATTATAGGGTTTGTGTGCAGAGAATTTTTTTATAAAGTGCTTTGTAAAAAAAAAAATGTATTCTAGCTTTCGCGGTACATGTGTGATAACTTTAATATCCATGCCAGTTAAGTGCAATTATTTCATCACTCTAAAAATGCTATTTTTGTGTCAGTAACTGCAGGTGTTTTCATGTCTTTGCAAAGTGACACATTTTGATGCCTTCTTGAGGAAGTGGTAGACTTTTTGTAGCTTTCTAGAAACTTTGTATTCATACCGTATCGATTGAAAATAAAGAAAATCAAAGTGTGGGTCAACTTTTTCATCTGCAAAAAACCACTGAGTTGTTGCAAACCAAGTATTGAGAATCTGGGGGGGAGGGTGAGAGATGGAGAGCAGTGGGGCCAAGGAATGCAATAAAGGGCAGAGATTTCCTTCCGTGTGGGACAGAAAGAACCAGCACCATCTTTTTTCATGCTAGTTAGATTCTTTGGGTTGAACTTTGTCCAGGACATTTAAATGACCCTCAACATGACCCCTTCTAAGCAGAAATATTTTTGCTATTTTCTATATATGTTTCATGCAGTATAATTGTAAATACTAGAAGATACTGAGTCCCTGACATGGTCATTTTCTTCTCTGCGTTGGTTGCAGTCCAAGGGTATGGGAAGCCAGTGCCCTATAATGGGAAACCCAACAACCAAACCAAATCCATCTCAATCGCCATGGGAGCACTTTTAAAGATTTGAAGTTTTATTCTTAGATAGATGGCATTCTGGGCTGGACAAAAGGAATGTCCCTTCTCCAGCTCTGGAGTGCTGAAAGAGAGTCAGTCTTAGCCAGTTTCCTGAGGTGATTGGAGACTCTCAGATTTGAAAGGGACCAGAAGACCATTTTGTCCAACCCATATATACCTGAGTAAGGAAAATGCCCAGCAAAGACCTGCATAATCATTCCATTGCTTTGTTGGATGCAGGAAGGATGCCCCTTGGTACTTTGGAATTTAAGGGTGTGTTCATGCCATGTGAGAAGCAGCCCAAGGCTACTGGTGCAAAACTGGTTTTGTTTTTTTAACTGGTAATTAGTTAACATATATAGTCCAAGCTTGCATATTAATATTGTAGAAAACTTGCTGTACTTGGCATTGTAGGGGACAATCTGCCAGAAACAATTTTTATCAAGTTTTATCACTGTCCTAATCCAAGCATTTTTCAGTTTAGAGAAAGAAATGCCCAAACTCGCAGACTCTGCTCATTCCTTTGGCCATCTTTCTCCATAAGTTATTCTGGAGCCCCAGTTTATAGGATTCTTGAATAAGTGATGTTCAACACTCAAGACTAAGCAGAATTCATGTAGTTCAGTTCATGGTCTGCCATATTAAGCAAAATAGAAGTCGCTTAACTTTTCTTCCTCTTAGTCATTTTCCTGAAACCATTCAATTCTCCTTTAACCATGGATTTTCCTTTCCAACTGCCCAACTCCCCAGATGTCCCAACATCCATAAACTGAAGTCATCAAAGAGACTTCTTCCATCTCTTAGGTGAAACGTCCCAATCCTGTAAAGCTTGAACAATCCATCAAGGGTCCTCCTCACCTTGTCTTAGTCGCTGACCTAATTACTTCAAAGGAAGTGTCCTTCCAGGGCTGAACAGAAAGAGAAACAAACCTTATTACAGAATTAACAGAAACTCTTGATAAGGATTTCTCTTTCAGATGAGGTCAGAAACTTCTGACTAGTATAATTTTTTAAAATGATTTCTTCATTTGACTGGGAGGAGGGGTTGCTTCCACAACATGTATGCAATTCTTGCACAAACATTATTCTCCCGTAACCCCCATTATTATGCTTCATGATGAACTAGAATGGGTGGGGAACCTGGCAGCCTTGAGGTCACTTGTGGCCCTCTAGGTCCTCAAATGCAGCTCTTTGAATCCAAACTTCTAGCATTTGGTTAAAGGGCCATACTTGAGGACCTAGAGGGCCACATGTGGCCCTTGGTCACATGTTCCCCACCTCTGCCACTAGAAGGAACAATATGTTAGGACTTAACCATTCGTCAACCGAATGGAGTTCAACATAGGATAATACTATATTTGTAAAATTTCCTTGAAGATCCAAGAGGTATAGTTAAAAAAGCAAAACTAAGGCCTAAGAAGCAATAAACTGCTTTAGGGAAGTAGATAAATGTGATAAAATCTATGCCCTCAGGACACTTAATCTAATTAGAGGTTGGGGGTTTGTTAAGATTATATATGATCTCTGATCCCAAGCATGTTGCCTGGATGTCTCCTTTACTCTATGCCAAATCTGAGGTGAGAGAATCCTTTCAACCAGGGAAGTTGCCTAAACGGGGCCTTGAAGGAAGAGATTTCAACATGTATATATGGAGGTGATGTCCATTCTAGATGTGGGATACAGCTTGAACAAATGCTCAGACACATGGAGGAGGGTGATGACAAATCTGGTTTGCCTAGTGTGCTAATAGGAGCAAAAGATTTTAGACCTAGAGTTATTATCTGTTCCAACTCCTTTATATTACAGGTAGAGAAACAAACTCTGGGAGGTAAAAGGCAATTCCTAAGGGTACAAAGGTAGTGTCAGGGGGGATTTGAACCCAAGACCCTCTGTCTCTCCCTCCTCCATTTTTGTTTTCCTAGCACATAGACTTTCAATAACTTATTAGGTGATTGATTCTAGACATGAAGGACAGCTTGGGAAAGGCATAGAGAGAGAAGATGGGGAGAGGGCTAAAGGAACTACCGAAGACATCAAGGAAGGCTGGTAGAAGGAGATGATATTTGAGTCAAATCCATACCCACTCTTTAACACCCAAGAAACAATGCAGGAGATAAAGTGCTCCAGTCATGAAGAACAGAGTGAGCAAAGTCATGGTGGTGGGAGGGAACACACAGAATAAATTCAGGAACCAAAGACCAGAACAATTTAGCTATAGCATAGTATGTGGAGGGAATATGTCTTAAACTCTGCAGAAAAAGGAAGGTGTCCAAGACTAGGGAGGTGATGGGCTTGGTCAGATTAGATCTGGAGTACTATTTCCAATTCAGGGCATTAAGGAATAATCTTGATCACCTAGAGGCATCCAGCAGAGGACTCTCAGGACAGTGAAGGCCATAGAGAGCATGTCGTTGATCAGTGGAACCAGAGATATTTAGCCTGGCGAGGAGAAGATTCCATTTTCAAAGGGTGACTTGGCCTTAAGCTTCAATAGTAGGCAGAAAATCAACACCAAAAAGTCTCTCTCCTCATCCTCTACCACCACCCTCATCCATCCCATTTAGTTATTTACAATCTTCTACATCCAAGACACCATGCTTCGTGCTAGGAGGATACAAAGTGAAATCCCCAGTCCCTGTCCTTGGCAGCTTATAGTATTCAAGGGGAAATAATAATAACAGCTAATATTTATATGGTGCTTTTATGCTCAAGAATCACCTTTACATCTATTAATTTGAACCCATTAGTAATCCCGATGAGACAGGCATTATTGTCGTTATCTCAGTTTTACAGATGAGTAATCATCCCAATTTTATAGAAAACTCAGAGTTAATAACTTGTCCAGGATCATACCACTAGTAAGTATCTGAGGTATGATTTGAATTCAGATCTTCCCGAATTCCATACCAGTGGTCTAGCTACTACACTTTGAACCATGAGGGACCTTCAGCATCATCTAAAATTAAGACCATAATTGTCCATAACTTCACAGATAAGTAGATAGAATATAATTAATGCAATAAAAGTAATGCAAATCAGATGCCAAGGGAGTGTAGGGAGCTAGGGAATCTGGGAAGACTTCTGGGAGGAGGTTGCATTTGAATTGTGCCTTGAAGTATGGACAGAATGTTAACAACTAGGGATTGGGTTTGAAAGAGTGGTCAGTGGCACAGCAGTTCCAAGGAGAGAGATAACATGAACAGAGGAAAAGAAGGAGGAGAGCATGTGAAGAATTCAGAAATAATAATGGCTCCCATTTCTATCACTTTCCATTATTTTCTCATATTTTCACATCAGCCCTGAGATGGAGAAAGTGCTTCTTGCCCCATTTTGCAGATGTGGAAAGCTAGTCTTAGAGAATTTAAGTGACTTGTCCAAGATCGTACAACTTGTAAGCAGGAGAGCCAGTACTCTAATCCACGCCTTAAGGATGGAGATTTAATGGTCACTCCACTGCACTATACCAACCTCTGTTAGCCCCTGAGGCTGTGTGGCAACGTAACATGTGTGAAGGGGTAAAGGTCATATCAGTTTCAGAGGCTCCTGTCTGGAATCTCATAATATCCTTGTGAAGAAGATAGAATTACATGGATAGCATAGTTGGGTGAATCCAAAGCCCATCCTCCCGAAGTGGTGTTTTAAACAACTGAGATTCACCTTGAGGGAGACCTCTGCTGGAAGGTAGAGAAATTGGTAAAAATCAATAAAAAAAAAAAAAGCACCTTGCAAAATCCTAATGTGCTAAGGGAATGCCAGCCACCAGAGGCAGCAATAGTTAATTATAACCAAAGCATTAATGTAGAGTTTTAAGGCTTATAAAGTGCTTTACATAAACTTTCTCATTTGGCTCATCATCATCATCATGTGGTCTTGGATCTCACCATTTTATCAATTGTGGGAACGGAGGCATCTCTGCAAATTGTCAGATGGTACAGAATTGGAAGGGTTGGATAACACAATGAATGGATGATATCACAGGGGTGCAGAAAGCTCATGACACGCTAGAATCTGATCAAGATGCGTTTAATGCAGGTAAGAGCAAAATCCCACATGGGTTCAAAAGATCACTGGCACAAGAAATGGGAAAGCTCCCCAAATCAGTGCCAAAAGTACTGGCCTGGAAGGACACACACATGAGTATTCACACACTCATGCGAGGGGAAGGGTACACACTGTAGGGTCTAGGCTCCTCAGAAGGTCTGACATAAGATCACAAGTGAAATCTGACTCAAAAGCCATGCTCCACACCATCTCATGGATAACAATTAGTGCCCAGTTGGGATAAAAAATCTTGAGAGATTTTTGTGCCCAAACACCAAACAGCAGGGAGTGGACTGGGATGGTAAGACTGAACTTTTGGAGGCCAGGAGGTTCCCAATGGCACCAGTGACCATTGGGTGACCCTCAGGCAGCAAATTACAGGGACACCAGCACCCCTTCCCTGGGCTGCCTGTCCCTGCAGCACTATGGTCCTGTGGCCCTTGGGGAGGGACAGGGTCAGAGCAAAGCTTTGATTACCAGGCAGCAAGTGTGGAGTGGCTTTTGGTGGAATTGAATGATTCAGGACCAAGTTTCCAAAAGGAAAGTAGAGAAGGGCAGCCTGGGGTTTGGCAATCAAGGATGTCTGCAGTTGGTGTTCGTTGATTCATTTATTCGTACTTTGAGCATTCACCAGACTTAAGTGGGCTCAAAATCCCCTTCTGGTTGCCTTGCTTGACTTTATGGACGTTAGACTTTAGATCTTTTAATAACTTCTCTTAGTTTTGCTTATTTCTCTTAGAATACCTTTTTAGGTCACTCTTGGGTTATCCCAAAAAGAGAGCACTTTAGGAGCAATGGGCACCCCCTCAGCTCTCTCCCATGGCCTCCTCAATTCTCAACTGATTTACCAGCTTATCTTCCCACTTCCTAATCACAAAACCAGGAAGGATGCCCCTAATTTAGACCTTGATGCCAACTCTCAGGATCTCTAGCTTCACCATTGTTTTTCTTGAGGAGCATGAGTTTCTAGAGAATGGCAGCAGCACCTTGTTTTACCCTCTTCCCAGTGAAACCTGGGAGATGCAAAGACAAAAATGAAAGTCACCTTCTTCCCAGATTTGCACTCTCCTGGGGGCAACTCTTCCATCCCTTCAGATGGCATTTTAGCATCCACCACAGTACTGAACACAGAGTAGGCACTCAAGGGAGACTTGGACAGTTGGATATTTCCATTGTGCCTTTGCCCTAATGAGCCCACATCTGGTGGATTGTGCCTAGGAAGAACTTTCGAAGTCAATCTAGAGGATGAGGGTAAGGAGGAGAAATGGAAGCTAGACCATAGGATTATAGATTTAGAGTTGGAAGGGACCTCGACCACCTCATCCCACCTTCTGATTTTATGCATGAGAAGATGGAGACCCAGAAAGGTTAATGAAGACTTGCCAAGGTCACAAAGGTGGGAGAGGCAGAGCTGACACTACAGTTCATTTCTGAGAACTCCAGTTCCAAAGCACTTTCCACTGTGCTATCCTCCCTCCAATACCCGGATCTATTGAAAGAACGGGGATATTTAGCCCATAGACAATAAGATGTTCAGGGGAGTTGTGGTTGTTAGCTTCCAACATTTGGTCAGCTATCATGCAGAAGAGGGGATAGGTTTTTTGACTTGGATCCAGAGGGCAATACTGGGAGTAATGGGTGGAAGTCAGAGGGAAGCAGATTTTGTGCCCACTCTCGGGAGGTCTTTCTAAATATTAGATCTATCCAACAACGGAGAAAGGTTCTTCTTGAGGTAGTGAATCTTCTGTCCCCTCATGACAGAATTGCCCTTTGTCAGGAATGTGGTAGGGGGATTCTTGTCCTAGCTAGCCTCTGAAGGAGTACTCGAGTGCTAACCAGGAGGTATCAGTTTGAGTGACATGATTTTTAGGATTCCTGGAGGTTAGAGAAATTACCCTCTATTAAGCTAGAGCTGCCCTCAGGCAGATTATATGTGAATGGTTAAACATAGAAATGTGTTCATTTGTATGAACATGTTCATTTGTATGGACGATGTTCGTCTCCCCCTGCGATGGCACAAGTCTCAGAGGGCTTGAATAACTTTAGCAAAGGACAAAGGGTTATCTATCATCTTCAAGCCTGCCTCCCTTCCATTTCCTTTATGATTTGTCTCAGCTGCAGGGAGAATGGTCAATGGAAAGAGCCAACTTTCCATTCCAACTCTGGAGTTGACTCCAGGCTCCATGGAGCTGTTCTTCCTGTCTCCCACCCAATGGCCAGGAAAACGCTAGGGACTTTCTGTCTTTGATTAGAGGGACAAAGATAAACGTTTCCACAGATCCTCAGGTATAAACCAGCTTTAGTACAGAAAGGAGAATTTGGGATGAGGTAGGGCACAACACAGAATAAGGCTCATCCTAGGAGGGATCACAGTGCTTACTCTTTCAGAACTGGGTAAATCTCATGAAGGATAGTCAAATATTTAAAAACCCTTTCCTAGAAGGGGAAATATCCCCTGTGTGCCTTTCATGGGATCATAGACATAAACAAAGTATCCCAAAAATCTTAATGCAGTTTTAAGATTAGAAGCTTAATAACGAACTTAAGTATACCAAGACTTTTGGAACACCCTGTATAAAATGCAAGAAAGAGATTTAAAAAAATATTACAAGCCTATTCAGTTTACAGAACCATGTATTTAGAGCCAGAAAGGACTAAGGACTACCTAGCCTGACTGCTTCATTTATAAATGTGGAAACTGACCACTAGGGAGGTACAGTGATGTATTTAGAGTTACACGACTAGTTAGTAGCAGTCAAAACTTGATTTCAAGTCATGGGATTATAGATTCTGAATTGAAAGAGACTTAGAAGTTGATTCATTTTATCCCCTAATTTTACAGATTAGGAAACTGAGGTGCAGAAAAATGAAATTAAATGACAAAGTTAATAAGTAGATAGTAGAGACACCATTAGAATTGAGGTCCCCTGACTCCAAATCACAGGCTCTTTCTACGACATCATTTGGAGTTAAGGAAAAAACCAAATACTGGCTTAATTTGGGAAGACTTTCTCCTCCCAAATTCCACAGTGATCCTAAATCACAATTTGGGGAAATTAAGGCAACACCATCTGTTATGGTCCCAGATTAAAGACAGACCTTCAGGAACTGTTACATTTCCAGGCATGGGAAATATTTGGTCCAAAGTTAACCTGGAGCACACAGCATTGAGTCCTATGCAGGGAACAGGAGGGAGCCCTGCGTCCTGGGGCTCCTACAACACCTGAGAAATAATACTCCTTCCAGGATGTGACCAGACCTTTCCCCTGCAGCTCTCTGCTGTCTATAGTCAGGTTTTGGGGGGTGCAGTGGGACCAACAGGAAGGCTTTGAGTTCATTTTTATATTCCATCTGGGAATGTTTGACTCCTTTTGTTTGCAAGCAAGGTGTATCTAGATTTTTTTCAGTCTCAGGGGAAGTATCACTAAATGAGACTGGGATAGTTACCTGAAATGCATTTACAAATGAACATTTTAAGACAAATTCTGTTGTGATGCGGAGACAGGTTTTAGGATATGAGACACCAGGCAACAGCAAATTTTCTCAAGGGGTAGGAGTAGGAGCTTGTAAAAGGTAGAGTTTACCTGAGTGTCCTTCTACACAACTAGAGGGTCGAGACCCCTCTGGCAGCTTCGTATTTTAACTAATAATCCTAAGATCCATTGGTTCTACCATTACCAAAGACGTTTAAGTTCTCTCGGAGTCCTCTAACATTGAGTCCTTGAGGCAAAGCCTTGGTCACCCCATCCTAATTAGATCTCTGAGTTATGGGACCATTTGTATGCCCTGTAGCTACTTGGTGAATTCCCAGTTTGAATGAATGCTAGGAAGCAGTGTGGTGCAGTCATGGAAAGAGACATGGAAAGATGATGGAACTAGGTTCTAGTCTTACTTTTGCTACTAGGGATGAGATCTTAGACAATTTCTCCTCTCTAGAATCAAACACAAATTTCTCTGTCATTCAAAGACCAACCAGGTACTAACCTACTTTTCCAGCTTGTTACACATTCCTCTTCTTCACGCACTCCATGATCCAATCAAATTGCATGTGGAATCTGGAAGACCTGAATTAAGCTCCTACCTTAGACATTTATTAGCTGTGTGACCCTGGGCAAGGCTTCAATCTCTGTTAATTTCAGTTTCCTCGTGTATAAAATGAAGATGTACCTGCTTCCTAGGTTCTTGTAAGGATAAAATGGGATGACAGATGTAAAGAGGTTTGCAAACCTTATAGTGGTTTATAAATGGTCACTATTATTCTTTGCCTGCTGTAAGACCGTTTCTCACACAGGATGTGGTGTCTCTCACCTCTATGAATTTACGCAAGTTAGCTCCTAAGTCAAAAATGTACTCCCCATCTCCACCCTTCAGAATCCTCTTGGGATGCAGCATGGTGCCATGGGAAGAGAGTGGGATTTGGAGCAGGACAACCTGCTATCAAATCCTGGCTCTGCCACTTCCAATCTGAGTGTTGACAGCTGGGTGCCAACTTAGCCTCACTGAGACTCAGTTTCCTCATCTGTAAAATAAGGGAGTTTTATTATACAGTCCTTAACAACCCAGGCAGCTCTAAATCTATCATCCTATCATCTTCCTTCAAAGTTCATTTGAGGACCTGTACTTTTTATCTTGCACTACACTTTCTGTATCATATCCATTCTCCCTGTGAAGGTAAGGGACCACCATTTTTAATTCTTGCGTCCTCAGCACCAGGGACAGACCCTTCACATAGAAGTACTTAAACAAATGAAGGTTGAATTCCATGAAATGAATGCTTGTGGTCCAGAGGCCATTCCTCCTCACCCCCTTCCCACCACAGGAGAATTAATCAACTGAGATTTGGAACTGGGCTGCCCTAACTCAATTAGTGAAGCCACTATTATGTAGCCCAGCCCCAGTTCTTCTGGAGAGAGACTGACTGGACTGTCTGCTACTAGACCCAAACTCTCCTCTTTGGTTCTTGTATCCCAGTATATTCAAAAGACCATGGATTTCAAGCTGGAAGGGACTTTAGGGGCAATCTAGCCCAATCCCCTGTTTTACAAGAACAGAGACTCACAGAGGTTAAGTGATTTGCCTTCAGGTGGCAGAGGAAGGATCCAACCCTAGTTCCAGCTTTCTTGCTTTTTTTTTTAGGCTATACACATAAATCATATTCAACAGATTTTTACATTAGTCAGGTTGTGAAAGAAGAATCAGAGCAAAAGAGAAAAAAATCACAAGAAAGAAAAGAAAAGAAAATAGTGTGCTTCGAGCTGCATTCAGAGTCCACATTCCTTTCTCTGCATGTGGGTGGCATTTTCCATCATGACTCTTCTGGAATTGTTTTAGGTCCTTGCATTGCTGAGAAGAGCTAAGTCTATCAGAGATGGTCATCACACAGTGTTGCAGTTACTGTGTGTACAACTTTCTCCTGGTTCTGCTCACTTCACTCAGCATCAGTCCATGTAGATCTTTCCAGGTTAGTTCTAGCTTTCTTTCCACTATCCCACGTTGCATCCTACCCTCCTTGAGGACAGGGTCTCTCCCTTCTGTCCTTGGATCTCCATGTCCTAGCAAAGGGCCTGTCTGCCATTATGGTAGCCCAGTAATTCTCAAACTTTTTGGTCTCAGGGTTCTTAAAAATTATTGAGGATCTCCCCGCTAAAAAGTCACTTTAATGTGCCTTACCAGTTTTCTGTATTAGAAATTAAAATCTCTTAATATTATTATGAAAATAGTTTTGACCTTGCAGACCCCCTAAAAAGGTCTTGGAGTCTCCCAGGACTCCAACGGGGTACCCGGACAACACTTTGAGAACTCAACTGCTATGATAGACATTTAAAACATCATCGTTGATGGAATGATTGATTGATTGACTTAAGTGAATAGATAATCAGGAGACAGGGCTGCCACTAGAGTATATGCACTGAATTCACTTTAAATAAATGCTCCTTTTAAAATCATTCTTAATACGCCTTCACACTTTTTGTCACTTTAGATTTACATGGTGCTTTTCTTATTCATTATTTAAACTGACTTTCACAACAGCCCTGTAAAGTAGGTAATGCTTGCAGATGAGGAAACTGAATTTAAGAGAATTTTGGGTTTGTCCTAGGGCGCTCAGCTGGGAAGCAGGCTTAGAACTCCAAGTCTCTTACCTTGCCCACCACCTTCCGCCTCCCACCCCCTTTCTGCTCTTACAAATATCAATAGACACAGATTCTGAAGGACCAGAAGGACTGTTTGGCAAAGAGAGATAATAAAAACCTCTTTATTTTCCTTTTTCTTTAAGAAAAAAATCAAACAAATGCAGCTGATTCTGTTTTTAATCAGTCCTACCCCCAAGGAGTTAGTAAAAGTCAAATGCATAAGAGATGACTACTACAAAGTGTCCCCTCCCCTGCCTCTCCCCAATCCCAGACTACCTAAGTTTGTCTTTGACCTGGTCAGCCATGGTATCCAGACATCTGCTCCTCCCTTCCTCAACCCTTCATGGTCCCCTCCACCTCACAGCATGCCCATCCTAGAACCATAAAGGAGTTTCTTCAATGGTAATAAATCTCTACCTGAAGAAATAGCTTCAGAAAATCACACCGAAGAAGAGGCAACTTGTGCTACTTGAAAGAACCCCAGGTGCCTGAAGACCCAAGTTCGAATGCCCATTGTGCCAATAATTGTATGACCTTGGAAAAGTTATTGTGTCTCACTGAGCCTCAGTTGTTTCCATCTGTAAAACAAGGAGGATTGGATAGATGAATGAGTGTTAGTTAAACACTTAACCATGTGCAAAGCACTGTGCTGTGTTACAAATATGTATTGAAAATGACTACATGACCTGCAAGGTCTCCACCAGATCTCAATGGATGATCTTTGTGGTTCTCTGGACTGCAGAATACTAAGGTTTGGAATAAGAGCCTTTCCTCCAATGTTTCCCAGTTTCCCCCCTACAGCTTGCCTTTTCCATGGCAGACACTTAGAAGCCAAATAAATGCCACCAACATTTGTTCATTCACTATTCCTCAGAGATTAGGAGCCTGGCATCTTGACATTTTCAGAATTAAATGGCAATGAAAAGTAAGTGGGTGTACTAATCAATCAATTAAGCAATCATTTATTAAGTGCTTACTATTAGAGCACAGGCAGCTAGGTGGCGCCATAGTGTATAAAGTGCCTGGCCTGAAGTCAGGAAGATTCATCTTCCTGGGTTCAAATCCAGCCTCAGACACTTACTAGCTGGGTGACCCTGGGTAAGTCACTTAGCCCAGTTTCCCTCAATTTTCTCATCTGCAAAATGAACTGGAAAAGGAAATGGCAAACCCACTCTAATATCTCTACCAAGACAATCCCAAATGGGGTGAAGAAGAGTCAGACACAACTGAAAATGAACCACAACAGTTAGGGAACACAGTCCTAATTGTAACTGAAATTTAGACTTGAAAGAGACCATAATCACCGATTCAATCAATAACATCCCAGTAAGCGATACTGCAGCCTCTGTTTGAAGGTCCCCCGGGGCTGGGGACTTGCAGCCTCTCAAGGCTGCCAATTTTATTTTGGACAGCTCTGACTTCAAGTAAGGGCTTCAGCAGGTTCAGTCAAAATCTGCTGCCCTGTAATTTCAGCCTTTCCCCCTTCCTAATCCTGCCTTCTGGGTCTGAGCACCAGCCTCATTCTTCTTCCTTACGACAATCCTTCGGATATCTGGGGACAGTAATAAAGACTCTTACTCAAGTCTTCTTACACATCTGTAGGTCCTTTAAACGATCATTTTATGATCTATTTAGTCCCCAGTCCTTTCTCAAACCTGGCTGCCCTCCTGTAAACACACATCCAGTTATGAACATCCTACCTACAATGTAATGCTCACATTGCACCCTAGATGTGATATGATCAAGATGGGACAGCTGGATTTTGCTTTTCCTTAATTTGGAGGCTGTACCTCTATTAATTCAGCCTAAAATTGAATTAGCTTTTTTTGGCTTTATTTATCCCAAGCAAATGTCTATTTTCAATAGATTGTGGTTAATGGCAGCTGAATGAAGAAGAAATTAACATAAGTTGTTTCCCTGAAGTCTGGCAGATCCTCAGAGCTTGTTTACCATCTGTGATTTCTCACTTAGCACAGAAGGCCATGGGAAGACAACCTTCTTCCAGGCTGTTTGAAGTCAAAGCTTAGCCTTGGTCCCTGTGTGCCTAACCTTCAGTCCTGAGAAAGTCTGTTGATTACAGTGGAACTTCGGAACTCTAGACAAAGCAAAGCATTGGCACAAAGCACCCCAGCACATCCCCTCCATTGGAGTTGTCTCCTAGCTTCCTACCATTTTTCTATGGGACATCATTTCCCAGACCTAATTTTGGATTAGTCTTTTCAATAAATACCTTTTGTCCAAACTCAATCTATATTGGCCTCACAGCACAGGGACCAGTAATGTTCCTGGTCACCTCTCTCCTCTTCTATCAGAGGTATGTTTCTCCCCCTCTCCTATCTAGGAGCAATATTAGTGAATCCTTATAGATTATGCAGGGTTATGCTGGCAAATATTTAACAATGGACAAAAAAAATAGCCCAGTTTAACCTATATTATAATACTTTTAAAGAAGTGATTTCTTGGAGCAATTGAGAAACACAGTGGATAGAGCAGTGGCCCTACAGTCAGGAGGACTTGAGTTCAAATTTGACCTCAGACACTTATTAGGTGTGATGCTGGGCAAGTTACTTAATACTGATTGCTTCCCCCTCCCCTCTGCAAAGAAAAGGAAGTGTTTTCTTAAATCTAGACAATTTACAAATAAATGAAGTGATGATTTCTAAGGTATGTTCATACAGAAAACATAATTATTGGTTTTTGGGTGCTTGAGTTCATTCTTGAGTATATATCAACATGAAATTATCAAATGATTTTTTTTAAGTCACCAAATAGGCAAAGTGAGATTTTTACCTCAGTCATTTGTGTGGCTATAAAGATGTGGTCTGTTGCCAAAGATTATCTACAAAATTTTCCTTTTCCTTTCTTATGTTTTCAAGAAAATCCTTGATGGAAGCCAAAAATAGACTATTTTCATAGTGTTTTACAAGGATATAAAAGGATATATGTGGATCAGCAGATGTTACTTCTTGGCCTTTTGGAGGGAGTGGTAAAGAACCCTCTATAATCTTTTTTTACTCCTTTGTGAACTCCTTTTTGAAGTAACTTACAAAATGACCCTGGGAGCCTTTGAAATTGTGTGACCTCTGGCATGGATTTCTTTTGCATAAAATGCCACTGCCATACACAGTATGCCAAAGGCTTGGATCTGCCAGTTGCACTACCTTTGCTCATTAGAGAAAGGATGTGTATAAAAGAGAGATGGAGGAATGAACAATCAAGAAGAAATACGGCGGAGTGGCACACATCTACAAAAGCAGATGCCATGAAAGCTAAGGCTTGTAGCAAGTGGTGACTTTTGAAAAGTATAGAGATAGTAATGGGGAGAAAGAGTCTTTTAAACATCTTTTGAGAGGAGAAGGAGAGGAAAAAGAAGGAGGAGGAGGAGAAGAAGAAGAAGAAGAAGAAGAAGAAAGAGGAGAAGAAGAAGAAGAGAAGGAGAAGAATAAGGAGAAGAGAAAGAAGAAGAAGAAAGATGGGCTCACTGTTGACTTGTAGGAGTGAGCACAGTCTAAGGGAGAGAATGCCTGGCTCTGAAGTCAAAGAACTTGAGGGTCAATACTCATGTCAGACACGTACTACCTGTGTGACCTTGGGCAAGTCACTTTATCTCCTTAGGCCTTAATTTCCTCATCTGCTAAAGGGGGGCGGGGCGCGGTTTTTAGACTAGTTGGTTTTGCCAGTTCTAGAGTTATGATCCTTTGACTTTCCCACCATCATGCAACTAGTCATCAAGGGTACCAGGGAGTCAATAAATATTAAGTGCCTGCTATGTGTTAAGCACTGGGGATACAAAGAAAGGCAAAAGAGAATCTCTGTCCTTGAGAAACTCCCAATCTAAGGAGGGGAAACAGCATGCAAACAATTAAGCTATGTACATATAAATTGTAAAGAAGACAAACTGGAAATAATCCACAGGGGGAAGGCACTAGAATTAAAAGGCATCGGGAAAGTCTTCCTGGAGAAGGTGGGATTTTAGCTGGCATTTGTAGGAAGCCAAGAAAGCCTGGAGGGACAGATAAAGAGGGAAATATTACAGGAATGGAGGACAGCCAGTGAAAATACCCAGAGCCAAGAGAAAACGGATGGAAGAGTTTGTGGTGGGGAGTCAGGTAAAAGAAGACAAGAAGGAAGCGGGTCTAAGGTTGTGAAGAGCTTTGAACTCTAAATAGGAGTTTATACTTGTTCCTGGATGTAATAGAGATCCACTGGGTTTATGGAGAATGGGGGGCTGTCAAGGCTTAAATCAAAGTCTCCTAACTCATTCCACAAAGCCTTTCTCTGAACATTTTCCATCAATACTAAAATACCTATACTAACCCCTTCCTGTGATAAAAGCCCCTAACCATTGGGAAAGGCCATGATTTATTATTAATTTATTTTAATTATTTATAGTTATATTATTGATTTATATTAAATCTTCAGCCAACAAGGATCTTTGAGTTCAGGCTCCTAAATTTCCCAAGTTTATTAAAATCTTCCAGCAGAGGGCAGCAAAGTGCTACCAAAGGCTTGCTCTACCAAGTACTTTAAAGATGAGTGTTCTGGAAGAATTTTGTCTCAGGTGGGTGGAGAGAATAATCTTGCATTTCACACTTTTTAACATTAAAACTAAACTCCATTTCAGGAGAAGTAGAAGCCTGCTTAGGCCAGGGTAGTGCCACTGACCACAGTGATGCCCACTTGGAAGTAATAGCCACCATTGGCTATAGCTCAAGCTAAATGAAATATCACCCTGCTTTATTCTCATTCCAAATTTTCCTGATGTGTGATTGAGGCAGCACCCAGCTTAAACAACACCAAATGGAAACAAAGTCTAGCGCCCCCTTTCTCTCATTGGTTAATTCTGGTCCTGGCTCTGCAGTCATTTGATGTATGACCTTGGGCAGCTCATTGTCTCTTTGTCTGTGTTAGACAAAGAAGCCTCCATACCATTTTCTGAATAAGATATTTCATTTCCTGCCTCTAAAACTATAATCCTCTGATGCATGGTGTCTGATACATAAGGAGCGTAAGAAATGTTTATTGAATGAGAGAAAAGACTCAATCATGTAGGCTAATAATAGCTAGCATTTGTCTAAATCTTTAAGGTTTGCAAAGTGGTTTACAATATGCCATGTAATCCTCACAAGAACCCCGGGATGTAAGCACATGTAAGTTGTTATTCCCAATTCACAGATGAGGAAACTGAGTCTGAGAAAAGTTACTTGTGCAGGTTTAGAAGGGGCAATCCAGCATTAACAAGTATTTGCCAATATTTGAATGGCCAATCTGAAACTTCAGGTATTTAAAAGATGAATCTTCTAGCCCACTCATGTTAAAAGCACAGCCAGAATGTAGCTCTTCAAATATGACACAATCCTGAGGTTATATGAAACTTTTTCTTTGAGAAGGCAGGGGTTATATGATAAATCTTGATTTTAAGCAAGTTTTAAATTAAAATTCCATGATGGATGGAGTAGAGCTTTGAAACTGCATAATCAAGTGCTGTACTGGGAGTTAAGGATACGTGGGTTCAAATCCCACCTCAGACACTTACTAGCTATGTGACTCTAGGTAAGTCAGCCTGTCAGAATGTTTCCTTATCTGTAAAATGTGAAAAAATTAGTGCCTACCACTAGGCACTAGTGTTGTTTTGAGGACTCATTGAAATAATGTCTATATATAAATGTCAGCTATTACTATGCTATAGAATTTTAGACCAGGAGGACCATTGGTCATTGGACAAGGAATCTCAGAACTAGAAGGGGCCACAGGAATTATCTAATCCATAGGTTCCCAAAGCATGTGATACCACCCCCTGGGGGGCACTCGATCAATTCAGGAAGGCAGTAGCAGCTTTGAGTGCAACTGGAGGACAAGAAATAAAAATAAGGGGGTGGTAGAAGCATGAGGAAAGAAAATCAGATAAGAAAATTTTGAAAAACCATTCATACATGTTTCATCTGTTGTGTAATGGAGTTAAAGTCATAGTGATTACATTATTTTCCAAATAAGCACGCAAAACGCAAGTTATAACCCATCAGTGGTCAAGTCCACTGACAGACCTTAACAAGTAAGTGTTGGCAGGGGAATGTGTCACACATTGTCAGGAAGTCCAGCATGCATCTGCAGGAATATGTGCTTGTAATACCTTGTTTACAATAAGATACTATAAAATACATAATGCAATATTACATACAAAATTTTAATGCAGAAAATAACCCACAAATTTACAAGGCATGATTAAATTTAAGATATGACATTTAATATATGTATTTTATTTTTTAAAAATGATACAAATTTTAAGAAAAATTAAAGGGTTAAAGAAAGTAGATTTCTGAGGGCAGCCATGAGTAATTTTTTTAAGAGGTTAGTAGGCCAAATAAGTTTGGGAACCTTTGAACTAATCCTTTCCCTTCCTCCTTCTTTTGACAGTGGAAGAACCTGGACCCCAGGGAGGGGAAGAAGCTTCTTAAGGACAGAATTCATGGAAAGAGCATTTGGTTAGTCTCATGCCCTTCCATTAAACCCTTTCCTGCAGAATGGAATATAGAGCAGCACTGGAGTCAGGGACAACGGATTTTGACAGGTTGTCCAAAATGCCAAAGCCAAACTGGGATGGTTGTTTCATGAAGACCATGAAATACACAGTGGAATCTTTCCACTCTCTCCACAGCGGGGTGCTTAACAGCCCAGATAAAAGTGTCCAAATGTCACTACACGAGTGGGATAGTTTCTAAAATCTGGTATAATCCTTATTTCTAAGCATCTCTGCCCATTGTGCTTTAAAATGAAAAGAATTCTGTGTGGGTGGAGTGGGGAAGCAGGAGGATTAGCTTTAGGGAGAGGGTAACTAAAAAAGAATCATCTCTATGAAAAGGTGTAGACCATAGTCCTCTGGGTCAGAACCACTACAGAGCTCTGAAGGAGAATCACTAGACAAGTCATGGTGAGATAATGGTAGACCTAGGCTTTTCTTCTCCACTTTTGACCTGATATTTGGAAAGCGCTGAATGGAAATTAAAGATGGGGCATTATTTCTAGGTAGCCCAGGTTAGAGTGTGCCAACTGCCTTCAAGTATTTCTTAGAATTTCTAACTCCACTCCCTCGGGTAGAAGAGTTGGGAATCTCTCCTTGCTCTTCCCTCTGGGGTTCTGAAACAGATCCAGAATTCTTTGAGGATGCATCCTACTGTGATATCGGCAAGACATGAGTTATCATGCCTACTTGACTGATGAAGAAAGAGACCATCGGCATCCACACAGCTAATAAGGGGCAGAGTCAGAACTTGAACTTGCATTTTCTGACTTTCAAGATGCTTTAGTTTCAGTGGAGGGTTGGGGAATAGGTGGGGATGGTCAGGGAATAGGGTCTTGGGACATCATCCTATAGAAGGGGTAGGGAACAGAGACAGGGGTACAACGCCTGGGAGGGGGAGGGAGAGAGATGTGACAGAACAAGGTGGGGCTTGATTGGTTTCTTATTTTCAATAATTATTCTAGCCAACAAAGCTTGATTGTTTCCTTTTTCTTTAATGTTAAATATTCAATTAGAAACAATAATAAGCATTGATATAAGCAACTGTATTTTTCTTATTTCTTATGTTGGGGAAGTATGGTAGGTGCCATCACCTTTCTCATTGATTTGTAAAATTGTCACCCTACGGCAAAGCCCAAGTTGCTCCATCCTAGTTACGGCTCTTCTGCTCAGCCAGATTACTGTCCCAAGAGACTTATTTCTTTCTTAAGTATTTCCTTCTTAATGTGCCCATTCAAGACTTATTTATGCCCTTTTAAGGACTAAAAAGTCACACATACTAGCAAATGGGACAGCACTGAAGCAAAAGGGCTATTTAAGGGCACCCAATGAGTATTGTTCCTCTCCATTACTTGTCAACTTAAGGCACAGATATTTTCCTAGTCTGTAGGACAACTAGATCAGGATTTTCCTCCATTCCAGAGGAGGATGAGACTTTTTTCCTTTTGAGTTCCTTTCTCATTCATTTTCTCACTCTCCTCTTTCCATCTCCGACCTGGATGGAGTGAGTGCAAGGAAGCTGGGCCCTTGCATGCCCCAGCGGATTCCCTTTAGCTGCCAGGAGATCAGCCTGCCTTTGCCCTGCGTCTCATTACTCCCCAGTAGACCGCGGCACACCTGCAGGCCTCAGGACAGGGTCCCCCAGCTTGCCTTGCTCCTGCAATCTGATACTAGATCTTGCAATCATTTCCAGCTCAGGTGCAAGGGAGGAGATCACAAATAAAATTCCAGGGGCTGAAAATTCCTCCCACAAGGATTCCTGCAAGCCCCCTCTTCAACCCCAATTTCCAGTGAAGCAGAAATTTTAACTCTTCAGGGCAAATTTTCAAAGCTGAGTGAACTGTACATTATACACTTAAGTCCTGTTATTTGTTAACAGGATTTGAATGAGTAACCTGCTCCCACTACTTTGAAAACATATCCTTTAATAGGGGAGCCAGAGCCATCAGAGATGAAATGTACCTGTGTCTAGGCTCTGCCTTTATGCCAGAGGCTGTTTGCTACCTGCGTTCAGATGTTGGTGAAATGAACTTTCAGCAAAAGAATGTAACAAGAGGGTGATTAGTGGGGGAATGTGATGTGTGTTTGTGTGTGTGTGTGTGTGTGTGTGTGTGTGTGTGTGTGTGTAGGTGTAGAACAGAGCTAAGCATCAGGCCTGGAGAAAAGGTGGGGGGCCTTGGTTCATGGTAGACTCTCACTTAACTTGATACTCATAGGTTGTCTTTTGGGTTCTCACATTTCAAATGCCAAGAAGTGTTGAACCCCTTGAGAGACAGAGTTTGGAGCCCCAGCTGTGGGTTTGGGAGAAGCAGTATCTAGGTTCAGCCTTTCTCAGGAAAAGAAAAAAGAACAGTGAATCATTAAAGGGTTAAATAAATGGGAGCTATTAGGACTACAACTGATCTGAAAGGGAGTTTCAAGTTTCCAAGCAGAGAAAAATTTTTCCCGCAAGTGGACACTCTCCCTGACAGTCCCCCTGAACGTGCTGGTTTCATTTACTGTCACAGAATGAACCTGCATCCAAATCCAAACTCAGCTATTACCCATGTGACCTTGGTCAAAATCACTTAACCTATCTAGGCTTAATTTCTTCATCTTTAAAATAAGGGAGATGATCAAGATTGATTTCTAAAGTCCCCGGCAGTGATATTATACAAACTCAGATAACTGATACACAATCATCTGTGATAAATGCATTAGAGACATGCAAAACAAAGGGTGACTGTTATAAAGGAAAAGTGGTACAAGTTGGGGTATATGACTATGATGGAGTACTATTTTACTGTAAGAAATGATGAATTCAATGATCTTAGAAAAACATGCAAAGTCTTGGTGGGAAAGAATGGGCAGAACCCAGAGAACACTGTATACAGTAACAGGAATATTGTTTTAAGAATGACTGAGCAAATGAGTCATTTTAACTGTTATAAATATCTAAATTACCAATAAAGGACATATGAAGAAAGATGCAAAAAACCCTAAATTTTAAAATATATTTTAGACAATAATTACAAATCTATAAACTGAATTTACTTTTAGATTTTTTTTGCTATAAATGGAACTCCAGTTGTATGTCAATAAGTTAGTTATTAAGCATTTCATTAAATACCTACTATTTACCAGATAAGGTCCTGAGTTCATATAAATATAAATATATACATATATATGTATGTATGTATGTATGTGTGTATATACACACCTGAGTAAGGTACTGGAGTTATAAAGACAGAAATAAAAGCATCCCTGCCCTCAAGGATCTGACATTCTAATAGGAGAAGACAATATATTTGAGTGTAAATAAATATGAAGTAGACACAAAGTAAATTGAGTGATTTCAATTAGTAAGAGGGCCAGGTGAGGAGAGATCAGGTCTGCGGAATGCCTTGGTGGGGTTTGCATATATTACTAGGAAGGGAAATTGGAGTTTCTCAATATCTTTAATACTCTTTTTTTAACTACTGATTTTCTTCCAAGGAAATGAAATGACTGTAAATCAAAATATAGCAATCTCCAAAGAATCAAAATTGTGGATGACCCAATAGAAGCATCCTTCTATCACAGTAAGTAAAAATAGGCTATAATCTATGACCAGTGATGTCTCATGCACCATGGCCTGCTGGTAAATGCTTAGCACTGGCTCTCCTGAAGAAAAATGTATGCAAAGCACACTTTGAAGTTTAACTTGCCTTATTCACATTTTCCTCAACACTTTCCTAAGTCTAGACAGTCAAGAAAATAATAAATAATAAAAAAAATAAAAATAATAAAACAATAAATTAAGCCTTAATGGGCTCTTGTGAACCAGTATGAGTTGGTTCCAGCACACCCCTACTTAATTGCAAGGAGTGGTGTAAAAATATCACCTAGGAGAAGTCTGGTTGGGAAAAGGCAGGGTATAGATTGTAACCCAGGATTGGACCCAATCATTCCTCTGATTTAGAGGAGGATGGGAGCAAGAGACCCTCAAGACAACAGGGCATGAAAGGAGGCGAGCACTAGCGAGGAAGCACCCAGGTCAGTTTGATCAGAGATTCATTTATAAGTCAGGAAGTCTCAGTTTGAATGGATCTACAAGCTGCCAGGGTTTAAAGCACCTGATTACTCTCTTTAGTTTTGTCTGTTTATGGGAAACAGGCAAAGTCTTGGGAACAGAAGAAAGCATCAGGATGAGAGTGGAACACAGAATTATTCAGGTTTTTAGATTCTCTTTTTGCTGAAACTTTTGAGAAAGCAAGACCAGTGGGTTCCATGTTTCTAAGTCTCTATAGAAATAAATGGATGTTCCCCTCACAGGGTCTTTGGGGCTCTTAAGTCTTTGGATCCAAGTTAAGAAAAAAAGGAACAGTCTATCAACCTCAGGATCATACATCAACATGAGAAAGATTCCCTGAAGGGAGACAGAGCAGAGAGAAAAAGAATGCTGGAGTTTAGAGTTAGAGGAAGGTTGGGTTCAAATCTCAGCCCTGCCATATGCTACTGCCATGACTTTGGACAGCATTTAACCCCTCTGGGCCTCAGTAGTCTTGTCCATAAAATGAGGACATTGGGTACGATGGCTTCCATTTCCCAATCAATGAACCTGTGACACTGAAGAAAGAAGGCTCGGAACTCTCTTTATTCACTGACGAGATGGCAGTGCCCTCTGTGAACAGAAATGCTTTTTGTCTTTGTACTTGGGAATTTGCCAACATAGACTACTTGCCCTCAGTGGAAAGAAAAAGAAATCATCTACTACTGAAAAGTAGGGCTTAAGTTAGACAAAGAATTTCTTAGGCACTTAGGACCCCAAGGGCTTTACCCCCTGGGACAGAAAGACGGTTGATGAAAGAATGAATGAATTATGCTTTTGTAGAACTGAATCTCAGGCAATGACTCTAGACCCACAAAATCCACTGCCTGAAAGAGCTCCCCTCTTCCTGGAACCCTTAGAGACTATTTAGTCGTATCCATCACTTCTAGGCAAGATTGGATCTAAAACCTCGCACACAGTTGGGCTTCTGTCTCCAAACTCTTTCAAAGTCTCCATGAAGGCAAAGCTATTGTCTCTTCCAGAGAATCCAACTCTCTCACCAGAAAGTTTTTTACCTTTGACTGAAATGTGAACCTCCCCTTGACTTCAGATTTCCTTGCTCCTCGGTCAGGGTCAAGAGAGATGAAGACTCGAGAAACTCCAAGATGAAAAGACATAAGTGAAGACAGTTCCATTCTTTGCAAAAAGCTTTTCTTGAGCTCTTATGTATCAGCCACCATGAAGAGGTAAGGATGCAAAGACAGAAAGGAAACCACCTAAGGTTTTAAGGAGATTACATTCACCTGGGTGGAAACAACATGGAATCAGATAATCAAGTATAAATACAAAGTGTGTGTGTGTACACATATGTATATCATATGTAGAATAGATATTTTTAGATACAAAGTACATGCACAGTAATGGGGTACCATTAACAACTGAGAGGATCAGTAAAAACTAGAGGGAGAAGATGACATGAGCTGAAAAGGAAGCTAGGAATTTCCAAGAGATAGAGATGAAATGGGAAGGCATTTCAGGCAAAGGGAACAGCCTATGCAAAAACATGGAGGTGAGACACTAAAAGCAATGTCTGTAGACTGGCAAGTAGACTAGTCTGACTAGAACACAGACTGCATAAGGGGCAGTAATATGAAACTAGTCTGGAAAAATAAGTCAGAACTAGGTCATGAAAGGCTTTAAATGCCAAAGAGAGGAGTTTCAATGTAGTGTTCCTCTCATTCTGCCTGAACCTCTTGATCCCGTCTTGATGGAGGTGGGCTGCAAATTGTGAGATGAGAAAGATAAAGTATGACACAAGGCTGTAGAAGTAAGGGGCCACAGACTAAAGATGTCAAGGTCAAAGAGATAAAAGAAAAAACTCCAGAGTGAGAGGGTAGCTGGCTGTTCTTGCTGGGCTGGTTGCCCAGGGAAATCATTTCCCCTGCTCTGTGACGAGCTGTGGAGCATCCAGCCATGACAAGAAGCAATTGGGGTTCCCAGCCAGCAACAGGACTTTAAACAGAAAAACACAAGCCTTTGGGAGTTCCATTTCTCCTTAGATGCTGAGTCTATACCATGTGCTGTGAATGATCCTGAGTCCCAAGTTCCTGAACCTTCAAAATGGCCCTAGTGGATTGGCTAAAAGAGTCTAATACGAACAGAGAACTATGTTGAATTGTCTATAATCTTTATCCAGTGGCAGAAGGGGTAGCAAGAGGAGACTGAATCAAGTCAACTATGCATTAGCCAGAACTCTGTTTCATACAGCTACGTACTACCTGGGGGCTGCCCAGATCTGAGAGATGTTGCAGATATAAAAGTGTGATAGATGTTTCATTATATATTCCATATTTCCTTTATTGGTTCCATGCTATGATTAAAATGCTATTAACAGTATCTGAGCATGCCTTGGGGAACCAGCTCCATTATGCCAAAGTGACATGACAAAGGCTTAGGAAAATGTGGTCAGGTTTGGAAGGGGTTGGTTTGCCAGAGGTGGGCTGGAGGACTGATTCTGATCTGGGAAATCTACAATAGTCTGTGCCTCCAAGATAGTGAGTCAGTATAACCAACCAAGGAGGATGTTAGAAAGTCATCTGCTCTCTGAGAATTATAGACAGATTATATTTATAGTCAGTGGGATGAATGCATAGCCTCCAGACTGACCATGAAATTCACCCAGGGCCAAAACACACAATCCTAGATTTTAAGTATAAATGTGTTTATTTTAGTCTCATAAAGAACACCACTTCCTTGAAAACATCATATTGCTTTCCTAAAGTTTTTTTAATAACTGTTGTTTGCACAGTTCAGTTTAGTTTTCACTATCTCTCTACCTCCCTCCCCGCTTATCTTTCAGTCCTTTTGCACTTTTCTTCCACTTGGGTGTCCATCACTGGAATTTTTCTCATGAATAAAAATAGTCTCATCAAATTTGATGGTTTATTTCCTTGCAAATTTTAATGTGATCTTTGCCATTCAGGTCAAATCCCATTTCAACAAATTTCATTGTAACAAAAATTGTAATGGCATTTTCTTGATCTCAGGACAATAATATTGTTTTTTAAAATAAATACAATATATCCTTTTAGCCTTCCAACCCCACCCCACCCCCCAACCCAGGTAAAATTATTTGTCCAAGGTCACCCAGGTAGTGACTGAGGCATGATTTGAGCCCAGTTTCTTAAATGTCAAATCTATGTATCTTTTCTCCTCTGTTACATTGGCTCCTCATTCTTCTTGTTAAATGTGTATATGTTCATCCTTCGTTGCTAAAGAAGACCATGTCATCAGAGAAATAATAACATGACTTGGACTTGACTTTGTTTTGAGTGAGGGAGGGCTGTGAAGGTCACCAGCCTCACTTCTCCTCCAGAGCCATCTGAATCCAGTGGCCAGGTATTCATCAGGATGACTGGAGATGACCCAGGATGAAGCAGTTGGGAAACTGGGGTTAATTGACTTGTCCTGAGATGAGATTTGAACTCAGGTCCTCCTGACTCCTGAACTGGTGCTCTATCCACTGCACCACCTAGCTGCTCCTCTTGTTAAATGGTATCAGGCTGGTGTCTGTTGATTCCACCAGGTTAAGTATCAGTTGATTTTATGCTTGGGCTTGGGTTCACCCAAGTCAATGTTATGGTCAGATCTGTGTTTCCAGAAGATTAAATTGGCAACTATGTAGAAAACACAAAGATTGGTGAGGCTAAAGGGAAGGACATCACTTAGAGGATTATTGCAGTGGTCCAGGAAAGATGAATTAAGGGCATGAAAAAGGGTGGTCGTTGTATGAGTGGAGATGCAAGAAAAGGAGGCTAGACCCAAGAAGTGAGAGAAAATTTCCAAGTCTGGCTACTATTGCTTTCCAAGACAAAAGCTGCTACAAATCCAGGCTATTGATGATAAAGCTTATTCCTTGTGTTAATGACATTAATTAACACAGGGGAGTCAGGCACTCTCAGTCTTCAGGTACCTTCCTGAATACAAAGAGGTTTCACCAGACTAGCAAAGAGAGGCACATTTTTTCTTTCCTCTCACTGGAAAATGTGACATTTGAATTTGTACCGAAAATCAGCTTTGGAGGACTGTTTGAACTAATTCTTGTTAGGGGACATCTAGGAGCAGATACTTACTAGTTGTGTGACCCTGGGAAAGTCACTTCACCTTGTTTATCTCAGTTTCCTCATCTGTAAAATAAGATAGTTGGACTTAAAGACCTCTAAATTTCCTTCCCTTAGGGGTAGCTAGGTGTTAAAGTGCATAGAGGGTCAAGCTTAGAATCAGGAAGACCTGACTTCGAATCCAGCCTCAGACACTTATTTGCTGTGTGACCCTGGGCAAATCACTTAACCCTGTTTGCCTCAGTTTCCTCACCTGTAAAATGAGCTGGAGAAAGAAATGGCAAACCACTCCAGTATCTTTGCCAAGAAAACCCCAAGTGGAATTATGAAGAATCATACAAGACTGGACCGAAATGACTGAATGACAGCAACTAAATTCTTGTAAGGGAGGCATAGCACGAAGTCCTGAAGGGACCTGATTCCCCTAGAAGCGTCCATGCTACTGGAAGTTGGGACAGAAATAAAATCCAAAGTAGACTTGAAGAGGGCAAATAAAAGAAATTCCAGGAGAGAAAAAATACTTACTACCGGAGTGGGGGGGGGGGAGCCTCAGGGCTAATCTTGATGGGAGATTTTTTTTAAAAAAATCTGAAAAGTCGAAAGAAGAGAGCACATTCCAGGTATGGGGGTCATCCTGGGCAAATGTGCAAAGATGAGCGACAGCGTGTCAAATTCAAGGAATAGATAGTCTGATTGGAAAAGAAGGGGCATAATGAAAAATGTTGGAACCAGACATCACAGGGCCTAAAATGCCAGTCTGAGAATCTGTAGTCTTTCCTATAGAACTGGGAGCCATCCAAAGTTTTTGAGGAGGGGAACAGTCAGTAATAGGTTGTAGTCTTTTGGCGGCTGTGTGAAAGAAGGAAAGATACTAGAAACAGGGAAAGCAATTAGGCAACTAGGTGGCACAGTGGGTAGAGTTCTGGACCTTCAATTAGGAAGATCTGAGTTCAGATTCACCCCTCCTGACTGTGCTATCTTGGGTAAGTCACTTAACCTCAGTCTGCTTAGCAGTAAAATGGGAATGATGATGGCACCTACTTCCCAGGGTTCATGTGAAGTTCAAATGAGATAATATTTGTAAAGTGTACCTAGTATATAGTAAACACCATATAAATTCTGGTTATTATCATTAATTATGATGAAAGAAGAAAAGAAGTTAGGAGTTGCTGGGGGAAGAGATAGATACTTGGGGATAGAGTCAGGAGTTCTGGGCTCTGTTCCCAACTTGCTCATTCATTGACCTGCTGGATAACCTTTAGAACTCACTTAACTTTGGAGAACCTCAGTGTCTCCCTCCCTCTATAAAACTCACTGCTCGCCTAACTGGGCTTGTCTGATGATTAATAATGATACTATATAAGCAGAGTTTCTTTGAGGTCCTTGGATGAAAGGCAACCCATAAACTCTCCTGGAGATTTATTGGATTTTTGAGAAGCATGGATTCACAATGTGCTCCACCAATAAAAGTAGGCAAATGCTTTATGTATTCACATGAGCAGAAGGGGAAGCAGCATCTCCAGAAGCTTCTCTGTTCTCTGTTGTATGTGGATCACAGCTTCTATGCACATACCCCAACTCCACAAAGGTTTCTCCTAAATACACTTACAGTCTCTACTTCCATAGTCATCTAGGGTTACAATCATAGAATTTATCATCGGGAATGCAGACAGAGAAACAGGAAGGTAACACCACTCAAGACACACTACTCATGTGGGAATGGGATCATGTGGACTGCATCCCCAGGGATTGTGAAAACAGGGACATTTGTGAATAAAAGGGAGGTCCCAAGTATTAGGAGCTGTCAGAATTATGAACTGCAACACCACGACCACCATAGAACCCAAATCTGCTGGTAAGAGAGCTATCTTGTCTTATTTATCAGTCCAACAGCCTGGTGCAATGGATAGAAAGGACCATGGGGCCATGGCTTAGGAACAGGAAAAGACCTTAGACCACACTCTTCATTTTACAGAGAGTAGCAAGAAGGAAAGCCAAGATTCAAACCTAGACCCACTAAAACCAAATTCAGCAAGCTTTCCGCTGCCCCATGCTATATTCTTATTAGGCTCCATAAAATGGTGTTTTTTTAAAGTCCAGAGACCTGGGTTCAAATCATGGCTCCAAAACATACCAACTGTTCCACCTTGGGCAAACTATTTACCTGTTTCAGTTTCTCCATCTGTTAAATGGGGATGATGAAACTGATAGCATCCTTAGTACAAAGGCAGATGGGATGATATGTAGGTCATCTTATTCTTTCATGATTTTTATGTCTTCTGTCAGATCTTTCTATCATTTAATCCAACATGTCTTAAAGACTGTGAGAATTTGGCTTGTAACATTGGCTAAAAACATTATTGTAAAATTTTTATAGCTCAATACCACACTCAGGAAATTATGGGCAATAGGTCTGTCTGGGATAATGCTCTGGGTAATAATAAAAGTTATTAGCTGAGATGTTCAAAAATATTCTGAGTTCTTTGTTTGTTGTGTAGGGAGCTGTCTATCAGTCCACAAAGATAGCTTTTTATGACATAGCCATCAAGGCATGTCTTACTAGACATTTTTTGGGCATCAAATTTTTACACTATATTTAAAGATGGGTGCATAGTTTCTGCCTTTTCCTTGTATAATCTTTCACTTCCTTGAATATTCTTTCAAATGAGATAATATTTGTAAAAATGACTTAGCAGAGTATCTGACATATAATACATAATATGTACATAGTATATATATATGCATATATATTAATATAGTATATAGTAGGCACTATATAAATGTGTATTCCCTTTCCTTTTATCCTTTTCTTTTTGGAAAAAAACCCCAAGTATAAATGTGTATTCCCTTTCCTTTTATCCTTTTCTTTTTGGAAAAAACCTCCCAAGTAATGGATACCTTTTGTTTTTTTACATCACCATAATTTGGCAGGTGCTGTTCTCAGTTTTAGCTCAGTCATCACTAGTCGAGACTTTCAATTTCTTCTAGTTAAAACTGGGATATCAAAGAGCTGGATGAGTCAAATTAGAGCCATCCCCAGAAAGGGACAGCATCACTGATCTCTCCCTGGCATCTCTTATTACCTTGAACCATGCCGCACCTCCCAGCTATCATTGCACAACTTCCTGTAGCCACCCCCTATTCCATGTTCATCAGGCCTAAAGTCGGTCAGTTGTTCAGCAGATGGGAGGGTGAAACATATAGAATGAGTTGAGAGGTCTATCTCCCTGCCTCCAGTCTTTGTACTTTCTGTTACTGCTCAGTTGTTTCAGTCATGTCTGACACTTTATGACCTTGAGTTTTTCTTGGAAAAGATACTGGATTGGCTTACTTTTTCCAGCTCATTTTACAGATGAGAAAATTGAGGCAAACAGGGTTAAGTAACTTGCCCAGGGTCACACAGCTAGAAAGTTTCTCAGGCTGGATTTGAACTCAGGGCCTCCTGATTCCAGGGCTGGCACCTAGTTGCCCTTCTGCTTTCTCATCCCCTCGCTAGACTGCCGCCATCATCGTCTTCTCCAACCATTAGATTACAAACACTTTTGGAGCTCTCTTAGCATCCTCAACACCCAGGGCACTGCTTTGCATATAGCAGCTCCAAATATGATATTGTTGAGTTGAAATTAGACTCCAAGTCCAGTGCTCAAACATGCCATGCTGACTCTCAGCAACTCTAGGGAAAATTCAGAAGAGAAGATAAAAAACAAATATGGCACAATGGAAAGAGCACTGGCTCTCAAGTCAGAAGACCTGGGTTAAATTCTCCCTCTGACATTACAACTTGTGTGACCTGGGAAAAGGTTAGTGAAGTAGATATAGTGCCTATGAAGCCCAGAGATGGCTGCAAGGGAGTATTGAAAAGTCTTTGCTGATAAGTGTAGGATTAGAGTAGCCCACTGAGGTGCATTTAGCACAGGAATGGGTGGCTCCACATACCACATGAAACTCTGATGGTGTTGTTGTAAAAAGTTAATATGAAGGTTAAAGGTAAATCATCTCTACTGCTAAAATGAGACCTTAGAGACTTTAATAACTTATCCTAGGTCAAATAAGGTAGTAAGTGACAGAGCTGGGATTTGAACCCAGGTTCTGAGCCTCCAAAATCATTATTCTTTCCACTGTCCCATTCTTCCTTGCTTGCTTTTTTATATATATTCCCAACTTGACTGGAAGGTTCTTTTTTTTAAATTTTTTTTCTTTTAAATAGTATTTTATTTTTCCAATTACATGTAAAGACAATTTTTAACATTTATTCTTAAAATAAAATTTTGAGTTCCAAATTTTCCCTCTCCTTCTCTCTAAAATGGTAAACAATTTGATATAGGTTATATATGTGAAATCATGTAAAACATATTTCCATATTAGTCATATTGTACAGAAGAAACACAATAAAAGGGAAAAAGTTACAAAAAAAAGTGGAAATAGTACGCTTCAAACTGTATTCAGACTCGATAAGTCCTTCTTCTGAATGTGGATAGCATTTTCCATCATTAAGTTTCATGAGGACAGGAATTATATCTTTGTATCTTTCGCAATACTTTTCACAATGCTGGACACAGCAGGTGTTCCATAAATATATCTTAATTTGACAAAAATACAATGGCAACAGTTACCTTTATCTGTGGTCAGTTGAAGAAGGTAAAGAAGAAAATCATCACCACAACAAAATTTTGCCAAATATTTATCACATATTGATTGCTAGCACCATTTTCAAATGTAACCAGCAGATCCTGCCCTTACAAAGCTTGAGGTGACAAGATAAACACATGAAAAAAAACTAGAAACAAAACACTTTCTAATGAAAATGGTGCTGTTAATTCAATGCCATGCAAAATTACCAAGCACTTAGTATGTACAGGACATATGCTCAGTGCTAGGGGACATAAAAAATTGAGCTTAGACATGAGCCCTGATGTTACTGTAGAGCAAGTTAGGAAACCAACATGGATAGCTCAAATACACAAGATTACATGATGCATATATTCGAGAACTGATGGAAAAGGGGTCTTGTGAGATTCGTGGTGAAGGTTATTACCCTGCTGTAGATCAAGAAAAGAGATAACTTTATGCTGGCCCAAAGGATGAGTAAAAGCCCAACAGTCAGAGAGGAAGAAGAAAGGTATACCAAGTATAAAGGGTTGTATATAATATAATTACTGTAAAGGTCTGACGAAGTTTTACATTTTTACGATGTATGAGTTTCTTTGATGGGGTCAAGAAAGAAAGCAGTGTTATGTTTGAACCAATGCATAAAACATATGTCAGTGCAGAGAGATCCAGCTCAGTGGTAGAAGATTTCAGGTCTGGGGTTGAGGATTCCAAGTCAAGCCATGCTCCTGAGAGAAAAATCCTTCTTGGGAAGAAGAAAGACTCTCTCTCTGCCTCTCTGTCTCCCTCTCCCACTCCATCTCTCTCTCTCCTCCTCTCTCTCCCTCTCCCTCTCCTCCCTCTCTCTCCCTCCTTTTCTCTCTCTCTGTCTCTCCCTCCCTTCCTCTTTTCCACCCCATTCTCATTGACCATGTTATTGAAAAGGAAGGATCAATAGGACACAACCCAAAACAGAGAAAGAGGATAAATCCACATGTAGATAGATACAGAAATATATCACCCTGAGAGAGGAATTATTAGTTCCAATGTGTATAACCCCTTGGACCAGAACAAAATGAAAACTGTGAACTAACAGAAGAACCTCTGGTAACAAGGATTCTTGAGTTTGTCCTTTGACTACATGTGTTCTCTATGATGTACCTCACTACTATCATACTCTCAAGGTTCATCACAGGCTTTTCCTGGGTTCTGTATTTACTTGTGAGAGAGGGAACACCAGGATTTTTTTCAGAGGAAATAGCTGATATCAACCATTCTAACTATATCACCTTAATAAATATCCTTTTTCTAGAAGGGATTTTTAGATATTGATTGAGGCCACTGGTTGATAATCAGAGGAAAACACATTGATGGGGGCTCGTAAGCAGGAGAACTAGAAACCCCAGCCCCTTAGATTAATTCCTAGAACCTTTAAGGGGAAACTAGTTATTCTCTGAAACCCTAATCCAAGAGTCCAGTAAGAACTGAGAGTTAATCTAGAGGGAGCTCCACAGAGACAGGGAAGTGGCAGCTATATTGGGTGGCCAGAACCTATCCTGGTTAGGCTGGTGTATAGAGAACATAGAGTAGAGTAGTATAAGCCTGGCAGCAGGTTGAGGAGGGCTGTGAATGTCAGCTTGAGATGTATTCTATAGGCAAATGGGAGCCACTGGAGGTTTTTGAAAGACAAGTGGCATGGCATACATAAGGTAATGATAGAAAGGAAGAGTTAAAGTGGTTAGAGGGTGAAGGAAGGAAGAAGTATTATGCACAGTTGTTTGGAACTCAACACATTCCCCAATATAGAAAGAAATAAACAATATAGAATTGAACAGAATTTTCCTAAAGATATAATGTCACCCAAGATGATAAGACCATCCAAGTCTATTTATTTATTTTTTGAATTAAATGGAAATAGATAACATGCTCCACCAACAGTCCTCTGGAATTATGTGGATCACTGCATTCATTAGAATTCTCAAGTCTTTTAAAGTGGTTTGTTTTTATACTGTTGTTGCAGAAAAATTTTCTGGTTCTGCTCATTTCATTCTCTATCACATCACATGTCTTCCTAGGTTTCCCTAAAACTGCCCTATTTTTCACTTCTTACAGCACAATAGTATTCCATTACATTCACATAGCATACTTTGTTTAGCCATTCCCTAACTGATGGACATCTTTTTGGTTTCCAGTACTTTGCCAGTACAAATAGAGCTGCTGTTGTGTGTTGTGACAGAGAGGAGGAAGAAAAGGCAAACAGAGGTTTAGAAACAGATATTGTTACAGGAGATAGCTGCTAGAAGATAGAGAGGAGAAACCTCAGAAGCCAATGAAGATGTCACCTAATTATAAAACGGTGAAGGCACACTGACTTCCCAATGATCAGAAAGGCAAAGCTTGTCACTGATGTCCTTTCTACTTTCTTTTCTATTTCCTTTTCCCACTTGGCAGTAACCTCAAGCTACCTGGGTCCTTCCCCTTCAGATTCCCCCCAATGGTACCCCAAATCCTACTTTCTCCTTCCCTTAACTGAAGCTTCTATTTCCTCAGCACAGCTAATCTCAGCTAGAGGGTAAGTAGAAAGCTATCCAATTAGAGATCACACTAATCTGTGAGGGATTTCTGGTACTTTAGCCCTTCCAAAGACATTGTCAATTGGAAAAGAAAAGGTTATTTATTCAAACAAACCTGTAATTGGTGGCATTTGGGGCAGTATAATGTGAATCCAAAATATTCATGCAGCAATTGTGTCTGGCACCTAGTTTGGAGTCGTGGGGTGGGGACAGCCCTACATCTAAGATAAGGAACATAGGAATTGGGTTGTTGGAGAGTGTTAAAGCAAAGCTTACAAGGCCCATGAGATCAACCTGGTCCTTTTCAGTCTTGGTCCCAAGTGGATTTTTATGGACTAGGAGCATGATGGTGATTGTGAGAGACATCCAAGCTGTAAGCTCTTTGCAGTTTTCCTAAGTTGAGATCTGAAGGTGATGTGAAAATACTCAGGTATCTAATTCTAGGACAAAAGATTGAAGATGGCTTTTTGAACAGTTTCTCAGCTCAGAAGTAGGAGGGAGACAGTCTGACCATCAGTAGGGGAAAAGCAGTTTTAAAAGATACTGCAAATTCTGGTCATCGTAGTGATGCAAAAAGCCCCAGCTTTCTCATAAACACTCTGGGAAAGGTCTGAAAAGGGATTATACAGAGAACGATGAACAGGGAATTGAAAGAGAAAGACTAGCAAATTCTTCCCTCCAGGCTAGAGATGCTCATGTAGACAGCTGCAATCCTTTAGGTGCTCAGAGAATGCTTATGTCAGAGGGAGCATAAGTCAATGTGAATTCTGACAAATAGGACCTGAGTCCTGGCCTGTTAGAATTCCAGTGTGGCACACTGTTAGAACTACATAGTAAGGTCTAGGAAACCACAGGGGATGTCTAATACCTCTGAAGTCAGAACTCCTCTCAAAGCCTTACTAGGAGACAGCCAGCATTGCACTCTGGTAGCTAGCACTAGGGCCAGGAGTCCTGAGGTCAGCATCTCTCTTAGGCTCATAGCAGGAGGTAAGGCCAGCACAGTGTCTAGATAACCCCCACAAGATATCTTCCAAAGAGACTGCAACCACTATAAGTTCTCATATTCAATTGAAAGTCAGGAAGGGACACTGCAGGAGATATCTGTAGCCAATTCCTGGTTAGACTCATGTGAGGAAAAGGTGATGGAGATGGGTTGAGGCCACCATCAATATTGATCCACCAGAAGATGGAGGCAGAAGCCAGATATTGTGACAGAAGGTGAGGTCTACTCTCAGTCACCCCTTTCAGAATTGCAATGGCAGTGGCATCAAATCCACAGAAGAGAAAGGACCAAATCAGATCTGCCCACCTGATTTAAGAGAACAGGAAAAGGTGAGACATAGCCTTGAAGCAAAGGCCTAATCTAGGAACCAAGGCTAGAAATGGGAACAAACAGAAAGAAACTGAATGCAATGGGAAAAAAATAGCACGAGTTAAGAAAAGTCCAAGAAGTAAATCCAAAGAAGAGAGCCATTCTTCAAAAAGTATAAACAAAGCCTCAGAGAAAAGAATGATGTGGTAGCTGGAAGAGATGAAGCAGGTGAAAAAAGTGAAATTGTTATCCTTGGGAGAAAAGTTGGAGGATGATCAATATTTTAGAACAGAAGGTGATAGGTTTATCCAAGTAGTGGATTTCCAAAAAATAAAAAATAAAAACAATTCAATGATTCCATGTAATAACAAGATATGTTAGAGCAAAGCAAAAAGATTGAAAAATTAGAATAGATAGTTTCAAGTGTAAAAAATAATCGACATAGAAAATAGATCAAGTAGATTCTGCAGACTCTGAAAAGAAACCACGTCCAAACAAAAAACCTGATTATCATGGCTCTACAAATACTATAAGAAAAATGCCAAGATCTAGTGAAAGGCAAGATTTGGATATATTTCAAAAGTTAAAATTAAAAGGTTTACAGAGTAATTTGTCATAAAAATTTGAAGACAATCTTATTGGGGGAAGAATGGGCATTTAATGTAATAGAAACATTCCTTATGAGAAGATCATTAGGGAGGTAAAATTTTTGAAATGCAAATAGAGTAGGCAAGGGAAACTCAGAAAGTTTTTTTTTTAAGAGCAATTGAAAGTGATTAAGTGGTGATGGAATGATTCATCATAATAAGGAAAGAAGAGACAAATTTCATGTCAGAATCCCATTATTTTCAAAGGTTACACAGGGAGTAAAAACAAATACAGGCTCTGGAGGAGGTGAGGTGGGTTTGTTTGATTTTGTTGGTTTGAAGGGATGAAAGAAAAGGGATTGAGAAAGGAATACATGTACTTCAGAAAAATGAGGAAAAGAGGAAATAATCTTACTTACTTCTCATAATAGGGGTATGCCAGAAGAAAAGCATACAGACAGAACAGGACAAAGCAGGGAGGTGGGGGGAAGAATAGGTCACGAACCTTACTCTTGTCTGAACTGGCCAAGGAAAGTTTAATACATATACTCACACACATAGTTTAATGTTGAAATACATTAAATTCAAAAGGGAAAAAGAGATGGGGACATTAAGAAGGGAGAATGAGTGTCAAATAGGAAAGATAGAGTTGGGGAAAGAACAGTCACAAATAAAATATATTTCAACCTGAGAGGAAGAGTCATAAAGGAGGGGAAAAAAGAAGAGAAACCAGAATTTGGGCTGGATGATGAAAAGTAGGAAAGAGAAGTGGAATCAGACCACATCAGCTATAGATGATTAATGCAGATCACACTTCTTTTCTTTCACTACTTCCTCCTTTGTAAAGAGGGCAGTAGGTGTCAAAGAGAGCACAAAGTATGAAAAAACATAGCTAATGTGTGAATTTAGTTACTTAACTAAACTTATGTATTGTAAGTATAGATGAGGAAACTGAGGCAGAGAGAAGTTAAGAAGCTCGTTTCTTTGATCCTCTCCTGACTCTCCAGACTTCTATATAACCCTGAAGCTTTTTCACCTTGGAAGATACTTTTGCTCCTATATTTGATGAGTTCTTCCTGCTACCTCCATTTTGAGGAAATACCCAGGCTGTTACTCTCACATCCCCATTGCTGACTCTCCGGACTTGTCCACCGTGCCACCACATGAGTACATTCTCCCTTTCCTCTCACTTTTTAGCTTCCTTTTACAAGCTATCTTCCCCCATCGGAATGTAAATTCCTTGAGAGCATGGAGTATTCTTTTTGCTTTTTTTGTGGCAAATCAATTCTTTTGTTTATTTATTTAAGTATTTTTTTTCAATCAATGAAACCTACTTCTCTCCCTACCACCTTCTCCCCCACTGAGAAATGAAAAAAAAAAACCCACTATTACAAACATGTAATCAGGCAAAACAAATTCCCTCATTGTACATGTCCAAATGAAGGTCTCAATCTGCACTTTGAATCCGTTATACCTCTGTCAAGAGGTGGGCAGGATGTTTTCCCATGAGTCCTCCAGAGTCATGGCTGGCCATTGTGTTAATCAGAGTTCTAAAATCTACAGTTGTTTATCTTTGCAATATTGTTGTTATTGTATCTTTGTTGTTATTTATATAATATTTGTTTTTATTGTATTGTCTTCCTGATTTCACTCAGTTCACTTTGCATCAGTTTATTCAAGTTTCCCAGGTTTCTCTGAAACTGTTCCTTTTAAAGTTTCTTACAGAACTACAGTATGCCGTTATATTCATATATCATAACTTGTTCAGGCCAATTTATAGCTACCACTTAGTTTCTAGTTCTTTGCCACCATAAAAAGAAGTTATCAATGTTTTTGTTTGTACATGAGTCCTCTCCTCCCCACTCCATCTCTGTCTCTATCTCTCTCTTCCTCCTCCTCCTTCTTCTTTCTTGCTTGTATTCATAATTACAGCATTTAACCCAGTACTGGCACACAGTAAGCACTTAATAAGTAAATGTTCATTTGATTAGACTTGGGGTAGAAAAATGGGAATATGAAGAGAGTAGTGAGGATAGTGATAGGGATGAAAATAAAAAAGAATATCAATGAAAATAGTTTAAAATATATTGAAGACAGAACAAGGAAATTGATAAGTAGGACAGTGTTGGTACTACCATGTAAATTTTAATCATACTTTAACATGTGTTGTACATAATAGAGACTTATGGTTTCATATCCAAATTCTCTTTCTTTGTTCCTTGTATCTGAAAATGTTCATGTTTGTTGATGCCTAAGTCTTAAAATTTTTTTAAAGAAGAAAAATTTAAAAGGCAAACTTAGATGCTAGTCTTGTCTAGCTAACTGGCTGGATGTGGCTGACTGGGGTCTATATTAAAAAGAGGCAAAACAGTTACTGTGGCGATGAACTGATAGCTGAACAGGCCTCTCTCCTATGGTGAAAAAGGCTGATTATCAGTTATAGGATAGCAGAGGGCATCAGGGAACAGTCCAACTGGACATCCCTCCTCAGTGGAGAGAGCAGCTCTCAGGCAGATCACATCACCAGAAGACATCAGCAAATAAGAGGGAAATCATTTTATGAGAATATGTTGTCCTAAGTATGCATCTCCCAGTCACAGATATTTACTGTATATGTGTGGTCCCTCACCCACTGATGACATAGTAACTTGTGAGAAAATGTACCACAAGGAGTTGGGAGTGAGGTGGAGGGAGAGATGTTTCTCCTCACATTTTTTCGATGCAGTTAAATTACGTCTTTTTCTTTTAAACTAAGGCATCTTCTGGTTAGATAGTAACAGAAATATGTTGTTGGAAGCTTAGAACAATGGTTTTGAGTGTATGTAAATCTATAATATATCTCAAACCTGGGAAACCCATATGTGACAGGAATCCTGGGTGCTACATAAGTCCATGGCCCTATGGGTAGCTGTACCTAGGTCAGTTACTTTAGCTGTTTCTCTTTCTAATCACTGTATCCCTTCAAGAGGCCTTTACCCACTATATACAAAGATTCTGAACTCAAAGAGTCTTTAAAAATTACAAATATTTTTGCTATGACACCAGTGGCATTACCAGGGGCAGCTCTGGTGGTGGAACTGGGTAAGGGTAATGCCATTCATCACCATCATATGAATGGATCATGTGTAAGTCAGAAACTGTCTAAATATGAGTAAGTGTGCAAATATTTGTAGAGAATGTCTTCAAGCTTAGGTCTTTGCCACCATGGTGTCTGCTTTCCTTCGAATAATTTCCTATTTTGAGGATTTGTCTCTATGTGGGAATTTCTTTGTGCATTATGGTCATTCTGGAGAGTTAAACCATTTCCCAACTCAATAAATCAGAACAAAGGAAAACCCTGAGATGTGTTCATAGCAAATAATTAAGCCCCACTGTGGGGAAGTGTGAGCTTGCATTCAGCTCTCCTCTCAGCCATGTGCTTTTACTTCCTGGAGACTGTTTACAAAGTAACTTGAGAAAGGAAGGGAAAGAAATTTAGAATACGATCAAGATCATTCACCAAGGTGCTCAGAGAAACAATGTTGTGTTGTATATGGAGTCGGAGAATTAAACTGGTACCAGATAGGATGTGAAGCTAAATTAAAATGCTAGACTTAGGGGGTAGATGAGACATTATGAAGTAACCATGTCCAAATTTTCTAGGGATTGATTCAGAATTCAAAGGCAACAGCCAATCAAGGGATATGAATAGATAATTTGCAAGAGAAAAGCCAGAGATTGTAAATAAACAAGTGAACAGCAATGCAGTTGACTGAGTGGGATGATCAATGATGAGTGAGAAAGAATGTCCAACAGAATAAGGTCCTGGAGGAGACAAGGGAGGAACAGATTAAAGACAAAAATGGAAAGGATAAGCCTTTAAGTAGGCTCGTCTTCAGGAGTTCAAATCCCACGTCAGACACTTGCTAGCTGTGTGACTTTGGGCATGTCACTCTAACCCTGTTTTCCTCAGTTTCCTCATCTGAAAATTGAGCTGGGGAAGGAATGGCAAGCCACTACAGTATCTTTGCCAAAAAAACTCCAAATTGGGTAAAAAAGAGTTGAATTCAACTGAAATGACCGAAAAACAGCAAAGGCTACTTCATCTTCTGAGGTTCAAGAGGATACTCAGCACATCTCCAAAGCATCTTCAAGTACTGGTCTCTTGCTTGCCATCAGGATATCCTAGACTCTCTGATGGTGTCCTCAGGGCTACCTGCTGGAGCTGGGTGTCTGCTCAATCAGCTATGATGTCATCAGTAAAACTTGTTTCTGTTAGACTCTGCAGTTTGGTGACCCTGGACCTGACCAAATCAAACTTATTTTCTCACAGCCAGGAGAAGTTCTTCATACCCAGAGCAGACACTCAACCATGTATGATGGTAATAACAATGGATTTTGTCCTGAATTGGAGTCTTGACTCAGCTGCTGGTAACCAAGGAAATCATTTCGTCTCTCTGGACCTCAGTTTTTTCATCTGTAAAATGAAAAGCTTAAACGTCCAGATTTACATCCTATGTTGTGCTCAGCCAAATAAACTGCTTGGCCTCCACCCACTTCCCTTCTGGGACAATTTGTCACTACCAGCTGGAGCCTTCTTGCAATCACATTGCCAACAATTGCCTAGACACTGTTTCTATACCTGACATTCTTTCTCATGAGCCCCACCCTCTGACTGGTGACTAACTGAGTCTCCCAGACATACACTTGGAACCCATTCTTTATTTGAAATCATGTTTTATTATAAACTTAAGAGTCATAAAAAGGACAATCTCACCAACAGACACAATAAAATTGTTATACAACACCCCCCCACACACACACACCAAAGCTCTAAACTATAGTTTGTTAGAAGGGGCAAAAAAAGCGCAAATGTATATGAAATACGTAACAAAAATAATTCTATCTTTTGCTTAAGTATCTAACTCTAGTCTTGTCCTTCTCAAACTTCGTTACTACTTTTGCTTTGCTATTTCAGTTGATCTGGGATTTCCTTGATATGGGCACCCTCCCCACCATTGTAAATTGTCCCTGATTCCTGCCTTCTCCTGATGAACTTGTCTATAAAATCTCATAAACCCTCCACAGCAGGGGATTCATACAGCTTATGTGGGGAGGGGGCCTGGAGAGGAAGGGGATGAGTTTCTCCACATGTCTTGAGATTGTACTGATACCAGTGAAACACAATGGGGTGTCCTTGGGTAGTCCATAATCTCACTCTTGGATTGCCTCACCTTCTTTTTTAGTCACACATTTGCCAGATGACAACCTTACACAATATTTATCTGTAATGTGTTACAGCCTGTTCACATCCACCATGTGCCTGTATGCTGTCCTTTGTGTGACCCTTAACTTTAATTCATCGGACTCTGTGACTCAGGCATCTAGAACAGGACCACAGGATTAGAACCAGAAGGGATCTTAGAAGTCATTGAGTCCAACCCCCCTCCATTGCACAAATGGGGAAACTGAGGCCTAGAGAAAACTTGTCTAGAATTACCCAGGAGCAGCTAGGTATGGGGGGGGTGGCGCTAGAGTATTGGTCTTAGAGTTAGGAAGACCTGATTTCATGTCCTGCCTCAGACACTTATGAGCTGTGTGGCCCTGGGCAAGTCACTTCATCTCTCACAGCCTCAGTTTCCTCACCTGTGAGATGAGGATAATAATCTAATCTACCTCATAGGGTAGATTATGGGATATAGGATAAAATAACGTATCTTATATAAAGAGCTTTGTAAAACTTAAAGCACTATACAATGCCTTTTGCTGTTCTTTAGTTGTTTTCAGTCACGTCCGACTCTTCATGGTTCCCTTTTTGGGATTTTGTTGGCAAAAATGCTGGAGTGGTTTGCCATTTGCTCCTTTAATTCAGTTTTCAGATGAGGAAACTAAGTCAAATATAGTTAAGTGATTTGCCCAGGGTCATCCAGCTAGTAAGTGTCTGAGGCTAGATTTGAACTCAGGCTGAACCCAGATTGTCTTCACTCCAAGTCCACTACTCAGTCGAATATACTAAACTGAAGTACCAGAATATTATCATGGGGAAAAAAAACAAAAACACAAAACACAACAAAATATGGGCTCTGTTCCGGGGAGAATGTCTGGGCTGCTCTTAATTTACTTTAAAAACAACAACAGTAACATAGTGTGTATATCGTTCCATTTTTCTCTTAGCTCAGCATCACTTTGTAAAGGTTTTTAATAGGTCATTTTTTATTTTGATGATTGCTATTACGACTGTCATTTTTAATGGTGCAATAATATTCCATTACACTTCCATGACCCATTTCATCCAACCATTCCCTAGCTGTTGATCTCAGTCCAAGTCCAAACACAGCTTCCTGTCCAACCACTGCTCATTCACAGCTAAGCTCCTAGCTAAGCTCACAATGATCCATCTTCTATCCTGGGAAATTTGGGGCTGGGCTTACTTTTAACTGCTCCCCCTCCCTAGGTCCTTCCTGGGACATTTTAATGAACATTTTTTGAGTCATTGTCCCATAAGCTAGAGGATAGGTGTGCAAGCTACTCATCAAGGATAGATGAGATCAACGTTTGGAGGGATTTGTGAATTGTTGATGGTCATGAAAATGACGTTGATGATGACAGTAACGATGATGGTGGTGATAGTTGACATTTAATGGTGTTTAGGATCTTAAAGAGACCATCTTGTCTAAGGCTTCTCAACTTGGGGTCTGGGAAAATCTTTAAATATATTTTAACACAATTGGCATCCTTTATAATCCTATATATTTTATTTTATGCATTCAAAAACATGACTCTGAGGAAGGATCAATAGGTTTCATCAGACTGCCAAAGGGATTCATGATGCAAGAAAGGTTAAGAACTCCTTGATGCACATTATCTTATTTGACAATAAGATAAAACAACCTTGCAGGATAGGTGTTATTCATATTATTTTCACTTTTTTTCCCTTTCTCTTGGTTTTTCCCTTTTGTTCTGATTCTTCTTTTACAACATGACTAATGTGGAAATATGTTTAAGATGATTGTACATGTATAATCTATATCAGGTTGCTTCCTGTCTTGGGGAGGAGGTAGGGGAGGGAGGGAGAAAAAAAGTTTAGAACTCAAAATCTTATAAAAGCGAATGTTGAAAACTTTCTTTACATGCAATTGGAAAAAATATTATGAAAAAAGTAAGATTTACTAGCAAAAGAGAAAAGATAGGTGCTATTATTGTCATTCTTTTACTGCTAAAAAAAAACAAACCCAACCCCGAGACCTCTCGAGGTAAATGGATTAACTCAGGGCTACCCAGTTATAGTGAATGCTTGGAAGTCACTATCCTGGCTCTCCATAGTACTGATGATTCAGGTTCCCAGAGCGCAACTATTATATCTCCTTGAGTCTCTAGGGGTGGCCCTTACTGATCGGGGGTAGGTTGTTAGATGCTAGAGTTCATTAGTTCCCACCAGTGTACTTTTCACCATGATTATTGAGTACTATCAATTAGTCAGCATTATTAGTATTTAGAAAGGGGTATTTACTTAAGGTAGTTTATAGTAAGAATAATTGTTGGAAAACAACCCTTTCTTCCCCCAACCAACTGTCTACTACACTTTCCTATCAATATATACAGAATCCAGGGGGAAATGGATTCAGGTTAAAGATACCTCTGGCAAAGATGCTAGAGTTTTCAAGATGTAGCCCCTAGGTAAGGTGAAGATTTTTTCTGCTGAGATTTTTGTAGATCTTCCTTTTCTCATCACATCCAGTCTAATGTTCTTGCTCCTGATGCAGACAGAAATGCTAAGTCACTGTTGTCCTGGTGATAGTGTTAGGTTGTCAATGAGAAGATGAAAAGTTCAAGATCCTCAAGACCCTTTGGAGCTGACCAAGTCTTCCCTCAATCAAGGAGGGAGAAGAGGCTGAGGCGCTCCATCCTCTCCATCGCCCGAGGCGCTCCATCCTCTTCATCGCCCAAGGAATTCCTTTTCTTCACTCTCCTTTGTGGTGATAAATGCCCAAATATCTGGATTTCAATTAGCTTGATATTTTTTATACAGGTCCATGAGGATGTGACTAAGTCCCTTAAACAATTCGAACCTAAGGGAGTTTTCAGGCATTGTTTACATCTAGTAAGCAATAAAGATATGTCCTCACCTGAAAATTTTTTTAGAACTTAATATTTTTGACATTCAACTTATCTGGGGTGGAATGATTTTATTGATTTATTTAATCAACTTCCACTTTTACATAGCTATTAAGTATCAAAAGTCTTCTTGACTCCCCGTCTAGCACTCAACCCACCATGCCATGCTGAATGAAGAGGAATTCAGAAATATCTTGGTATTATTATGAAAATAATTTTGATCTCAGGTTCCCAGAGCACACTTTGAGAACTTTTGCACCAAGTACACTGACTCTAGGGAAGGTAAGTGGCCCAGTGAATAGAATCCCAGTCCTGAAGTCAGGAAGACATCTTCCTGAGTTCAAATTTGGCCTCAGGTACTTACTGTCTGTGGACCTTGGGCAAGTCACTTAATTCTGTTTGCCTCAGTTTCCTCAACTCTAAAAGGAGCTAGAGAAGGAAATGACAAACCACTCCAGTCTCCCCATAGCTCTTCTTATAACCCACTGAGGGGTGGAGTTTCCTTCTGACTCTGTGGCCAATTATCTTTTTTATAACCGCTGCAAAGGAGGTCAAGGATATAATCCAAGGTCAGAGGGTCACTTAAATCCTTTGGCCAGCGGCCAGATCTATCCTACAGATCCTTCCTATAGGAAGGCACCAGAGTGAATACTTCATGGGGAATGCTCCAGGCCACCTTGACTGCATTAACAATTATCAAATGACTATTTTTAAAACTTGATGCTGCTTGAAACCTTGGACTATGATTTCAAGTGATGTAAAGAGCTTCTAACTGCTACAATAGTGCAGGACCCTAGCAAAGGGGATCAAACTATGCCCTTAAAAGCTTAGCTACTCTTTAGTAGTAGAATGCAGAACACCAGGGAAATCATATTGAGCTATGCTTATTTTAGAACTCTTTGAAAAAAAACTGACAAGTGATGAATTTGAAGCTTCCTCTATAAAGAACCTGACATCTAAAAACCTCTGTGTGGCTGAGTTCATTTTACAAAATTATTCTGACCTGCCTTCATGGCAAATAAACCTGGGGCAATATGCCCAGGGGAATGATACGTTATACTTTGAGGGATCAATAGGAAGGAAAGAAGGAACACCTGAGCAAAAGCTTGCAAATAGCTCAAATAGCTTCTTGGCTATTTGAAGAGCTTTAGGTTGAGACAAATTCACCAGCGTCTGTAACAGATCTCATTGAGAGCCCAATTGTGCTCTACTTTTGGGCTCACAATGGCAAAAATCAAGGGTAAGGTACACCTTGCTGAATCTCACAGAATAAAATTACTCAGATTCCTGGGTGGTGAAGGTAGTAAGGGACAAGGGTGGGGGTGGAGGTGAGCAAACCAACATTGCTATTCAGGAAACAAAGAAAGGGCTTGTGAGTTTGTGAGATGCTCAGATAGGGTGAATTTTTGCTTGTAGAATGTACAGCACATGAGATGCCATATTTATATTTGCTTTATTCACATTAGCATTTCACATGCCATATTTTACATATTTGCAAACCTTAAAGTGCTATATAAATGCTAAATATTACCTTAATAATTTTTTAATATTGCATTGTGAACTCAGCGAACACTTACTATATGCAAAGTAAGACATAGTGTGGTGTAAGCATTTGACTTGGAATCAGGAAGACCTGTGTTCAAATACCACCTCTGACACTTACTACTAGTGTGACTGTGGGTAAACCTAATCTATCTGAACCTCAGGCCACTCTTTCAACCTGTGAGTTATAGGGAGTTGGGCTCCAAGGTTAGTGAAAGAAGTTCTTGCATCCAGGAAATCATAGTATCTAAACCTGTTTACGTAGGTGCTTTCCCTGGTGCTGAGGAGAGAAAGCAAGGACCATGACCTTCAAGAAACTTAGGTTCCACTGGAAGATACAAGATAAACCAATAGATGAAAACACAATATAATTCAAACAGGAAGAGAGAGACTGGTCCTGGGAGAAGGGGTCAAGGATGTCTGGGGAGCACCTGAGCAGAACCTTGAAAGAACATGTTGATTCAACAATGATGAAGATGATGAAATATATTCTGGGCATGAGGAAATAAGACAGAAGTATGGGAAGTAGGCAGGAGACAGACTAGTCAGTCTAAACAATAGCTAGCAATCCATTTCAGCAGAAACATGCGAAATGCTAAGGTGAATAAAGCGAAATAATGTTGTAAAAGCATGAGGAAGGCATGTTGTGGAGGGTCTTGTATTCTGTTTTCAAAAGCAACTTCCTTACACTTTTCATAGGATTGAGAGCTAGAAAGGACTTTAGAGATCATTTGTCCAGGGATTCTTAATCTGGAGTCAAATGATTTGTTCTTTTAATATTTTGATAACTATATTTCAGCATAATTGGTTTACCCTGTATTAGGTGGCACTGTGGATAATGTGCTGGGCTGATATAAGAAAGATGTGGATTCAAATCCAGTCTCAGACACTGTATATAGCCATGTGATTCTGAGCAAGTCACTTAGCCTCTGTCACCCTCAGTTTTCTCAACTATAAACTGAGGGGAGGGGTGTCACAATAGCACCTCTTTCACAAGAGGATTTGTTTTGTGAGGATTAAGGGGATAATATTTGCAAAGCATTTGGGACAGCTCCCAGCATATAGACACTTAATGAATGTTCTCTTCCCTTCCCCAGTCCTACACCTTATAATCTTATATATCTTATTGCATGCATTTTAAAATATTCTGAGAAGGGATCCACAGATTTCACCAAACTGCCAAAGGGATTCATGTCACAAAAGTCATTCATTTAAAGATAAGGAAACTGTAGCTCAGAGGGGAAGTTACCCAAAGTTACATAGGTAGTAAATAAATTAGTTTGGAATAGTGGATCTGAAGATCTATGAACACAGAGGGCAAATGGTCCAAACTCTTCTTTTATATATGAGGAAATTGAGGCTCAGAGAAGTCAGATTTGTCCCAGGCAGTAAGCACCAGAGGCAAGATTTGAATGAACCTACCACTCTTCCTCCCACATCATAACTGATTCATGACATTCTTCTTACATGGAATGATCAAACGCCTCCACTATTTGTTCAAGTCCTTTCCATTCTTCCAGGATACAGGTCCTCTGACTCCAGAGGGTTAAGGTTGTGCTGAACTCAGGTCCTTCTACTGCAAATGATCCACTATGGAGAAATGGAGAACACTGATTCTTAAGTACAGTTTGAGCATTCAATACCAACTCAGTCTATAGATCCCTTTTAAACCACATCTCACCAAATGTTAGAGCTGGAAGTGGTTTTAGAGATTCAACCCCCTCATTGCATGGACACAGAAACTGGATCCATTCCTTATAAAGTAATACTTCTTACAATGAGAGAGTAGTCAAGTTGTTTATGGTGTGTCATTAAAACAATCATACTTTTATAGAAAAAAAGTGTCAGAACTTTCCCCCACTCAATTGATTCCCCTGAAAAAGAATGCAAGCATTTTGTTGCAATAAAATAGCTGTAACACAAGCACCAGGTACAGATTATGTCTCAGGGTAGAGCAACTGACACACGATCATTTGGTATTAATGAGCAGGGAAGAGAAAGCATTTGTATGACTCTACAATGAAGAAAAGCCAAAGTTGAGGTTGCTCCTGTCCTGTTTTTAAAGAAAAAAAGGCCAGAAAACATCTCTGTTGTGGCAGTGAAGAAGCCATCTCGTTCACACGCTCATTACTAGGATTGCCTTTCATTAATTAGCTAACAACAGATACATGGAAATAATTCAGACAAAACCCCTTTGACCAGGTTTCTCGTGATGATATCATGGGCTATTGAAAAGTCAATGCTCTTAATTTACTTGGGGTACTCTTCTCGGGCCCTAAGGACTCTGGGTCCCAGGATAGCCTGGGAGAGAGAAGCTTGTATAAAGAGGAAGAATGGGATAAATCTTGCAGGGTGGCTTTCAGCATCTCCAACTCACTGCCACCTAAGGCTATCTTACCTGGACCTTTATATGTTATTGCTTTGTAACCTGTCTCATCCACAGATGTGAGATTACAAACATGAAACACAAATACTGATGTCACTCTTTGCTTCCAACTCTCTCCTCTGCTAGGTACCTGGTCTTTTCTGTACTTTTTCTTTTCTTAACATGGAGAACTCTGGATTATCTGTCACATGTTTTTTCCAACTCTAGCAAGGCATAGTGGGAAGAATGCTGAACTTAGAACCAAGATTCATTCATTCTCTCTCTCTCTCTCTCTCTCTCTCTCTCTCTCTCTCTCTCTCTCTCTCTCTTTCTCTCTCCAGAAAATCAGCTTCCAAGAATAATGAATTTTTAAAATAGGAAAATGAAAACTATAAAACAAGCCAATCTATAAAAAACTCCAATATTATATGTAGTTTTCTACATGCATGTCCCCCTAACTCCTACTTTTGAAAGAAGGAGGAGCAAGTCTTTTCTTTTATCTCTTGGCAGACAGCTATGTGACACGTTGAGTAGAACACTGGGCCTGGAGGCAGAAAGATGAGTTCAAATCTGGCCTCAGATAAGTATCTGTGACCTTGGACTAGTCACTTAACCTCTGTTTGCCTCAGTTTCCTCATATATAAAACGGGGAAAATGATAGCACTTACCTCCCCAGGTTGTTGCAAGAAACAAATGAGACGCTCAGAGTAGGTGCAAATAAATGCTAGTTATTATAATAATGTTATCATTAAGCTTGATCTCAGCATTTAGTTCTGATGGTTTTGTAACTGATGTTCTTTCCACTTACATGTTGTAGTCGCTATATATGGGGCTCTCCTACTTCAGTTTTCTTCACTTTGCCTCAGTTCATATAATTCTTTTCATGCTTCTCCAATATAAGTCTCTTGATTCCATCACTTCTTAACTAAACAGAGTTTCATATTCTTCATCTGAAAATAAAAAAAATACCAAAGTAATATTACTCATTCAACCTACCTAGAGAGGAAGCATGATATAATGGACAAAGCAAATTGAGCTTTAAATGAAAAAGCTTTGATTCAAGTCTGAAATATACTGACTGTGTGACCTTAGGTAAGTCACTTTCCTTCTTGATGATTCAGGGACCTCTCTAATACTTAAAGTTACTGATGAGTTGCTGATCTTCATTGGTGGGGAAAGTTTTCACACATTGAGTTCTTCATATGGAGGAAATTACAGTTCCAGACCAAAAAATTCCCTGTATCGGGAATAATTCAGAGAAGAGAACTTTGTAAACCTTACCATGCTATAGAAACATGAGTTATTATGCCATTGCCCCTCCTATCATTCTGAGCAAGTAGTGGACCCTTTACCGTCTGTACTTTTCAGACAGCAATACCATGTGTAGGCATTCTCTCCTCCATACTCTTAATTAGCAAGGCTAGGAGTACAAAGAAGAGATGTGATAATTATAATAACTTATAATAGTAGTTGTTTGCATTTATACATAGCGCCTACTATGTGTGAGGCACTGTGCTAAGCATTTTACAATTATAGTCTCATTTGATTCTCAGAACAATCCTGAGAGGCAGGTGCTGTTACATTTCATAGATGAAGAAACTGCAGCAAACTGACTTGTCCAAGGCCACACACTTGGAGGCTGGATTTGAACTTTTTCTGACTCTATACCCAGCACTCTATTATGCTAACCTGCTTGCTTGGTAAATCGAGGGTTGGAGCAAGGTCAGATCTTCTAAAGTAAGCAGGCTTAAGAGCACAGGGGAGAGATAAGAGGAGGCAGTTGGAGAAGGGTCATATCTCCTAAAGTTTCCCCAGTCCCTTGGGAGAACTGCTAACAAAGTCGGCATAAACACCACTTGATGGATTATTTCTCCTGGTTAATCATTCATAGGCACTGATTCATGGAAAGAAAGTCCAGTTCCACTTCTGCCCGGCCTTCCATAATTAAAGGTGGGAAGTTCCTGTTTGGGGTGTTCCACACAGCTATGATCTTTGACTGACAGACCTGAAAGGTAGAAATACCGGACTACAACACCAGTTCCCACAGACATTCATGTGATGGGAAGCTGGTGAGGCATTTAACCTTTTTCCTTCTTCCTCCTGTGGCTCTTCACTGGGGTATTGTGGGAGCCAGTGTCTTGGTGCTGTGGGTGTGGAATATACCACTGATGGCCTGCAATCTGATGGCTTCATTCAGAAAACGTCTAGGCTAGGTTTCTTACAAAGCCCCGAGCTGTCAATGTTCTTATTCCTTACCTTTCTACATCATTTATTCATTTACCCATCTCTAAGGATCATGGACTGGGAATGAGCAAAGATGCTTTTGCATGTCTGAAAAAAGTTGTATTTTGTCTTTCAACTTGACACAGGGACATAATGACAGGATTCACTATGAAATAAAAGATTCAATTCATCAACAGATATTTATTATGTACCTACTATGTGTAAGGCACAGGAGATACAAAGAAAAACCAGGGCTGTTCCTGCCCTTAAGAAGCTTACACATAGATGGAGGGGAGAAAGAGGAAGAAGATATGTACACAAATAAGTAAACATAAAGAATACAGAAAGTAATATGAAATAATTTGAAGAGGAAGAAAGCAATGACAACAGATGGGAATTAGGAAAAGACCCATGTAAGAATTGGGTTTTTAGGAGAACCAGGTGTCCAAAAAGACAAAGGTGAGATCTATGCATTGCGTGTGTGTGTGTGTGTGTGTGTGTGTGTGTGTGTATGAGACCTGTGCAAGGGCATCCTGGTAAAAATGTTGTGTACAGGGAACATCTAGTAGGTCAGTTGACAAAAAATGGAGAAAATAGGTAAAAGTGAAAGATAAAAGTGAATAATGTGAAATAAAAATAGAAAGGTAGGTGAGAACCAAGTAATCAAGGACTTTAGATTGGTTTGAACTTGAATAGGAGATGGGATCATAGAGTTTCAGAATTTGTAGAAATCTCCACAGTCATACTGTGAAACTTGAAACTGGAACTCTTGCTAAAGCATCCCTTTAAATGTCAGAAAAAAATGAATGTGGAAATTTTGAACAGATAATCTAGAAAACTGAACCTATTTGGAGATACCTACAAATAAGAAGACCCAGTTAGTCATAGATTCATTTTACAGTTGAAAAAACCAAGGCCCAAAGCCACACAGTCAATAATCGGCAGAGTTGACACTAGAATTGAAATATTCAAGATGCTACCTATGAAGTCCCTTCTGTTCTGACATTCAGTGAGTCTGTGTGTCCTTAAGTTGGTTAGACCTATGTATGGGTGACTTCAGACAATTAGGGGCCAAATTGCTATATGATTGAAATAAATATCCCTTTTTAAAAGCTAATTGATGTTAAATAGTTTAATGGGCCTGAGGTGCTAGTAACTTCCCCACCATTGAGCAAACACAACCAGTGGGAGCTTAAGACAATGCTAGAGAAAAGAAACCCACATGTTGCTCAGCGTAACCTAATGCCCCGAGGGGGAATGTAGAGAGTCTGGCCCTGAGAGAGTGATCCCAGAGAAACAAACCAATTATATACCCCAAATGGGACACAGCTTAAAAATGTATAGTGTTACTGTTTAAATGTTTCTTGGGTCATTTATCAAATACTGATCTATGTTATGAGGTATCGTGTCTTTTTACATGTAAGTGACATATCAAATAAACTGTGAATCCCTTGCATACAGAGATTTTGTTGGAGCATTCTTTATATTCCCCTCTCTGCCTACATTTAAAAAATATTTGCAACTCTAGCTTTTCCTACTACAGTCATTAATTTGTACGGACTGTTTGGTGCTGCAGGCAAACCCATGAATATGGTCTGGCGATTGCTTCTGGCCTTGGGATTCTGATACTGAGAAAGGAAACTCTTTTATCTTCAGCTCAGAAAAGTGTATAAACCAAAATGATGATGATAATGGTTTCCTTCAATAAAAGTTGGAAATTTTGAAAAAGAGACCAGGGTGGTGGGGGATGTCTGTAATCCTTAGTACCAGGGGAAGGTTAAGGCTTGTGGATCACTTGAGTTAGGAGTTCTAAATAGGAGCTGCAAAAGGTGTAGAAATAATTGGCTGCCACACTATGTCTATGTGAGCCCCTGGGAAGACAGAGCCAACAGATGAATGAACCAGTCCAGGTCAGAAAAACAGAGCAGTTTAAAGCTTCCACACCAATTATTATTGAGATCAGGTCCTTAGAGGCTGCTGCTGTTCCAGTCCTGGTAAGATTTAGAGAGCTAGTCTAAAAAAGAGAGAAAATAGTGACAAGTCAATCTCACTTGGATGCTAGGAAACTCACTCTAATGACCATCCTCCCTATAAAGGGGCCAAGGGTCAGGTAAGCAAGAATGTGGTAATGGTGATAAACAGGTGTCCCTCTGTGACACTCCAGGCCTGCGCTTGTGCCAGGACAGCTAGAAGGACACAACAGAATACCTCCATCTGATTGACCAGCATTGGCAGGATAATAGCAGTGATAGTGAGCAGGTCAGAAGACAGTAGTTATTCGGATCAATCGTGGTCCACTTGCATAAAAATAAGAGAGAATGATGATCAGAGCATAAATGCCTCTTAAGGCTGTTTATCCTGACAGATGGGGTCTAACTGTCTGGACTAATCCTTAATGAAAAGCAGAAGTTGGTGGGCAGCAGGGGGAAAATGCGTCGAATTCCCCTGAGCAATCATGCAACAAATGGGAGGAGGGAGGAGAGTGATATGCGAAGTGCATCACGGTGCAGCACTGAAGCCCAGCAGAGGAGCTGCCTGACTTCAACTACATACCGCAGCACCTGCTGAGCTAAGCACTAGCACAGCTAACGACTCAGAGGGGAAAACACATGAGCTGCTTATCTGGATGGAAATTGCATGGGGGACCACATGACCATCAGTTTTGATATTCAGTGCATCGGATTGAGTTTGAGTGTCAGGAGTTTTCTCTGAAATTCTATTGCTTTCGTGAACTGCTATGGAGAAAGCGATCCAGGGATGCTTTTAGCTTGCATGGCCGTATCACACCGGGGAGGCAGACCCTTGTTTGTACTATATAAACCGTCCAGAGACCCAGGATAGGATATCAGCAGGAAAGGATAAAGGCCAAGACAAGATAGCCTCTGAGGAGAAGGGAGTAAACGTCCCCCTTTTTTGCAAACTTTGGCAATCATTCAGTTCCTCCACCAGCAAGTATTTATTAAGCCCCTGCTATGTGCCAGGCACTGGAGATATGTGCTGGAGATACCAAGAAAAGCAAAGTCACACTTGTTCTCAAGGAGTCTATTGGGGGAAACAACTTTACATATGCTGATAAAATAAATACGAGGTAATTTTGGAGGGAGGGGAAGGAGGAAGTGCTCGAAGTTGGAGGAGCTAGAAAGAACTAGTACAGGAGCTGGTATCTGAGATGAGCTTTGAAAGAAACTAGAGACTCTCAGAGGTAAACGGGAGTGGGAGTCCGTTTTGAGAAGGGACAAAAGTGTGTACGTGGGAAGTGGAGGAACATTAGGGCAACCTGTTTGGACTCAAAGTGAGTGAAGGGAAGTCATTTATAATGTCTGGAAAAGAAGCTAGGAGCCAGGCTGTAAAGGGCTTTGGAATTCCAAAGGAAACGCTTGTATTTGATCCTAGAGGTAATAGGGAGCCACTGGAGTTTATTGAACTGGGGAGTGACAAGGTCAGACCTGTATGTAGGAATTTCACTTCGGCAGTTACTTGGAGGATGGATTGGAGAGGGAAAGAATCTGGAGGCAGGAAGACCCATTAAAAGGCTAGTGTAACAGCCCGGGGGAGGGGTGACTGGGGCCTGACCTAGACTGGCAATAGTGTGAAGAGAGAGAAAGGGAAGGACGCGAGATACTGTGGGTGTAGAATGCACAAGACTTGGCAACTAATAACATTTAAGGGAGGAGGAGAGAGAGTCCAAGGTTGTGAATCCAGCTGTGCGCTCAGGCCCTCCCAACCTCTGCCATGCCATCTGCCCACCGGGCTCGCCAAGTCGAATAGTTTCAGGCATACACCTGTTGCCCCCACGCAGTTCCTCTCTTCTATTTTGCACACTTGGCTCCGTCCTGGAAAGGACAACGGCAGGCAAAGCAGCAGGTGAATCACGGAAGGGGCGACCAACGAGCGTGAGAGCAGAGCAGAAACGCGCCGACAGGGTCGGGCCCAAGCCAGGCTCTCGCGGCGGCCGCCACTGCCACAGCCTGGGCTCGGGGGCAGCTCTCCCGGGAAGGGGAGGAGTCACACGGGGAGGAGCCAAACTCGGAGGCCCTGAGAGCTTAGTGGCAGAGGGAGAGCGGCAGGAGCTCGGGACCCAGCGCGTCGCCCTAGGGGCGCCAGAGGCCCTACCAGAACCAGACCCGGAGCAGCTGAGGAGAGCGGTCCTTCCTCTCCACCCCCACCCCCACCCCCACCCGGAGCCCGCCCCAGCCGGACTCGTCAGCTCCGCCCCGGAGGCGCAGGTCTGGCCAGAGCAACTTTGGGGAGAGTTTACGCCGAGCGCTCTGGGAGACGGGGCAAGAGTTGAAGCCCGGGCCGGGGAGTTCCATTCACCCTGGCCGGGCTGCGGGGCTGCAGCAGCGGGGCCAGGCTCCCGTGGCCGCCCCTGACCCTCCGCTCTCCAGATCTCTGGTGCCGGGGGCGAGGGGCTCTTCATTCACCGCGCCCAGTCTCGGGGAGGCGGCAAGGGGCGCAAACAGGCGCGATCCGGATGCACGATGGAACCGCCCGAGGAAAAGATCTCGGTGTGGATCTGCCAAGAGGAGAAAATCATTTCTGGCCTCTCCCGCCGAACCACTTGCTCGGACGTGGTCCGGGTGCTCCTGGAAGATAGCCGCCAGCGGCGGCAGCAGCAGCAACCTCGGCGGCGGCGGCGGCGACGGCGGGCACGAGGAGAAGAGGGAGGCGGAGAGGGAGAAGGGGAGCCGCAAGAGCCAGAGGAGGACGACGAGGAGGCATCGGCGCAGGGCATGCTCTGGGGACCACCTCAGTGCTACTGCATAGTGGAGAAGTGGCGGGGCTTTGAGCGGATCCTGCCTAACAAGACGCGCATCTTGCGCCTCTGGGCCGCCTGGGGAGAGGAGCAGGAGAACGTGCGCTTCGTCCTGGTGCCCAGCCAGGCGTCTCTGCCCAACACGGGGCCCCGCAGCGCTGAGGCCCGGGTGGTGCTCAGCAAGGAGAGTCCGTGCACCGGCCGGGGATGCCCAGCCCGACCCAGCCGGGCCCTGACCCAGGAGAAACAGCGGCGTGTGGTGCGCAAGGCTTTCCGCAAACTAGCCAAGATCAATCGGCGGCGCCAGCAGCAGCCACCGTCTCCTTGTTCGTCCACCTCTATGTCGTCCTCCACAGCCTCGTCGTCTTCCTCTCCCCTGACCCAGGACAGCGCTTCAGGCGAGCGGATGGAGACCTTGGTGCACTTGGTGCTGTCCCAGGACCACACTATCCGCCAGCAGGTGCAACGGATCCGAGAGCTGGATAGGGAAATCGACCGCTACGAGGCCAAGGTGCACTTGGACCGCATGAGGCGGCACGGCGTGAACTACGTGCAGGACACTTACCTGGTGGGCGCTGTCGCTGAGTTGGACGGGTCTGGGGCCCTGAAGAAGGGCCCTGACGAGGAACCGTCTTCTAACCACGAAGGGGGCCCCGAGGCTGCGGCACTCGCGGAGTACGCCCGTCGGTGCGACCAGATGCTGCAGCTCCAGGAGCAGCGAGCTCAGCAGGAGGAGCTGCTGGAGCGCGTGGCAGCTGAGATCCAGGAGGAACTGAACCAGAGATGGATGCAGCGGCGCCAGGAGGAGCTCTCGGGGCAGCCAGGCCCGGACGCTGAAGGCAGCCCCGAGGGCGAGCTCCTGTTGGAGCAGGAGAGGCTGAAGACGCAGCTCAGCACCAGCCTCTACATCGGCTTGAGGCTCAGCACGGACCTAGAGGCGGTCAAGAGCGACCTGGACTACAGCCAACAACAGTGGGAACTCAAGGAGAGGGAGTTGCAGAGCCTTTTAGAGACTTTGGACTCTTTAGACTTCATGCCGAGCCCGGACGGGGCTGGGGAGCCGGGTTCCAGAGCTCCAGGCCAAGAAGAGGGCGAGGCACGGGCCAATGAGGAGGCAGCTGCTACTGGCTCGGGAACCGGCCCCGGCCCCGCAGTGTGGGTGGACCAGGCCCGGGGTCTGGCCAAAGGCTGTCAGGGAAACGATGAAGACTCGGACACGGGACTCAGCTCCATGCACAGTCAGGACTCAGACTCTGTCCCAGTCTGTGAGTCTCTCGTGTAGGAGAAAAGATAAGAGGAAAGGTGGGAAGAAAGTGGTTTGGTCTCCAAAAGCACGAGCCAGCTCAGGGATCCCATGGGGTGGTAGGAGTACCTCGCCCAGCTGCAGCCCCTTCCACCAGGCCTAGTGGGTTGTATGCCGAGAGGGGCAGCCTCACAGTTTGGGTTAGGCAGGGTCAGATAAAAGGCATCTCTTTTTAAAAGGTTAGTTTTGTACCCAACCAAACTTCAGCTGCAGAAGAGGGGAGCAGGAGGTAGGATGGATATCCGTCTGACCAAGGAACCTTGGGTCCCAAGGTATATGGTCCAGGCCCATTTTCAAGCGAGTATTATGTAAATTTCACTAATTTTCATTATAGTGAAGTCTTTAAATGGCATTACTGGAAACAGTGACAATTGGAATACCAATTTGGGGCATTAGGTACTTTGGTTGGTAAAGAAATTCTTTGAATTTTAATTGTAGCTCTAACTTGTTAAAACTAGCCAAAGAAGAGGCATTTGTGTTGGACTCAGCCTTACATCCTGGAGAAAACAGAAATAGCCCTGGCTATTAACATTTTTCAGTTGATAATAGACTTACCCATGTCCTACATTTTTGGCCCTTTTATTTCACTTCTGAGGCCGAATTAAAACCTCAGCTCTTTCACTCCACAGAGTTCATGCAGTGCATTCCAGCAGAATCTGAGATATAAAATCCTGGAAAGCTCAACTCTGGTTAAAATTTAATTTGGAAGCTTTGAGATTTGCTCTTGCAAAGTCAAGTATGTTGTTCTTTTGCAATTCATTGTGCTACTTCCATTCAGTTACATTCCACAAGTCTTTGTTAAGCACCTACTATGTGCCAGGCCCTGTGCTAGGGCCTTGGGAGTATGAAAAAGAAATAATTCCTTTCCCTAAGGTCATGAATTTAGCTGCTGCTATTTCAGGAAAAATAAGAGTGAAGATGGAGAAACTAATGGAAACTGTGTATTAGGGAATGAGCCATCTGATTTACAGTTCAAACTCAGACTTTGAAAGTGTCCTGACATTTATGAGTACATACCTGTATTTCTTTTGAATTGAGCAGTACCTGAAAGCCAACCTGAACTCAACACCTCACCCTGAACCCCAGAGAATGTATCTTTTACCTGCCAGAGGCTTAACTGAGACACTGTAAATAACAGTATTTGCTAGGCTAAGGTTTCAGAAATCGTTGAATGTAACCACTTCTCAATATTTCTCTAACAGGCTGTTTGATTAACAACCCTAGTCAGCCAAGGATAAAGGTATTTTTTGTTTTAAAGTGACTTAACTGGAATGACTCTGAGTTCTGGACAGCTTATGCACACACGCTTAGAGATAAAAGTATAACAGCTTTTCAAAACCAGTTTCCAAAGCACCAGTGGACTCAGTGTAACCTTTTTAGTTATTACAATAAAAAACAAAAAAAACAAAAAAACTTATCAGCTATAGAATATTTGTCGCCTCTTTTGAATGAAATCAGGCAGCCTCATTTCCTTTGGAAGCTGGGCACTTCCTGGAGATACCATCAGGCCTGAGAATGAGGTGTAGACAATGGTGAGTGTGGGGTGCCAGTCTTGGGTAGGCACTATGACTGTTATCAACTAGATTGGGTCTGGTTGCAGCATGGCTTTACCCATTTTTAGGTTAATTTATGAAACCAGGCTTCATAGAGAAGTTTCTTCTTTAATTGCTAGAATCTTAAACTGGGTCCAGTTTTTGCAGACCAGTAAGCATGCCACTGTTTAATTGGTTTCTTTGTGTCAACATATTTCTTCCACTCCATTGTTGATGCAGGGATGTTTTGAGATTTTTGAGTAAAATGATAGAGAATTAAGAGGTTCTCTTCATAATTGATACTTTTAGAAGAAACTTACCATATAATTATGGTCTTGTGTTTTCAGGCTGTACTTCCCTTCCAAAGCAGAGTTGAAATGAAAAAGGCGCAAAAAAAGAAGCCTCAGTGTCCCCGTACTACAATGTAATCACATGCATACAGACCAAACCTAATGATAGCTTTGACAGGAAAGCAGGGACTAAACAATCCTTATTTACAGTTTAGCAAAAAATCCTGTCTGAGTCTGACCTAGTATAGGGTGGGATTTTTGTTTGTTTGTTTTGTTTTTGTAGATACTGAACCTTTGATTTCATTGGTACAGGGAATTCCCAGGGAAGGAAACTCCTCTATCCACTATCTCCCCACCCCCACCCCAATTTATGGTCTTAGGTCACAGAGAAGTTAAATGGCTTGCCTGAGGTTGAGTAGACTCTAGACAGAACTTGAACCCAAGTCTTCATAGCTCTGAGGCTAGCCCTCTACCCACTACACCATACTACCTTTTTGGTTTTCCTAAGATCATAAATTTTAGAGGTGGAAAGTATGTCAGAGGTATTCTAATCCAACACCCTTGTTTTCCATATATGCAAACTAGGACCCAGAGAGAGGTTAATGGACTTGCTTAAGGTCGCCAAGATCATAATGAATAAAATTGGGATTTGAACTCAAGTCTTCTGACACCCAAAACCAATCCTATTTCCATGGCACCATTGTTGGGAGAGGGTAGGAGGAGTGGGAGGAAGTTGTAATGGTTCTCAGCCCTCTGACTGATGCCAGTGGCCAGGAGAATTAGGAGATAGTTGCGCCATAGAAAATAACTACTTTCCCTTTCAGATGTTATTTTAACCTTTATGGGATCTAACGGGCTGCTGAAGCAAGCAGAGGGATGTGACTTTTTTTTTCCAGAAGCCAATAAAACAAACAGGGCACGTCACAATGATAAGCTCTGTGTGCACTCCACAGGCACCTGAGGACTCTCTGAGACAAAGAGCCCCTAGAACGGAGCAGGTTGGGACAAGGGACCATTAGATTGGTCACAATAAGCAACCTGCCCTTCCTGAAGAGAGGGCTACTTCCTCAAAGAGGTTTTTCCCTTATGGGGGCAGGAAGCCTGGGGGCAAAGGTAGGCATCCAGGAGATAGCGCACAGTGAAGCCAATAGTTCCTCTTAAATTAGCGCCCTGGGACTTAGCCAGCTACAGCTACTTCACAAGCTCTTCCAACTCCCAGAAAAGTGACCAGGCCTCTGGGACAAAGGATGTTGGTGTTCTCGCTCTCCTCTTGACTCTTTTTTCCCCCTTAGGGACAGAGTAATTCTAGGAGCAAGAGCACAGCTGTGATACTGCTCTGGGAGGACATTAAGAGATCAGGTTTTCTCCATCGGGAGGAAAGACAGCAGCAGCCCCTATTTGCGAGTGTGAATGCTTCCAGATCTGCTGGAGCAGGCAGCTTTCGAGTGTGCTGCTTACCCATTGGCACCCTGCTCAGGCTATCTTCCTATTTAAACCAGGGGTCTTTATCCTGTCGGAAGGTTGCATTTCCATGACACCCTCTCCCAACATCCCTATCTGAAATACATGTGCCCATACACAGATGTGTAGTCATATGGGATCTATTAATTTTTTTTTGCACAAAGCAAATTAAAATTCATTTTGCATTGAGAGTTTTGCAACAGCCCTCAGGGTAGTTTTTGATACACACCCTGTGGTATAAAAAAACATTCCAGGTTGGAAACAACTGAATTAGGCCTTCTTTGGAGTAGAGTAATGGAAAGGTATGATCAGTCAGTGAGTAGTGCAAATGTATGCCTTTGTATGATTGTGTGTGTGTGTGTGTGTGTGCTTTTTTGTGTCTGTTAAAGGTTCCTAGTGGTGCCCCACTATGATGATTGGGAAGTCTGTTGAAGCATTCTTGTGAATGGCGGGGTTGGGGGGGAAGGGCGAGGGGGCTGGAAGAACGTGGGGATCTTTCCCAGTACTATCTCTCAGCTCCTAGGTAATGGAGACATTGTCCCTGTTGGCCGTCATGCTAATTGGTAAAGGGTTCAGCTCATTATCTCTCTGCAAGGAGGCAGCAAATATTTGCACATGGGCAAGATCAGGGATGGAAAAGAAAAGCATGTCATTTATTTGCAGAATTCATTCTATATATTCCACATCTTGGGTTTCACAGGTAGGGGAAGGAGTGTGCTAGGAGCTAAGTCCATGAAACAGGTTTTACCTTCAATTGAATTTTCATTTTATTTTGGTCTCTGTTATGTAGAAACTCGAATAGCTGATTGAGAAGTGGCTGGTTGGTAGGGAACAAGGACTGGTCCTAGTAACAGAAAGATCAGAGTTCAGATCCTGCCTCTGACACACATTAGCTGTGGGAACATGGGCAAATAGGTCACTTGGGCTGTAGAGTCAGAGAACTTGGGATACTTAGTACCTGTTTAGTGTTGAGCAAGTTCTCTCTAGGACTCAGTTTCCTCATTTGTAAAAGGAGAGGATTAGATGACTTCCGAGGTCCCTTCCAAAGCTGAAATTCTAAGCCTTTTGAACCCCTATATGACCCTGAGACATTCTTTTAAGTCCTTTTTACAGGTTTAACTTTTCTTTTCCTTTTTTGATGGCAATTAGGGTTAAGTGACTTGCCCAGGGTTGAACAACTAGTAAGTGCCTGAGGCTAGATTTGAACTCAGGTCCTCTTAACTCCAGGGCCAAGGCTCTATCCACTCTGGCTTAACTTGTAAATCTGTAGATTGTGGTTCTGTATCAGTAGGAGCTGGCATTATAACAATGAAATAACAGGTATGAATCATGGTTCCCTCCTCCTCTCCCCAATGCCTACTTAACTGTCCTTTTAGTAGTTGGTCTCAGGACCCCCTCCCATAATCTGGGCAAGATCAATTCATCAATCAATCAGCACTTTAAAAGCAGCTACTATGTATCAGGTACTTGGCTATAATGTCTCTTGATGGTGCTTCTTCTACTGGGTGGGTGGGACTTTAAGAAATGCCAGTACGTTATTTTCTTTTATATTTCCATCAGCTCCTATATTGCTTCTATCACACAGAGGAAGGGACTCTCCTGTTGGTATTCCCAGAGCCAGAAGTCAACATGGAAGCAGAGAACTTTAGAGCTAGAAAGGCCCTTGGAGACTGCTTAGTTCAGCCATCCCTGTTATTGCTCAGAAGAGGAAACTGACCTGGAGGAGGGTAGAAGTGGGGGAAGACAGGAAGGGAAGAAGGAGTAAGCTTTTGTAGAGCACCTACTGTATGCCAAGAACGGTACCAAGTGCTTTATAAATACTATCTCATCTGATCCTCAACAGCAACTCTTCAAAGTAGATATTATTTCCCCCAGAGGAAACTGAGGCAAATGCCCAGGGTCACATTGCTAATAAGTGCTTGAGAACCTATCTGAACTCAGGTCTTCCTGACTCCAGGCCAACTGTTCTAGTTACTGAGCCATCTAGCTACTCCAGAGGGGGTAAGGGATTCCCCCAAGGTCACACAGGTGGGGAATTAGGAAGAGATAGGGAAGAGAAGGGAGACCTAAGTGAATATTTGGGAAAAAGTAACTGAAAAACAACACAGGACAAACTTGCAAATTGGCCATGTCCCATTGCACAGCTCTCCAAAGCTGACGGGTTACTGATGTTTTATTAACTTACTTTACACTGAGGTGCTGAAGTGGAGTGCTGGGTCTGGAGTCAGAAAGACTCATCTTCCTGAGTTCAAATTCAGCCTCAGCCAACTGCTAGCTGTGTGACCCTGGGCAAGTCACCCTGTTTGCCTCAGTTTCCTCATCTGCAATGAAAGCTGGAGAAGGAAATGGCAAACCAAGAAAACCCCAAAAGGGGTCACAAAGAGTTGGGTATGACTGAAATGACTAAGAGCAGCAGCAGCAGCACAGACAATCACATCCAGACAAGAATGTCTTCACAGATTAATTAAATAAGGCAAAGGACATGGAGGCTAAGAGAGTCAGGGCCATCACAGGGAGGCAAGCACAAGTAACTCTCAGTGGACAAGTATGCAACATAGCACAAACCCAGAAAGGCACTTTTATACTCAAACACTTAAAGAAATTTATTTTTATTAATTTCATTTAATATTTTCCAATTACATGTAAAAATATTTAACAATCATTTTAAAAAATTGAGTTGCAAATCCTCTCCCTCCAATTCTTCCTTCCTCACTGAGAAGGCAAACAATGTGATATGGATTATACATGTGAAGTCATACAAAACGTATTTCCATATTAGCCATGTTGCAAAAGAAAACTCAAAACAAAATAATAAAAAGAAAAGAAAAAAACATGCTTCAATTTGCATTCAGAGTTCATCAGCTTTCCACTCCCAACAATTGTACATGCAGAGTGGGTACTGGGACTCGGCTTTTCCATGTGGAGCAGTTTCTCTGTGGTAACTCTGGGAAACTGACTTCCTTGACATCATGGAGCTGTTCCATTTCACGGTGCCCTCCAAAGCATTTGTGAAGCTAACTTCGGGAGTTGCAGCATTGGGACAATCCATCATTGCAGGAAGGATACCCCATGCATGGGAACTGTTATTTGTGTACCAGCAACATGGTGGTGGTAGGCTTCTGTATTTCACAAACTTCATATTAAGAAAGGTTGCAGCTGCAGGGGAGATGGGAGTAGAAACTTAACAGTATTGCCATTCTTACAACTTGCAATTGAACCAGGCTCTCAGTACAATGCTTCTCTTCATTAGGTCTCCAAGCTTTGGCTCCTGAACAATGAAATTAAAAACAAACTCACTCTAATTACAGTATAATTAGAAATCCTACACAGAAGTGGCAAGTACCTCTTCTGAAATGACCTATGGGGCACTGCAGAGCTAGGAGGCAGCCTGGGCTAATAGAAACAGCACTGGACTTAGAATCGTGAGTTTTGGTTTCAAGTCCTGCCATTTACTAAGTTACCTTGAGTAAGTCACTTAATGATAATAGCTGACATTTATGTAGTGCTTTAAGTTTGGTAAAGCCCCTCATAAACATTGTCTAACTTAGTCTCATAAGACAGAGCATTGGGCTTCAAGTCAGGAATTACTGAATTCAAGTCCAACCTCAGACATGTACAAGCTGTATGACCCTGTTCAAGTCACTTAACCACTACCTGCCTCAGTTTTCTCAACTGTAAAATGAGGATAATTATAGTTCCTACTTCCCAGGGTTATTGTGAAGATCAAAGGAGAAAATTGTAAAGTGTTTAGCATGGTGCTTGATACATAGTAGGCTTCATGCAAATATTGTTATTAGGTAGGTGGTGTTATTATCCCCAATTTATAGATGAGGAAACTGAGGTTCAAAGAAATTAAGGAATTTTTTCCCAAGTCACATAGTAAGTGCCTGAGGGAGGATTTGGGCTCCAGATCCTTCAGTATGGGCATTACCTCACTCATCCTGGCTGCAAATTTCCTCAGCTGTGAAAGAAGAGGAAGAATAAAACCTGTATTCTCACTCTCGAGAGAAGTAAGTTAGGAAGACCTGAATTCAAGTCCAACCTGCGAAATATTGACTATGTAAGTACTATGCAATTCACTGAAGGTGTTAGTGCCCCCAGGCAATTTTCTACATGTCTGAGTGACACCAGAGGTACACCTGCATTGTTCAAAGTGAGGAAGGTGGGCAGCGGGAGAGGCAGTCTACCCCAGGACCAATGAAATCCCAGGTATGGAGGAAAGAAACAAAATCATTTTTGAAAGGCAGCCTGAATAGAGGATTGACCTTGAATTCTCTGAGACCTGGGTTTAAGTGTGTATCCCACACCAACGAAGTCCCAGCTATGAATTTCCTACCCTCCGAAAGACTTTTTTTTTTTTTTTTTTTACTTACCAGTTGTGTGATGAGGACACATGGGATGATATACGAAATGCTTAGTGGTCATAAAGTGCTGTGTAAATTAGCTATGTTTAGTGAAGTGAAACACTAAATAATAAGTCTCTACTACCCTGTGGGTCACACATAATCTGCCACGGCTCCGGGGAAGAAACATTTACTACCTCATTACAATTCAGATAAAAAGCACATGGAGGCTTATCATAACCTTCACCTAGATTTAGAAATCTGTTGAATCAACAAAGAGGCTAGAGCAACAACACTCTCTCCATGAATTTGACTTATGCTGACCCTCAGTCTTATTATGAACATCACACCTCTGGGGGCAAAGCTCTCCGCTTTGCTGGAGAAAACATTATGCTACTCGGGGGAGGGAAGAAGAGGGGAGAGTTAACCCACAAGACCCAGGTTCCTGTCCTGCCTTTTCCACTAGTTAGCTGTTCTACTTTGAGCATATCCCATCACTTCTCTCAGATTCAGTTTCCCTATTTATTTTTCATTATTATTATTTCATGGATGATTGAGTTCTACATCAAAGATACTACATTATCTTCTCCCTTAAACCTACCCATCTTTCAGACTTCTCTATTACTGTTGAGGGTGTCACTATTCATGTATCTTCCCAGCCCTTCAGTCTCAAAACTTCAAAATTACCGATGACTCCTCACTTTCCAACACTCCACATAGGTATACAATTAGTTTACTAAATCTTAGCTTTCCTACCTCCACCTCTCTCCCATCTATTCCCTTCTGTCTAGTCACCCAGCCCTTATCCTAGTTCAACCCCTGAACATCTCTCATCTGGACTATTGGAATAGCTTTCTTACTGGTCTCTCTGCCTTAAAATTTTTCCCTTGTCCACTACCTTGTCCATTTAGCTGCCAAAGTGATTTTCCTAAATTATGGCCTGTTTGTGTTACTCCTCCACTCAATAAACTACAGTCTCCTTATTGAATTTAGGATCAAATAAGAGTTCATCTAATCTTTTAAAAATTTCTTTATTATGTTTTAATAATAATACTTACATAACATTTTAACTTTTTCAAAGTATTTTACAAATATTACCTCATCTTATCCTTACAGAAATTCATAGAAGTAGGTGACATTATTATTCCTCTTTTATAAATGAGGAAACTGAGGCACAGACGTTCTGACTTGTCCAGGGTCACACAGCTAGTAAGTTTCTGAGTCATGATCTGAACTCAGGTCTTCTGATTCCAAGTCCAGTGCTCTGTCCATTGCTCATCCTAGATGCCTCTAATGTATAAAATTATTAGCAAAGTAGTATACTTATATAATTTCTCAAGGAGTAAAGATGTGTATATTGGAGGGTGTGCTAAAAGGTTGTTGTTTTTTTTAAGTTTTTGTTTCTATTCATACAAGTGCACAATCCCCAAAGTATGGAAACTGCTGTTCTAGAAATGTTCTTCCTGGACTACTGTGCTTTGGAAATGATTCTCTGAAATTTCAACCTGAACACTAATTATGACTGATAGCTAGAGGGGAGAATTTTGATTTCCTGTGTACTTCAAAGACATAGGAGAAGAGACTGAAAGTTGGAAGGGACCTTGGAGGATATTCTGACCAATTCCCTTATTTTCCAGATTAGGAAACTTACACCTAGACAAAAACCTTCCAGTTTTCAGTCTCTGCTCTTACAACTTTGAAATACACATGTAAGTCATCATCTTTCTAAGCAAAACTTTCACACACACACACACACACACACACACACACACACACACACACACCCCACAGAAACGTACACATGTGCGCTCACATACACCTAAGATTTGAACCCAAACTCCTTTGACTCCTTATCCAGCATGCTTTCCATCATATCAAGCTTTCAGTCCCTTGGGGCTTGGTTCATGTAACCACCACATCTTTCACTGAGTTTTGCTTAATTCTGCTGCTAATTGGAATGCTTTGGGTTGGGGACTAAATCTTCAGTCCTAAGGCTAAAGGTGCTCAAGTATGTCCCAAAAGACTACACTGTCAGAATCATTCCACCATTCACATTAGGAGCAGCTAATTATGCTATAGGTTATCTGTAAAAGAAACTCTTCTCATCGCCTTATCTGCTGTAAGCAGGTTTTTCAGCCTTTGCATTTATGACTGGTAGCCTAAAGGTAAGTACTTAATCAGTTAATTCTGTGTTAAAATACAAATTCATAACCCTTCATTCTAATCCCTTAATGCATAAAGAAAAAAACCCAACTTGCCTGTAGATATACTGCCAGTTTTTATCTTAACTTTCATAACCACTTCTTTCATTATTGAAGGAAACCCTACTCACATCAAATATTTTTCTTTTCTCTCTCTCTCTCTATATATATATAATATATATATACATATATATAATATATATACATATATAATATATATATACATATATATATTCAGAATTAAATAGACATCAGCTTGTTGAGCAGTGAGATAGGTATGACACCTCTTTCTCCACATCGGGATCCTTATGTCTGCAGAGATAGAACAAGGGAGCAAAGATTTGGGGTTGAAAAGACCCTTAAAAGTTATTGAGTCTAACACCTAGACTAGGTGCTCTTAACCTTTTTATTGTTATGTACCCCTTTGGCAGTTTGGTGAAGCCAATGTTCAGAAAAATGTTTTGTTGCCTACATTTATCATTGAAGGAGACACTAACATTCAGTTAGAGATTAATGGAAATAAAAACGTATTTTTTCCACCCAAATTTAGATTCCCTGAATTCTATCCATGGACCATTTTGGGGTTTGTAGACTCTAGATAATGTGGTATAGATGCTAGACCTAGAGTCAGGAGGACTTCATTCCAAATTTCAGCCCTGAGACTTATTTAGCTTTGTGATTCTGGGCAAGTTTCTTCATCTGCACACACCTCAGTTTCCTCATCTGTAAAATGTAGGACCAATCTCACAGGATCATTATGGGGCTCAAATGAGATTATATATTTAAAGTATTTTACAAACTTTAAATTGTTATATAAATATTGTTAGAACAGATGAGGAAACTGAGGCCCAAAGAAGCAAAGAGATTTGTTCCAGGTCATATAGCCAATAAGTGGCCAAGGTGGGAATTGAACCCAGGTCCCCTCAAAGCCTGTTTTTATTCCACTATACTATGCTGCCTCTCTGATTCATAATTAATCTTTGTGATAGCACTTGGAGGATCCTATTTTAAATGCTTTTCCCCTTCTGCCTTATTTTGTTATGATTAATATAATTCATTGCTACTAAATTCTGGGCGCACTGTGCATTAATATTAAGTAATCTATAATCAAGGAGTAGGTGGTTGAGCTGATCCTTTGGGATACTTCCTAGTGGTGTTATGTAATTACAAACCTTGAAACACCTTGATTGCAGAGGGACGGACATTACGTGTAACCTAATAGGAGAGTGAAAGATGTCTCAGAAAGCAGCTTTCATTTCGTTTCCAAATATAAGTTGTGTGTAAGAAGTGGGATACAAGACATTGAGGACATATGGGAACTGAAAGGGAGATGGGCTAAGTCCTGAAGTGAAGAAACTGATGGACAACAACGTGGACAACGAGGTAATAAGAAGTCACGTTTCTATCACAATTTAAGATTTTCAAGGTGCTTTCTTCCCTCTGTGAGGTAGGGAGTCGGTCAGTCAGTCAACGAACATTTGTTAATTATCCACTATGTGCCAAGCACTGTGCTAGGCACTTCCTGAGAAAATAAGCCTCTGAGAATTTAAGTGACACGTCCAGGTTAACATAGCTAGTAAGAGCTAGTAATTGTCTCAGCTTTCTTCCATTCCTTCAAGACAAAACGTAATAAAGTGTTTCTTCCTTCTGTGCTTCCACTTTCTCAAAACCCATCCTTTTTTTGATCCTTTGGTATTTGCAATCTATCCCCACCATTTCATTTAAGTTGTTCTTTCAAAGATTACCAGTGACCTCTTAGTTAAAAAAAAGGACTGCAAGACCTGTTTTCCAGTCCTCACTCTTCCTGACTTTTCTACAGCATTTGACATGGCAGATGTTGTTCTTATAGTTTGTCCTTCCTTATTGAAAAGGACCATGACATAAGAAAGGTGATGCCATGACAAGCAAGTGAATTGGATTTGAGTGAGGCAGGGCTGTGCAAATTCACCAGCCTCATTTTCTCCTGCAGAGTCATCTGGATCCAGTGGCAGGATATAGATCAGGATGACTGGAGATAGCCCCCAACATAGCAGATGAGATGTTTATGAAAGGTAATCATCCCAGTGACTGAGATTCCTATCTCTTCCCTCAGCTTCTGTTGCTCTATACTCTGCTGGAAATTGTCTTCCTCCCTGTTTAATCCCTCCTTTGTGGCCTCCTTAGATGACTCTTCATCCATTCCCCCCACCGCCCCCCCGTTCAACAAAGTTCTGTCCTCCCTCTTCTCACCACACTTTTCCTTAACAATGTCACCTGTACTCCCATTGCTTCAACTACCACCTCCATGGACGTAATCTAAATCTGTTATGTCTAGCTCTGACATATTCACACACTCTTGGAATGGAAATATTTATGGCCATTTAGTCCTCTCTATACAGAAAAAGAATCCCCACAGTGACAAATTGGACAAACTCTCATCTTCCATGTGACTTCCCTGAGAAGACTTCCAGTGATGGAGACATCAACCCATCTCCCTTTTGAGTAGCTCTAATGAGGAGGAAACTTTTCCTGACATGAAGCCAAATTCTGCCTCTGCTTCTTCCATCATGTTTCTCTTTCTGTCTTCTGGAGCCAAACAGAACAAGTCTAATGCTTTGAATTTTGTCTTTTCTTCCCATTTCCCCAAGACTAAATTAATTTAAAGACATACTACGTTATGTAGAAACAAACGTCCCTATACTTCTGTGCATCCAGGACTACAAAAACGTCGCTGTTTCTGCTAAACATCTTCCAATGAATATCCTCAGGTCATAATAAGTCTTAACAAAAGGGACCTTCCAGAAAGGGAAATTGTTTCCTCAGTTCATGTTTCTCTGTTTTTGTAGTATGCACCAACAGCCCAATCAAGAAGAGTACATTAGTTGTAAGGAGGCATTCACCACAGACATTGACAGTTATAATGTTGGAGACAAGTGTAAAGGAATATGTCAGCATCCTGGCAAGGAATTTATAACAACTTGGAAATAGTTCTTCATTTCACTCATGGAGGAAACTTCATTCTCCAGTGCATAGAAATTGATGAGATAGGTCAATGAATTTCACAGTTGCAAGGTAATGACATCACCCAGAAGGTGAATCCTAGGAAGCCTCCTGCTTGGTAAATGATTATCATGGAGTCACAGAATCCATAATATCACCAAGGCTTGGTGCATAGTAAACATTTGATGCTCAGTCAATAAACAATTAGGAAGTGATTACTATGTGCCAAGTACTATGTTAAGACGACAAAGGGAGATAGGGAGGTCCCTGCCTTTAAAGAACTCACAATCTAGTGAAGGACAAGACAAAAAATTGTTCAAACCAGACAACAGTGTAAGTGGAAAGTAATCTCAGAGGGAATGTGTTAGCAGTGAAGAAGACTGTATAGGGGTTGGGGTGGGGAGCAAGAGAGGCAGAGACATAAGGTAGGATTTGAACTGAGTCTTAAAGTCAGAGAAGTTAGGAGGCTGGAACAAAGAGGGGGAGTGTTACAGGCATGGGGACAGACAATGAAAATGCATAGTCAGAAGCTGGATGGAGTGTCATGTACAAGAAACAGAAAGAAGGACAATGTAACTGGATCAGTTCATAGTTCCACCAATAGTGAATCAGTATCCCAATTTTTCCACATCCGCTCCAACATTTGTTGCTTTCCCCTTCTATCATTTTAACCAACCTGATAAGTGTAAAATGATATCTCAAGATTATTTTAATTTGCATTTCTCTAATCAATAATGATTTAGAGCATTTTTCATATGACTATAAGTTGTTTTGATTTCTGCATTGGAAAACTGCCAGTTCATATCCTTTAGCCATTTATCTATTGGGGAATGACTCATGTTCTTATAGATAGACTTTAGAGTATGGATAGAGGAGTTAAAAACAGTATGAATAAGGCATTGGAAAGATGTGACATGGTAGGTAATGAGGGCTTCAATAGCCAAACAACGGATTTTATATTCAGTCCAGGAGATAATAGGAAGCCACTTAAGTTTATTGAGGGAGGAGTGTTATTCTTTCTTTCACTCATTCATCCAAATATCCATATAAATAAACATCATCCATCCATCCATCCATCCACTCATTCTGCCAATGAATTATGCCAAAGACTTCAAGAAAGTCACAAGGGAGGGGTGAGTGGTGAGGGCAGCAGCGGAACAAGGTTTCATCTGTCAAATATTCTTTTACTCTGTGTATTTGTTAATAATGTTTTCAAAAATGGGCAATATAGACAGAGAATACCTATTCTATATGTACAATAGTTCTCATAGTTGAAAACCCTATGTGATAATAATAGCTAACATTGATTGGCAGGCACTGTGCTAAATGATTTACAATTCTTTTCTCATTTGATGCCCACAACAACCCTGAGAGGTAGGGGATATTAGTCAATGCTGGATGGAACATCTTGTTTTTTCTTTTTTCTTTTTAAAGTAAGTTATTTGTGATGTCTTATTTTTTACATTACCATAGTTTTCCCCATTATCTTTCCTCTACCTATCCCAGAGGGTCATGTGTGTGTCCGTCCTTCATTGCCAAAGAAGACCATGCCATTAGAGGAATAATGACATGACTTGCACTTGACTTTGTTTTGAGTGAGGGAGGGCTGTGCAGGTCACCAGCCTCATTTCTCCAGAGCTATCTGAATCCAGTGACCAGATATTCACCAGGATGACTGGAGATGACCCAGGATGAGGCAATTGGTTTTAAGTGAGTTGCCCAAGATCACACAGCTAGTGAGTGTCAAGTGTCTGGGATGAGATTTGAACTCAGGTCCTCCTGACTCCTGTACTGGTGCTTTATCCACTGCACCACCTAGCTGCCCCCCACCAGAGGGTCATCCCACATAATAAATAGCATTTTTAAGACCAAAAGAAAGAAAAAGAAAAGGGAAAGAAAATCATCATATCTGATCACTATACCGGAAATGACTGAAAATTCATGTAATGTGTAACACCTGTGGATCTCCAACTATCTGCAAAAAAGTTGTGTGTGAGCGTCTTCTCATGTCTCTTCTTTTGAGCCGTGGTTGTTCTTTAATTTTGAAACGTTCACTTTTGATTCTGTGTGTATGCAGTTGTTCTTTCACTAACATCTTTGTGTGTTTTGTTTTCTTGACCCTGCTTGCTTCGCTCTGCCTCAGTTCATGTAAATCTTCTCATGCTTCTCTGTATTCATCAGACATCATTTCTTATAGCACATGAATATTCCATTATAGTAATATACCACACTTTGTTTAGCTATTCCCTAATTGATGGGAATAAACTTTGTTTCCAACTCAATGCTATTACACAAAGTGCTGCTGTAAATATTTTGATGTATATAGTAACTTTATTTTTATTAGTAGTCTCTTCAGGGTATAAAATATCAGAATCTTGGGATCAAAATTCACTTTGTTTGCATCATTCCAAATTGCTTTCCAAGATGGTTTTACTGATTCTCAGCTCTACTGACAATGCTTTAGTGTGCCCATCTTCCCATAACTGTTTTGTTGTCAATTTGCTGCGCAAAAACACCTCAGGGTTGTCTTGATGTGCATTTTTCTTATTACTAGTGATTTAGAGCATTCTTTCATATAGTTGTGAATAGTTTGAAATTCTTCTTTTGAGAACTGTTTATTCATATCCTTTGACCACATATATATTGGGAAGTGGCTCTTGGTGTGTGTGTGTGTGTGTGTGTGTGTGTGTGTGTGTGTGTGTGAATTGTTTATATCACTCACTGAGCCCTTCTCAGAAATATTTGATACAAAGATTTTCTTTTCCTATTCAACCTCTTCCCTTCTTATTTCAGGTGCATTAATTTTTTTCTGTGCAAAAGATTTTTAGTTTCATGTAATCAAAGTTATCTATTTTATCTTTTCTAATTGCCTCTGTGCCTTGTTTGGTTAAGAATACATCTCCCATCCATAACTGTGAGAGGTATGTAATCTACTTCTCTTCTAATTATTTTATAGTATGATCTTTAGCAATAATGTCATGTATTCATTTAGGATGTATTATGGAATATGGTAAAAGGTGCTGGTCTAAGCCCAAATTCTTCCAGATTGCTTTCCAGTGTTCCCAACAGATTTCGTGAAATAAAGTTCTTTTTGGAGTGCATTTCCATGCAAGATCAGACCCAAATCTATTTCTTGACTCCTTGATCTTGTCTCATTTATGGTATTGCTGGGAGTTACGCCTTTAAATCAGAGATTCCCAAACTTATCTGGCCTACCACTCCCTTAAAAATATTACTCAGCACCATTCCCCCAGAAATTTACTTTCTTGAACCCTTTAGCATTTTTAAAATTTTGTTTCATTTCATTTGAAATTTAATTTTAAAAAATATAAGATTTTTTTTAAATGATGCAATTTAAATTTAATAATTTATTGTTAATTTGTGAGGTTTTTCCTGCATTGAAATTTTGATGATGCAACATTGTCAGGTAACTGTACAGTACAGTATATTGTAAACAAGTCATTACATACACATATTCCTGCCAATGCATGCCTGACTTCCCAACAGTGCACAACACTTTTGCCTGCCAGCACTTGTTTGTTAAGACCTGTCAGCAGACTTGAACACTGAGCAGTTTTAACTTGTATTTTGTGTGTTTATTTGGAAAATAATGTAACTCTCTTACACAAGAGATGAAACATGTACAAATGATTTTTCAAAATTTCCTTATTTTCTTTTCTTTCCTTATGCTTCTACTACCCCTTCCTACCCCCCCAATTGCACACTACTACCACTACCCATGGTTCCAGCACCCCCAGGGTTCCCACTTTGGGAACCTATGCAAAATAGTTCATACTTCCCATATTATTTCCACAATGTTCATAATGTTTTCATCATGACAAAAGAGATGAGGGAATTGACAGACTTGATATACAAAAAATATTTATTCCCACGGTTGGAAAAAGAGGTTCATACCTACCTATATGAACATCTTCATGTGCATAAGAGACTGTGAGAAGATGCATGGTGAGTCTCCAGCTCAGGAGTACCTGATGGGCTTCTTCCGCCATGTTGGCATTTATAGACAGATCAACTGACCCACTGATTAACCAGGTCTCAGATCATGTGCTAGGACCTCTCGTTTTCCTGACCCATGGAGTACCTCTTATCTTTTTTTCCATGTAAGAGACTTGCAGATACTTGTTGTACACAACTACCATACTCTCCCTACCTACTCTTCTCTTTTCCAGACTAAATATCCCCAGTTCTTTCAATCAGTAGTTGTCTTACAATATGGACTCAAGGTCCATCCTGGGTAACCTCTTCTAAGGTCTCTGCAGTTTATCAATGTTCTTTTTAAATGATGGATCCCATCCCCCAATGGCAAGCATAGTTTGACTAGGACAGAATACAGTGAGACTATAACCTCTTTACTCCAGGAAGCTAGGCCATTCTTAGTATGACCTAAGTTCAAATGAACTTTTGTGGATGCCACATTTCAACTGTTGACTCACATTGACTTTGAAGTTTACTAAGACCACCAGATTTTTTAAAACAAACTTCTATTTAACCATGTCTCCATTATCTTTCTTGTAGAAAGCTGGTGTTTTGAACCCAAGTGTAAGACTATGCCCTTGTCCCTCATGGATTTCCTCCAATTAGAGTCAGTCTCTCAGGGTCTTTTTGGATCTTGGCTCTGGCACCCAGTGTGCTGTCTTGTAGAGTTTTGGGTTATCAACAAATATGATAAGAATGGCATCAACACCTTTATCCAAGTAGTCTCTGGATGATAAAATACAATTAATTGATATAAATGTTAAGCAGCGTGGTCAAGTACTGATCTCTGAGGCATTCTGCAAGAGACCTCCTTCCCAGGTAACAATGAATCATAAGGAACTATTCTAGGAGTCTGGCCATTCATTTATTTCCCAAATCCTTCTAATTATATTATCATCTTGTGCACCTTTCTTCATCTTTTTTTTTTAAATAAGGAGAATATACGAAACTTTATCAAAAGCTTCAAACCAAATCTACATTTGCCTGGTCATCTAGAACATGTCCACCAGAATGTTCCACTAGTAACTCAAACCAATTGTTTCCGAAATTTTGATTCTTAACTTTTCCTCAAAACCTGTTCATTTTTATGACTTCACAATTTTTGCAAGTGTCATCATTCACTCAACTTTACATGTTGGAAACCTTGATGTCATTTTTGATTCTTTCCTCTCCCTCACCTCCCACATACAATCTGTTGTCAAGTCCAGTCCTTTTCTCTTCTGAATGGTCCCTTCCTCTCTTATTTCACTGCCACCATCCTAGGACAGATCTTCATTACCACTTCTGCAAGAGCCTCCTTATAGGTCATCCTGCCCCAACTCTCTCCTCCTTACAAACTGGCCTTTCCATTGTCACCATACTTATTTGTAAACAATCATTCTACTCCTCTGTTGAAAAGCCTTCAATGATTCCTTATTTCTTGTCAATAAAGCCTGAACTTCTTAGGGTGACATTCAAAGCCTTTTAAATTCTGGTGCCACCCTACCTTTACCATTTTCTCTGATACTATGCCCTTCCATGTTGTCTATGCTCCAGTCCCACTTAGATTTGTACCATACCCCACACTTAACCACCTCTCACTGTTCTTTATCCCTGGCATGCCCTCTGCCTACTGAACTTCTAACCATCTTTTAAGGTGAAGGTCACGTCTACCATGAAATCTTCTCTTCTGGCCTCTGTCATTCTTCCTTTTTTCCCTACCTCAGACCTCCCCTAGTACTGTGTTTGCACATCCCTTATGTGTTAATAGCCATTATTTTCTTTATGGTTATTTTAATATGTCATCTCTTCTACATGCTACATGATAGCAGAGGTCATGTCTTATGTACTCTTCATATACTCTCCAATTCCTACCAAGGGTGTCCTGCATACAATGCAGCCTTAACCTATTTGTGTTGAATGGCAAATAAACAACTTTGTAAGACTGGTAGTATAAGTATTGTTATATCCATTTTACAGATGAACAAAGAGACTCCATGATCTGCTCATGTTCTCACAACTAGCAGATTTGTACAGATGGTCCTGAAAATCAAGTCTACTTGACTTGATGCCCAAGACTCTTCTTATTAAGCCACATGACAGTCCAGTTAATGACTTTGTGGAAGAAAATCAGAGTTCGGACACTCCATTGTGAGTAACATCCACCAAGTTGCATGAGAACTGCCACTGAATTGAATGAATGGAATAGGAAACTTACCAAGCCACAGGCTTGTGCCTAAAAACTCCCACCTTCATACTTTGGAACTCCAGTGAGTGAGTAAGAAGCAATGAACTCTAATTAGCATTCCACCTGGTCTGTAGCTTCTAGGCCAACAGGATAGCCTTAGAAAAGAAGGATGTGGAGCAGGAGAGAGACAGAGAGACAGAGACAGACAGACAGAAAGACAGAGAGAGAGAAAGAGAGAGAGAGAGAGAGAGAGGGGGGGGGGGAGAGAGAGAGAGAGAGAGAGAGAGAGAGAGAGAGAGAGAGAGAGAGAGAGAGAGAGAGAGCGCTCTTTCCTGTCTCTGACAAGTGCAAAGGAGTCAAAGGCTGGGCTGACAATTACGGCTCTCCAAAGGAATGAATAATGGCCAAGATCATCAAGGAAGTGAAATTTGTCAGGCGTACATGAACTCTATTAGAGGCAGACAAAGAGGATCAAAATATGCCAGAGCTGGACAGGACCTCAGAGACCACCTAGCCTAAGTGGAAACTCAGGCCCAGAAAGATGAAGAAACTGGTAAAAAAAAAAAAAAAAAAAAAAAAAAAAAAAAAAAAAAAAAAAAAAAAAAACCATATATAACTCATTAATACCATAGCTGGGGCTGGAGTCCAGATCTCCTGACCCCCAGCTTAAGGATTTTTTTTTCCCATGAGACCTCTTAGGGGAAATAACTCTGGGTCACAATTTCCTCCTCAGTAAAACAGCCCGGCTGGACTCTGTGAACTCTCTGCTTTCCTTCAGCTAAGACATTCTGAGTGCTGTATGTGCTATACATGGCAGACATATAGTATTCTCCCCTCTGAGAATTCAGTGGAAATTCTATAACTCTGGAGTCAGTGATGCCAGATCAATGGGCAATTCTGGACTCCAGGGCAAATTTGAGAGTGAGGAACCCTAGGTGAGAGACCTCAGATCTCCCTACTATGGGGAGTTAGCTACTCTGGGGCACACATTGCTGCTGCTGGGTAGGTCACCAGAGGAGGCAGGAAGGTAGGGCTAGACCAAAGAAGAGCTTACCTGAGGTGTGGCTCCCAGAGAGAAGAAATACATCATCTGGTAGCTTCTCATTTTAATGAATTAATTGAGCTTGGGTGTTTCTATCAGTTGAAAAAAGTACAGGTACTGTCAACATCCTCTGTATTTCAGTACCCTGGGACAAAGCTGTAATGGCCCTGTCCTAGTTATAGCTCTTATTCCAGAGAGCGGAAAGCATGGCTGCATTTGTCAGCCTTCTCCCAGGAGCTGCCACAAAACCTCAAACAAGTTTTTCTCAGAAAAAAAGGAGCATTTGTGTCCATTCATGCTTGTCTAAGACACAAACATAAAGACAACTCAGTCAAAAGAACTCCACTCTTAGAATCTCATAAACAAAAAAAAGCCTTAGAAAAAAACAAATCCCACTTTTCTTGTACTCCATTGAAGCACTGTTATCAGAGCTCTGAGTGAGGGTCTGACACTGATTGATTATAGGTCCATAAAGTTCAATGTTTGAAGGCTGGCTGTGTTTTTAATGAGAAACTTAATTTTTGCCAGAGTTCTGTACTCAGAAATTGACTGAAATGAACTTAGCATTGAAAGCTGGACTCATGTGAGCTATGACCAATAGGTCATAAAAGCGATTTCTTTGAAAATTTCCCAAAGTCTTATTTCCATGTGAATTCAGTCACGTATGTACCATGCACTGTGCTAGATACTAGAGATACAAAAGTAAAAGTGAAACGAGCCCTGCCTGCCCTGAAGGAGCTTTCTCTTGGAATTGTCCAGGAGAAACATGTACTCATAGTAAATCTGTACATAGTAAATACATGTTAAAGACAAGATACTTCATGTGGAGGGACCTTAGGCCAGGGATATTTCCACAAAACTCCTTCTGAAAACCATAGACCTTGTGTATAATTGATTGAGAGATATTCTCATCTAGGTAAGTCATCAGAGCTAAAATGGGGTGAGGTGCTTTCAACCCTTCCCTTACGTATGCAAAATAAATACAACGTAATTTGGGGAGAGCTGTGGGAGTGTTAAGAAAATCAGGAAAAGTCTTTTATAGGAGTTTTCATTTCAACTGAACACTAAATAAAGCGAGCGATTTCAAGAGGCAAAAGTGAGGAGGAAGAGAATTCCAGGAATAGGACACAACCTAAGCAAAGTCATGGAGGTAGTAGATGGCCAGGGAACAACCTGTGGTCCACTTGGACCACATTGTAGCGCATCAAGGCTTGTCACTTTTTTTTCTTACACACTCGAAGTATATATGAGCATAAAGGGTTGTCAGTCATTACCTACAGTGGCAAACAGCAGAAGATAATTAATGTAGAAGGTTAATAGATTCATAAAGAAGCTTTTCTGATTCACTTGGACATTATGAGGAGCTTTTATTGTAGAAATTGTGTAATAATCCACCTGCTTTGTGCTTTATTGCTGTCAACTCTGATACTATGCCTTCCTTTGACTAGATGTTGAGTTGAGCCATAAGTAGGTTGAAAAACAAAATATGAGCATTTACTGGAGGTCATCCCTTTGTGGGGCAGTGGAATAGTTGCCCTTAAATGCCAGTCAGAGACAACATGTAATTAAAAGTTTATGGAAGTGATGATCTCAACTAATACCAAGTAAAAAATATAATACCGGTACCTGTGCTTCTATGGCTACTGAGACCTATCTCACTGTGACTTTCTGTCTTTCTTTGGACCCCAGTACTTCGCACAGGAAGTAGCTAGTTACTGCTTGCTGATTTGACTTCTGGTAAAAGCTTGGTTGTCTGTGTTGAAAGACAGAACTACTCAGGTCATTGAAATACAGATTCAGCCCCTGAGTTCATTTTCTTCACTTTCTCTTTTGCCAAACCTTAGCAAGAATTGCTATATGAAGCTAGACTGGTTGATCCATTTTTTCTGGTCCTGCTCACATTCTGGTGAGGAGGTTAATGAAATGGACCCAAAGTTAGAAATTGGAGGAAGGAAGCATGAAGCCCATAGAAATGAATATTTACCCCTCAGAAGGAGCATGCGCAAACTCATCCCATCCCTTTGTATCTGATTTGACTGAAAGCTAAGGAAGTTCAGTCAATCACCATCAGTTTCTAGGCCATGGGGCAGCTGCCAACTAGTTGCCATTTGGCAAATCACTTCTTGGTGCTTCTGTTTCTGTCTGTGTCTCCATGTTGCTAAAGATGTGTCAGGTTACTCCTTACTCTCTATTTTGTAAAAGTTTATTCTTCTAGTTACTGAGGTGTGGTGTAGGAATAGCTTTGAACTCCATGAGCAAAAAGACTATGAATTCATGGAACTTTACCAGGCCCAGAGGTCGGTTATTATCATTTCTCCCTGGATCAAGTTCTTCATTGTACTGTTATTAGGAATGGGGGAATAGAAAAGAAACAGAAAATTATGACTCTTGGTCTTGAGCAACTTACCATCTAAATCAGTTGTTCTTAACCTTTTTGTATGTGATATACCCCTTTTGTCAGTATGGGGAAGTCTGTGAACCCCTTCTTAGAATAATGTTTTTAAATGAATAAAATAAAATGCATAGAATAACAAAAGAAACTACAGAAACCAACCAAAATTACATAAAAATATTCTCATTAAAATTCCTGGACCCCCTTAAATTTATCTGTCCATGGAACCGTAATGGGTCAATAGACCCCAGGGTAAGGACTCCTGATTTAAATGAATGTTACATTGTTTATAATTATCAGTCCTTCAGGATTCTAGGAATACTAAGTCCTTTTAGCTGAAAGAGATTTGGTCCTCCCCACACATTTTTAGATAAGTTTCTCAGGATCTCTCCTTTGCAATTATCTTCATACTGTACGTTGTAACATACTTATGTAGTAATCCCTTTGGACCACTTTCCCAGTTGGGCAATTGTATTCCCAGGATGAGGTCTCAGAGGGTGCAGCTCACCACCACTCCTATCAGTGTTCTAGAGATAAAGTTGAGAAGCTGGATTTTCTGGTATTGCTCCTGGTATCATTGAGTCCCCACCGATGTGGTCCCCACTCACAAGCAATTGATGCAGACATCAATTAGCCATTACAAAAGGGATTTACCAAGAAGACACAGCAAAAACAGCTGGTACAAAACATTCCCTCCAAATTGGAAACACACCCTCCTCTTACACACACAGGTTTCCTGGGAAAAATGGACTGCAACTTAAAGTATAATGATGATGAGGGACATGTGTAGAGAAAATGTGACAAAGGGCTACCTCTTATGTTCTGAGCTTGGAGTTCTTCCTTTTGTGGAAATCCTCATGGAATACCCTTTAGGTGCTGCTTTCTACTTTGTTGGCACCTCCAGGATTGGTCTCATTGCCTGAAGATGTCTTTCCGCATCCATCTGCAGATACTTCCTCTGTCATTAGCCACCACTACTCCAATGGCCATTGTTTCTATCTTCATTCCTTGATGGGACCTCTGGATCTTCTGAACTCACAAGATCACTTGGGCTGTACCTTCTATGAATGACCACTTGCCTAAGATCAGAAAAATAAAAACAAAAGAAATGAAAATCTTATATATTCATGCACACATGGTGGCTGGGTAGGGAATGGTTCCTTCCCCAATGGGTAGTTCAAAGTGGTCCTTCCTCACTTGTCCCTGTGAAGGAAAGAGATTGAGAGATGGATGGGTCATGTCTTTTGTACATTTACTCAATTCTGGTTCAACCTCTCCTGAGTCATTAGCTAATTTGAAGATTTATTTCTTCTGTCATCATACTGTATCAATTCCTGAGTTAGTGATGGCTAGTAACTAGTTTCCATATGGTTGGATTAGAAGCAGGCATGGACTGAAACCAGGCAGGAAATAGCTGTGCCTTCTCTTCCCCCACCATCCAGTTCACCTCACTATATTTGTGTATGTAAAAGGAGGGAGGTTCAGAGAGTAGGATTACCTTCCTGATGAATGGCCCCAAGGGTCTGACTTTTGTTAAAAGAGCAGACCCTTCCTCATCTTATAGAAAATTCAGCTGAGATGCCAACAGTACATCTGTGCTTACATGAAGCCTGAGAGAGAAGTTCAACTTACAAAGTTTGTAAACACTAGAGGCATAATTTGAAATGAAGCCATCTTGGCTCCAAGTCAGAAATTCTGTATGTGCCATCCTGCCTTGAGGAAAGGACAGTCATTTCCCATGCTTGTATCCTTACCACCTATCACAGTCTAGGTCCAATAGACAAGAGGAGAAATCCCAAAAGATGTATCTACCCATTTCATATAATAATAATAGCTTTAAGGTTTCCAAAGTGCTTAACATATTTTCTCATTTAATGTATTTAGAGTTAAAATGTACTTTAGATATTGTCTAAAGTCAAATGCACCCAGAGGAAACTGAAACCAGGAGAGGAAAGGTAGAATGAGTAGTAAGTGAATAGGAGAGTCAGGATTTGAAGCCAGGTTCTTTGACACCAGATTGCACCACTTTCTACTACATCACACTATCTACAGTAATGTCATTAATTGCTGGTCAAGATTAACTTCTTGTTGCAGACTCATTTCAATTGTGTCCTACTGTCTTTGACCCCATTTGGGGTTTTCTTGGCAAAGATATTGGAATGGTTTGTCATTTCCTTCTTTTACAGATGAGGAAACTGAGGCAAATAGGGCTAAGTGATTTCCCTAGGGTCGCACAACTAGGAAGTGTCTGAGGCTGGATTTGAACTCAGGTCCTCCTAACTCTAAGGTTAGCACTCTATCCACGGCACACTTAGTTGTATAGATTTGCTTAATTGTGGACACGGGGGAAATGGAAGCTATATTTCTAACACTGGAAAAATTATCTCAAAGGTTAAATTCCTTTGGATCCAAAGTCATTCAATCTACCTTTCTACCCTTATCTCCCTCTGTTCTTATTCATCTACTTTCTGACTCATTCAAATTGGCTTGTTCTCCACCTCCCAAACATACCACACTTTCAAGCTTGTATCTCACTTCCTTTTGGAAGACCATAGGATCACAGATTAAGAACAAGAAGGGACCTCAGAGACCATCTCGTTCGACCTCCTTGTTGTCTAGGTGAAGAAACAGATTTTCCTCCTACTGTTCTTTGTGCCTGAAATGCCTTCATTTCATTTCTCTGTGTACAAGGCCCATGTAGCTCTCAAGGAGAGCCTCAGATGCCACTTTTCCCATGAAGTTTTCCTGGATGCCCCCACCTAGAAGGATCCCTCTCTTCTCTTGGACTCATCATATTGATATATCTATAAATCACTTTGTAAAATTTAAAGCTCCCTCTCACAGTATGTGTGTGTATGTAATATGGGTATGCATATATTGATACATATGTATATATACATATTTTACATGGATGTATGTCTCTAACACACATATATGCTACAGTTTATAGATATTTATGTCATATCTCCCTTCCATCTGCTCTACGTATCCTATAGGTCTGATTTGTATAAATGTCGTCTCCTCCATTAGAATGTAAATTCCTTGAAGCTAGGTATGTTTTTCACTTCCTTTGAAACCCAAACACTTAGCGCAGTGTCTGGCACATAGATCTAAATTCTCATTGATTGATTGGTTGCTAGACTGTGAGTTCTTTAAGGTGAGAGACAAGTTTTTCTTTACCTTTCTTAAAGGGACCATTCCCTGATTACTTTTTGGAGAGGCTGATTCATTGATTGGCCTTACTTCACTCTAAGTTGGTACCTGAATAGGTCAAGATCTCCCATTGTAGCCTGGGCCTTCTCCAGTCATCCTGATGAATATCTGGTTACTGGATCCAGATGACTCAGGAGGGGAGAGTGAAGCTGGTCTGGTGACCTTGCACAGCCATCCCTCACTCAAAACAAAGTCAAGTGCAAGTCACGTCATCATTTCTCCAATGTCATGGGCTTCTTTGGAAAGGAAGGATGAACAGACAGATCACTTTCAATACAGTGTCCTGCTTAGACCTGCTTGGATTTCATCACCCTGAAGACCTCTCAATATATATGAATAAGAATTATTATATAAATAATAAAATATTTATTAATGGATTAAATTGACCTTAAGCATGTTATTTAGTATATTATTGATTATAATTTATTATAGTTATTGATTTATTAATAAATATACACGAATATATATTAATTCCCTCCACCAATGCAGATTAGGGATTTATGCATCCTAGGGGGACTTGGATCCAGGTGTTCCTGACACCATACTGCCTCTTAACAGTGGACTCAATAGCTATACCTACAAATGGTTAGGTTTTGTCCAATAAGTACTTGTGTTTCCCTGGCAACTAGCACAAATTTTATCCTCCAAAAGCAAATGATGAAATGAATTATGGACTTCAAGTTATTTCAAGGGAAAAAAACTCACAGTAGTTGCTAAAATTGGTTTTAGCTGAACTCAACAAACATTTATTAAGCACCTACTATGTGCCACTGTGGTAGATTGCTGGGTGTACAAAGACAAAAAAAAAGTAGTCTTGGCTCTCAAGCAGTTCATATTCTACTGGTTTAGGCTTTTAAAAAAAGACATTCAGGAATGCAGGTGCCTGCTCTCCCTTTATCAAAGGGAATGGATAATAATAAATAATAGTGATAATACTTAATAACCTCTTGCAATTTATATAGCCTCTTTTCCCAAAGAAATAGAAACTCTTCCCAAATGCTGTTGTATAATTGTTCAGAGCAGATCTGGGAGGTCTCTGAGAAGTAGGGGAGGTTATATGAAATTTTTAGATCTGGGAAATGAGGCCCAGTGCAAGCAGACAGCATCTCTCATGGTCATGTGGGGACATGACGATGCCACCCAGCCACATTCTAGCCCCTTGCCCTCTTCTCTGCCTGCCAAAGGCGCCGGCTTCTCACTTATAACCAATTCATGTATGTGCTTAAAAGAATATCTCTTGCCAGTTTCACGAAAGCTCACTCAAAAGTGTGACGTATGCTTTGGGATAGAATTGGATTGAAGCAAACGTGTCTCAGGAAAAGAGGTAAAGAGGATAGGGGCAGGATCCAGGTCATAAATTTTTTGGAGGAGTGAGCTTCACTTAGACAGTAGTAAGAAGTAAAGACAAAAGTACACCTGGAAAGGGTAGGTCCAGGTGAAAATTATAAAAGGGAGAAATATATTGTCCTGAAGTGCTTTTATGTGATGTGTCACCAGACTGATCTATTCTAATGGCTATTAATTAAGCTGTCTGTTAAATGATCTCCGGGAAAAATCGCTTGTCTAAACGTGCAGAACATGAAATGCACACATTAAGATCTTCAACATTTAAACAGATACATATTTTGCTCCATCCCAAAGAGCAGTTTCAAAGAAAAAAAAAGTCATATTTTGGGGTTTCTAAACTGTCATTCCACAGTTATTTGAAATACTCACGGACTCTATGGTGGATGCTCATGAGAGAGATCCATGTTTTTTATTTCAGCTTTTGCTCCTTCTAACCTTTCTCTAGGATGACCATAGATAAAGAGCTGAAAGGAATCACAGAACCATTGACTTTAACCCCTCATTTTTAGGTAAAGGAAGTGAGCTTGAGGGAAGGTAAATGACTTTCCCAAGATCATGCATGTATCCTTCTACCTTGCCTTACTGCGTCTCTCATGTTCTACCTGATTCTGGCCAGTGTGCACCTATAATCTTCTTCCTCATTACGCAGTAGTTCCTTGGGGGCAGAGACTGTGGAAAAGTAGCAACAGAAGCCTTGGCATCTCTCTCTGTGAGTTTTCATAGGATTAGAATCACAGAGTTCATAATAATAGCTAACATTATACGATGCTTTAAGGTTTGTAAAACACATTTATGTTATTAACTCATTTGATCCTTAAAAGCAACCCTGTGAGGTAAATGTTATCATTAGTCCTATTTTACAGATGAGGAAACTGAGGCACAAACAAGTTAGATAACTTCTTCAGGTTCACTGGGCCAGTAAGGGTCTGAAGCAGGATTTGAAGTCGGGTCTTCCTGACTACAGGTCCACCGTGCTACCCACTGTTCCATCTAGCTGACTTTGAGCTGGAAAAAACTTCAAGGACCCTTGAGCCTTGTCCACTCATTTTATAAACTGGGTAACTGAAGATGTGAGAGACATTAAGGCGCTGCCAGCCGTCACACAGATAATGAGTGTCTGAGGCCACACTTGAACTCAGGTCTTCTAGACCAAGCCTAGCCTTCTAACTACTTTTTCACCTAAATACATTCCACTCTTTATTTACCCTTTAATTCCCAACTCAGCCCACAGAGATGTCCATGGTATTCTGGTGATTTTAATTTGTCATATGGTGGGATTTGGAGCTTCTCCTAGATTAATATCGTCCAGTTCTGAGATGTTGCCTTTGCCTTTCCTTGGGGTATAGATTTGGGTGGGGGACCTCAGAAAGTCTGGTCTTCTTTGGAACCCTTCACTGAGCAGGTGCTGCTTCTCCTTGTTCTCTTACATATTCTGAGAGTAGCTAAGAAGAGACTGTTCAAGTAAAAGAATGACTTGGCAGGAAGAATACGAATGTCCAATGGGAAGAATTCACATCTCTAATGGTACCTGAACTTTTGAAATTAGATTCTCTACTCGATTGTGTCCAAATAACCAAGATCTTTCACTTATATTAGAGTGAAATTTGGGGATTTCCCCTAGGTTTTAATGTTCCTTTACCATCATTCCATTTCATAGATAGTTACACCACCAGAAGGGAGAGCACTCACCGTGGTCGTGTATGAAGCAAATCAATCCTGTTCTCTTCTAGCACAGATAATATAATGAAAGAGAAAGCACAGGGCATGTTATTTAATGAGAATAACTTAGAAACCTCCAATCCTATCTACTCAATGGGAAACTGTGGAAAATGTACATCTATCTGGAAAGAGATGTGCTAATGGTCATAAATGGGGAAAGAATAATTAGTAATTTCTGAATTATTCTTCCTTTTCATCTTCTACAATAGGTGCTTATTAAATTCCTACTGTGTGCTGAGTCTGTTATACTCTAGTGAGATCCAAAGTTTAGATCAGATATAGTCTCTTCCTTTAAGTGGCTTCATCTTTTGGAAGATTATGATAAAGATAGCTCTAATACACGACATGACACACGAAATGCATATGAGAATTATAAAACCAAAGTGCTATGCTTTGGGTTGGCAGGCAAGTGTGTGGATGGGTTGTCAAGCGGGCTTCATAGAGGAGGCCACTTCTTAAAAAAATAAGAATTGAACAAATAAAGTGAAGGAAGGCAAACTGAGTAAATTTACTGGCTATCTGTTAGTTTAAAGGACAGCTTGTGATACTTCATTTTGTTTTGCATTGAGCTCTTTGTGACAATGAAAAAATAGTATTTTTGTATTCTCACAAATCTTGAATTTCACAGAGGAATCAGGTTTAACAAATATATTTTCATGTGCTGAGAACTCTATTCGAGGCAAAAGCCTTGGCTTAAATCAGTACTTAAGCCTAAATATCTGACATAAATGCCTAGGGTAATACCTGACATATGGCCCAGCCTTAACAAATATTTATTGATTTGCCTATTAACTTGATAATTAGTCTTTTTCACTATGGACATTAACCTGAATTCGATCTTTAGTTGTGAAATCTATATGCTATCCTAGCAAACATGTTAATGGGTTTAACACCTTGAACTCCATTAGAATGACATGGAGCCCCAATCCAAAAACTGGATAAGCTGATAAATGACAAAGAGCACTGCGCCCAGGGAAAGTGTTATGTAAATGGTGAGAATGCCTGAGAAGCTGCTATGTCATCACACAGACTTGCACTAGAAATACAATTGTTGACTGAAAGGTGAGGAGAACTCCCTTGTTTGCCTCACTAGGCTGCTGGTGTTGATAGACCTGCATGCTCGAGTTGCACCACTCTTAATCTATGCTCTTTAAACATTTCTTAATTGCTGCAGTCCAGCGCAGACCTGCAAGTTTTTACATCAAACACTTATCCTACACCCACAGTGGGTTTAAAAAAAAATGCACAGGAGTACCTCCCAGCTTAAAAAAAAAGTATGAATTACTTTTAGTCTTGGACAAAGCTTTATAGATCTGTTGGCAGGAAAAACAGAGTGGAATTTGCTATTAAATTGTAGTCAAGTAACTCATCAAACATAAACTGAACAATCAAACACTTTTAAATGTCAGTTTTCAATAGAAGTCTACGTTGCCTACGGAAAGTGCCAAACGGCATAGTCTTCTATGGAGTAAAGAGAGTATTCAAACTGTATTGGATTTCATTTCAGTCTCTCTAGATCTGGAATAGCCAGGTTATGCAATTATTGATTTAGAGGTGGGAGGAACTATTCCAAGCCCTGAATTTGATGGATGAGGAATGTGAAGCCCCAAATGGCAATGGGACCTACCCAAGATCCCATAGGATATAAAAGGCAAAGTTGGCATCCAAATTCAGATATCCCTAACTCCAAGTAGAGCTTTCATTTCTCCCTTTAAAATTCTGCTCCGGCATCCCTTTTGTGGATATATGCATACTCTATGCTTGGATATGCTCTTTTTTTTCTTTTGGTCAGGAGAGAATGGGTAAAAGTTCACAGGATGAGGGGTATATAACTGGAAGAGACCATAGAGATCATCTTGTCCAATAATGCCATTTTACAGGGAAAGAAACTGAGGCCCAGAGCAGATGAAGTAATTTAATCAAAATCACACATTAAAAGTAGCAGATCCATTGATTAGTGCCAGAAATCAGAATATAATTCCTCTCTCCCTCCCAGTATCCTCAAAAATTTGGCTGTTCTGTTATAAACAAACAGTAAATGCAATGAGAGTGGCAGACAACGGAGTTGGTCTGTTTTTGCTCCTTTAGACCACCAGTGGTTCCTGCGCCACACTTTTAAGAATCACAGCTGATAATACTTTTCATAAACATACACAGCCAGCGTGTTTAGGGCCCCTCAAGTGAATTGTTGGCTTCATCTAGAATAGACTCCTGTGCCAAAGTTCTGAAAAGTCTTCAAACAAAAAAAAAAAGATAGAAAAGAAAAGAAAGAGACTGTGTGAACCAGTAGAAATGATAGTTGTGCAATGTGGCTGCTGGGCTTGTTCCAACACCCGTCAGTCAAGAGGGAAAATTCCCACCTTGTTTGTTCATGGCTCAGATCCAGCTCGAGGAGGCCCAGTGTTCTGATCACTCCACCTGTGGGGAAGGCCCTGACCCCTGGTGAGGACTCAGAATGAACTCTCCTTCCCCAAGAAGGAGACTCCTGGGGCTGTGGGTGGGGCCCTGAGAAGAAGCCACCCCAGTCCTTGGACCTCCTCTGTCAACAAGCAAGAAGCCATGTGTCATCTGTTGTTCCCATCTCCAGGGCTGCTAGGGGAAGAGACTGATACTCAGGATAGATGGAAAAGATGAGAGCGGTGGGTGTGGGCAAGAATTTGTCCAAACTACAAAGATTGCTGGGAAATCTTACCAACTCTAACTGAGGTATTTTGTAAATGGAATGTTGTTTCTCACCTTTTAAAGTTCTGCACGACTAATGAGAAAGTTCAGCAAAGAAGCCTTTCCTGGCCTTATGCCCTACCTGGATAGGTATGATGCAGTGGGAATAGTGAGGAGCTTGAAGTCACCAGCGCTGAGTTCAAATCCTGTCTCTGCCATTTTTGAACTTGGGCATTTCATTTAGCCCAGTTAGGTCTCCATATCCTCATCCATCAAAGAAGAGAGCTGGGTTAGATGATATCAATTGTCCTTCCAGTTCTAGACTGATGATCCTATGATCTTTTGGGAAAACTGGCTTTTCTTTGGTCTCCTGATCCTCAAGTTTTATTTGGGAGCCTGGGATGCTCACACTGTTTCAAATTATAGTTTTCCTGGAGACTTTTTCTGAAAGGGGACACTCCAAGCAGACAATAGAGGCAATGTAAATTCCCAAATCCTAAGCACTCTGGTACTCCGCATTGTAGGTACAGGGAGTACACAGCAAACTTTCCCTAATTCAGGCAGGAAGCACAAGAGAGCTTTGAGAAGGGCCTTGTCTTGTGCAAGGCATTTGAAAAGCTCACAAAAGCTGAGCTGACATCATTTCCAAAATCCTAATTCCACTAATCAGTACTGACTTGGGTCTCTCCACATAGCTTCATTCAGAGCTGAAAACACTGGATGGAGGGCACAAAACAAAATTCTAACTAACAGAGTAGAGCCCAAGACCCCTTCGATCCTCTACATGACAGTCTTCATTAGCATTTAAAATCCAGAACACAAAAGAAAAAGCTCTAACCCCGCCATCCACTCCAGCAAAACCAAAGCCAACCATACTTCAAGAAGAAAGAAGCCCAGATACTATGTAGAAAAGCAGTGCCTTGGGAAACCTCCAAATTCCTACTGGGGAGACCAGGAAATCTCTTCACTGCCAACGACTTCCTGGGGGATCAGACTTGTAGAATGGTCCGAGGAGGCTAATTTCCCAGGAGCTGATCTATCTTCTTTCTAGTTTTCACAGGTCTTTTCTGGCTATGAACCTACATTTGGAAAAACAATTAGCTGGGAAGCTGTGGATTTCAGTAGAGTGTAGAGAGTATTAGACAACATGCCAAGAGTCTTGGGTTCTAATCCTCCTCTCTAACCCACAAGTTACAAGTGTCCAGTCTTGGACAAATCACTTAACTTCATAAATATCAGTGTTCTCTTCCGTAAAAGGAGGGTAAAAAGGACCTTGGACTAAACGATCTTTGAGATGTTTTCCATGATCCTACTTCAAATTTCTGAATCAAAACTACTACTTGTGTCTTCTGTCTTACAGGAGCTTATTGAAAAAGTTCTTTGTAGATTGCAAAGAATTCTAAAACGTGTGCCCTCTCAGGAATTTTGGGAGCCATTTGGAAAATTGTGAAGACTTTAAAAATGGAAATCATCATTACCTGCTTTGTAGAAATGATGATTGGGGATCCAAAGATTCGTAGTTTCAGAGCCTAGGGTGTTTGGCACATAGTAAGTGCTTAATCAGTTCTTAATTGTTTGAAATGAGATCATATATACCAAGTGTCAAATAACTGGGAGCTACAAGAACAGGACATTAATGAATTTTCCACTATCCATCCCTTTTCCCAGAGTAACGTTGTAGGTAATTTTTGCTTTCAGGTCTACTGGGTCACTAATTCAATGGAAAGCCTCCAGCAGGGGCCTAAGACTTGGGAGACTCTAAATTCTGAGTTTCATAGAGTTTGGAGATTTACAAAGTTTCCAGTTTTAGGTTTCTCATTACTTTATTTTTTAAGACTCAGGAGTAAGAAATAACTTGGTTCTAATCAAGCCTCTGACACACAGATAGGGCAGGTCGCTCAACCTAAACAAGTGCCCTAAACAACTCTCTAAACTATAAATTGTAGAGCAGGGGCAGATCAGCATTTGTAAAAGGTGTTTCCTTATCAGGGAATTCCCTATAGTAATGAAATACTAACCTTAGACCTCCTCAAAAGTGATTTTCTTCCATTAAAAAAAACCCTAGGAAATAAAGAAAATATGCTTGCAAATCCATTCTCACATCTGAGAAATCGTTCAAATTGGCTTTTATTCTAAATTACATCTGGGGCCAGGCCCTGTTAGAACATGCCAACAGACGGCAGAGTTGTCAGCTACATTTCACTGAGTTAAATAACTTCCAAACTGATCTCTGCTGTTGATACACGGAACAAAGCCGCAAGTTGATTCCAGCGTATATTTTGTTTGGAGCGAGAGATGTCGAGTCAGGCCTGCTTCCTACATTTGGAAGAAACTCTCCGTTAGGGAATTTGGGGTTAGGGGTTGGGGATAGAGAAGAGGCCCAGTGTGCAGAAAAGGGAGTACAATTATAAAGAGGACCCTAAATTAGTGGCCATCCACTGTCAATAACCTCACATCTAGGTATGGGAAAGGGCTGTGGAGTATAGTTTGCATATCACTTGTATGAGTTGGTAGCATAGATAATAAATGGAGAGCCAGCCTTGAAAATAGAAAAATTTTTATTCAAATCTAACCTTGGACAAATCACTTAACTGTTACTGGCCTTAGTTTCTTCAACTGTTAAATGAAGGATTTGGGGGCAGCTAGGTTCAGGGGATAGAGTGTTGACCCTGGAGTTGGCAAGAACAGAGTTCAAATCCAGCCTCGAATATTTACTAGCTGTAGGACCCTGGGCAAATCACTTAACCTTGAGAGAGAGAGGGAGAGAGAGAGAGAGAGAGAGAGGGAGAGAGAGAGAGAGAGAGAGAGAGAGAGAGAGAGAGAGAGAGAGAGAGAGAGAGAGAGAGAGAGAGAGAGAGAGAGAGAGAGAGAGAGAGAGAGAGAGAGAGAGAGAGGAAGGACTGGAGGCAAACTATTTAACCTCTAGTATTATAGGAAACTCCCTAAGACTATAAGATGTACAGAAGGCATCTATCAGCAATGAGAGATGAAATTTCCTCCTCACCTCACCCCTACCTCCCATTTCCCTACTTTGCAGTCTGATATTTCTTACCCGCAGTCAGCAAACATTTATTAAGAACTTACTACTGTGCAGCTACAAGGAAAGGCAAAAAATAGTCCCTACCCTCAAAGAGCTAACATCTGAATGGGGATATAAATATATATAAATTTATTTTTACATATTATATAATTATATATTATATAAAATATATTTATATATTTAATAAAATTTATTATTTCATATTGATTATTTAATATTCAATATCATATGAAATCTAATAAAATATATTTATTATTTATATATAAATAACTGAATACATTCATGACATGTACAGAGTAGAAGAAAGATATTTCTCATGAATACTGGCTGTATGAATATGGGCAAGTGTTTGTAAGCTTCTTGGGGTCAGGGCTGGTCTCTTGCCTCTTTTGCTAACAAGTTCTTAGCACAGTGCCAGACATATAGTGCTGTTGTTCAGTTGTAGCCCCATTTGGGGTTTTCTTGGGAAAGATACTGTAGTGGTTTGCCATTTCTTTCTTCAATGGATCCATTTTGTCAGGCAATCAGAGGTTAAGTGACTTGCCCAGGGTCACACAGCTAGGAAGTGTCTGAGGCTGGATTTGAACTTAGGTCTTTGACTCCAGCCCCATGCTCTATCCACTGAATCATCAGTTGCCTCCAATAGTAGGCACATAGTAGGTTCTTAATAAGTGTTTATGATCAATTTATTTAACTTCTCTGATCCTAGGGAACTCTATAATACTCTTATGTAAGAGATGAATTGCTGATCTGCATCACACTAGAGGGAATTTCCATATCAGAAGTTCCCTCACAGATGAAATCACAGGACAAAACAGTCCTCTTATCACACCCCCCCCCCCCCATGAAAAAACTTGTTTGCATAGAACTGTTCACAACTGGATATTTCCCCTTTATGGCATTTCTTGACTCTTCTCACTTCCCTCTCCCCTTCTTGTCATCCCTGATTCCCATCCCTCACACCAGAAAAAGGATACAATGAACCATGGGACATAGAGGATGGGGCCACAGGAAAGCCTGGCTGGGAGATTTGGAAACTCAAAGCATTGTGTCTTTCCCTTCCTAGGACTTGACAGGGTAAGAGAAAATAAGGTGGCACAAGGTGAGAGGGAAGTGGAAAAGGTGATTAGCCTAATTAGGTCAATCATCGCACAATGGAGTGGCTGAGGTTCAAGTTGCTGCTCTGGCTTTGTCTGAGCCCTGGGGCTTCTACACGTGGGCTTAGAGGGAATGTCAAGAAGAAGTGTAAAAGTGGGAGTATCCCAGCCAAGCCGTTCTCCCATTAATGCCCTGTAGTTGCCCTTGGAGAGCACCAGAAGCTTAGAATTCTGTTGACTAGTGATCCAAATGGCAGCAGAGAGCTGGATAATGGGGCTGAATAGTCACGTGAGAATCATAAAATACAAACCCAAAATGTGAAATGGAATGACAGAGGGGAATAGTGGAAAGAATGGCAGATCTGGAGTCAAAGAATCTGGGTTCAAATGCTAGAATTGCCACTTACTATGTGTGACTTTGGGAAAGTCATTTCCCTCCCCCCCCACCTCAGGTCCAAGGGCGTTAGACTAGGTGACACCTTAAGGTCCCTTTCAATTTTGAATCAATGACACTATGAAGCAAGAATGAAAGACAAACAATAGATTGGCAATCTGAATTGCTACTCCAGTAGTGGCCTTGTGATATTAGTGGGTCCACTGGAAGACTTCTTGTGGGTTAGGTGGATGGAGGACTCTTGGAAGAGCATAGGCCTGTATCCCATTGGATGAAAAACAGGGAATGAGCTAGGATGGGAACCCTGATGAAATCAGAAATCCACTGAAATATTTAAGCACCTGGACTGAATGTCAAACTCAACTGAGTTTATTATGGACAGCTCTATCAAGGACCCTTTCTCCCTAAACCACTTAGACTCTTGTTCTCTTTACTTTTATCAGTCAGTGTTGTGGGATTATTTCTTTGAGGAAAGGAGCTCCAGGTGAGGACAGTCCCTCCATCAATGGAGCTTAGCACTTGTTCTACAACTTGGGTCTCAAGAGAATTGCTCAGGGCTATCGGGAGATGAAGTGATATAGGTACACAGGATTCCATTTATCAGAAGCTAGACTTGAAGCCAAATCTTCCCGAGAATGAGTCTAGCTCTCTCTCCACCACAGGTTTATCAATCAATCTTTTTCAGTTCTTAAGTTTAAGTCATGGTCTAGGTAAGCGCAAAGAAGCTAATTCATGTCAACAACCACTTATTCGATAGATGCAGTGTCAACACAACTAAGACTGTACATAAGAAGATAACTAGCTTACCGAAGCTTTGACTCTGGAACCAGAAGACCTGGATTCCAATAATTCCAATACTTACTCCCTGTGTGACCTTGGGACAATCAATAACCCCCTTGACCCTCAGTTTCCTTGACTGTAAAATGAGGGTATGGGACTAGATAGCTCCTGGGGTCTCTTTCAGCTCAACACCCATCATCCTATAATAGGCATTGCGCAGTAAGGATCTGGAGGTGTTCCTCTCATCTTCCCTCCCACTGGAAGGGCTAAGGATTAGGGAGTGGACTAGTAGTTTAGTATAACTAAACCAGACACATTAAAGACAGGAAACAATCCCCTCCCCCCAAAAAATCCTGGCAAACTTCCATGGGTTCTGCCTCAGCCCACTGTGATGCCAGCTAGGGAGCTGGTGTAGTTCAGGGAATAGGGAGCACAGTTCAGAAGATTGCTGGTACGCCTGGTAGACATATTACCTCTTTCAAGCCAAGAGAAACTTGATCAACGAGTTTTTCTTGCCCTCTGAAAAGAAAATGCCAGCATAAGGGCAATAGCTGGAGATTGTGGCATTTGCAACTTTTTGCAAGGAGCTGTTAAAATGGCAAGGTTGGCATATTTGTGCATGTGTCCACATCAGAGCATATATAAACAGGGCAAGTGTATTAGGTGGAGAAAGGGACCATGATGCAGAATGCTATCTATCCTGTGTTCACTGATGGCCTGGGGGAAGGGGGCAGCCCTTGGCAGTGGCTCCTTTCTCTGCTAGCCAGGTACCCTTGGCAATGAGGCACTGAATGAAGACTACAAGCAAGCTGTTCAGTGACTGAATACGGCTTCTTCCCTGCCAGAGATACACATTGTCTAGGGGACTGGGTCTCAGGTGGTCTGGAAGACAAGCATTTGGTTTTAAATGGGAGAGGAATAAGGCCATTTTACTGGCCTTATTTGAAGGGGTGGAAGGAAGGTTTCTTTTTGTTGGACGATTGAGAAGCTTTGCTTATGTAGTTGCATATTGATGCAGGTGAGGGATTCCATTTGATCAGTCAGGGGAGCTTCTTCCATATTGTTTCTAAGTCTTCTCTGGGGAGTCAGGAGTTCCAGCTCTTCTTTCCTAGTAACTGCCCATGATTCTGGACAATCCTACCCACTGTGATCTTCTTTTCAGTAAAGTGAATGTCACCAAATTCAAGTCACCCAATAAAACTGAATCAATAAATCAAGTGAATTCATTCACCATATACTCAGTGCTAGACAGTATTAAATACTGGGCCACAGAGACAAGAATGAAATAATCCCTGCACTTAAGAAACTGGTATTCTGTTAGAAAAGTTACACGTAGAATTATATGCTGTGTATGTGTGTACATCCACATACATACATATGTACGTGTATGTAGAAATATGATAGATATCATGTGTGTGTGTGATGTAGACAATAAATACCAGAGAGTTAGGGAGGGATGAAACTAGTAATTGGGAAAATTAGGAAATGCTTCACGTCAAAGGTGTTGCTTGAGCTGTCTGTTGAAGGAGGTAAGGGATTCTATGAGGCAGTGAGGATGGGGTATAGTTCAAGAATAGGGAATGGCCAGTACAAACACTTAAAAGAGAAAGGAAGTGTTGTGTGTGAGGATTAGAGAGGACAGCATGTTGGAAAGGGAGTAATATATGAGACAGGAAAGATCTGAACAAATGTTATTGATAAGCATTGATTAAATCCCTATTATGTGTAGCAGACCCACTGTACTAAGCACTAGGGACACGAAGAAAGAAAATAACTTTTTTTTGCTCTCAAAGAAATTTATATTCTATCCAGGGAACAGCAATTTACAAGCACCAAGCTCTGTGAAAAGTTACTTACGAAGAGATAGTAAGTTAATATCGCTGCCTTCTAGGAATTCATAACTCTTCTGGATTGTAACATCTGTCTTAGAACAATCAATAAAACTCCCAAGTGTATTTTGGCAAAGATAACAGGCAGTATTAGGAACTCAAGGATTTGGCTGACAAAAAGGTATGAAAGAGTAGGAGTCATTTACTGACTAATTGTTTCGTTAATCAATTACCCTACCCCACTTAAAGTAAGGAATAGGATGCTATACCTTGTGCTTTGATCAGGTAAGAACATATTTTAAGTGTTCACTAAGTGTGGAGAAGCCCTGCACAACTCACTTAGTTTGACAGGAAGTGTGGATTGTATGAGGGACTTGTTCATGCCATATGTAGCCTATATGAAAGAATGTAGCTAGGGGAAATGAAATTTTGAACAAGTGGTGAGCCAGGAGATTCTGGAGGTCCTCACCCTAACTTGCTCCTTCACTGACAAGTTGGATCCCTATAATAAAGCTGCTAAATCTCTCCTTAGGACTCTAGGGGCTCACTGAGAATTTTCAGGTAATTTTTCTAATACTATAGCTCACAAGCCCCAACTGATCTTCTTCCCACCATAATAATCAATTGATACAATTAACCAGACAGGCACAATTAGCTTTTAGTAAGTATCCCTTACTAAAAGGTGTTACAGTAAGAAAAGGTGTTATAAAATGTCCCTCTCAAAAGTCAATGATACATTGTCCCATCAGAGTCTAAGGGAAAGGGTCTCAGTCTTAGAAAGTGCAGGTGGTGAAGTGAAACACAGATCTTTGAAGTATTTTTGCTGGAGAACAAAAGGTACAGCAACAAAAAAGAGGAAACAATAAGGGAATGATACTGGGTAGGCTCACATACAGGATAATAAGGGTACATGTCATGCATTTAAAAACCTTAGACTTATTAGTGGGAGCCTCACTTTTTCATAGAATCTTAGAGAAGGTGTTACGATCCTCTTGTATAATCTAATCTATGGTTCCCAAAGTGGGTGATACCACCCCATGGGGGATGCTGGAAAGATACAGGGGAGTGGTAATAACCTCAGGTGCAATTGGGGGGTGTTGTTGAAGTAAAAAAGCATGAGGAAAGAAGAGATTTTTGAAAAACTGTTTTATACATGTTTCATCCATTGTGTAACAGAGTTAAAGTCATAGTGATTACATTATTTTCCAAATAAAAACACAAAATGCAAGTTATAACCAATCAGTGGTCAAGTTCACCAACAGGTCTTAACAAGCAAGTGTTGGCAGATGCATTTAGGGTAAGTCCTGCATGTATTGGCAGGAATATGTGCGTGTAATGATTTGTCTACAGCAAGATTCTATAAGGTTATATGATGCAATATTATATACAAAATTTTAATGCAGTATCCACAAATTTGCAATAGATTATTAAATTTAACATATATCATCTAAAAAAATTTACATTTTTTTGAGGGGTTAGCTAGGTGTTGTAGTGCTTGGAGCAGCAGTGCAGGAGTCAGGAGGACCTGAGTTCAAACCTCACCTCAGATACTTGACACTCACTAGCTGTGTGACCTTGGGCAAGTCACTTAACCCCAATTGCCTCAACCTGGGTCATCTCCAGTCATCTTGATGAATATCTGGTCACTGGATTCAGATGGTTCTGGAGAAGTGAGGCTGGTGACCTGCACAGCCCTCCCTCACTCAAAACAAAGTCAAGTGCAAGTCATGCCATTGTTTCTCTGATGGCATGGTCTTCTTTGGCAATGAAGGATGAACACACATTTTTTTTTTGAAATGATGCAAATTAAAGAAAACATTAAAGGGTTAAGGAAAATAGATTTCCTGGGGACTCTGAGTAATTTTTTTTGAAAAGGGGACAGTAGGCCAAATAAGTTTGGGAATCTCTGAATCTAATTCAACATGAATTTATCAAATTCCTACTATGTGCTTTGCTAGATGCTGAGGATACAGAGACAAAACCAACAACCATTCCCTCAGGCAAGGGGCTTATATTATACTCTAAACCCCTTATTTTAGAGAGGAGGAAACTGAGACTCAAAGAAGGGGGAGACACTTGCCCAAGGGCACATTGTTTTTGTTGTGGTTTGACCTTTGTTTTCTAAGAAGACAAATGACATCATAGGGGAATGTTTTGTCTTTCACATGAATTGGATCTAAGTGAGACACAGTTGCACGAAGTCATCATCCTCACTCTCTTTTCCAGAGTCATTGAAATCCAATGGCAAGAAGAAAGTCAGGGTGCCTGGTGATGGCCTCAGATGCAGTGGATGACCTTGGCATCTCTGATGTCTGCCCAAGCTCTGAACACGCCACAGCACCTGCTTCAGCCACCTTCATGGTTATTGGAACTAAGTGTTCTTATCTGCCCATCCTGCCAGGGGAAGTCTCCACAGGCTTGGGGCAGACATCACCCTACCTCTTTGACAGGTTTGAGGCCTGTTGGTTATGCTCAACATGGTTTAGCCTGTCTGCTAATACAGTTTTACTGGGGTGTGGCTACTGTGCATCTAAAGCTTCTTGAAGCTGCAGGTGAGAGTTGGGTGACCAACTGGACACCAAAGGTGGAAAAAGAGCCCTGAAAATGCTCGGTAGCCCTCACACTGGAGGTGCTAGTTCTCCAAAGGTACATAAGATGTTAGGAGAAGAACTGGGCTAAGAATCCAGGTCTTCTGCCAAGTAGCTTTGTGTTCTTTTTGTCCCTGTATACCAAGTTACCTTCAGGTTGCAAAGAATGGTTTATAAAGTTATTTCACCCTGTTCTTTCTTCCCTGTTTTCCTCACAAAATCTAATGGGAATCAAACAGAACTTTTCTACCCTTATGGTGGTAGAAACCTGCAGAATCACTTATTTATGAGTGTTTGGACACTAGTTTAACAGCACATCTGAGGCTGGAGACCCCTCCCCAGAGCCCAGGGCCACGCATTGACTAAAGCTCTGCACCTATAACTTAGGTGATTCACAACCATAAAGCTTCACTGAAGAGAGAGATCTGTGTTCCTAAGAAGCTGTGTATTCTTAACAACCATTGCAGGGCCCACACACTCCACAGGAAATGATGAAAGAACAACATGAGCCTAACACAACATCCTCAGATGGTATCATATACTAATTAGGTTTAAAATAACTGGAGGGGAGGAGGTGGGGAGTGAAGGGCAGATTCACTTAAAGTTGGGAAAGCTTTCCATCAGAAAACCTTGATGAGATACAACCTGAGCCTTCCTGAGCAATGCTTTCTGTCTGATCCAAGTTCAAGAGCAGACTGAGGACCCAACTATCGACTCAAGAAGCTGAGAGCTTGGGCTGTCACCATCGCAGCATTAAAGGAGTTGGCTCCGCACACGAGTTTCATACTTTGAGCTCCAGAAAGTCTAGCCTTGTGGGATTTCAGAAAGCCCAGCCTTGGTGAACTCAGAGACAAAAGCAAGCTGCCTAGGCAACACACACACACACACATACATGCACACATATACATATATACACATACACATATATACATATGTGTATAAATGTGTGTATTTATGTATGACTGTGTGTTTGTTCTTCTACAGTAGTGTGGAAACCAAAAAAACACCTTCTAATGTTGACCTAGCTGAGCCTGGAAGATTTTCAGCAAATGTGAGAAGACACAAGAGCCCCAAGGTAACTTGCTTCCACTGACTTTCAGGAAATTTTTCCACTGAAAGTCAAAGAATAGAATTCTAGACTAATATCATTGTTCTTGAACTAAAAGGGACCTTAGAAACCATGTAGTATAAGCCTCTCATTTTCCAGTTAAGGAAAATGAGACTAGGGAGATTAAGAGATTTAACCAAAGTGATGCAAGTAGGAATATCAAAATCAGTATTTGAACCCAGGCCCTCTGACTTCAGAGCCAGTGCTTTTTCCACTGAACCACACCGCCTCCCTGTTTCCCCTTCCCTTTCATCTATTCACATCTAACTCACCTTCTGGAGATCCTGTTTCCCGGGAGTCCTTGATAACTAGCTCAAAGGTGTTTTCTCTTCCCTATTGCCCTATTCTATGGGATTTAATCAGTACCCTTATCAATGCTGGCTTCTAAAGCTCATGCTGTAGAATTTCTTAGTGTATCATACTATTTCCTTAATTGATCTATAAACCCTGGGTCTGCCACTTACTAGTTCCATAATCATGAATGAATGAGCCACTTCTTGGACCTCAGTTGTCTCATCTATAAGATGATGTGATTGGACTAAACCAGAGGTGGGGAGCCTGCAGCCTTGAGGCCTCATGTGGCCTTCTAGGTCCTTGGGTACAGCCTTTTGACCGAGTCCAAGTTTTACAGAACAAACTCTTTCCTTAAGGGAATTTGTTCTGTGAGGTTTGGATTCAGTCAAAGGGCCACACCTGAGTTGCAGGTTTTCCACTCTTGGACTAGAATATTATTAAGGATAACATTATTATCCTTTCCATCTTTAAATCTAATATCCTATTGTATGACATGTAATTTGATGCATGTAATAATTTTTTGAGAAAGGAACTGTGGTAATTGTTATTATATCCATTTCAGAGATGAAACTGGACCTCAGAAAGATTAAATATATATATACCATGATATTAGTCTAGAATTCTATTCTTTGACTTTTAGTGGAAAAAATTCCTGAAAGTCAGTGGAAGCAAGTTACCTTAGGGCTCTTGTATCTTCTCACATTTGCTGAAAATCTTCCGGGCTCAGCTAGGTCAACATTAGAAGGTGTTTTTTTGGTTTCCACACTACTGTAGAAGAACAAACACACAGTCATACATACATACACACATTTATATATATATATATGTAATATATGTATACCATATATGGTCACAGAGCTACGAATAAGTGGAGGTAAGACAGCAATTCAGGCCTCCATCTAAGGTAAACATTTAGGGCTATTTCTACTATATCCTGTAGTCTCCCTGTAATCAATAGAACATGATATATTATGACATGATATCATATCATATAAAATGATATCGCAGATGAGAACATAACATATCATAATGTGTCATGTACTATGGAATAATGTGTAATGATGCAGAATATATGTATGTATGTATATGTACACATGCATATGCAAATATGCACATGATATGTATACATGTTATGTTCTAGGAGTACAGAGCCCAATATTTCCAGTCTATCTACCCTGAAGATATTTTTCTCTTCCTAAAGCCAGAGTCTCTTTTTGGGAAGAGGACTGAATATTGTCCTTGGGGTACCACAGCAGTCAAAGGCCACCAAGAAGATGTGTTTTCATTAAGGTTCCCTTTGCTGGGGCAGGTCTGGCTGCCATGCATGGTGATGCCCTCCTTCACAGAGAGACTCCCTCTGTGCAAACTGCTTCACTTCTAAGAGCCTCCAGTGCATGTAAAGAAACAGCCACTCAAAGGCACACAGATAGAGATGCTTACAGAAACCCAAGTGGAGAAAAAGGGATGAAGACAGAGAATGTGAGCTACACAAAAAGATACATTCTCATAAAGTTAATACTGACCTTGGATAGAAGCTGCCTTTTGAATATGCTCCTGGTGACTCTTTATCAGCTGTTCATTGTGCACAGCAGGAAGCCTCCTGCACAAGACCTCTGTCTTGCACTCACTCAACCTACTCAGTCAATAGGCATTCCTCAAGTGCTTACTATGTTCTATGCACTGTGCCAAGGACTGTGGATACAAAAAAAAGGTAAAAACCTATGGGGTAACTGCCTCCCTCCACTCTGGGCAAAGTATAGCCTCTTTTGTCTGAGCAGTTTGGTTGCTGAAAGGAATAGACAATGAACTACAGAGGGAAAAGAGTTAAATCACCTAGTCTATTTCATGTGACAATTTGGTCACTAAAGGGGCAGAAGAGGAACTTTTGTTTACGAAAAACTCATAAAAATTCAAGTGTGAAGAAAGTTTTCAGATGATAATAATAGCTAATATGTACCTAGAACCTTATGGTTCAAAGCACTTTGCAAATATTATCTAATGTCATTCTCATAACAATAGTAGGAAGAGGGTGCTGTTATTATTCCTATTTTACAGATAAGGACACTGAGGTAGACAGATATTGGCTTACCCAGAGTCACACGGCTAGTAAGTGTCTGAGGCTGTATTAGAACTTAAGTCTTCTTTATTCAGGGTTCAATGCTTTATCTGCTACACTGGACTAGCTTTCTGAAATAAAATATGACCCATCCAGATCTCTGTGAGAATCATGTAGAGAAGGAAGAGATCTTTCTTGAAGATTGCAGGACATCATGGTCCAGCTGCGCTTTTAGTTTTTGAGAAGCTAAAACTCACAAAGTGGTAAATTTGGAGACCAGGGGCTAAGTAAATAAGGGTTGCTAGTTTCAAATACAATGGAAGGCTGCTGATTGGAGAAGCATCTGCATTGAGAATTGTCCCAAGAAAAGAGTAGGAGGCTGTTGATTGGAGAAGAGTTCAATTCCAAGGCAGTTTCAGTAACTGCCCTTTAGTGACATCTACTCTTTGAAAGGTAAAGCCTCTCAGAAGTACCAGGCTAATTTCTCCTGTCACCACTAATTAAGATGGTAAAGTAGATGGGGAAAACAGGGTTTGCTGTTAGCTCTACTTTGCTGAAGCAAGAGTCTGAGATCTGATTGGAAGATGCAGAAAAGAATGGTGAAGAATTGGTTGGGTTTGCTTGCATTGCCCAGAGAGCCAACCTGAGAAGTCTTGCAACTGTGTGACTTAAGGAAAATACTGAGCTCTACAATAGTAAAACATTGCCTTAAAACCATTTTAAGTGTGATTGAGAATTAAAAGAGCTGGTCAATATTTCATCAGTTTAAGGGTAGAAGAGGAATGCAAGAGAGTGGTGAAGTCCCGGAGGGGAGCATTTATCAGAGATATAAAGAAATCAAGGCCTTCCGTCCAAAGTTGTAAGTTGTCCCAAACGTGGGTTATGCTCTTTCCCATGCTTCCCTGCTAGGTGTACTTGCTCTTCCATTTGGATATTGGGTGCATTGATGGGAGCACATGACCAAGGTTTATGGGTTAATTTTGATGCAGTGATTATTATTTACTTTGTTTTATTGTTAGCTAAATGTTTTGTGTGTAAGAATTTAATATGTCATCACTGTGATTAATTGGGAATGACATTGGTTGGGGTTGAGGAGATGCAGTGGTAAGTAGAAATGTATCGCCTTTCCCTTGGGAGCCTTAGGAGAGTTCGAGATATAGCTATGGAGAAAACAAGCCCAGGTAAACTCTCACCATGGGAGGGACTACACTGTGAAGTTTTATATCAGGCAAGTCATACATACATTACATTTTCTCAGATTTAATCTGCCTTTTATCCTTATGCATACTTCTACTTCCTTTGATTCATCAAACCTCTCATCTGTTTAAACTCTGAAAGGTCTGGCTACCACCACCCCACCATTATCCTCACACTACCCCAACACCCAAGCCCTCACTTTAAGGCAATCTTCCTGAAATGGAGTTTCTAAGACCTGCTCACTGACCATGCTTAAATAGCCTGCCATATTAGGATTTTCTCATGAATCCCCTTCTGGTCAAGGCCAGTCAACTGGGCCATAAAAGAAAGATAAAATAAAACCAATTACTTAATTTAGGTTAATAAGATGGAGAGGATTCAGAAGAAGCAATTAGGATGGTGAAAAATCAGACATGAGGGCTATCCTCAAGGATTGCAAGGGCTGAACATATAGTAGACAGATCGCACTGTGTAGGGGCAGGGGCAGAATCTGGAGCAATAAGTAAGGGACAAAGAGACATAGTAAGCTTGCAATCGGTAGAAACTCCCTCAAAATTTAGGGGTATTGTAGCATAACGTATAGAGTGCTGAATGTGGAGTTAGGAAAACCTGGAGTCATCTTGTCTCAAATATTCATTATTAGTTATCTTTTCCCTTCTTTTTATAAATGTGAGTACCTAATAAGAACCTTTCCTTGACCCTCTAGCTCTTCAGGCTATGGTCATTCTTATTCCCTTTTATTGAAAAAATTCTAAGGTTAATGATACTCCACATTGTTGAACTGAATTCTTTTCCAATTGGTAATCCTTTGTCTCCTTTGCTGATTCATCTATCTACTATCCCTTAAACATCATTGCCTCCTGAAGTTTCATCTGTTGACCTGTTTGTAGCCTCTTTCTGGTGCTCTCTCCCACTCCCACATCTTCAGTGATCATCTCTATGCTGATGACTTCAAAATCTATATTACTACCTTCTACCTCTTCCTGGAGCCCATTCCCATATTTCTAAATGCCTGCTGCATATCTCTATCTAGATCTTTTAAGAACCTCAACTCCAATGTGTCCAAAGCTGTACTCAGTATCTCCCCACTTTCTCTTTTTTTTGTTGATGACATCATCATCTTCCAGTTATGCAGACTTATACCCTTAGAATAATCTTTCATTCCATCAATATGTTCAGGGGAGACATATTCAGAAATGAAGATGCTATAAAAACAAAAAAAAAGTCAATAAAATCAGAAACTTTTTTTAAAGATTGCAGATAGCATAAAGTTTGAAAGAGTAGCTAACATTTTGGCTGATAGAGTCAGCATCTTAAAGATTATAAGAAGCTAGAACGTCGGTCCAAACCTAATAAGGATAAATGTGAAATATTGCTTTTTCAAAAATTGACTTCATAGGGATAAGATGGAGGAAGTATGTTTAGATAAGAATTAGTGAGAAAAATATCTGGAGTGGACCATAAACTCAAAATGACCAAATTATGTTACATAACAACCAAAAATTTTGATTTAATCTCAAGTTTCAATAATAGAAGCATAATGTTTAAAATGAGAGAGGTGCTTAAATTGCATCTGGAGCATTCATTAGGAAGAACATTGATAAACTGTTGTGTATCACAAGAATGATTGGAGGCCTGAAAAGCACACAAGACAAAAAAAGAACTAGGGATGTTTAGTTTGAAGATAAAACTTAGGGAGAACAAGAAATCTATCTTCAAATATTTAAAGGTTTGTCAAGTGGAAGAAGATTTGATTTGCTTTGCTTGGTCTCAGAAAGCAGAACTGGTACCACAATGTTGCTTTCTGGGCTCTCCAGCTCCTTTCAGTTGTCAGAGAGAAGTCTTAAAACATTGCTATTGGAGATGCAGCCCTCATCTGTTTCAGAAGCACTACCTCATCACAGACTCTGCCTAATAGTGGAAGATTGATGCTAGCCAATGGACTGATCCTGAATACAACCATAGTTTTCTAGATGCTCAAGTGAGAGTAGTAATGTTGAAACGACCTGGCTCTGTGAATTGCCTTCCCAGGAGCTGGCATTTGGGAGGGACACATGGTAACATCCAAAGAGAAAGTCTGAAGGTAAATTCTGTGATATGACCACATTTTTCCTTTTTCCTTAAATCTGAGAGGTCCTCCAACGTCTGAACTATAACCCTACTGCAGAGATCTCCAATATAATTTACTTTTAAAGATTATTATGGTACTTTGAACAGGATGGTAACAAAACCTCATGAAAAAAATCTGTAAGGACCACAAGAACTCAAATGAACTTTTAAGTAGTTGTGTTAACATTAAATTAGAGGAATACTTTTGGGATGATTTGGCCATATCATCTATATTATGTTAAGTACCTAGTTCCCAAAGCACCCCCCCCCAACTACATAGAAATAACCAGATTCAAGCAATCAGCCAGGAAATCCCACTCCTTCTCTTCCTTGTATCCCATGTTATATACGGTCCTTGCATTTCCATGATAGCGGCAGAAATGTGGTTCGGCAGTAGACAATTATGGGCTACTCCCTTTAAAGACTTATGGTCTCTCTCTTGCTTTTATACCAAGTACTAACATGTTGGGAAAATATGAGAGGCAGATATCAACTCAATAAAGGAGAAACTTCCTAACACTTCGAGCTATGCAAAATTGGAAAGGGCTGCCTTGAAAGGCTGTGAGCCCTCCATCTCTGAAGACCTCTAGACAGAGGTTGAATGAAAGACCACTTCTGGGTGCTTTCTGCTCAGGTATGGAATGAAAAAGGTGATCTTTGACTTTCTGTGGTTCTGTGATCTCTGACTTAGTGCTACTCTGCCTCTTCTAGAATAGATGAAACTTGGTTACTCAGTGAAGATTCCCATCATCCTGACCATACTCTGGCCCTAAGCCTACTTGCTCCCACAAACTAAAGAGTTCATCCTTCTCCCCAGGAGGGCTAGCACTTACTCAGGACAGGATTCTTTGAAGATGGAACTCATTCAAGCCCACTTGAGATGGAGGGTGGGATGGGTAGTAGCTCCAAGAAAGAATTTAATTTGTCTCCCCAAAACTAGTCACTTTAAACTCACTTCTATATCACTGAGATTATATCTGCACTGGTGTCTTTAAAGCCACAGCCCTAAAACTCTTAAAGATAATAATCACAATAAAATTTATGACTTTATTTATTCATTTTTTGACATTCCCAACTTTGGAATGAAAAAATGAATTGCATTATCTTTTACAGCTTCACACTTTTTTCTCTTCTGTTTTTCTCCCTCTTCTGCCCTCCTTTTGCCCTAACTCTAAACACCTGTCAGACTATAGAAAGAGGTACTGCACTAAATTTTTAGCAGTGAATTTGAAAAAAAAAGGTGTCTGAGGGTAAGATAATATGGTCCATCTGCCATTTTGTGGCTGTGTATAACGTAGAACACTTGTAAGAAACATAAAACTTCTTAACACTAGCTGAACACTTCTGGAAGCCACTTGGGGGTCCATAGGAAATAGGTGTAATGAATAGATACTCTGAATACAGGTTATCTCAGGGAGAGGCTTCATTGTTAAGTGCAAGATGGTAGGGGTGTGGCAAGACAGCAGTTTCTCTGACAAAGATCTGAGAGTTTTAGCAGATGGCAAACTCAGTGAGTCAATGGCATGATAAGCCAGCCAAAGAAACAAATGCCAAATTTGGCTGAATTAAGAGTGGCACAGAGCACGGGACCCTGGCCTGGTCAGACCACACACGGACTCAAATGTCCATTTTAGGAAGGATTTTGATGAGCTGGAGAACATCAGAAGGAAGGCAGTCACAAGAGCAAACATACCCCATAAGAATTAGTCCAATTCATTTTAAAAGCATTTATTAAGTGCCTCCTGTGCGCTCAGCACTAAGGAAAATGTTATTATTGCAAAGACAAAGTGAGAAAATCTCTGTACTGAAAGAGCTGACATTAATCATAGTGAATGCAGCTGTTGTTGCTGTTGTTGTGTTTGTCCTTCGTTGCCAAAGAAGACCATGCCATCAGAGAAATGATGACACGGCTGGCACCTCACTTTGTTTTGAATGAGCGAGGGATGTGCAGGTCACCAGCCTCACTTCTCCTCCAGAGCCATCTGAGTCCAGTGACCGGATATTCATCAGGATGACTGGAGATGGACCAGAATGCAATGGGAGACCTTGGCCAACTAAGGCCAAGGTCTAGTCAGGAAGTAACTTAGGGCGAGGTAAGACCCATTCAGTGAATAAGTCTATTTAAGAAGTAATCAGGAGATGGCCCCTTTAGTGAGGCATAGAAAAAAATGACATCAGGCTGGGAGGGAACCAGCAACAGTTACACTTTTAAGTCAGGAGGGTCCAGAAGCTAGCCCTTAGGCAGGGGCCTAGTGTCCTCCCATGCATGAGCTTCAGAGTGAAGGAAAGGAAAGGGAAGGGAAGGGAAGGGAAGGGAAGGGAAGGGAAGGGAAGGGAAGGGAAGGGAAGGGAAGGGAAGGGAAGGGAAGGGAAGGGAAGGGAAGGGAAGAAGGGAAGGGAAGGGAAGGGAAGGGAAGGGAAGGGAAGGGAAGGGAAAGGGAAGGGAAAGGGAAAGGGAAAGGGAAAGGGAAAGGGAAAGGGAAAGGGAAAGGAAAAGAAAGAAAAGTTGTTTAGCTTGGGAAACAGAAGGTTCAGGGGCAGACATGATAGTTGTCTAAGGTGTTCGAATGAAAGAAGAAGTAGACTTGTTCATCTTGCCTCCAGGAGTTGTACTAAAAGCAATAACTAGAAAAAGTAAAGAGGTCTATTTGTGGCTCAGTAAGTAGAGTACTGGGTGTCCTGAGTTTAAATCTGACCTCAGAAATTTACTAGCTGTGTGACCCTAAGCAAGTCACTTAACCTCGTTGGGCTTGGTGTTCTCATCTGTAAAATGAGCTGGAGAAGGAAATGGAAAACCATCAGCAAACCAATCTCTGCCAAGAAAGTCCCAAAAAGGGGTCCCGAAGAATGGGACATGACTGGAAAGTAACTGAACAACAAGAGAGAGTTTGCTAACCATTAGAACGGCCCGAAAATGGAATGGGCTGCCTTTGCACAGAGTAGTTTCCATCTCATTTGAGTTCCTTAAATAAAGATTTTATATCCACATATCAGATATATTGTCAAGGGATTTATTATCCGATTACGGGTTTGATTAGATGTCAGCGAGGTCCCTTTCAACTCTGATGTCTGTGATGTTATAAATGCTTCAGTACTTGGAGAGATAGAGATTTAAGATTTCATTAGTCTGGGCATTCTCTTCACATTCATTCTACCTTGTTGTCTTCTAGGTCCTTTCATAAATACTCCAAAATATATCTGTACAACACACTGTATAAGCTTCCTCTGGGCTTTTCATAATTTGTGGCTACCCGTGCAATACTAAGATTGTCTACCAGCTATCCTTCATTCTTTTATTACGTGACTGACCAACCCACCGGATGGTCTGATCGAAAATGTCATTGATGATGTCTCAGACCATGGCCCAAACCGCTCTGTGGCATTTAGATGCCTTACTACACATTACTCCCCTTCATGAACATTCGCAACAGAGCTTGGCAAAGTATGGCTAAAGGAACAAATCCCCACATACACGCGTGCTTTTGAATGACAGGCAAGCTCAGAATTGCTTTTACATTTTAAAATACAATAAAGCTTCATTTCCATCTGTAAAAACCTTTCTTAGCTGTTACAGCAGCAGGCTGGATTGGGTCTTCCCCAGTCCTTGGTCTGACCAGACTGTCCTTTTTAATGTTCTCCATAGACAACACTTCATCGTCATTTTCATGCCTTTGTAGTAGCCATCTCTCGTGCCTAGCATGCATTCCCTGCTTACCTCCACCTCCTACAATCCCTAGTATATTCAAGCACCACTTCCTATGTGAGACCTTTCCTAATTCCCTCCTGTACAGGTATCAGATGCCTCTTCCTCCTCTCACCCTCAGTTACCTTATATCTACTTTGCACACACCTATATATTCATATTTGTCTTCCTCATTATAATGTAAGCTCCTTGAAGATAGGGGCTATTTCTTAAAATACACACACACACACGCCTATCACAGTGCCTGATACATAGTAGCTTATTTAAAAGCACCACACACCTTTCCATTACTCAAAACTTTGTCCCTTGACACAATGATATTCCATGGTTTCCAGCCATAGACCATTAGTAGCATAATGGATATGTAGGTAACAGTAACAACAGGAAGAAATGAAACAACCAAACAAGTATGTGCTTTAGCAACAAGCATCGGCTAGGGATCTTTGAATATGCCATGAAATGATTCAATTCTTGACTCCACTCAATGTCCTTTTCTAACACCTATCCAAGATACAAGTATTGGCAGACATCGTCAATGGGCTATCCATTCAATGATATGCTTTCATGTGGACAATAAGCATTCTTCATCCACTTGGTTTCTCTGTCAATTTTTAGACCAATCTCTTAAAAGGTATTAATCTCAGATACGCTTGAACTTTTTATTTCAAATTCTCATCAAAAAGTTCTTCTCATTGTGGTCACAGGATCACTGATTTTGAGGCATATGTTTCTGACAGAGTCCTTAGAGGCTAGGTGGTTCAGCCACTTTATTTTCCGGATGAGGAAATGAGGCCTGGGGAGGTGTAGCGACTTTCCCATGACCGCACTGTTAGGAAGTGTCAGAGGAGGGATTTTCTAAAATCCTCTAACCACAAATCCAATGTCCTTGCCCCTGTACTATGCTGCCACTCATAGTGCATCCCTAACCTGCTTAAATAAGTTGATTATGAAAAAAGGGAAATGGATAAAAAAGAAGACACTGATTATTTACATTTCTTAGGGAAGCTTAAGTGATACAAAACAATGGCTGCTATGAGGAGGCCAAGAAAGCCCAGAAACCATCCCAACCCACAAGCTTTATTTAGCTCTGCCAGCTAGAGAGGTGTGGCAGCCAAGAGCAACATCGATTTAGGACACAAGCTCATTTGCAAAACAACAGGAAGGAAGAGGATAGAAAGCAGATTATAAGCACTATCATTCACCAAACTGGGCAATAATGTGTCTACAGAATGTGTGCCCCTCTAGGTCCTCAAGTGTGGTCCTTGGACTGAATCCAAACTTCACAGAACATGTGGCCTCAAGGCTACAGGTTCCCAGACTCTGGCTTAGAGCCAGCTAAGTTCTTAGTTTGTCCTGATCTCATCCTGCTGTGACCTACCTGTGTATTGGTGTAGCCCTTTCCTTATGCCTGGAATCTGTCCCTCATCTCTCACTATTGGAATTCCTCCCTTCCTGGCACCTCAGCCTCCTTAAAGTTCTTCCTTATCCCACAAGCTGAATGTACTCTTTACCTTGACATTTTTCCTAGATCATCTTGTCTGGATCTTTCTTTTGACCCTTTGATGCCTTGACCATACAACTTGTGATATTTTCACATCCCATAGAATGATAGGACTTGGGGCTGCAAGGGATCTTATGAACCATCAATTTTACAGAGATGTTGGAGCTCTTTTGGTAGAATATGAGCACCTTGAAGGCAGGGACTGAGTTAATTTTCATTTTTATTTCCCCACTGCCAAAGTCAAGGCCTTGCATGTGTGCTTAAAAAATGCATGCTTGTTCAATTGAATTGAATTGGCTGCCTCCAGTTCTAAGGGGCAAATAATTCCTGAAGTTACAGGACATCGCTGTTCTGCTTAGTAGACCCACAAGAGCAATTTAAATCATGTACCTGACAACATAAAGGAAAATAACACATATAAGATATCAGGACTCTGATTAATGCTTTAATAGATCCAAGTATAGTGGGAAGTAAAGTCCCCACTTGGCATGTGGGGGTTTACAAATGTGGCCAGTGTACATTGGAACTTTGTATTTGCAATAAGAGTTCTCTCTCTAGATTTTTTACTTCAGAGGACTAAGTGTAGTAATTCTCAGTAAAGAGGTGGCAAATTATAGGTGTAGAATGAGGCTTTTAGACATGGCCAGTGCTTCAATTTGTTTTGTGGAACTGAAACTGTTAGAGAGGATGGATCTATATGGGAGGAATGGACAGAGGTAGTCACTAAGTAATGACAGCACATTTTTTTTAAGTACTAAAAAAATTTACTTTTTTAAAAAAAAAGTGAGTTGCTTAGTCTGTCTGTAATGCAGGTTCCAAACCATTGTGTAGAACAAAGTTTCCTCACCTTTTTATATCTCATGGACCCCCTTGGGCAGCCCAGTGAAACCTATGGGTCCCTTCTCAGAATAATGTTTTTAAATGTATGCAATAAAACACACAGATTGCAAGGGAAAGGAAGCACATTGAAATAAAGATGTAAATTTTTTCATCTAAATTCAAAGATTCTCTGAAATGTACCTAAGAACTCCTTGATGGTCTGTGGTTCTCAACTTAAGAGCCCCTCATGTGGTAGGTATAAGGAGAATGAATCTGTTTTGAAAAAGCATGTTTGTTGGCATAAGGCCCTAGGTTGCTCTTGTGTTACTTTTCTGTTTTGCTTTTTTTTTTTTAATGCTCATTCTTTGAGGATGACAATCTGTAGAGCTTTAAGTATAGGTAAAGGTAAAGGTGAGCCTCCAAGAGATCCAACAAATAGCCACTTCACATGGAGGCTATCTATACTGGTGGGCACTTTTTGGGGAGAAAGTTTGCTTTATCTTTATTGACTCCTAAACCATAGGCAATGAGTGTGTCTGCCTTTCTGAATCTGGTTTAGTCAAGCACTTCAAATGGTCCAAGAGCTAGAAGCCATCTGATGAGTCTTGATGGGAAGTCCCCTAGACAGAAAATATAGGAAATAGAAAGGTCAGCAGGAGTATAAGAATATTAAAATGACTAGGAGTCAGCTCTAAATCCTATGATCCTATCATGCAAGAGATCAGAGGTCGTAATGCCTGTGCACCACAACTGATGAGCCAACCTGAAAGAGTCACGGTCAAAAACATCCCCTCCCCTCCCCACTCATCTCCTTTCCAAGGCAGTGAGGTACAAGAAAAAAACACCAAATTTGGAGTCAAGAGACTTGGTTTAAAAACCAGGTTCTTGGATCATTGCCTTTGGGCAAATCTATGACCCTCAGGATGTTGCTTTTTTCACCGGTAAAATAAGAATAACACTTGTACTCTCAACCTCATAGGATCAAATGAAGCACAGAATCTCAGAGTGAGAGGATCCTCAGAAACCATCCATTCCAACCTGGAGCTGGGAGAGAATCTATCTCTACAATATCCCTGACAAGTGATCATCCAGTCTTTAAGATGAAATAAGACATGTGTAGTTAGTGTGTATGTGTCTGTGTGTGGACCTCATTGTCCACATAGTGAGTGCATGAGTCTTCAAGGGCCTTTCTCATTGGAGAAAATTCTGCTTGCCTACACCTTTCAGAAGCCGCTGCAAGGGCTCTATGATGTGGTGCCATCACCCAACACATACTGTCAATTTGTAGGTATCCTTGTGAACATGTAGTTTAAAGGGCTGTTGGAGTCTTGTAAGACTGCTTAATGCAGAGATGAGAGACAGGAGGAAAACAATGGTAACCATATCTAGAACATACTAGGGCTAGCACAGCCATTTGAAACAATTGCAGTGCCAAAATGGATCAGGACAACTTAGACTATTACTGTAAAAGAGTGAGATGCAACTGGAAGTCATTAAGCAGAATTTGCTAACCTGCTAGCCGCCAGCACCATTCCGCCTGTCCAGGAATAATCCTAGGGCCTTTGACTCCACTGTTGTGCAACCAAGGGCATTGGTGAGCAATCCAGGCCACTGTGCCTAGGGGACTTGCTGGAGGTGGTTGCCATTTGGGAATGGGTGCCAAGACTGTTTGGTGCCAATTCCTTGTTATTACGTTGGCATTCTATTTTCATCAAGAGTCTTTGTTCTGAATGTGTGTGCTACCTGGCCTGGTCTGTCACAAAGAAATATATCCAGCCAAGTCTTAAGGTTGTGGCATTGAACAGGAGATCTGGGGATTGCTGAGGAGGAGGATCCCATCCAGGGCAGTCCAGGTGATAGAGGTATTGCATGTAAAGACTTTGGAGGCACAGAGCATTATGTACACAAGGGCTGTACAATCATGTTATGGTCATTGAGATGCAGAAGAGTTTAGTGGATCAAGGGCCAACGGCTTGGTGTCCCAGGTGACCCAGTGAGATTCTAAGTTGTTAATAGAGACTTCTGGTAGAAGTGTCCACACTGGAAGTTTCCTACAAGGATGAAATCACAAGTTCAGACCAAAAAATATTGCTATTACCCCAGGATAACCCTAAAGATAGGATAATACTGTGCAAAGAGTTTGGAGTTAAGTGACTGGAATTTAAGGTGAGGCTTAGCCATATACTACTTGGGTAACCCTGGGTAAGACATCTTATAATCTCAGTTACTTACATCATCTGTAACATGGCAGGGCAGGTTAGGGTTAGATGACATCTAAGCTCTCTTCCAGCTCTGAGATCAGATATTTAAAGCTAGAAGGGAACTGGGAACCCATCCTCATTTTACATATAGGAAAACTGAGAACCAGTGAGGTTAATTGATGTGTCCAGTATTACATTGGTCATAAGTGAGTAAATCTAGGACTTGGACCCATGTTTGGAGCTGACCCTGGAGCCTGCATTCTTTCCACTATACCTGTATGGCAGCTCTAAATTGACCATCCTCCCACCCACATTTTGCATATCATCCCATCCCTTTTTGGCACCTTGCTAGATCATTCCTATAGCTTAACAACACAAAGTAGACACTAATCTGACTAACTCTGTTCCACCTGAGTTGATCCATTTAAAGGTGAACAATGGTAGCAGAAATTGAAGGTCTTTTCAGGCACTTGGGTTTTCTCATTTCATCCTAATGACTCCAGGTAAGGAAGAGTCTTAAGTGAATTAATCAGCTTCTCTTTCAGGGAGCTTTTGAAGGCCTTCTAAATGATCTTTAGACGTTCTTTCCCTCCTAATTAATGAGTTTAATCATTTCCTTCTCTCCATCACTTCCTTTAAGTTTGGAGGTAGATACATGAGAGAGGAACTGAGTTAAATTGTATATCTTACACTTATTATTTGCGTGACCTTGGATAAATCACAAGTTCAGTTTCTTCATCTGTAAAATGTGGCTGTTGGATTATATGGCCTCCAGGATTCTTTCCAGCTCTAAATTTCTCATCCAAAATTGATTTTTTTCTTAGTATCCCATCTTATATGAGGAAATCTTTCCCCTCCTTTGAGGTATAAAGGAAAATATGACACCTTTATAGCAGTCCTCTGTGACTGAGACTACAAGAAGACATATGAGAACCAAGACAAAAGAAACAAGGACATTCATCCTCAACTAATACTTCCATCACACCAGATGAATGTGACTGTTCTTCCAATCAATGCCTGCTTTCCTACCTGGAATACAAAGGCTAGTGTCATATATTCTTTTCATTTATTGTTCAGTGATAGCTGAGGGCCAATGATATAAAAAGCAACTGCTAACCCTCTCCAATAGGGCTGGAGGGGAGATTGTGCAATTAAGTGGAGGGGAATTTCTAAAGAATTAAAGAAGGAATGACCAATAATATTTTAAAAATCTTTATCTCCCCTCCCATTCCCTTTTCCCAATAAACCCATTGCTGCAGTCAAAAAATAAGAGCTGTATTCAGATACCTAAGAAGTGAAAACCCACAGGGTTAGGAAATTTAGAGTCTATTGTCAAAATTAATTAAGGGGCAGGAGAGAGGGGTTGCCTTGGTTAATCAAGTAGGGAAAGGGCCAAGTGAAGATTTCTGGGAAGAGAAACTAATTAATTTCTTTAAGGTTACCCTTCCTATTGAATCTTTGGGGGGGAAAATAGATTTCCAGAGCAATAGACTGAGAAGAATAGGGAATTTTTAATCTATTCCTCTTTCACTTGAATCCTCCCCACAAAAAGCCCTTCCCAAAAGCTGATCCATTGATGATACCTCTGGAAACCTATAATCTGCTAAATCACTGCTTAGCAATGATTAGGATGCTTTGGCTGACAATTCCTGCGGACTTTGGGATTTATCTGTAACACAATATATTGAAAAGAATCCTGGATTTGGAGTCAGGGGACCTGGGTTAGATTACCAGTTATTTTACAATCTGTGCAGTCTTGGGCGAGTCACTTTTTGGACCTCAGTTTCCTCACCTGTAGAAGAGAGTTAGATTACATTAGGATTCTTAACCTGGATCCATGAACTTTAAAAAAAAATACTTTGATGCCTGACTTTGATATAATTGTCTTCTTTTGTAATCCCGCATATTTATCTAAAAATATTATTCTGAAAAAGGGTCCATAAGCTTCACCAGGCTGACTAAGGGGTCCATGACATAAAAAGTTGAAGAACCCCTGGAATAGATGATCTCCAAATTCCCCTCCCATTTTAAATCCTGGGAGCTATATGGAACTATGACATAATTATGGGTAACAGTTAAGATCATCTAAAGAGTCTAATGCAAGGAGGTAAGTTAGATTCCCCCAAATATCAGTGATACCATGGATACGATGGAACTCATGATTAGAATATGGCTCTAGAAGAGTATATTTTGTTGAAAATAAATAGGATAGGGGAAGGAGAAGGAGGGAGAGAATTTGAAACCCAAAATAATTAAACAAAATAATTTTACAATTTTACAATTTGAAACCCAAAATAATTAAACAAAATAATTTTACAAATGTAAAAATTGTTTTTACATGTAATTGGAGAAAAATGAAATATTAAAAAAATGAATGTATTGGTTTTTTAAAAGTTATACTTCATTTTAGAAAGGTATTCTTTACATAAGCAAACCCAGGAATAAGTGGAGCAAAGCATAGTTGAAAGGGTTTGGATGAAGATCAACAGTGCCAGGAATAATGTAATCTGAGAAGAGAATAAATAGGTAAGGATTTGGGGAAACTGATCATAAAACTAAGAGACTCTCTCTCCATATGTATGTATACATATATACACATACACATAATACATATATACACATATATGTATATACACATGCACATATACACACATGCACATATACACACATATATACACATGTGTGCACATGTATACATATATATATACATAAGTACACATACATACATATACACACACACCTAGATGAGAAGTCTTTATCCAGACATTTCTCTTTTTATCAAAAGCAGAGTAGCTTAAAATATCTTGACTAGCTTTAATGATAATTTTATGTTTCAAAATATCAAGAAAGCAACGAAGGAACTACCTTTTTTAACCTGACTCTGACCAGTAAAAAATAACTGGTTACTGAAATACAATTGATGAACACCTTGTCAGGAAGTAACAATTTCCATCTTTGAACTTGTGATTTCAGAAAAAGAGGAATGCTGGGTATAAGCTGATATACACCCTAGATTTGGAGAGTGGATTTCAAAGAGAAAGGCAAGGTAGATTCTAATGACCAAAAATTTTATAGGGCAATTATAATTATATAAAGAGGGATTAGAAGTTCTGAAGAATGGAAGTCAGCAGATTCAAAGAAAAAATTCCAATGAAAATGAAAAAAGGGTTTATCTTTTATATTCATAGGGAAACAACTGACCCACATAGATTTCTAAAAGAAATATAGGGAATACGGAAGTAAGAGCAATAGTGGAGATTGAAAACAAAAATCTGTCATCACCCTATAAAATAGAGGCAGAAGAACTTAGACTCAGAATTAACTGAGGTTTGCAAGGAATACTAAGGACAACAAAAAGAGTGTGACTTTTTAAATTCAATCTTGGCAAAAAGAAGAGACTCAAAAAGGGATCGGACTGCTATTGACGGTGAATGGGATGATGATAATGTATGCTAAAGGGAAAGTAGAATTATTTAACTTATTTTCTGTCTCTTTTCTCAGCTGAGATGTATAGTTTTAAAATAAAGACAGATAGAACTGAAGTAACAAATGGGAAATTGAACTCAAATAGTATAAGTAAGAAAAACACTCAGCTGCCTTAATCAGTTCAAATCACCAGGCCCAACAAAACTACATTCAGGATCCTTAGAAAAACTGGCAGATGGGATTGAGAATCTACTGCCATCGATCAATGAAAATAATGGAGAATAGGAAATGTGTCACAAGACTGGAGGATGTCTTGATTTTCAAGAAAGGGAAGAGATGGGAGTCTGCAAACTAAGGCCAGTGAACTTGACTTTAATTCTTGGCAAAATTCTACAAGAGATGTCAAAGGCATGGTTGGTGAGCATTAAAAAGGAGATGGCATTCACTTAGAACCAGTACAGTCTCATCCAGGACAGTTCATTCCAGACTAACCTAATTTCTTTTCTGACATGGTTACTAGATTGGCAAATTGGGGAATGCTTTAGATATGATTTACCTATATCTTAGCAAACATTTGACATAGTATATTTGAAACAATAGCGAGATGTAGGCTAGATGAGAGTATAGTTAGAGGAATTCAGAACAGATTGAATAGCTCATCCTAAAAAGTAGTCACTTAGCTTGTCAACTTGGAAAGAGATGTTTAAGATCTGTACTGTGTAAGATTTTTATCAGTGACTTGGATAAAGGCATAGACGGTATGTTTATCAAATTAGTACAAAGTTGGAGGAAATAGTTAACATGTATATTGACAGGATAAGAATTCAAAAAGATCTGAAGAGACTAGAATTTTGGGTCTACTAAGATGAAATTTAATATGATTAAGTGTCAGATCTTGTATTCAGGTTCAAAAAAATCAATTTCACAAACAAAAGACAGGGGATATATGTTTATATAGCAATTTGTCTAAAAACAGATATGGGGGATTGGGTGGACAGCAAGATCAATTTGTGTCACCATTGTAATATGGATTGCAAAAAACGATAATGTGATTTGAGACTACATTAAGAAAAGTATAGTATCCAATATTAAGGGGCTGTGAGTCCCGTTATACACTGCCATAGTCAAACCTTATTTGGAGTATTGTGTTCGTCTCCGGGTGCCACATTTTATAAGGGACATTGAAAATTAGTGAGCATCTGAATGGAAAGCAACTAAGATGGTGAAAAGGTTGAGATTTTGCCATGTGATTGGAAGTCATGTGCCCCTTCCTTTAGTTAAAGGATTCTTGTTTAGGTATTCACTGACCGTGATGTGATGGCCTCTGAAGTTCTTTTCAATTGTGAGATTCTGTGGTTCTATCCTTCTATGAATTAAAATGTGTATAATTGCCAACAAACTATAAACAGTATTTATATACATCTAAATTACTGAATCATTGATTTATGGCTAGAAGAAAACCTCAGAGGGGAAGCAACTTGGCGCAGTAGAATGAGCAAAGAATTTGGAATCAGAGGACCTTAGTTCAAATTCTGGCGCTTATAATATTTATTTAAATTTGGGCAAGTTTCTTAGCCTCTCTCAGCCTAATTTTTCTTCTGTAAAATTAGGGCGGGTGCACTAAATGCTTTTCTAAAGTCCTCCTACTCTAAATCTATCATACTATTCAAACCATGTTTTTAGAGAGTTTTTTATATGTGCAGACCCTTTTTTCACAATATATAAATTGGTCGAATGAGTTACATCTGTTATGTGTGACTTTAGAGTCTAACAATGTATCATTTTCCATTTCATGTTCTATATGTCAATGAATCTCTGATTTCATCAATGTTAGCCCCTACTAGTTCAAAGTGAAACCCATCCATGCCTTCTCATTCTGTGAAATTCTGACCTGTGGTCTTCCAAAAATCTCTACAGAGGATCTGCCCAGGGTGCTGAAGGTTTTCCACTACCATAGGTCTTTTTTTTTTTTTTCACATTTTGTTAATACCAAGGGAAGCCTCTGTCTGTCCAGTTGTTATTCTTTACTTTCACCACAGGACTAATCTGTCTTTTCTTTGGATCATAACTTTCTCCATAGATATCCTTTGTAGCATTTCTTCTGGGTGAGTTATCATTGGAATATATGGAACTTTTCACATACTATGTACTTATATATACTTTTTATGTACTATTTTCCTTTGATATTCCTCTTTATTGTATTACAATTAATCTGTAAGACTATCATATTATTTGGAAAGTGTATATTATTTTGACAAGTTCTTTATTTCACTTAACAATCAGCTTCTTGCAAATGTCTTTTCTTTTCTATTTAAAAATTTGTGGACTCATGATTTCATCAGTGTAGGAAACTCTGCTGCCAAGAGCTCCCCACACTGATGAAATCACAGGTCCAGAAGTTTTTTAAAATATGTGCCATTGTTTGAGTCCTGATGGTTCAGAGTGAGTGTAAATAGCAATTGTTCCTGTTTTGGCCAGAAATCTTGAGGGTCTTCCTTTCCCAGATTAATTTTTTTAACTAGGTAAAAGAGATCATTCTTCACCTCATTTCTTACCTAGCCTTAATCACTAAATGGGCGAGACCACAGTCAAACTAAAACCTGCTAAAGGCCTTACCTTAAAAAGGCCAAAGTCTCTCATCCATGGTCATATCTAGTTATCTTGATCTATATCTTGCCACTGGACCCAAATGGCTCCAGGGGAGAAAGTAAGGCTGGTGACTTTGCACAGCCCTTCCTCACTTAAATACCACTCACTTGTGAGTCATGGCATCACTTTCTCAGGGTCATCTTCCAGAAGGAAGGACAAAGGACATCAATTGCAGGGAGCTCTTGGTGAGGAAACAACCTCTATCAATATAGATTAGCAACCATTCTGAAATTTTTGATCTTTGAGAATTGTCTTGGGGAATTGAGAATTCAAGTGACCACATAGCATCACAAAGATAGCAGGTGTCAGAGATGAGACTTCACCATACATCTTATTGACTTGGAACCTGGCTCCCCATATTTCTTTTAGTAACTGTTCATTAATTTACAATTGATGACAATTTATATTTTCTGAATTTGAGTTTTATTTGATAATGTTACAAGTCTTTATATGTATTTTAAGATAAAATATAGAGCAAGATTCCTGATTTTTTTTTAAATATAAATTTTTTTATTTAACGTTTTACATTCATTTTCACAAAATTTTGGGTTCCAAATTTTCTCCCCATTTATCCCCTCCCCCCACCCCAATACACTGAGCATTCTAATTTCCCCTATCACCAATCTGCCCTCTCTTCTATCATCCCTCCCTTCTCTTCTCCCTATCTTCTCTTTTGTCCTGTAGGGCCAGATGACTTTCTATTCCCCATTAACTGTATTTCTTGTTTACTAATAGCAAGAACAATACTCAACAGTTGTTCCTAAAACTTTGAGTTCCAAATTCTCCCCATCTCTCCCTCCCCATCCATTCCCTTTGGGAAGGCAGGCAATTCAATATAGGCCAAATCTGTGTAGTTTTGCAAATGACTTCAATAACAGTTGTGTTGTGTAAGACTAACTGTATTTCCCTCCATCCTATCCTGCCACCCATTGTTTCTATTCTGTCTTTTGATCCTGTCCCTCCCTGAGTGTTGAATTCAAATTGCTCCCTTCTCCCATTGCCCTCCCTTCCATCATCCCTCCCTCCCTGCTTATCTCCTTGTCCCCCACTTTCCTGTACTGTAAGATAGGTTTTCATACAAAAATGAGTGTGCATTTTACTCTTTCCTTTAGTTGAATGTGATGAGGGTAAACTTCTTGTTTTTTTCTCAGCTCTCCTCTTTTTCCCTCCACTAAAAAGTCTCCTGCTTGCCTCTTGAATGAGATATAATTTATCCCATTCCATTTCACCCTCTCTCTTCCCACTACATTTCTCTCTCACCGTTTACCTTAATTTCTTTTAAGATATGGTCCCATCCTATTCAATTCACTCTGTGCTCTCTGTCTCTGTATGTGCGTGCATGTGTGTATGTGTGTGTGTGCATGCGTGTATGTGCGTGTGTGTGTGTATGTGTATATGTGTGTGTGGTCCCATCAACTACCCAGATACTGAAAAGTTTTAAGAGTTACAAATATTGTCTTTCCATGTAGGAATGTAAACAGTTCACCTTTGGTAAGTCCCTTATGACTTCTCTCTGCTGTTTACTTTTTCATGCTTCTTCTCATTCTTGTGTTTGAAAGTCAAATTTTCTTTTCAGCTCTGGTCTTTTCATCAAGAATGCTTGAAAGTCCTCTGTTTCATTGAAAGACCATTTTTTCCCCTGAAGTATTATACTCAGTTTTGCTGGGTAGGTGATTCTTGGTTTGAGTCCTAGTTCCTTTGACTTCTGGAATATCCTATTCCACGCCCTTCGATCCCTTAATGTAGAAGCTGCTAGATCTTGTGTTATCCTGATTGTATTTCCACAATACTGGAATTGTTTCTTTCTAGCTGCTTGCAAGATTTTCTCCTTGACCTGGGAACTCTGGAATTTGGCCACAATGTTCCTAGGACTTTCTCTTTTTGGATCTCTTTCAGGCGGTGATCGATGGATTCCTTCAATACTTATTTTGCCCTCTGGTTCTAGAATCTCAGGGCAGCCTTCCTTGATAATTTCATGAAAGATGATGTCTAGGCTCTTTTTTTGATCATGGCTTTCAGGTAGTCCCATAATTTTTAAATTGTCTCTCCTGGATCTATTTTCCAGGTCAGTTGTTTTTCCCATGAGATATTTCACATTCTCTTCCATTTTTTCATTCTTTTGATTTTGTTTTATGATTTCTTGGTTTCTCAGAAAGTCATTAGACTCCATCTGTTCCATTCTAATCTTGAGAGAACTCTTTTCTTCAGTGAGCTTTTGAACCTCTTTTTCCATTTGTTTAATTTTGTTTTTGAAAGCATTCTTCTCCTCATTGGCTTTTTGAACCTCTTTTGCCAATTGAGTTAGCCTATTTTTCAAGGTGTTATTTTCTTCAGCATTTTTTGGGGTCTCCTTTACCAAGGTATTGACCCATTTTTCATGCTTTTTTTGCATCTCTCTCATTTCTCTTTGCAGTTTTTCCTCCACCTGTCTAACTTGATTTTCAAAATCCTTTTTGAGCTTTTCCATGGCCAGAGCCCACCAGACATCCACCTCGGATGTCTGGGATACAGAGGCCCCAACCTCCACATCCTTCCCTGATGGCAAGCATTGTACTTTGTCATCAGAAATGAAGGGAGGAAGGAACATCTCTTCCCCAAGAAAGTAGCTCTCTATGGTCTTATTTTTCTTCCTTTTTCTGGGCATTTTCCCAGCCAGTTACTTGACTTCTGAGATTCCTCTCCATCCCTGCCTAGATCTGCCCAGCCAGTGCTTGGGGTCTGAGATTCAAATTCTGCTTCCCAGCCTCGGGGCTTTCAGTGGCGGGTGCGGCTGCTATTCAATGTGAGCTTAAGTTCTGGTGCTCAGGTGGGTGCAGGGCCGCCTCCCAGGCTCAGTTCCCTCAGGGGGTTTATGCAGAGACCTTCGGTAATGGAGCTTCTGTCTGCTCAGGGAGTCCCAGGCCACCGCCTCTGCCTCTGCCGCTGCCTCCCGAGGGGGCCCAAGTCACAGAGATACCCTGCTCCCCTCTTGGCCAACCCAGAAGTCTCTCTCACTGACCTGTAGCGTCTGTGGGCTGAGGGACCTTCACTGCCGCCGGAGATTCCGTCCCTGAAGCCTGCTCAGATCTGCTCCTCTGGGGCCGTGGCCAGGGCAGCACAGGGGTGGACTCCACTGTCTGCAGCGTGATGGACCCCTGGGGACAGCTGTCCAGGGCTCTCTGGAACAGAAATCTCTTCCACTGCGTTGGTGCACGCTTGCTCTGCTCCAGAATTTGTGGGGAGTTCTCTTTACAGGAAATTTATGGGCTGTGGATTCAGAGCTAGCGTACGTGAGTCTTTCTACTCCTCCATCTTGGCTCTTCCCCCCTCCTGACTTTTTTTAATGCAGAACTGCATCTTAAAATAGAAATGAAAAAGTCAAAACACATTGTCAATTGAAATAATAGACACTCTCACCTCATATCCCTCTTATCCTGGCAGGTAGACCTATATAATCCCAACATGTTACAACTCAGTCTTGTTCCTTACATGGGGACCAAAACTGGCCCTAGGCATGGAGATTCAAAGGGCAGCTACATGTCATAGTGAATAGAACACCAGGCCTGAAATCAGGAAGACCTGAGTTCATAATCCTACCATAGATACTTATTAGCTATGTGATGCTAGACAAATCACTTAATCATGTTTGTCTCAGTTTCTTTTTTCTGTAAAATGAGCTGGAAGAAGAAATGGAAAGCCACTCCAGTATCTTTGCAAAGAAAACCCCGCGTGGGGTCACCAAGGGTCAGAGAGGACTGAAATGGCTGAACCACAACATGGAGATTTAAAGAACCTTCTTTCTTCATGTCTATGGGTAAGCCTAATTCAGTCTTGCTGTTGGTCCTGCTCTCATCTTGGGATCTCATAGTCTTCTAGTTGCTGAGTCCTTGCCCTTGTGACTCTGACATATGGCCCCTTTCTTACTCAGGAAATTTAGTCCTATGGAATTTAATTCACTTGCTCGTGATCACACAAATAGCCAGGCTTCCAGCCCACATTCCATAGCTTCAAATCCAACATTATTTCCACTCTACCATATTGCTTCTCCTGTGGTGAGAGTCACCAAATAAAGAGTTCTCATAGATGTGCTAGAGTTGCTTGCCTCCATATGAAAAGTCATTGATCTGTGCTGGTGCTACTATGAACGTAATCTATCAGCATGTGCAACCTAATTCGATATTCATTATAAATGATGAAAAAATAGAAAAGTTATGTGAAATACTTGGTAAGAGCCTTCCATTTGGAGTCAGGAAAATTTGAGTTGGCATTCCAATTTAGACATGTGATTCTGGGCCTCAGTTTCCTTACTTCTAAATTGAGTGGGTTGGATTGGACTCAGTGCTCTCTAGGTTCCCATCCCATCTAAATTTATGATCCTATGGTTCTTTAATTGCATACCTTAATACTCAGTGACATTAATGTGAAAAGGAACATGGGAGAGGACAGCAAAATCCATGTTGGAGAATGTGTTTCAAGAATGAGAGATGGACGAGGCCAGAGGTATGTAGACTCCTAAGAAAGTGCATACCTGTACATCAACAAAACTTTCTTCAAGAATGGAATTGGATATGTTTAATAAGAATGTATGTATAGAATCCATATAAGGTTGCATGCCATCTTGAGGAGGCAGGGGGGAAGAGGTAGGAGAAAATTAAAAACTTATGGGAGTGATTGTTGAAAACCGAAAACAAATAAATTAATAAAAATAAATAAAATGGGCAAGAAAAACAACAAAAAGAATGGAATTGGAAAGTGCTAGAGGTGGGGACTACCTTATGAAGTAAGAGGAGTAGAATGTTCAGAATGAAGATGGGGTCAATCCTAAGGCACCCTGACCTAGTCAGACCACATTTGCCATCTTGTTGTGCTCAGTTCTGGCCAGTTTTAGGAAGACACTGATAAACTGGAGAGCATGCGGAGGAAAGGAGCCAAGATGATGAGAGACAATGAGCTCAAGCAATACGAAGATCACCTGGGGGAACTGGGAATACTTGGCTCAAAAAAGAGAAGACACAGGATAACTGTCATCACATATTTAAAAGACCAACATTTGGCAAAGACATTAAACTTATTCTACTTGTCCCCAGGAGACAGAATCAAAGCAATGGGTAGAAGTTGCAAATAGGCAAATTTAAGCTTTGCATTAGGAAAAAAAAATGTCCTAACACTTAGAGGTGTCCAAAAGTGGAAAGGGTTGCCTGGTAAGTGATTAGTTTAGTCTCCGTGGAATTCTTAAAACAAAGTCTTGATGACCACTTATTGGCTATCTTGTATAAGGTATTCATGGTATTATATTGGCTGTGCTAGATGTTGCTCTCACATCCTTTCTAATCCTAAAATGCTGATTCTGTGACTTAGACTTGGCATCTAGAATTGCTCATTGGTTTACAACATAATTAGGCCTTTACTCACCTGCTGAGGCTGCTTTTTGCTTTTGCTTTCAGTGGAACTAGTCAAAAGGTAAATAGCTTATCTGACAAAGTGGTGGAAAGTGGGAGGGTATTCGTACTGCCTTCAGGCATTCAATAAACATAAATTAGAGAATTTAGTCGGGAAAAGAAAATCTCTCCTCAAATGACTCCTTAGAAATCCTGGACACCCAAGCAAAAAATTCTGAAAGGACAATCTTACTTAGTCAACAAGTATTTACTTGATATATATTTGTGTCAGTCCCTTGTTAAGCCCTGTATGATACCAGAGAAGGCTAAGGCAATGTCTTTGCTCTCTTGGAATTAATTCTATAAATGTCTTGTAAACTAAGAAAATTTAATTGGTTAAATGTGTTCATGAAAGTTAAAAACATTTAATTTGAAAAGAAAAGAAGCAATAGAAGCAAGACTTGATCATACGGAGAACTAATGGATTGGTGACTGGTTACTGATTGAATCTTTCCTCTCCCAGTCTTTTCCATCCTCCTGATGCTACTTTTCAAACCTAGGGATTGGGACTATGACCATTCCTTTGCTATAAATAGGAGAATCAGGAAGAAGAGGGAAAGATGATAAAGCTTGTTTTTGGACATGTGGGCTTAGGTAGGACATTCTCATGGAGATGTAAAGCAAGGAGCTGAAACTATGGTATTAGCACTTAGGGATGAGATTTTCAATAGAATTGGAACTCAGAACTAGCCATACATGTTCATGGAATGTTAGACCTGAGAGGAAACTGAGAGACTATCCAATCAGATCCGTTCAGCTGAGGAAATTTGCAAGTGTAAGAGATCAAAGTTGCATGGCTGGTAATCTACAGACAGGTGATAAATTAAGTCCCTGAGAATGAGAGTCTCCTTAACTGTTAGGGAGAGAATATAGAGGAAAGACAATCAGGTCTTTGTCAGACCTTTGGGGAATTCACGTATTTAGCTAGTGGAGGAGGTGCTGGCAAAGAGGCTAGCAGAGCAGCAGGCAGGTGGGGAAACAGGATGGGCCAGCAGAGCAGCCAAGAAAGGAGAATATGTTTCAGATTGAGAGTGTGCTATCTATAGTGGTGAATCTGTGTACAGAGGACATGGGAAAGAAGGATGGAAAAGACACCATAGGATTTGGTGATTGGGGGTGACTAGGTTTGCCAATGGTTTTCCTAAAGTATAGTTCTGGTCAAATCACTCCTACTCAACAAATGCCAGTGGCTCCATTTTGTCTCAAGGACCAAATATAAACTCTTGCTTAGTTTTTAAAGCCCTTTACAACCTGCTCCCAACCTATCTTCCTAAACTCATCTTATATTACTTCTTTCTCTACTCTCTATCTAATCAAATTGACCTTGCTGCTTATATCAACACCTTGACTTGCTTCTCTAATACTTTGCATAGCCAGTCCCCTATTTCCTGGAATGAACTCTCCCCTGAACTGCTTCCTTAGAATTCATTTCCTAACTCTTTCCTGGTCCCTCCAGTCACTAATGTCTTCTATCTGAAAATATATCTTGTACATGTCATATAAATACTTAGATATGTACTTGCTATCTCCCATGGTAGGATGTAAGGCCCTTGAGGGTTGGGACTATTTCAGTGGAGAGATCCCTGAGCCTGGAGTCGGTCACATAATATCTGTGTAACCCTGGATAAATATTTTAACCTCTGTTTGCTTCAGTTTATTCAACTGTAAAACGGGGATAATAATACCACCTACTTCCCAGGATTGTTGCAAGGATTATATGAGATAATATTTATTAAAAGTACTTAGCTCAGAACTTGACATATAGGAGGTGCTTTATAAATGCTTATTCTCTCCTCTTCCCTATAACAATCACACACACACACACATATGTATATATCGCTTACTGTGTTCCAGGCACTGTGTTAAACACTTTACAAATATTATCTCAGGTGGTCTTCACAGCAACCCTGAGAAATCGGTGCTGTTATTATTATCAATTTATAGATGAGGAAACTGGAGCAAACAGAGGTTAAATGACTTGCCCAGGGTTACCTAGCTAGTAATTGTCTGAGGTTAGATTTGAACAGAGCTTTTCCTGACGCTGTCTACTGCACCACTCAGCTCCCCCTTGTTGTTTGTGCCATAGTGAAGGAGAAGATATAGACACACAAGAGATATTTATAAAGGGACACAAGACTACTGACTCTTTTTGTAGATTCTTAGTAGATTCTACTAAGATTCTTAGTGGTAACCTAAGTTGTCATTCGTCACTTCTCTTCATGCAGGGAAGGGATGACAGCTAGACAGACATCTAGTGCGGCTAATGAATATCCATGAGTTTAGCCTCTGACTCAAAGGAACTCCCATCTTAGTTTTTAACCTCATCACGTCTTACTGAGATCATAGCAACTGCTTTCAAATTTCTTTCCTTGTCTCAGGTCTTTCCCTATTCTAGTCTATTCTGATGACAAAGAAATTTTCTTTAAGTGAAGATCTGACCATATGACTTCCCTACTTAATCAACACTAGTGGTTTCTTGTTTTCTCTAGGGTAAAATACCAACTCCTTTGCTTAGCTTTTAAAGCCCTTCAAAACAAAGTCCCAACCTATCTTTCCAGTCTCACTGGACAAGGCTCCCCTTGAGACAAAGTGGCCTTCTCTCCATTCCTCATATACAACAGTCCATCTCTGCCCCTTTCAACTGGGTATCCCAGATGCTGCAATATACTCCGTCCTTCCCTTCCTCTCATCGAGTCTCTTTATTTCTTTAAGATGCACTCAAGAACCATCTTTTGCATGAAACTATGGGAGGATGAAAGATGAAAAGATCTGGGGAACACTCATGGCTCCTTTCCCCCTAAGTCTGTATCCTGACCAGAAGGGTCAATTTTCTGAGGACAGAGACATGCTTTTCTTTGGAGCAAGGAGGGAACAGGATCTGATCTGTAGGAAGATTAGTCTGGTAGTCTGTATAGGAGGGATTGCTTTGGCTGATGGGGATGGACTCTAGGTATTACACCAGTAAAGGCTAAGAGGCTTTCTTGTAATTCTATGTAATTTATTGGTTAGTCCAAGAAAGTTTTTTTTAAATTAATTCCTTTCTAACCTGTGCACTGAGAACTGGTTTTCATTTAAGTTCAAAGCATAAAAATACATATCCAATCCTGTTGCTTTTTTAAAATAATTTTTATTGATATCTTCTGTTTTATATCATCCAAATTTGTCCTAGGATCCCTCCCTTTTTCTCCTCCACATAGAACCGGGAATACTTCAAACTTGTTACATCTGCCCAGTTATTTTTTTTCTTCAAACGCTCAGATATTGGGACTTATCCCTTGGCTGTCAGTTTCCTCTAGTTATCTCTCATTGTTGCCTCTCATTTTCAGCCTGCCCCAGATACTGGGATAATAAAAGGAAGTTGGCCCTAGACTTTCTTTGGACTCATTGTGCATCTTTGCAAGGCACCCTCTATGATGAGTGTTTCTTTATAGGCAGCTGAGGATACTCTGAGGCTTTATGCTACAAGGGAATGAACACCCAATCCAGAGGACCAAGGCTTGAATATTAGCTTTTCTATTTATACCATTTGTGTGACTTTGAGCAAATCATTCATTGCCTCAGTTTCCTCATCTGTAAAAGAGTGTTAGGTTAGACCAGTAGTGTCAAACTCAAATAGAAATGGGGGGCACTAAACCATAAATAAGGATCTCTGTGGGTTGCATATTGACCTAGAAAATTATATATTGGCATTATCTATATTTTATTGTATTTTTAGTTATTTTGTTAATATTTAACTTTATGTTTAAATGTTTAGCTTTAATGTATAATGTCAATGTTTCCTTTGGTTCAACTGCACTCAGGAGTGTTACCAGCATAATATGACTGGGGACAGGTGTTTGGCACCTCTGTGGATGACCTGTAAACTTTCTTACTGCTTTCATAATATGATCCTATGACCCCATGAGCCCTATCCCAACTCTTTTTTGCTTATTCCAAAGGCTTAAAATGGTTTTTGTTGTCGTGTGTGTTTGTTTTTTAGACTTGACTGTTTCTCTCTATGCTGCTTCCTTTTACCCCCTCTCAGTTCTGGGCCTTTAGCCCTGCCAGTTCTCACTAAAGAGCAGGATTTCACTGAAAATACCATCTAAAAGAAGGATGCTTTGTTTTCCCTGAGGATATTGAGAAGTCACCTTTCTAGGGGATTCATCCTTGCGAAGGCCCAGATGTGTACTCTAGAATTAAATGGGTCATTCTGAGGTGTTCTAAAGAGGTCTTTCTGCAAAGTTTCCAAGCAGGATCAATTTCTCATAAATACCCAACCTGCTATTCCAGCATATACCAGACCTTAGCATGGTGTGAGAGTTGTGAATTCTTTTACTTGGGGCAAAACCAATTTGGAGTAGTGGTGGTCGTGATGATGGCAGCAAAGCAGAGAATAGTCTGGCTGTAGATATGGCAGTATCATGAGGACAGGGGGAAGCCTTTCCCACAGAATCTAACCCATGTTCCCTTGATTACTGGAGAGGAAGATGGGCCTAGAAAAAAAGCAATTAAAGAAAAGGACTGTGGGGATGGTGGAAGGATCAGACCATAGAGAATTTACTGGAGAAAGATCATGAGTTATGAAACAGAGGAGTGGTCTGTCTTTATACTGCCTAGGGAGAAAATGTTTCCCTCCCATCCCCCGGCTTTCGCCTAAGTACTGGTGCCTTTGGGAAAAACTCTGATCACTCTGCCCTAGTTACATGAGCACCTCATCCAGTGACATACTGGCCACTGAGAGGATGGGAAGAAAAGCAAAACTTCCGACCCTGATACTGGTTTTCCTATGCCTATTCCAGGTTCCCAGGGGGTTGTCATAATGATCATCCCTTGAGAGAGATGAGCTAATGGAGCAAGAAGTGAGTTTTCCAATGGAACTTGAATGGAAGCTAAATCAGATTTCCATGTAGGCTGTATGGTCCAGCTCCTCCTATCTGCTTTTTAATGTTTTTAGTAGTTTCCAAAGTGTTTAGAAAAGCAGCAAAGTTCCAATTTGGAGTTTCAGCAGGAAAGCAATGGGAGCCACCACCCTTAACCTGTGGGTAGCAAAGCCTAGGCAGTCTGAGGCTACCAAGTTTGGTGATCATTCTTACAACTCCAGGATTGGGAGCCAAGAGGAACCTGAGGGTGCTGCCAAACGCCGTCAAGAATATGGCGGCTTTGGATAACTGAAAGAAACCCAATGTGGACATGCTCTGTCTACTGAAGTGTTTTTATTACTTGTAAAATTTTTAGCTCACCAAGTCAGATGCTGTAATGCCCTTCTTTATGGCCCTGGGTGTAGTAATGATCATCCTGCAGATAACATAAATGATTGCAGAGACTCCACCCAGGTGAAGCTTTGCTGTCTGGTTTGTTCTCTTTCCTTCTACTTAACATTCACAGTGGCATTGTCTCTAGAGTTGCTTGGGAAATCAGAGACCAACTAGGTCAACCCATACCTGCTTGAAAGGAACTTAATGAAAAATTACGTTAAATTACATGAAAATGCTCAATAAAGAGAAGTCCATTTAAATAACAAAACCAGGGATGCTGGAGGTCTTAGGAGTTCATAGAAGGGGGAGATCACTATGGGTGGTTGGAGTGGTTTGGAAAGTCTTCCTGGAGGAGACAGATCTTGAGTTTGACCTTGAAAATAGGCAGAACTGGAATAAATGGAGAAAAGTGAGAAGAGTATTCATAGTTGGGAGGAAAAGAAAGAATTACAATATGGAGTTAGCTATTTATCCCCAATTTTTCCCCATTCACTCATGCCAGTGGGATATATAGACATCTTCAACTTGAGAAATCCCAAACTGGAGAGAAGGCTGAGAGAGGGGGTCTATGGAGGAAGGAATTGGAAATAGTAGAATGGAAACTAGTTAGATAGATAGACCCTTCATAACAGCTGGCTACAACAGACAAACAGAAGAAAGGTCCTGGGGAGTCGTTTGGGTCAATCCCAAGCCCTGGAGGTAACACTAGGAGATTTTGAGAGTCCAGAATCTTCAGCAGCTCCCTAACGGATGAACTCCTCAGGTTAAAGTCTTTCATTAATGTTCCTTGCTGTAAGTCCATGATCCTACCTTTCTTGGATTACCTAGTTTTTAGTGTTTTTCCTCCCCCTTAAATCACCTTGCACTTCCTAGTTTGTGTAAAAGTTGTATTCCCACAAGATTAGGATGTAAGATTCTGGAGACCAGGAACTGTTTTTCATTTTTAGGCTCCCTAGTGCCTTGCACATTTTTTTTTTTTTTTGCCCAGACTTGTAATTTCCTTGGCATAAGGAACTTCTGGTTCTAGTGGCCAACTGTTTTATAACATATGGTCAGTGATTTGCCAAGGTCATACAATCTTGTGTGTCAGAGGTAAAGCATGAATCCAGGTCTTCCTAACTCTGACTCTCTAAGTCACTATGCACATTGCCTCTCATGCTCTGTGCATAGTAGGTTCTTGATGCTACTGACTGAATCAATGAATGGCAGGGGGAGTTGAATAAACCTACCTAGAATATACCTCTATAGAATCATTGCTTCTAAGATGGAGACCTTGAGAAGTTACCAGCCTATTTCCCTTTTTCTGGGGAGGAGTGCCTGAAAGCCATTTCCCAAAGAGGAATGTAAACTAGGCACTTAGGTGAGGGTAGATGATAGAATGTCTGACCAAGAGTTGGGAAGATCTGAGTTTGAATCCTGCCTCAAATACTTACTAGCTGTGAGACCCTGGGCAAGTAATAGCCTCTCTGTGCCTCAATTTTCTCAACTTTAAAGTGAGAATAATAGGACCTATCTCCCTGGGTTGTGGGGAAGATCATATTAGATAATAGATGTAAAGGGTTTTATAAACCTTAAAGCCATACATAAATATTAGCTAGTATTACTAATGTCTTAAATGTCCCTACTGCAGAAGACCCCATTCTCTTTAGTAAATTATTTAGTAATTTATTCCACCAAACTTACAATCATTTCTAATATTGAGGAACAGAATGTAAAACCATGTTAATACTTCTAGGATCTGTAATTTCACCTGTGGGGGTAAATCCCTCCACCAATGCAGATCACGACCATTCAATACCTTACTAAAGGTTTTCATGAGCAGCTATGTTCCACTCCCCCCAAAAATTGATTACCAGAGAGGCTGTGGTCAACCCTCTGATGATGGCCTTCCTTCACTCAGTGAGAATGGTCTCCAGATAACAGTTACAGAATCTGTTACCAGGCCCATGGTCAAAGAATTTCTAGCTAAATAGGACATACCAGAGCTTGCATTGCATAGATGTAGGCTGTGAGAGCCAGGATGACTTTAACCAAGGATCTACTACAGTGAATGTCCATAGGCTTAGTAATCTAATGTCATGAGACTTGGAGATAGAAGGGGCCTTGGTCATCTGATTTATGACCTCTTTTTATAAATGAAGAGCCTGAGGTCTAGAGAGGTTTGAGAGATTTGCTCCAGGTCACATAGGTAATAAATAGCAGAACTGGGATTTGAATCCAGTACTTCTACCTCCAAATCCAGCATTTTTCCCACTACATTGTTCATTTATTTTTCTATTGTGTCTCTTTATGAACACTGGGGTTTTCTTGGCAGAGTTACTGGACTGGTTTGCCACTTCCTTGTCCAACTCATTTTATATATGAGGAAACTGAGGCAAACAGTGTTAAGTGTCTTACCTAGGGTCACACAGTAAGTGTCTGAGGCCAGATTTGAACTCAGGAAAGTGAGTCTTCCTGACTTCAAGTCCAGCACACCATCCTCTGTGCCACCTAGCTGCCCATTTCCACTACATTAAGCTGCTGTAAATTGACATTTGAAATCCATTGTTGATTTAATGAATTTGACAGTGCCATATATGAAACTATCCCCCTAAGTCAGTAAAGTCCTAAAAAATCAGGTAGTCAATGAGCATTTTTTAAGTACCTCATATGTGTGAACCACATTGTGTTAAGCACTGAGGATTACAAGGAAAGGTAAACATGGTCCCTGCCCTCAAGGAGCTCACTATCTAATGAGAGACAATGTGCAAAGGACTCTATGTTGTATGTAGAAGACTCAAATGATGTAAATGGGAGGTGATCTCAGAGAGAAGGTTCTAGCACAGGGGAAGGCCTCCTGAAGAAGAGATTATGTCTAGTGAGAACCATGTTGAAATTATCTCAAACTCACTTGAGGGAAGTTAAGAAGGAAGTGATTCAGTCTTTGTGGAGGCTGCTGAGGATGTTGTCCTTGCTGTTGTCCGCTTGCTTCCAGTTACAGTATTGAGGACTAGGAAGGACTTTGGAGGTCACTTTGATCAAGCCCTCATTTTATAGATGGGGAAACTGAGGCTGAGAGAAATCAAGTGACTTGCTCCAAGTCTCATGGGTGGAAAGTGGCAAACCTGAGATTTGAACCCTAGTTTCTCTGACTCTAGAGTGAGGATAATTTTCACTACACTGCTTTCCAGAGAGAGACCATCTTTATACTTATGTGGAGAAGATGCCAAAGCACTTTTGTGCTTATAAAGAAGGGGTGTAAAATAAATTAATCAACCCTGAGCGGGGACAACACATCAAGAATTAAGTGAATGTACAGCTGTTCAGATATAACTCATCACTTTAAATTCAATTTTCCCCCAGTTCAACAAGTATTTATTAAATGCCTGCCACATGACAAGTACTATCCTAAGCACTGGCATTACAAAGACAAACAAAATGGTCCCTGCCCTCAGGGAACTTGAATTCTTCTGAGGGACCACAACACGTATACAGATAAGTAAATACAAAGCATAGACAAAATGATGCCAAAGAATCTTTAAGGGAGAGTGCATTGAAAACAGTCAATGGGGGACTCATCTTTCTTCTAAAAGGTTCACAAATAACCTTTGAGAAACAATTCTGGAACCCAAGTTACAGACAATTGTGCTCATTTGGATTCTTGCTGGTCAAGTCAAAATTTTTTTGGTAGGATTTCCCCATCCCCGAATTCACTGGCATCCATGTTTATTTGCTCTGCTTTGAAGAGGGAGTGAGTCACAGGCAGTTGCTGTAAGCTGAAGCCCTAGAGAGACAGGCCCAGCCCAGACGTGTCTCTGCTCATAGCTTCATTGTGCTGACTTGTAGTTCTTCCCTCTTGGCCCTAAACTCCATGCCATGCTCTGTGGCTGCCTTCCTGCTATCCTAGGGGAGTGGTCCTTGCCAGGAAGTCATTCTAGGCTGGGCTGGAGGTGGGAGGGATAAGGGAACTGGGATGAGACCCCAGGTTAGACCAGATGATCTCCAATGTCATTTCCATTATGGAGGTCCAGGAGTCTGTCCTCTATGACCCATGACAAGGGCCCTCAATCTGCCTTGGAGTTTTGGGAAGATACAAGAGGGCTTAAAGAAAGAAACCCAGTAAGCAATCCTCAGTAAGGAAGGATAGAACAGCCTAGTGTTACACAGTAATCTCACACACAGCCACCTGGAACAGAAAAAGGAGGCTTTCATTTCTGCTGACCTAGACTGGAAAGTGCCATCTCTTTTCCTTTTGGTGCCCTTACTTCTGTTCCCCCTCTATCCCTCTAGCACACTCCTATTAACTGCTCCCTACTCTTTACATGGGCTCTTCCCTCCAACTCCCCTTCCTGGCCCAAAGCCCCCTTCCTACCTCCTTCATAAAGGAGGCTCTTTGGTTCCTTCTCTGATCTGTCTGTCCTCCTGCCCCCTGAAGGGATCTTCCCTCCCAGTCTGAGAAGTCCTACACCCTGTCGCCTTGACTCTGCAATCTTCCTAGATAAATTATCCTTTCCCATGGCTTTAACTGTCGCCTCTTTGCTGATAACTCCCACATCTGCCTCTCCAGATCCAATCCATGCTTCAGTCACATGGCCTCAGACTCGACATATCTGAAATTTAATGCATCATCTCCTAAGAATACCCTTCTTCCTTCCACTTGCCCATATTTCCCCTCCCCCACGAAAATTCTTCTAATTTCCCAGTTTCTGTCAATGACATTTGTATCCTTCCAAACTTGAAATGACAGAACCATCTTTGACTCAATGTCTTTGCCATTTGTAGTCAGGATGAAAAGAAAGCTGGCAATCTGTCAATCAATTACTCAGCAAACATTTATAAAGTGCCTAATACGTGGTAGAAACTGCCCTAAGAGCTGGGGATACAAAAAGAGGCAAGACTGTCTCTGTCCTCAAAGAGTTTACAATCTAATGGAGGAGGCAACATGCAGGTAAATATATACTAAAAAACTATCTACAGGATAAATAGGAAATAATTAACAGAGGGAAGACACTGGAATTAAGAGGGGTTAGGGAAGGCTTCCAGTGTCCAAGGTAACTACAAGGTATGAAATCTGAAAGACAGAAAGCCTAGCAGGTACTTCTAGTTACCAAAATGGAACAACTGAAGAGAGCTGGTTTAATTTCAGACATATTGACTTTGAGATGAGTGGAGGTCATTGACCAGTGATGTGACATTGGAAGGGACCTCAGAGATCATCAAGAACAACTCCTTAATGTTACAGATGAGAAAACTAAGGCACAAAAGCTTAAGCGACTTGCTCAGGGTCCCATAGTTAATGTGTGTCTGAGACCAAATTTGAACTCAGATCTTCATGACTCTAGGCCCAATGCTGTGTCTACTGTACAAAGCTAACATGGAATATGTAGATATCCACCTTGATTGTGTAGTAACTAAGTTTGAGCTTTGAGTGACCAATGAAACAAAGGCTGTCTCCTGGAAGCTAACCCAATATTCTTCTTATACTCTTCATAATTAAGGTTCAACTACAATTCAGGAAAAGATGGATGACCTGGGTTTCAGGCCATTGTGTCCTATGGCCAAACTTTTCAGGGGAGAGACAGTGCCATTCCTCTATCCAGGAGGTGCTGAAAGCCGATCTCCAAAGCCTGGGCTTACCAATATTTCTTTCCTATCTGATGGGTTCAGCAGGGAGGGATGTGTAGGAAGAGATAGCAATTGAATACTTGGTTGGCCCAGGACAAGACTCCTAGGCCTCTGAAACTCCCAGATGTGACTAAGAGTAGAGTTTGCTTTTGTTCTGACCCCCTCATTGCTGGATAGGGATCTTGTGCCTTGAGTGTTGCATGGTTTTAAGGACAACATCGTAGAGGGCCAATGAGTCTGACATTTGTTCTTGTGTCTCAACTTCCTGGGTCTTGTCAGTGGAAGGTAACATGGTGCAGTGGGGAGAGTTCTACGTTTGAAATGAGGGGACCACAGTTCCAATTCCAGCTTTGCCATATACTACTCTGCAGCCTTGGACAAGTTATTTAACCTCTCTAAACCTCAGTTTACTCATTTGTAAAATGTAGGTACTGGCCTATAGGAGAATAGAGTGAAAGCTAGAAGGAACTTCTGAAGCTGTCTGGTCTGAGCACTTAACTTTCTACCATTTTCTAAATCTAAAGGTCTCATTCTAACTCATAGTAGGTGTTTAATAAATTTTTTTATCTGTTTATTCATCCTATGGCCTGAGCCTCCTGGAGACAACTCAATACTTGTAGATCTGAAAGACAAATAGGAACAAAGGAGAGGCTGAATAGATAATGAATTCCTCAGTTTGGAGTCAGATGCCATGATGTGGAAAAACCAGCCCTACTTCCTAAACCTTAAATTCAGGGTGAATCTTGACTGAGAAATGTTTTGCTTGGATGTCTGGGATCAGAGACAGTGATGTCACAAAGGGCCAAAGATAATAGTTGTTATCACTATTGCTATCTGTAAAGTGGACATAAATGTACTCCTAATGGAAAGCCTAATTAAAGGCCTTCTAGGTCCTACAGATCACCTGAGGAAAGGCTCTGCAACTTAAGATGGTTATTGTGGTCCTCCCTATGGTCCACCCCTTCTCCTCCTTCTGCTCCCCATAGCCTTAGTCTTCAATTCAGGAGAAAAGGTGGGGCATGGAGTAAGGGCAGGGTGAGGAAGTTGTTAAGCAGTATCCAATCTCTGTTGGAATAAAATTATGCTTTGGTTTGCTTGCCTATTGCCTTGAGGAGCAACCAAACGTATCTCTGTGTAGGAGGGAGGCATAGGAAAAATGGCCCCTAGATAGGAAATGGGTACACATCTGTTGTTGAACAATCAGATGAACTGTGATATGTCAACATAATAGAATTTTATTATGACATAAGAAATATAGATACGAGAAATTTAGAGAAACATGAGAAGACTTACTTGAACTGATGCAGGGTGAAGTAAGGAGAATCTAGAATAATATAAACAGTGACTACACTGTTGTATTGCACCACAATACTGTAAATAAATTTTGTAATTTATTTACAATATTCTAAATAAAAACACAAAAGGCAATTGTATTTAGAGCAAGTGCAATCACCAAAACTGAATCCAGAGGTCAGATGACTATGGTTGCTGAATATGGCAGATACAAACAAAGTTGCATGTCTTGGTGAGTCCTATTTTGAGGATTTCCTAGCACAGTGTTTGTTACATAGGTGCTTAATAAATGCTTATTAATTGATTAATTATAAGGAATGGTGGAGGAGGAGTGAGAAGGAACAATGAGCAGGGAAATGATTGTGGTAAAAACTACAATAACAATAACACAGTCTAAAAGAAATACAAAGAGGTTTTGGCTTAAATATGAAACTTGAAACTAGAAATGTGTGTATCATTATCTTAAAATATAGCCATCTTCTGCTTTGGAATATTGCTGCCTGCTCTGTCAACAACAGAACACTCCAGCTCCCACCCTGGGACCCCTTGCAGGTAATTGGCAAGAGTTTAGAATAGTTTCATTGGGTCAAGGTCCATACTGTGCACTTTGACTCTCCTCTTTTCACACCTTTACTTCAACCTACCCCAACTACCCTTGGTCTCTGACTAGCTACCGTAGTTCTCACCCTGAGCAATCACCAATTAGTATATTGGTAAGAATAACACTCAACAGCTGTTTTCACCTTCTGCTCTAGGCACCATACTCAAAGCAATGCTATCATTCTAGAAAGGATAAGTAAATCGATTGCTATGATCCCAGTCTCCATCACCCCCACCACATTTTCCAGAGCTAAACATTCCTCCCTAGCCACCATTCCCTGTATGTGTTTTCTTCCCCCGTTAGAATGTAAGCTCCTTGGAGACAGATACTGGTTTGCTTTTTGTATGCCTGAAATATAATAAGTGCTTAAGAAATCCTTTTACTTTCCTTAAAAATTAAAAGAGATACAGTATTAGAAAAGTAATCTGGCTAGAGATCTTAGAGTGGGAAGTTAAATGTGGCCCTATAGGTATCATTGAGTCTTGGTAGAATGGGACTTTCAGGAAGAAGAAGAAGAAATAAGAAGGAGAAGGAGGAGGAGGAGGAAGAGGAGAAGAAGAAGAAGAAGAAGCAGGAGAAGAAGAAAAAGAAGAAGAAGAAGAAGAAGAAGAAGAAGAAGGAGAAGGAGAAGGAGAAGGAGAAGGAGGAGGAGGAGGAGAGAGAGAAAGCTGAACTAAATGGTTTCTGAGAATCCCCTCAGCTATAAATCTATGCTCTTGTGATCCCACAGCCCAGGACTCCAAAAGTGAAGCTGACTCAGAATGAATTGGGGGTGTTTATGGGAATGAAATGCTGACTAATAACTGTAATTTATGTGGCTTTGTAGGCATTCTTTCACTTCATCCTCATGATGACCTTGTAATGAATGTGCCAAGGCAGTAGTAGGCTGGAGTCATTTTGTTTCTAGAGAGGATATTTAAATGTTCAATGTAAGCATTTACACCTTGGAAATTGTCAAATCAATAAGAGTTTGGTTTATTGCTCTGTCGATTGTCTAGACTTCAAAAAATAATGGAAAAAGTGTTAATAAAGCAGATTAAACTAAAAGTGTGTCTGGCATACATTTCCGCCATCCCCTTCCCCAAGAGCCAGTTGTTTAATGTTTTCCAGCCTTTCCCCTGCACCAAAGGCACTATTATCCCCAGACAAACAAACCGAGCCTCAAAGAGGTTTAGTCTCTTGTCCAAAGTCACACATCAGTAAATCGGTCAGTCACTCAATAAGCATTTAAAGTAATTACTATGAACCAGGCAGTGGGTTACGCACTAAGGTTAAAAAAAGAAAAGACAAACACAGTTCTTGTCCTCAAGGAGTTCACATTCTATGCTGTTTGGGGAAGAATCTGAACCTGGTTCTTTTTTATCTCAAGGTCAGCATCCTATACACTAATCCACATTGCTTCTGAAAAATGGAGGGAGAAGAGGGGAAAATGACCTCAGAGACTTATGTGGCAAATTCAGATTTTGAAAAAGCCACTAATGTGAAGTCAAAAAATGAGAATTTTTAAATAAATCAATTAAAAAATTGGCATATCCCTATAAAGGGCAGAAAGGCTGTATAGACCAGCAGGTGTTGAAAGAGGCTTGTGGGAGGAGCCAAGATGGCAGAGTAGAAAGACTCATGTATGCTAGCTCTGAACCAAGAGTCCATAAATTTCCTGTAAAAAGAACTCCCCACAAATTCTGGATCAGTGCAAGCCGTGCAGAAACACAGTGGAAAAGATTTCCGTTCCAGAGAGCCCTGGAAAGCCAGGGGTCCATGGCACTCCGGACGCAGAGCTCACCCCTGCACTGCCCTGGCCTCGGGGCCTGAGAGGAGCAGATCCGAGCAGGCTTCAGGGACAGAATCTCTGGTGGCCGCGAAGGTACCTCCGCCCACAGGCGCTACAGGTCAGTGAGAGAGACTTCTAGGCTGGCCGAGAGGGGAGCGAGGTGTTTCCGTGGCTCGGGCCCCCTCAGGAGGCAGCCGCAGAGGCAGCGGCTGCCTGGGACTCCTGGAGCAGACAGGAGCTCAGGGCCATTACCACAGGTCTCTGCATAAACCCCCTGAGGGAACTGAGCCTGGGAGGCGGCCCTGCACCCACCTGAGCACCAGAACTTAAGCTCACATTGAATAGCAGCCGCACCCACCACTGAAAGCCCCGAGGCTGGGAAGCAGAATTTGAATCTCAGACCCCAAGCACTAGCTGGGCAGATCTAGGCAGGGGTGGAGAGGAATCTCAGAAGTCAGGTAAGTGGCTGGGAAAATGCCCAGAAAAAGGAAGCAAAATAAGACCATAGAGAGCTACTTTCTTGGGGAAGAGATGTTCCTTCCTCCTTTCATTTCTGATGATGAAGTACAATGCTTGCCATCAGGGAAAGACGTGGAGGTTGGGGCCTCTCTATGCCAGACATCCGAGGTGGATGTCTGGTGGGCTCAGGCCATGGAAAAGCTCAAAAAGGATTTTGAAAATTAAGTTAGACAGGTGGAGGAAAAACTGCAAAGAGAAATGAGAGAGATGCAAAAAAAGCATGAAAAACAGGTCAATACCTTGCTAAAGGAGACCCCAAAAAATGCTGAAGAAAATAACACCTTGAAAAATAGGCTCACTCAACTGGCAAAAGAGGTTCAAAAAGCCAATGAGGAGAAGAATGCTTTCAAAAGCAAAATTAGCCAAATGGAAAAAGAGGTTCAAAAGCTCACTGAAGAAAAGAGTTCTCTCAAAATTAGAATGGAACAGATGGAGTCTAATGACTTTCTGAGAAACCAAGAAATCATAAAACAAAACCAAAAGAATGAAAAAATGGAAGAGAATGTGAAATATCTCATGGGAAAAACAACTGACCTGGAAAATAGATCCAGGAGAGACAATTTAAAAATTATGGGACTACCTGAAAGCCATGATCAAAAAAAGAGCCTAGACATCATCTTTCATGAAATTATCAAGGAAGGCTGCCCTGAGATTCTAGAACCAGAGGGCAAAATAAGTATTGAAGGAATCCATCGATCACCGCCTGAAAGAGATCCAAAAAGAGAAAGTCCTAGGAACGTTGTGGCCAAATTCCAGGTTCCCGGGTCAAGGAGAAAATCTTGCAAGCAGCTAGAAAGAAACAATTCCAGTATTGTATTGTGGAAATACAATCAGGATAACCCAAGATCTAGCAGCTTCTACATTAAGGGATCGAAGGGCATGGAATAGGATATTCCAGAAGTCAAAGGAACTAGGACTCAAACCAAGAATCACCTACCCAGCAAAACTGAGTATAATACTTCAGGGGAAAAAATAGTCTTTCAATGAAACAGAGGACTTTCAAGCATTCTTGATGAAAAGACCAGAGCTGAAAAGAAAATCTGACTTTCAAACACAAGAATGAGAAGAAGCATGAAAAAGTAAACAGCAGAGAGAAGTCATCAGGGACTTACCAAAGGTGAACTGCTTACATTCCTACATGGAAAGACAATATTTGTAACTCTTAAAACTTTTCAGTATCTGGGTAGTTGGTGGGACCACACACACACATACACATACACACACACACGCACACACGTACACACATACATGCATGCGCACACACACATACACACATGCACGCACATACAGAAACAGAGAGCACAGAGTGAATTGAATAGGATGGGACCATATCTTAAAAGAAATTAAGGTAAACGGTGAGGGAGAAATGTAGGGGGAAGAGAGAGGGTGAAATGGAATGGGGTAAATTATATCTCATTCAAGAGGCAAGCAGGAGACTTTTTAGTGGAGGGAAAAAGAGGAGAGATGAGAAAAAAAAAAACATGAAGTTTACCCTCATCACATTCGACTAAAGGAAGGAATAAAATGCACACTCATTTTGCTAGGAAAATCTATCTTACAATACAGGAAAGTGGGGGAAAGGGAGATAAGCAGGGTGGGGGGGATGATGGAAGGGAGGGCAATGGGAGGAGGGAGCAATTTGAAGTCAACACTCTTGGGGAGGGACTGGATCAAAAGAGAGAATAGAAACAATGGGGGGCAGGATAGGATGGAGGGAAATACAGTTAGTCTTACATAACACGACTATTATCGAAGTCATTTGCAAAACTACACAGATAGGGCCTATATTGAATTGCCTGCCTTCCCAAAGGGAATGGGTGGGGAGGAAGGAATGGGGAGAATTTGGAACTCAAAGTTTTAGGAACAACTGTTTAGTATTGTTCTTGCTACTAGGAAATAAGAAATACAGTTAATGAGGAATAGAAAGTCATCTGACTCTACAGGACAAAAGAGAAGATGGAGACAAGAGAAAGGAGGGATGACAGAAGAGAGGGCAGATTGGAGATAGGGAAAATTAGATTGCTTGGTGTATTGGGGTGGGGGGAGGGGATAAATGGGGAGAAAATTTGGAACCCAAAATTTTGTGAAAATGAATGTAAAAAGTTAAATAAATAAATATTAAAAAGAATATATATAAAGAAAGTGGCTTGTGATAAAGCCAATAAATAGACTTAAAACATTTTATTAAGGACAAAAGAAAGTGATGGCTTGAAGTGTGGATAGGAAGATGTTCATGAATGATGGAGAGTAGACAGAATGAGGTTTTTCTTATTTTGATGAAAATTCTATACAAAAGAGAATGAGTTTAAAACTGGGGGAAATAGAACAAAATTTTTATTAGAGATGAAATTTGAGATAAGTAAGGAGAGGCTAAAAATTTATGAATATGTATATGTATGTATGTATATCTATATGTAACCTAATTATTTTCTCTGAGTCCCAAGTCATGAAGCCCAATCAAATGAAATTCCAAGGCCATAAAATAGTTGATGAATGTGATGGCCAAGTGGTTATCAGTATTCTTTTTTTTTTTATGGTAAATAGTCTTTACTTTCAAGTGATCACCCACATACTAAATGAAACATGGTATTCATAAGTACTTGATTTCTATCAGCTGGTTCTGTTCCATCAAGGGTAACTCAAAGGATCCTTAATGGCTATATCAGCAATTTTATTATGCCAAAACCCATCTAGATAGGGCTATTTTAAGGATGCTCATTACTTCCCAATGCTCCATTGATGTTTAAAATAATGAAGCCTTTGAGAGTGCTGCTTAGAACTATATTCAATTGTTAACTCCTTTAAGGAATTTTCTTTAGCACAAAAGCCATCTAAGAAACTGTAACATTCTCCAGTTTGCCAACTAAAATGCACAAAAAATCTGTACTCACTAAATGAGTTAGAATGAAATAAAAGTGAGAATATTCAGTCTCAGGATGAGTGTTCAATTTGTACAAAGCTAGATTCTCTAGACTCCAAAGATTCTGAAGCACCATACCAAATACTATACAGAAATAATTTAAAATTTTTATACAAGAATGTAATTGCAGCATGGCTAAAGCTTCACATTCTACAGTAGGGCAACTAGACTGTCCTACTATATCTATTGAATATGAGCTTATTTCTTTTATCCTATCGATTAATGCGGTAGTTTTCATGGATTTCTGGATGGATATCATACACAAAAGCCAACAGGTTTTCTAGGACTTCCTTTCTATTCTTCTGGAAGTGGTTCTGGAGGACAGACATCTCCAAGGTTTCCTTCTCTACTTCAGAGCTACAACTGCCATGGCTACCAAGAGCCGCAGCTTCTTTGGCTTTCAACTCTTTCTCCTTCTGCAATCAGTACTGCTCAATCTCAACCTGAGCTTCTTTGCTTGTTTCGGTTTCTGGTTCTTTAGTTTTGGTGCCTCAGAAACCTCAGCAGCGCGCTTCTCAGCCTGCAGCACCTGCAACTGGCTGGCCATGGTGATCCTGACACTGCTGGTCCTCAACAGTTCCTGAACCTTCTTCTTCCTCCACTCCTTCTTCACCGCAAGTCAACTGACCTGCCTCGCCCCACCTATATTCTTTTTTTTCTTTTTCTTTTTTTTTTTTTTTTTGGCCTTAGATTTTATTTTATTTTTTTTTAATTTATTTATTTAAATTTTTTACATTCATTTTCACAAATTTTGGGGTTCCAAATTTTCTCCCCTTTTCTCCCCTCCCCCCACCCCAATACCCCACGCAATCCAATTTTCCCTATCTCCAATCTGCCCTCTCTTCTGTCATCTCTCCCTTCTCTTGTCTCCATCTTCTCTTTTCTCCTGTAGGGCCAGATGACTTTCTATTCCTCCTTAACTGTATGTCTTCTTTCCCAGTTGCAACAACAATACTAAACAGTTGTTCCTAAAACTTTGAGTTCCAAATTCTCCTCATCCCTCCCTCCCCACCCATTCCCCTTGGGACAGCAGGCAATTCAATATAGGCCATATCTGTGTAGTTTTGCCAATGACCTCCCTGATAGTCGCGTTGTGCAAGACTAACTGGATTACTATCCCTCCTAACCTGCCCCTCATTGTTTCTCTTCTGTCTTTTGATCCTGTCCCTCCCCAAGTGTTGACTTCAAATTGCTCCCTCCTCCCTTTGCCCTCCCTTCCATCATCCCCCCCCTTGCAATATCTCTTTCTCCCCCACTTTCTTATACCGTAAGATAGGTTTTCATACCAAAATGAGTGTGCATTTCACTCCTTCGTTTAGTCAAATGTGATGAGGGTAAACTTCTTGTTTTTTGGTTTTTTTTTCTCAGCTCTCCTCTTTTTCCCTCCACTAATAAAAACTCCTACCTGCCTCTTAAATGACATATAGTTACCCCCTTCCCTTTCCCTCTCCCTACATTTCTCTCTCACCATTTACCCTAGTTTCTTTTAAGGTATGGTCCCCTCCTATTCAGTTCATTCTGTGCTCTCTATCTCTGTATGTGTGTGCATGTGTGTATGTGTGTGCATGCGTGTACATGTGTATGTGTGGTCCCACCAACTACCCAGATACTGAAAAGTTTTAAGAGTTACAAATATTGTCTTTCCATGTAGGAATGTAAACAGTTCACTCATGGTAAGTCCCTTAAGACTTCTCTTTGCTGTTTACTTTTTCAAGCTTCTTCTCATTCTTGTGTTTGAAAGTCAAATTTTCTTTTCAGCTCTGGTTTTTTCAACAAGAATGATTGAAAGTCCTCTGTTTCATTGAAAGACCATATTTTCCCTTGAAGTATTATACTCAGTTTAGCTGGGTAGGTGATTCTTGGTTTGAGTCCTAGTTCCTTTGCCTTCTGGAATATCCTATTCCACGCCCTTCGATCCCTTAATGTAGAAGCTGCTAGATCTTGGGTTATCCTGATTGTATTTCCACAGTACTGGAATTGTTTCTTTCTAGCTGCTTGCAAGATTTTTTCCTTGAGCTGGGAGTTCTGGAATTTGGCCACAATGTTCCTAGGAGTTTCTCTTTTTGGATCTCTTTCAGGTGGTGATTGATGGATTCTTTCAATACTTATTTTGTCCTCTGGTTCTAGAATGTCAGGGCAGTTTTCCTTGATAATTTCATGGAAGATGATGTCTAAGCTCTTTTTTTGATCATGAGTTTCAGGTAGTCCCATAATTTTTAAATTGTCTCTCCTGGATCTATTTTCCAGGTCAGTTGTTTTTCCCATGAGATATTTCACATTCTCTTCCATTTTTTCGTTCTTTTGATTTTGTTTGGTGATTTCTTTGTTTCTCATAAAGTCATTAGACTCCATCTGTTCCATTCTAGTTTTGAGAGAACTATTAAATTCAGTGAGCTTTTGAGCCTCTTTTTCCATTTGGCTCATTCTGCTTTTGAAAGCATTCTTCTCCTCATTGGCTTTTTGAACCTCCTTTGCCAATTGGGTGAGCCTATTTTTCAAGGTGTTAATTTCCTCAGCATTTTTTTGGGTCTCCTTTACCAAGGTATTGACCTGTTTTTTCATACTTTTGTTGCATCTCTGACATTTCTCTTCCCAGTTTTTCCTCGACCTGTCTAACTTGCTTTTCAAAATCCTTTTTGAGCTCTTCCAGGGCCTGAGCCCACCCACCACCCCCCTGGGGTGTCTGGGGTACTGAGGCCCCGCCCTCCACGTCTTTCCCTGATGGCAGGAATACGTCCTCATCTTCATCAGATCCGAAGGTCGGGATCATTTGCATTTGTTGGAAAAAACTCTCTAAAGTCTTATTTTTCTTCCCTTTTCTAGGCATTTTCCCAGCCAGTTACTTGACTTCTGAGATTCCTTTCCACCCCCGCCTGGATCCGCCCAGCTAGTGCTTGGCCTCTGAGATTTAAATGGGCTTTCCTCCTGCTGGCTGTCAATCAGTGAGCTTTAGTTCAGGTGCTGGGGTGGGGCCAGGGCTGCCCCCTAGACCCTGATCCCTGGGGGGGGGGGGCTTTATGCAGAGACTCTCAGGAATGGAGCTGGTGGGGGCGGGGTGGGGGGGCCCGCCTCCCAATCTCAGCTCCCCTGGGGGGTCCCGAGCAGAAGCCTTCAGCAACAGAGCGGGGTGGGGGCAGGGCCGTCTCCCAGGCTCAGCTCCGTCAGGTTTTATGCGGGAATCTTCCGTAATGAAGATCCTGCCTGCCGTTGGGGGATTCCTGAGTCCTGGGCCGCTGCCGCCTCAGCCCCAGCCCATGCCTCTGCCTCCGCCGCCTCCTGCCCCCGTCTCTGCCGCCGCCGCCTCCTCCCGAGGGGGCCCGAGTCACGGGGACGCCCCGCTTCCCCTCTCCTTCAGCCCGGCCTCTCTCACTGACCTGCTTCTGTGGGCGGAGGGGCTTTCCCGGCTGCTGGAGCGTCCGTCTCTGAAGCCTGCTCGGATCCGCTTCTCTGAGGCCTCGGCCAGGGCAGCGCTGGGGGTCGGGTTTACTTTCCGGGGCGCGCCGGACCCTGGGGACGGGTCTTCAGGGCTCCCTGGAACGGAAATCTCTTCCACTCTGCTTCTGCACACCTCGTATTCACCCAGAAGCTATGGGGGATTCTTTTTACATTAATTCTATGGGCTTTGGTTTCGGAGCTTGTAAACGTGCGTCCTTCTACTCCGCCATCTTGGCTCCGCCCCCCCCACCTATATTCTTTTAAGATGAGAAATATAATAGTCTTGCACATGAGAAAATGATGCAAGAAGATAGGAAAAAAGGTAAGAAGAGAGAGTCTTCAGAACTATAGACTATTGAGTTTGATGTTAATTCCTGGTAAAAATTCTAAAAAAGACTATGGAAAGGATGGTTTTTAAGTACTTAGAAAAATTGATTAGTATTAGCCAATATGGATTTATTAAAAATAAATTATACCAAATGAACAATTTATAAAGTTTCCTTTTTTGACAGAATTATCAGATCAGGAAAATATTATGGTCATGGTAGTTCAGGATTTCAACCAGACATTTGACAGGGGAATAAGAGGGGAGGGAAATGGAATTAGCATTTATATAGATGCTATTACGTACCAGGCACTATGCTAAATATTATCTAATTTGATCCCCACAACGCCTTAAAGGAAATGACAGAGCAGCATAAACTGGAAGATAATACCATGAGGAAGATTCTGAGCTGGTTAAACAAACAGATCAAAAGAGTTCTTATTTGGTAATAGACCGATGTCAACTTGGAAAGAGGTCTTTAGTGATGTGCACCAGGGATCAACCAAAGACTTGGGTATGTTCACAATTTTTATTAGTGACTTGTATGAAGGTATAGATGATATATGCTTCAAATTTGTGGGCAGCACAAAGATAGAAGGGAATAGAGCTGGAGAGCAAAGTCAGGATCCAGAAAGATCTTGACAGGCTAAAAGGATGAGCTAAATCGAATAAGATGAAATTTGAGAGAGATGTGAAGTCCCAGACTCGGTTGTACAATAGAAGATTGGGGAAGTTGAGGCTGGATAGCTATATAATGTGTATGCTCTCACTTCACTCTTTCAGGGCCAGGCCTGCTACATCTCCCCTCAAAGTTCCAGAAGGGCTGCTCCCCTTTAGATAGCTAGGATACCCTGAAGGATTTGGAATGTTTCTTTTCTTCTTCTTGGGTTTTGTTGTCATTGTTGCTGTTGGTGATGATGACAACGATGATATTTTGGAGGCAGTTGGGGTTAAGTGACTCATGCAGCTACTAAGTGTCAGAGGTCAGATTTGAACTCAGGTCTTCCTGACTCTAGAGCCAATGCTCTGTCCACTGCACCCCCAAAATGCCTCTATTTCTCTTCTGTACTGCAAGGATTCAAGTCCCCACCAGCTGTTCCCAATTTGTTACAAGCCAGTCACTAGTACTCAAGTTCCATTTAACAGCTTTACACTGGATTGCTTTTGAAAGGAATATTCACTTCAAAGGTATAGCAAAATTTCCTCTACACCACTTTGGTCTTTGGTGAAGGGGGCAGAATTAAGCCCCTAGCAGTGCTCAATTCCTACATAGCATTAAGCCCAAATTTGTGATTGCTAAATAAGTCCTTTCCCTGGACTAGGGTACTGAAGATTACTCCCAAAGGTTGATCCATGGCCCTTGGGGCAGTAACACTATATTGGCTGAAACATGACTTGAATGCCAACTCTTAGATTCCTGTGGCTCACTCTCCTACTCCTTGCTAGTCCCTTGAATTAGAATGAAAATGAATTAGCAAAACAGCCAAAGAAGCCCCATTTCTTGGGACTATATGACCTCAAAGGAGAAAGGTACTTCCATTTACTACTTGATCTCTCAGAACTGGATACTATGAAAGAAAGAGTCACCAAGCTTCCCCAGATGAAAATGGAGCAAAGAGGCATCTGAAGTTGACTCAGGTCTTTTTGAAGATGCAGATGGTTCTGTCTCCCAGGACAATTAAAAAAAAACTCTTCCCAACCATGTGGTTAGCCAACTGCAGTCAGTTGGAGAATGTCCACACATGTTTCACAATATTTCTTAGGTACTTTCTTTATACGTCATCATGATTCTCCTAGAAATAACTCTTCAGCAACCTTTATGGGGTTATATAAGCTGAGGAAGTTTATAGGGTCTGTGCATGGGCCAGACTTCCATTACAGTTGTTCAGGTGAAAAAGACTTAAGGGTTTAGTAGCCTTAGTTTAGTGGGCTTATGTAATATGGAATCCAAAAAAACTTAGTGCTACATTAAGAGTCAGATAGGCCATAATGAGGAAGGATAGATTGTATTTGTAGTTTTATATACATTCATAGGCATTACATTCTAATAAGGACACTGACCATGTGGGACACATTGAGAGGAGGACAACCAAAATGGTGAAAAGACTAGATACTGCACTCTACCTGGGTTATACAAATACAATCTCTATTCCAAATGTTTCTTCCACAGAGATGATAGAAAACTACTACTGTATCTTTAAAAGATCAATTAGATATTGTGGGAAAGGGCAGTAGCAAGGAAAAGTTCTCATAACTTGGAAGTTTGAGTCAATGATACGAGGAGCTCCTCTTTATGAACTCAAAGAAAAAGTGTGCTTTGAAGTGAGCAGAACCAGGAGAACATTATACATAGTAATAGCCACAGTGTGTGAGGACTGTTTCTGATAGACTCAGCCCTTCACAGCAATGCAAGGACCTAAAACATTCCCAAAGGACTCATGATGCAAAATGCCATGTACATCCAGAGGAAAAAACTATGAAGTCAGAACGCAGAATGAAGCGCATTTAGGGTTAGGGTTAGGGTTAGGGTTTGCTATGTTTTGTTTCGTTTTGCTTTTCTCGTAGTTTCTCCCATTCATTTTAATTCTTTTATGTCACATGACAAATGAGAAAATGTGTTTAATAGGAATATATGTGTAGAGCTCTTATAAGATTGCATGTCATCTTGCGGAGGGAGGAGGGAAGAAAATTTAAAACTTATGGAAGTGATTGTCAAAAACTGAAAAGAAATAAATTGATAAATTCAGGGGAAAAAGAAAGTGTGCTTTGGAAAGAAACTATTCAAAGTGATAGCAGAGAGGAGCTAAAGATAATGTTACTGGTCATAGCTAGGGAAAAGCTTCAGAAAAGGGAAAGAAAGGAGATGGAGAGATCTTTTCTGATGAAGCAGTTTTCACCTTTATCTTATGAAGAAGACTCTTCTTTAAAAAAAACAACTATTATTTATTTTCATCACTTTTTAAAAAAATTGAGTTCTCAATTTTCTCCTTCTCTCCAACCTTCCCTCCACCCACTGAGGAGGCAAGCAATATAACAATTATATATATGAAATAATGCAAAACATATTTCCATAGTAGCCACATCACAAAAAAGCAAGAAAAATAAAAATAGTAAAAAATAATATACTTCACTTACAAAGCTCATCAGTTCTTTCTCTGGAGGTGAATAGTATTTTTCATCGTGAGCTCTTCAGGATTCTCTTGCATCATTGTATTGATCAAAGTAACTGTCTTTCACATTTGATCATCATTTCAATATTGTTGTCCTTGGATTATCCCCTATATCTTCTGGTTCTGCTCACTTCATTCTGTGTCAATTCATGTAGGTCTCCCCACTCTGAAACCATCCCCCTCATCATTTCTTATAGCATAATAGTATTCCACAACTTTGTTTAGCCATTCCCAAATTGATGGGCCTCCCCTCAATTTCCATTTCTTTGCCCCAACAAAAAGAACTGTTATAATTATTGTTGTATATATTTATCCTTTTCCTTTGACCTCTTTGACATAGTAGTGATATTGCTGGATCAAAAGATACGCAGAGATTTTTAGACCTTTAGGCATAGTTCCAAACTGTATTCCAGAATGGCTGGACCAGTTCACAACTTTACCAACAGGTAATTAGTATTCCATTTTTTCTATATCCTCTTCAGCATTTGTCATTTTCTTTTCTGTCATGTTAGGTAATCTGATAGATGTCAGGTGGTATTTTAGAATTGTTTTAATTTGCATTTCTCTAATCAATATTGATTTAGAGCATTTTTTTCATATTTCTAGCTTTGATTTCTTCTTCTAAAAACTGCTTATTCATATGTTTTGATTATCAATTGGGGAATAGCTCTCATTTTCATAAATTTGACTTAGTTCTCTATATGTTTGAGAAATGAGGGCCTTATAAGAAAAACTTGCTATAAAATTTTTTGATATTACTTCATTATTTATAGTACCTTTTAACAAAATATAGTTTCTCTGATTATCTCTTTTTAACTAGGTCTGTGAGGGAAGCAGAGACAAGATATTGGAGTAAAGGCAAGGACTCACCTGAGCTCTCACCCAAACTCCTCCACAAACCTTTAAAAATGGATCTAAACAAATTCTAGAAAAAAGATGAAGGGAAACAAATTTCCAGCTCCAGAGAACTTGGAAGGTTGTCAGGAAAAGTCTGTTGCACCAAGGTAAGAGAGGAGCACAGTTCAGTGCAGGCCATGCCAGTGCAGACTGGGCCACAGCAAATTAGGAGTAGGTCTCAGAGCAACTGAATCATTAGCAGGAGTGGCAGTTTCTAGACTTCTCATCCCATAGACACCAAAGACAACTTAGAAAGTTGGTAGGGAAGGTTCACCAGCGTGAGAGTGGAGCACAGTCCAGTGCAGGCCACACCAGCACAATGATGACATAGCAAACCAGGAACAAGCCTTGGGAATGACAAGAATCAGCAACAGCAGTGACTGTTTCCAGAACTCTCAGCACCCAGACGGTAAGAGAGTCAAACAACTGAACAGAAGGAGATTATAGGGGTCTTTTTTGCTATCCCTGAGGCAGGACTCTGTTGCTTTGCCCATACTTGTATCTGCGTCACAGTCCTGGGTGGCAGTCCCAAGGCAAGGAGGAGCACTAGCACACAAGAACTTGCAGCAGAAGTAGAGGTGGAACCCTCTTCACAGTTTCAGGGCAGAAAAGAGTACTTGTGCTCACTCACAGATCAGAGCACAGGCCAAGAGAGTAGCAAATGCCTCTCCTTATAGGTCACTAGAAGTATCTCTGAAAACAACTGCACAAAACCTTGAGACAGTGCACCCTTCAAACTGGAAGAAGAGCCCTACTTTAACAAAAAAAACTAAAAGCCAAATAACAGGCTGGGGAAATGAGCAAACAATGGGAAAAAACCCTATGATTATAAAAAATTACTATGATGAAAAAGAAAAATCAAAACACACACTCAGAAGAAGACAACAAAGTCAAAGCTCCTACATCCAAAGCCTCCAAAAAATATGAATCGGTCTCAGTCCATGAAAAAGCTCACAAAAGGATTTTGAAAATCAAGTAAGAGAGATAGAAGAAAAATTGGGAAGAGAAATGAGTGATGCAAGAAAATCATGAAAATCAAATCAACAGCTTGCTAAAGGAGATCCAAAAAAAATACTGAAGAAAATAACACTTTAAAAAATAGACTAAGCCAAATGGTAAAAGAGGTCTAAAAAGTCAATGAGGAGAAGAATACCTTTAAAAGCAGAATTGGACAAATGGAAAGGGAGGTCCAAAGCTCACTGAAGAAAAATAATTCCATCAAAATTAGAATGGAGCAAATGGAAACTAGTGACTTTATGAGAAATCATAAAGGAATAAAACAAAACCAAAAGAATGAAAAATAGAAGACAATGTAATACATTTCATTGGAAAAGCAGCTGACCTGAAAAATAGATCTAGGAGAGATAATTTAAAAATGATTTGACTACCTGGAAGCCTAGATCAAAAAAAAAAAGAGAGAGACGGCATCATCTTTCAAGAAATTCCCAGGAAAACTACCCTGATGTTCTAGAACCAGAGGGTAGAATAGAAATTGAAAGAATTCACCAATCACCTCCTGAAAGAGATTCCAAAATTAAAATTGCCAGGAATATTATAGGCAAATTCCAGAATTTCCAGGTCAAGAAGAAAATATTGCAGCCAGAAATAAGCAATTCAAATATGGTGTAGTCACAGTCAGGACAACACAAGGTTTAGCTGCTTCTGCGTTAAAGGACTGGAGGGCTTGAAATATGATGTTTTGGAGGTCAAGAGCTAGGATTACAACCAAAAATCACCTACCCAGCAAAAGTGAGTATAATTTTTCAGAGGGAAAAATGGACGTACAATGAGATAGAGGATTTTCAAGCATTCTTGATGGAAAGATCAGAGCTGAATAGAAAGTTTGACTTTCAAATACAAGACTCAAGCGAAGCATAAAAAGGTAAACAGGAAAGGAAAATCATAGGGACTTAATGGGGTTAAACTGTTTACATACCTACATGGAAATATGATATTAGTAACCCATAAGATCTTTCTTATCATTAGGGTATTTAGGAGTATATATAGACAAAGGGCATAGATGTGAGTTGAATATGAAGGTATATCTAAAAAATCAAAATGGTGGGTGACAGAGAGGAACATACTGGGAGAAAGAAAGGGAGAGGTAGAATGGGGTAAATTATCTCACATGAAAGAATCAAGAAAAAGGTTTTCCAGTGGAGGGGAAGGGAGGAGGTGAAGGGAGTGAGTAAACCTTACTCTTATTGGAATTGGCTCAGGGAAGGAATAATATATACACTGAATTGAGTACTGAAATCTGTCTTGCCCCACAGGAAAGTGGGAGGGAAAAGGGAGAAGAGAAAGGAGGGGGGTAAGAGATAGGAAGGAAGATTGAGGGAGAGGGTAGTCAGAAGCAAACCACTTTTGAGGAGGGATAGGGTGAAAGGAGAGAATAAATGAGATGGGAGAACACGATGGAGGTAAATGCAGTTAGCAATAGTAAAAGTGAAAACATTTTCAAGTTTCTCTCATGAAGGTCTCACTTCTCAAATATATAGAGAACTGAGTTAAATTTATAGAAATAAGAGTTATTTATCAATTGATAAATGACCAAAGGATATGATCAGTTTTCAGATGAAGTAATCAGAGCTATCCATAGCCATATTAAAAAATATTCTAACTCACTATTCATTGGAGAAAGGCAAATTAAAACAATTCTGAGGTACTACCTCATACCTATTAGATTGACTAATAGGACAGAAAAGGTAAATGACAAATGTTGGAAGGAATGTGGGGAAAATGAGGCATTAATGCACCATTGGTGGAGTTGTGAACTTATTTAACCATTCTGTAGAGCAGTTTGGAACTATGCCCAAAGAGTTATAAAACCGTGCATATCCTTTGACCTAGAAATATCACTACTAGGTCTGTAATCCAAAAGAGATAAAAAACAAAAAGGAAAAGGAAATATATAAACAAAAATATTTCTAGCATCTCTTTTCTGGGGGCAAAGAATTAGAAATTGAAGAGATGCCCATCAATTGAGGAATGACCGAACAAGTTATGGTATGTGATTATAATGGATATTATTGTACTATAAGTAATGATGATCAGAATGCTCTCAGAAAATCTGGAAAGACTTTCATGGACTGTTGTAAAGTGAAATGTACTGTGTACAAAGTAACAGCATTATTGTGAGATGATCAGCTTTGAATGACTTGTTATTTTCAGCAATGCAATGATCCAAGACAACTCTGAAGGACTTATGATGAAAAAATGCTACCCATCCCCAAAGAAAGAACTGGTTGTGTCTGAATACAGATTGAAGTATATAGATAGATAAACAGATGGATAGATAGATAGATAGAGATAGAGATACATATAGATGTACATGTACATATATTTTTACTTTTTTAACTTTGCTTGAGTTTTTGTTTATATATTATTTTATAAATATTTTATTATTACATTTATTTTATATTTTCTTTCACCACATGTTTATTGTGGATATATTTTACATGACTACACATGTATAACCTATATTGAATTGCTTACCTTCTGAGGGGTGGGGGTGGGGAAGGAGAAAGGGAGAAAATTTGGAACTCAGAGTTGTAAAAACAAATGTTAAAAATTGTTTTTACATGTAAGTGGGGAAAAATAAAATACTAAATATGTAATAATTTTAAAAATGAACTAGGTCTGTTTTTTCTTTTTCTTTGTCTGAGGTCATGATTGCTATCCCTGCCTTTTTTACTTCAGCTAATGCATAATTGAGTCTTCTTCAGTCCTATATTTTAACTCTTTGTGTGTCTCTGTTTCAAGTGTGTTTCTTTTAAACAGCATATCATTAAATTCTGGTTTCTAATCTACTCTACTATCCTCTTCCATTTTATAGGTGAGTTTATTTCATTCACTTTCATAATTATCATTACTAACTGTGTATTACCATCCAATCGATTTTCTTCTGTTTATCCTTTTCTTTCTTTTTATCCAGTCCCTCCTCAAAAGTCTGTTATATTGTAAGATGTTTTGAACACTGCCTCCCTTATGCTGCCCTCTCTTTTCCTTTCCCCTCCTACTTCCTTTTTACATGAGATATGCTTAAGTGTGTATATGTATTTTCCCCCTCTTCGATTTCTGATGAGAGTGGGGTTCACTTGTTGCTACCCCTATCCCCCATTTTCACCTCTGGTGTAAAATCTCTTCCTTGTGTGACTCTTTTATGTGAAATAATTTTCCACATTCTTCTTATCCCTTCCCCCTTCTCTCAGTGCATCCCTCTTTTTTACCCTGAAGGAGATTTTTGAGAAGAGACTTTACTTGGAACCTTGGGAGAAACTGAATAGTGTGGAATTGTGTGTTCACAAATGAATAGAAGTTAGCTGACCTTAGAGTGAAGATTTAAGGTGTTTCTGGCTGTAATATTTCTTATATTCAAGGTGTTATAATTATCTTCATTGCTATGTTTATTACCAATTTCATTTGTCAATAAATTGTATGTATTCAGTAATTTTAATATTTATTAAATCATATGAAATTAAAGTATTTGCTATATTAAGAAATGAGTACTACTGGGAAAGGAGATTAACATTAACCATTTTTTGTACAACTGGAGTGGAGCCTCTAGCTAATTAATTAATGGGAAAGTTGCAACTTTATGAACTAGAAAGAAAATATCCAAATATACTTCCTCAATTTCTCTAGAATGTGGGATAATAAAAGAACAAGTCAAACATTCAGCTGAGAGGTGATATACAAATCAATGTGGTCTGCCATTGCTCTTGGAAAGGATGTGCCATTCACTTATCCTATGGTCTACTCACCATCCTTGGAAACCTCTAAATCAAAATATGCTTCCTTGGCTACCACTATCCAATATGTATTTCTCTTCATTAGAATGTATGATCTTTGAAAGTAGAGATTGTCTTTGCATTTATCTTTCATCCTCATCATTTAGCGTAGTGTTTGATTAAGCATTCAATAAATGCCTTTTCCTTCATTCATTATAATGTTCCTCCTCTTATCACAGTTGAATGGAGTCTTAAGTTCATTTCCTTTCCTCCCCAATCCTAGCTTCACTCTACTGGATGATGCTTAGCCAATCAATACCACGAATCCCTGCTAATATGTTCGCTGTGAGCTGAGGGATTAATAGATTCCTTTGTCCAGGGAACATATTTTGTTCATATTCATAGTAACCTACTGGAAAATTTGAAACATTTTCACAGGAACTTAGTTTCATGATTTCCAGCTATTGTGCTTATTGGGAGCAAAGGGATTAATAGGTTCCCTCACCCAGGGGTAATATTTGCATTTCATAGGAACTTTTAGTAGACAACATGTCTTAATCAAAAGAGATGATTCAGAGTAGGGAGGTATGTACATGCCTGTATGCAGGAAAACTTGGGAATAAGGAAGTCTTTTATCACTCCTCACATCAGGACCAAGCAGCTGTCATCTTCATGAGCCCCCTCATTAACTATGACAAGAATACTTCTTCTTAACTCAAATTCTTCCCAAATCCTGGTAACCTCCTATAGAACTTCAAGCTAGATTAAATCATAGAAATAACCTAATCCAATACCATTTTCTTACAGATGAGATAATTGTGGGAGGGGTGCATGGAGTGGGGGGAAATTAGTTGCCCTTGAATACACAGGTAGTGAGTGAGTAACAGAACCAGGATCTGAACTCCACTCTAGTACCTTTTCCCTTTTCCATGAATAGTCATAGATACTGCTTCCCTGCTAGCTTTGGAGGAAGGTGGGGGTGCTCTTTCCCAATCCCTGACCCAGGTCAGTCCCATTTTCTCTGGCATTCTTATCTGTCATTCAAGTGCTAGAGAACTGGCTCAATGTTTTGCTTCTAAGGAATCTTCCAAAGAATCTTTTCTTCCACAGCCTGGGAGATCAGACTCCTACTAAACAGAAAATGCTTTGTTCTTCTCCAGATCATTCCTTCCCTGCAAAGGAATTCCTGGAAAGTACCTGTTTGCCCACGGGCAGCATAAAGGAGGCTGAGGCGGTGCTGCTGCTGGGCCCCTCCCAGGCCTTGCCAACTTCTTTATCACCCCTTCTGAGTTCTCCTGCCAACTTGCTCGTCTCATCATGAGACTTAGTTTCTTATCCTTTGGGGATTTAAAAACTTTTAAATGTGAGCTAGAAGGAGGGTGGTGACCCAGAGCCTGTGCAGGCAGGCTGGTTTTCTAGTTTTCAATCCTCAGAGACCCAGGAATGGGGCCCTTAAGAATTTCTTGCCTTTGCATCTCAGTCTACCATCCTGTCAACCACGACTGCCTTGTAGTCCCCCAACTCAATCTATTCCTTCTAGCTTCTGGACTTTTGTTCATGATCAGAGAAACCATGTACAACAGATGTGGAATCAGAAAGATCTGAGTTCAGATCTTTCTTTAGAAACTTCTTAACTGTGTAGCTACAAGCAAGTCATTTAATTGTCTAAACCTCAGCTCCCATCTCCATAAAATGGGAATATTGGCTGTAATGCCTACTTCACAGGATTCTTGAATCTCAAATTGAAAAATTTCGGAAATGTGCTTCATGAACCTTGAAGTGTTATACATAGGGTGTCCCAAAAGTCTCGGTGCAATTTATAATGATGAAAGTTATTGAATGCTTTTAATGTCTTTAAACTTTAATAGCTCTAAATAGCACCAAGACTTTTGGGGCACCATATGAGTGTATGTACGTGGAGTATAGGGTGTATTCAGGGAAGACAAATACCTCTGGTGTGAGGGTTGGGTGTGGCCATACTCTGCTGTCTAGTCACTTGGAGGGCTCTATTTGTATCAAGGAGAACTGAGGGACAACATCCCACTTATTGCAGGGTACATTATTAATTGGCAAATCAATAGGATAGGCCAGGGAAATCAAGTTTTCAGGTCTTAGGGTATTTTAGCTGCTTGTATCCCCTCAAGTAATATCCAGCAACCTTTTACCCTTTGGTTCAAATGACTATGAAATCAAGTGAACAAGTCATTGTGAAAGCAAGCCAAGATTTCAATATTGCTAAATAGATTAGGGATATAAATATAAGACACCTGACCAATCCGAGTCTGAGACTATTAGTATAGATAATGACTTCAGAGGAGGGAAAAATCATGGTGTTCTACAACGATCAGAAAAGACCAGGCAGAGGAGGTGATGTTTGATCTCAGCAGTTAAGAAGAAGGATGTTGGCATTTGAATGAGGGGCACAGTTTGAGCAAAAGCTTAGTAGTATAATCAACATGGAATGCTTGTAGAACCAGTCTTGTTAATACCATGTTTGTGCAGAGCAAATGTTGACCTCTTTTGCATTATGGGACTCCTTTGTCTAGTGACCAGTAAACCTTTGGACCCCTTGTTAGAGTCTTTTAAATGCATAAAATAAAATACATAGAATAACAAAAAAACCCAATTATATTGAAATAATTATAAAAATATTTTTAATTGTGTTATGGTAATAGATGTGATTATTAATGTACTAGGTAACAAAACAATACATTAAAATACAGGCAAGGTAATTTTTTAAAAGACATCAGTTTGATGGTTATTGCTTATTTTGAATAAAAACATTAAACTGTGGGGTGGTTTTGGTGGTTAAAAGTGTTATATATCTCAATTCACAAAGATATGTTCTTGCAAATGGAATTAAAGCTTCTATAGTTTGCAAAGTGAGGATATGCTTTTCTTAAGGAATACCAGGATTCTCCAAGGCTTTTTGAGTTAAACTTCACTCATGTAAAGTTTTGGGGTTTTTTGCATCAATAAGTTCATTTTTGACTGGGTCAGTATTTTCGATACAGTGTATATCAGAAATAAAAATATTGGAAATTCATGGTTCAATTTCAGTGTCATCAAGATAGAATTTTCAAGGAGTTTTGAAGTGTTTCCAGATGTTCACAGGTTTTTCTTTTCAAAGACATTGACAATGAATGTTGTATGTCATCTCCATCTTGGTAAAGTATTTTCTCTAATGTTTGGAAGATTGCAAGGGTGTTAACTTTTACTGTCTTTTTCTATATGAACAAATTAGTTTGTAATTTTTAGCAGCATCCATAATTGTGACTTCAGGATGTTGAATTGAAAAATTTGTCTCATTTATATGGTTAAAAATATCTATCAGGTAAGTCAACCAATGAATAGAATCCTTTTTTTCAAAGTATTCCAAGAATAGATTCTCTTTTTCTTTCTAAAAAAGTGAAACTTGTGCCCTTAATTTGAACAAACACTTCAAGACTTGTCCTCTTAAAAGCCAACACTTCTGTGCAGCAGAAGACTTCTGTATTGTAGAGAAACACTCTGAGACCTGCTTCTGATAAAGTTGATGACATTTATGACTGTTGACAAAAACTTCTTTCAGAGTTGTTGGAAATTTTTATTGCCAGTGTATGTCTGTGTGAAATGCAATGAATAAAGATGTGAGGAGCTTATTTTTTTTTCACTAAAGTAGTAAAACCAGATGTATTATTAAACATTCATGAAAATTGTATAAAGCTTTTCTCTGCTTTCAAAGTTTTTTAAAAAATGTTTTTAATTAATTTATTTTTTATTTTCAACATTCATTTCCACAAGATTTTGAGTTCCAAATTTTCTCCCCATCTCTCCCCTCTCCCATCCTAAGATGACATGCATTCTGATTACCCATTCCCCAAGTCTGGCCTCCCTTTTGCCATCTCCCCATTATACCCTTCCCCTTTACTTTCTTGAAGAACAAGATAGATTTTTAAACTCAGTCCCTTCCATTGTAAACATTTTTTCTTACCTCTTTTATGTGAGATAATTTACCCCATCCTATATTTCCCATTCTCCTCCCAATGTATTCCTCTTTCACCCCTTAATTTTATTTTTAGATATCATCCCTTCATATTCAACTCACTCTGTGCCCTCTATCTATCTATCTATCTATCTATCTATCTATCTATCTATCTATCTATCTCCTCTAACTATCCCAATACTGAGAAAGGTATCATGAGTTAAAAATATCATATTTCCATGTAGGAATGTAAGCAGTTCAACTTTAATAAGTCTCTATTGACTACTTTTTCCTGTTTACCTTTTCATGCTTCTCTTGATTCTTATATTTGAAAGTCAAATTTTCTATTCAGCTCTGGTCTTTTCATGAAGAATTCTTGAAAGTCATATTTTATTGAATGTCTATTTCCCCCCCCCCCTGAAGGATTATACTCAATTTTACTGGATAGGTAATTCTTCTTTTTAATCCTAGCTCCTCTGACCTCTGGAATGCCCTGTTCCATCCTATTTGATCCCTTAATGTAGAAGCTGATAGATCTTGTGTTATCCTAATTGCATTTCCACAACACTAGAATTATTTCTTTCTGGCTGCTTGCAATATTTTCTCCTTGACCTGGGAACTCTGGAATCTAGCTACAATATTCCTAGGAGTTTTCCTCTTAGGATCTCTCTTCAGAGGTGGTCAGTGGATTCTATCAATTTCTATTTTACCCTTTGGTTCTAGAATATCAGGGCAGTTTTCCTGGATAATTTCTTGAAAGATGAGGTCTAACCTCTTTTTTTTATTATGGCTTTCAGGTAATTCAACAATTTTAAAATTATCTTTCCTGGTCAGTTGTTTTTACAGTGAGATAGTTTACATTTTCTTTTATTTTCTCATTCTTTTGTTTTTGTTTTTTTTAAAACTTCTTGATTATTCATAAATTCATTAGCTTCTAATTGCTCCATTCTAAGTTGAAGAAATAATTTTCTTCAGTGAGCTTTGGACCTCCTTTTCCATTTAGTCAGTTCTATTTTTTTAAGGCATTCTTTTCCTCATTGGCTTTTTGGACTTCTTTTGCCATTTGGGTTAGTCTATTTTTTAAGATGTTATTTTCTTCAGTATTTATGGGGGGGTCTCCTTTTTTGACTCAATTTTCATGATTTTCTTGCATTGCTCTCATTTCTCTTCCCAATTTTTCCTCTACTTATCTTGCTTCATTTTCAAAATCCTTTTTGAGTTTTTCCATGGCCTGAGCCCAATTCATATTTTCCTTGGAGGCTTTGGATGTAGGAGCTTTGACTTTGTTTTCTTCTGGTTGTATGTTCTGATCTTCTTTGTCACCAAAGTAAGATTCAATAGTCTGAGTTCTTTTATGATGTTTACTCATCCTCCCAGCCAAATACTTGACTTTCTAACTCTTTGTCAAGGTAGAACTCTGCTTGCAGTGGGGGTGGAGCTGGGGGTGGGGATAGGGGTGAGTGTACTGTCCCAAGCTTCAGGGATTTTGTTTCAGCCACTTGATCCCCCATGATCAATGGACCCAGAGTTCTGGAAGCAACCACTGCTGCTGTTGCTGCCACTGCCCACTGCTACTGGCTACTTACTGTTGCCACCACCCCCATTGCCCTGAGGCTGGGGCCAGACCTGTGTACTCCTCTTTCACCCAGGTCCCACAGAGTTTTCCCACTGACCTTTTAGGTGTTTGTGGGTTGAGAAGTCTGAAAACTGTCACAGTTGCCAATGATTAAGTCCTCTGAGGCCTGCTCTGACCCATCTGTGCTAGTGTGGCCCACAAAGGATTGTGATCTGTTCCCTGCCCCATGCAATAGACCCTTCCTATTCACTTTTCAGGTTGTCTTGGGCTGGGGATTTGTTTTACTCTGTCATTTTATGGGTTCTGTAGTTCTAGAATTTTAGAGTCATTTTTTACAGGCATTTGCAGGGTTTTGGGGGAGAACTCAGGGAAGACTCTGCTTTTAGTTTGCCATATTGGCTTGGAACCCCCAAAAGTTTTTTTTGGAAAAAAAATATTTTTGTACATTTCCAACATGCTGACAGTCTTTGTAATATCCAAAAGGGACTCACAAAATAAGAATTCTTCTTCAATGATGTTGGTATGTGCATAATGAAGAAAAACAAAACTGGCTACACTGAGAGAGATATATAATTTCATCAAGTTGAATAATGAGGGGAAATGGACAAGGCAGCCAATTCCTCAATGATCTGTTTCAAGATGTTAAAGAAAATATAAACTCTCCTAGAATGTAAACTCATCATTTGACTATGGAATCACTTCCAGTTTTTTCTTCTACATCACTTCATATATCAGCTTGACCACTTCCAGCTCACATGGTTTTACTAAAGCCTCTCCAATAGTATGTGGTTTCTTTTGTTTGGCAATCTAATAAGCACCTCTATAACATGCCTAAGTCAAGAAAGGTTTTTGTGAAGTAGCAGTAAATCCAAATTTTGGAAGTGTCCCAACTCTTTTGAATTGAGTATTCTTCATACAACCTTCTCCAACATCATTAAATGTATTTTCAACATGAACAGAGATGAGACACTCTTTCAGTTTTGCTGACTTCATTCAGAAATTTTCCAGCACAAAAATCACTATAGTTATTGTGTTTCTTTGGATTTATTAATGCAAAAAAAATGCTATAATATGTAGTCTTCATTACACTTCCTTTTCTTCCACACTTCAACTTAAAGTGAATGTAAAAATTATAAAATAAAACCAGAAACTGTGGTATGTACCTGTAGTTACTAGGGAGGCTGAGCAGTAGATCTCTTGAGTTCTGGAGTTGCAAGTTACCACAGAGCTAAAGCTGTCCATGATAAGTTCAGCACCAATGGGTCCCCAGGAGGAGGAAGCCACCAGGCTACTGAAAGAGGGACTCACTAATTCAAGGCAGAAATAGATGCTTTCACACCAGCAGGATTGTGTCTATGAGAGACTGCCACATTCAAGAAACCCAAAACTGTAATAATCCAAAAATATGTAATGTATTATATAATAAAATAAAGCTAAAATAAAATATTTTAATTGATATTTTTGAACAATTTCTGGTAGTTTTAATTTATATATTTGATAAGATCTACATGGAATAAGTAATTTATATTGCTAAAGTATAAGACAAAATTTATATGATAAGTAGAATAAGGAAAATCCCACAACTTATCCAAAGTTTTAACACTTTTAATGACTTTTAGCCTCTGACAGACACTTGCATTTCAACATAATTCAGAAGTCCCATCCTAGAATTTGTCTATTATCACACATAGAACTGGATAGCCTTCTGATATCATTCACAGTTTTCTTGAGAAGTTATTTGTAAAATTCACAGTGTTTTCACATCATCCTCATTATACTAATGATAACAAAACATGAACAGCAGTTGTACAGCATGCTGAGTGTGTGTGCCTTTACTTCATAAGATGCAGTGAACAAAAAGGAAGTATAAAAAAAAATAGATAAAAGCAAGAACCTCTCTATTTACATGCTGAATATAATACTGTTTATGGCCCTGTGCAATCTATTACCAATAATAAGTTCCTTTAAATAGCACACTTCAACCATCAGACATGTTTGAACTTGCCTAGTCTATACTCACAGGCCACACACCTTTTCATGTTACAAAAGGCATATGGGCTATCTTGTGGAGAGTTAAGTATTCTTATTTGAATTTTTTCAGTTTTTCAAAACTTGAACAAACAATGAAGATTATTCATCTCCTTCTGTATATCTACCAAGGAACAATTCTAGATAGGGAGTACTGGAAAGTAATGTACATGTCCTGGCCACTGATTTAAGAACAGGAGACTTTTGTGTTTGGTAGCTGAATGATTACTGGATGCAGAATTGCCTGATAGATGACCAGTTAGGTTAAATAAACATCTGTAAGCAATATGTGATGTAGATTATAGGTCTTATAGCTAGAATGATTTTGAAGTTGTGATGAATGTAAATGATATAGTGATATCTGTAATGATACAAAACTGTAATGATAGAAAAAAATCTGTGATTTCTATTGGTTACATTTACAAGTACTGTTAGTACTACTATAGTTTGTCACCTACACTCATAATTGAAAGAAATGCTAACTTTCAGTTAGAGTTTAGTGGAAATAAAGATGCAATTAGACTTCTTGAAATGTCTTCACCCTTGAGCATTCATGGTCCCCAAGGCAGAGGAATAGTGAGAAGAAAAGAAAAGAGGGAATCCTAAAATCATATTGATTAAATGGACCCCAGAGATAATTTGCCTAAAGGATTTCAATTAAATAAACAATTATTAAGTATTTATTCCATCCATAACATTTTGAGCAAGTGACTACTCCAGTAACTACAGAAATTGGGAATTCATTCTTTATCTTGCCAAAAATACCTAACTGATTCTTAGCAAAGTATAATAGTCTGTGAGAGTTTGGTGTAATCAAATCCCTAGTCCAGGAACTGGTATCTTTCAAGGTCTTCATGTTCTTTCTCTTCCTCCTCCTACCATGGTCAAAGACTATTGTGTTTGATGTTCTAGAGAATCCCTTGGTGAAACCCTACCCTGTCTTTCTTTCTTTTTTTTTTTTTTTGGTTTTTATCATTTTGGAGGTATCATTTGTTGTTTTGTTTGAAGAGATAGCTACTGCTTCAGTGTTGTTTCCTAGTTGTTCCCAAATTCCTTTCTGAGCTTTAACTCTTGAATATCTCAAATTTAGTCATATGTTCTTTGTTTGTTTGAGTTAAAATAATGGCAAATAAAAAATGCTTTCAGCATTTAAAGGTTTGTTGATTTCTTCTGTGAAGCCCCTGTTAAGTCTTTTAACAACACTGGATTGGAACAGAAGCTGCTTCTCATGTAAAGGTAGATTCTATCTCTCTGTAGGTGAAAGCTGAAAGTTACTGTAGAGGCCTAATTCTGGGCAAGTTAAGAGCTCCATACTAGCTCTCAGGCATCTTCTTAGCATGTTCCTAATATAACTGCCATCATCCATATCTACTGCAATCTTGGACACTGCCTAGGTAGCTCAATTCTGCTAGATGAGCTATTGCTTTATCTTGTCAGGCTTCCATGCCACTTGTCAATCTTCTCCACACCACATCACCCTCTTCCCCATCTTCCATTTATGGATAGGCGTCCTCCTTTAAAATGTAAGCCCATTAAGGTGAGAAATCAAGTCAACAAGCACCTATTGCCTCCCTAATTGAGTAGAATAGATGTCTATTAAGGGATATACCTGAGTGTACAGTGTTGAACTTGGACACAGGAAGACTTTGTTTCATCCATAACCATCCTCCATCCAAAGCTTTAGGACTTTTTACTTCATTCTAATAGAACCATTTTGATTTTGTATTCATTCTTTGCTACCTGCCTTTGCTTCCATCTTCTATACTTGTCTTTTTTAACCTAAATTTTTTTTTTACTTAATAGTTCATCTATATTGATCTTTTTAGACAGCACCTTTCTCAGTTTTCTTTGAAATCCAGTCTCAAAATCTGGGATGTGAATCACATTTTCTTTCCTCTATCAAAAATGTTAGGATTCACCATGATTTCTCTGATTCGTTTTAATTCTTCTATTTAACATGACTAATGTGAAAATGCATTTAACAGGAATGTATATGTAGAACTCATATAATATGCATACCATTTTGACTTCCCAAGTAGAGAGGGGAAGAAAATTTGGAACTTATGGAAGTGATTGTTGAAAACTGAAAACAAATAAATATGGAAAAATTAAATTTAAAAACCATGATTTTTCAAAATCCTTTTATGAGCTCTTCCATGGCCTGAGCCCATTGGATATCTATTTCGGATGTTCAGGATACAGAGGCCTTGACTTCTATGTCTTTCCCTGATGGTAAGCATTGTTCTTCCTCATCAGAAAGGAAAGGAGGAAACATCTGTTCACCAAGAAAGTAACCTTCTATGGTCTTATTTTTTTCCCCTTTTCTGGGCATTTTCCAAGCCAGTTACTTGACTTCTGAGATTCCTCTCCACCCCCACCTAGATCCCTCCCCAAGCTAGTGCTTGGGGTCTGAGATTCAAATGCTGCTCCCCAGCCTCAGGGCTTTCAGTGGCAGGCGGGGCTGCTATTCAGAGTAAGATTGAATTCAGGCTCTCAGGTGGGGGCAGGACCACCTCCCAGGCTCAGTTCCCTCAGGGGGTTTATGTGGATGTCTTCAGTAATGGATCTGAGGTCCTGTCTGCTCTGGGAGCCCCTGGCCGCTGCTGCCTCTGCTGCTGCCTCCCGAGGGGGCCTGAGTTATGGAGATACCCTATTCCCCTCTCGGCCAGCCCAGAAGTCTCTCTCACTGACCTGTAGCACCTGTGGGTGGAGAGACTCTCGCAGCTGTGCGGGCAGGGCAGGGCTGGGCTCCGCTGTCCGGTGTGTGACAGACCTTTGGTGCTGGTTTTTCAGGGCTCTCTGGAATGGAAATCTCCTCCACTGCATTGCTGCGTGGCTTCCACTGCTCCAGAATTTGTGGGGAGTTCTTTTTACAGGAAATTTCTGGGCTGTGGATTCGGAGCTAGCATATGTGAGTCTTTCTACTCCGCCATCTTGGCTCCTCCCCCCAACTATGAAAAAATGTTAAGATTGAATGGTTACTACCTTCAAGGCTTCCATCATTTCTGTCTTATCAACCAATTCACATTAGTCCAAAATCACAGTTCCTCTCATTGGCTCCTCTTTCTTTTGAATGAACGAACAAGTACTTATCATTTTTATTATATGCCAAGAATTATGCTAGGGATACAAAAACATAAATTAAGATAACTCTTGACCTCAAGGAGCTTATATTCTAATAGGCGAGAGGGAACCACATATAGAGGAGTGATGAAAAGGGGGAAGTATTTTGGTTTGGAAAGTTTCTAGGATGGAGATTGGAGCCATAAGGAAATAGATTGACATACCTTTTCCTGTAGCAGTGGTGGTATTCATTTGATTATGGCTATAGAACTGGAAAGTGGGAATAGTCACAAAGGGTAGTAGAGTCCCCATGCCACAGCAATGAGAGAATAGCAGGGTAATGGAAGCATGGTTGGAGCAGCTAGCCTGAGAGAATGGGCCATATACCAATCAGGACCTTAGAGTCCAAGGATGAGAGTTCCAGAGTCAATAGGGTTAAGTCCTCCATGGCATGATTTCTGGTTTCAGCAATGAGAAAAGGGGGCTGAGAGGATAGAAGGATGCAAATTGAAGCATTCTAAAGGATGAAGTTATTAGGCAAATCAAGATGCTCCTGTTTTTGGCACAATGAATGCCAACAGATGACCCCCAAGACCACCATATTATGCTCCTTTGTCAGGTGTGTGAAGTGTTTTATCAGTTATTCATCAGTTACTTCCTTTAGGCCATTGTGATTTGTATTATACTCAAAGGAAGAGACAGTTTAGAACTGGGAAGAAATTTAAAAGGACCACCTAGTTAACAAGCTCTTTTTACAGATAAAGATATCAAAGGTCAGAGAAATTAAATAATTTGCCTAAGAAGATGCAAGTATTAAATAAAGCCAGAATTTGAATTTATAACTGACTCCAAATCTATTGGTTTGATTTTTCCATTACAGAGTAATGCTTCTCCATGACAATGTCCTTATTTTTACCTCCTCTCCTCCTGCCCTTCCCTTCACTAACTCCTAGAAATTATTGAGCACAAAAAATTGTATCAATTATATTCAGACACACAATAACTGGTGAGTAATATGGACTTCACTTCTTAATCACTTTCTGGTGTGTTCAGCCAAACCATCACCTAGTTAAAATAAAGATCAAAATTAACATCCAAATAAATCCTGCTAAAGATAAGGCTACAGCATGTAATTACAACAGCTCCACCCGACCTATTCAAACAAGTTACTAATGCCAAAAGGTACAGGCTGAATAAATAGATATCTACATGGACAATCACTATTTTCTAAAGGATGTTAAGTCAAGTAGATTAATTACTTCCACTTCTAGTAAGGAAACTAACTTTGTGCATATAACTGTCATTTGGAACCAGCAGAAACACAAATATAACACACTTTGCAGGCCACTGCAAAATTTCCTTTGCCCTCCATGTTTGCTCGAAATAAGATCCTTAGTGCTTGCTGGAAAGTCATGTAGCTAGGAGCTTAGTCGCCAGCAGCTCCTGAGTAAGGCATTCTTTGTAGCAGCCCTCCTATTTCTTCTTGAAATGGAAAGCTAGGTGACAGCTGCTTTCTCTTGACATTTGATTAGCAGGATCCCTCCAAAGCCCTAATGTAAACAGAAGCTACCTTTAAATGTTGTCTCTGAAAAGTTCTCAAGTCAACTTCCAACTAGCAGCCATTTTTTATCTTTCTACCTCTTATCTCCTTTTCCCCCGATCAGACGTCAGACATCTCTTCCCATCTTGCCCTTATCTGTTGCAGTGTCCTCTGTCCCTGCTACCCCTGTCAAGTTTTTATTTATTTATAGCCGACTAGCTTGCTTGATAGTTAATGAGCAGATTCATGCCAAACTCTCTGTTCAGAGGACAGACATTTTCTCCCATCTTGTTACTTCTTTGCATTTCAATCTTCTTTGTCTCACAGAGTCCAATATCAAATACTAAAATGTCTGTTACAGACAACAAATGCTATGGGTTATCAGAGGGGAAAGTCTTACTGAATCTCTATTACAGCCCTCACTAGGGCTTTTCAAATATTATTTCTCTCTCCTAAAATGCCCCAACCCTAACCCCATCCATCTCTCAGCTGTGGACCTTGCCTCTACTTTACTGAGAAAATTGAAGTCATTCTTTTCTCATCCTCGCTATGATATTCATTATCTATAGGTCATTTTAATAAGTCACTTAATGCCCATGGGCCTTAATTTCCATTTTTGTAAAATGTACTGCCTATCTGACAGAGCTATTATGAAGAAAGCATTTTTTAAACCTTAAAGCTCTTTATAGATATAATAACTATTTTCTCCTTTCCTCTATTTCTTTAAAAAAAAACACCTCTATGTCAGGGGTTCTTAACCTCATTTCACCCTTTTGTCAGTCTGGTGAAGCTTATCTACCCCTTCTCAAAATAATATTTTAAAATAAATGTAATACATAGGATTGTTGTACAAAATAAATAAATTGTAACAAAAGACAGTTATCAAAATATTTTAGCCAAGGTTAAGAACCCCTGCTCTGTGTTTTCTCCCATATTCTTATCCAATTTGCCAGTATAGTAGGATGAAGTGGCTCTCCTCATCAAAGTGAGACTTGTGCCATGATCCCATTTCAGACCATTTCCCTCTAAACTTCTTCCATTGCTGATCAATTTTCTCACTTTCAGTTTATCCCTATCTACTTCATTCATCTTGATTCCTCACATTTGTTTGCATGGTCAATTTTGCCTCCACATCCCCATATCTATTCTCTCCAAAAATTTCTCTTTGATACGCCCTTCTCCCTTGACTTCTGTAACACTGAACTTTCTTGGTTCTCCTCCTATGAATCTAACTATTTCTCTTTGATTTTCTTCTCTTCTTCATCCCCATCCTGAATGTAATAAGAATGCCCTTCAAAGCTCCATCCTCTGCCCTTTTCTTCGTACTCTCTCCCTTGAAGATGCTCTTCTATGGTTTAAATTGTTCTACCCTCTTTCCAGATGACATCCTGTTTTAGACCATGCCTGACAGAAGTTATTCTAGTGACTCAGACTAGGGACTGAAATGAAATGAGATGTACATAGAGTATCAAACACTTAGCAAAAAGAAGTTTAATTAACAACAGTATAGAGAGGATATGGCACTAGATCAGACACATGCAGCTCCTCATCTCATGTAGAATTGCATCTAATTGGATTGGATTGTGAAAATGTGTTGACTCCTTGAGTAGTAGTATTCAAGTCTGAGGGGTACGCTTTTCATGGGCTGCCCTTTTTATGCCCTAAGCAAGCAAAATTAATGTCATTGGAGTCCCTTAGATCAAACAAGGCACACATCCTTCTCCCTTAACTCCAATCTCATATTTTCTCTTTTTAGTATGTTCGACTTGACTTGACCCATACCACACTCATCTTCTCCTTAACCTCCCTCCTCAGTTTCTCTATTTTTGTTGATCATTCCAGGGACTCTCTTTTAATCCTCTCCCCATCTCACCTTTACCTAAAGTCATAGGATCACAGATTTCAAATTGGAAGACATTTTCAAGGTCTTCTTATTTTAAAACTCAAAACAAGCCCTTATACTTTGTCATCCTCCTTCCTGGACTATTTTCATAGCCTCCTATGGTCATCCTGCCTCTAAGCTCTCCTCTCTCTAATCTTCCCTTTCAAAGTAATCTTCCTAGAGCACACACCTGACCATCTCACCCTCCTGCTCAGAGACCTCAGTGCTTTACCATTTTCTGCAGGATAACATCAAAATTCCTTAATTTGTTTTTCTGAGCTTTCCACAAACTGGCTGCAGCTTAGCTTTATTTCATAGCATTCTCTTGTGCACTCTATGTTCTGAGCACAATCCTGCCTCTGCCATCCATTCCCACCTACTTTAACTTCTCTTTCTGTTGAATTTTCTTCTCTTCAGGGGACTGCTGAAGACTGATCCCAACTAAAAATGATTATCACTCCTGTATTCTCTCAATTCATGTCATTTTCAATACACAGTGTTGAATTCACTTTCAGTTCACCATGTCAGTCCACCAGTTCTCAAAACTTACATGCAGGGTTGTATTATGATATATAGTTACTTTGTATATGTCTCTTCATCACTATATAATATAGTAAAATCCTTAAAGGTAGGGATTGTATAACATTTTCATCTTTGCAGTCCTAGTACAGAATGCTTGCATATAGTTGGGCACTTAGTAGGTGATGTTTGCTTCAATTTTGGAGCAAAATAGCATAATAATATTAAATCCTACAAAAAGCAAAGCATCCAAAATACTATTACATCAGCAGATGCAGAAAAACCCTTTGACAAAGTATACAGAAATTTATATTTGCAAAACCTACAAAGCATAGGCATGGAAGGGTCATTTTTAACAAGATAAAAAAATCTATCCTTAATTCCCAAAGCTAACATCATAAATAATGAGGAAATATTAGAATTTTCCCCAATAAATGCAGAAATAAAGCAAGAATGCACCCTTCTCTGGTGCTATTGGGCAGAGTTCTAGAAATGTTAGCAATAGTGATGAAGAGAAAAAATTTAAAGGCACAAAAATTGTCAAAGAGAAGAAACAACTATCCCTATTTGCTGACAACATAATGTTCACTTAGAAAATCCTAGAAAACCAGCAAAGAAACTAATTGAAGTAGTTGATAAATTCAGTAAAATAGAAGGATACAAAATAAACCCTCAAAAATCAATAACGTTTTTATATAGCAATGACAAAGCCAAAGAGGAAACAATGAATTAAGGAAATTCCATTCAAAAATAACCAAATTAATAAAATATGTAGAAGTCAATCTACCAAAGTATATGCTTCTTCATATACTTTGGTAGATACAATAAAGATACAATTATAACGTTTCTTAGAGACAGAATGTTTGTCAAATTGAATTATCCAGATTATATCTCAATGTTGATATATCTTTCTTAACACAGTGACCAGAAAGATAGGAAATGTGGTTACACCAGGGTTGTCCATGTGCCTTCTCCCAAGAGTGGGCAGAAGGTAGTGACTTTCTTTGCTCCCTATTGCAGTAAGATCTAGTGGCCAAGGGACAATGAGAGTGATTACCTGCTAGCTGGGCTACTCTTGTGCAATGAATTTCCCATGATTTTGCTTATACTTGGCTTTTGCTGTGTGAAGCGGTTGAAATACGTCACTCCTGCTGCTAAGCATAGGGCTGTTTCTGGACTTGGCCAGCACTGGATTCCCAAATTCTCTGCCTTGCTTTCTGAGAAATCTCTGGGGATTCCCAAGTATATTAATGAATAGGCTCCTTTCCTACAGGTTCTATTGCTGCAGGCTCAAATGTCAGATACACAAAGCCCTAGGAGAACCGTGGGAGGTTTCCCACACAATGCATCACTTCAGAGTGTGGGAGCATCGATTGGGGGAATGGCTAAACAAATTGTGCTACACGAATGTAATATAATATTAGTGCACTGCAAGAAACAATAAATATGAGGAATACAGAGAACCATGAGAAAACATATGAACTGATCCAATGTGAGATAAAGAGGGACCAGAAAAAAATACAAAATGACTACAACAATATTAATGAAAAGAGCATACAAGAACTGTAATGGAATGCCATGTCATTGTAAACATCAATCCTGGCTCTGGAGATGAGAAAATGCATCTCTTCCTTTCTTTGTAGAGATTAGAGACTATGAGTGTAGAACATTGCCCATCCCACGGGACCAGTTCATGCACTGGTTAGTTTTGCTAAGCCGTTTTTTTCTGTCCTTTCTCTTAATTATTTGACACAAGGGATGCCTTCTGAAGAGGGGAGGTTGAGGAGAGGGGCGCATGTGAAAATGAAAATGACATAAAAAATCAATTAAAAATTTTAAGAAGATTGTGGGGCAAAGTGAAAGACATGTTTACTCTAGTTTTTGTGAGATAAGAACAAGGCAATTAAAAAGTTGATCTATGATGTCATATGTATAGAAAGTGCCCAGGGTGGAAATTCCTTTCTCTGGTGAAAATCACCTGCATTTCAGTCCTAGAGAGCTGCTGGGGCACTGAGAAGTTCATTAACTTACTCTCGGTCACAAAGCTAGTCTGCATTAGGGCCAGGATTTCAACTGACTTCTTCCTGACTTCAAGGCCGACTTTCTATCCAATAAAACATGTTACCTCCCACAGGGTACTGAAGGTCTTATATACCAGATGAGTTACATGCAAGCTGATTTACTTGTAGTAGTAATAGAAATAATAGCTCACCTTTATCTGTGACTTCAGTTTTAAAAACACTGTTCCTATATAGCCTCATTTGATCCTTACAACCACCCTCAAGAGATCAGACAGACAGATAGTATTATTTCTGCTGCATAGATGAGGAAACCAGTGCTTGGAGAGGCAAGAGGCTAACTTGGATTATATGGTGAACTAGAAGATCCAGGGTTTGTGCCTGCTGTCTGTCTCAGAGGAAGACAGCTCAAAACACCTTTGTGAGAGCTGGAAGAGACATAGCAACAAGCTGGTTCAACTCATGTCCAAAAGAAATCCCCACCACTTTGACAAATAGTCATCCAGCCTTTCCTGGAAGACTTCCAGGGACAGGGAATCCACCATACAGTTACTGCTGGCCATTCTACTTTTCTGGAATTCTTAAGAAGGTTTTCTTGAGGCCTAATTAATCTCTCTCCAATTTCTACTCAAATAGAGTAAATCTGATCACTCTTGCACATGAGCCCTTCAAATGCTTAAGATAGCTGTCATTCCCCTCCACCTCTCTTCTCCTCTCTCTCTCTGTCTCCCGTTCTCCAGGCTTAAACATCCCCAGGTTCTTCAAAATTATCCTCATGGAATATGGATTCAGAATCTTTACTAGATGCATCCTCTGAGGACTCTCCAGTCATCAATGTTATTAAATATGGTATCTAGAACTATGAACATGAAATGTGCTCTGACTAGATCAGGTTACAGTGGAACTAGCATGTCCTTTTCCCTAGAAAGTATGCTGCTTTTATCCTAGTCCCAGATTATATTTTCTTAATCTGCCATGCCAAATTTTAGTCCTAATACACATTATACCCTCTGATCACCTGACTTATGAGAACCCTCAATCCAACACTACAAAAGGCATTCAAAAATATTTCTTAGCACAACAGAGAACAGAGTGTGGATGTTGATAGGGGAAACATGAAGCCACATGGGACAACAATAGTTAAACTGCATTAATTAAGTTTTTCATAAGCCTCTAAAATGCCTAAGGTCTACCTAAGGCAGATACTTAGCCAAAACTTCTTTCTCACCTCCCATTGTCTATCTCTTTGCAGGTGGTGAAAAATGGTAAGTGTGATAAGTGCTCAAGATAAGGCAGGGTGTAAACCTGACTCACTGATAGCCAATCAGGAAATTCTCATCTCTGAACCTTCTGTGACTCATTGGCAGTACACCAGGTGGCTTTGTCTGGAAAACTCCCTTGAGGACAACACAAACAAGTATTTGGAAACTTCCCTAAGGATGCAAAGGTGAAAAAGATGGCGGATCAAACTTGGGCATTATGATGCTATCACCTTTTGCATTTTTTGACATTTGGCTCAAATACTGGCTTGATCTCACACAGATATAGCTATACATGTTATGACTGTCATTGTTATCATATATGGGAAGATGTGCAAATGAAGTTTGGCAAATAAAAATGAAGGGATATGTATGATAATGAGGGATCTGCTAATGCTAACGAGACTTCTCCAGAATCAGACTCAGTTTCAAGAGGTGATAAAGTCACTGCATAAGAAATGCCTTAAGGGGAGAGTTCCTGCCAAGATGACTGTGTGAAATGAGGCAAGCAGCCTAGTTCCTATATACCTAGTCCAGCAAAAATCTATTAGCAGCACCTGAATAAATAATGAACAAGAATTCCAATGAGGAGCTACTATAGGTGACTTTTTCCATCCATTCCAGAACTATACAAAAACAGTTAGAAGCCCATGGACAGCAGGAAAGATGATATGCTAGAAAATACCGCATTAGCACAGATAAACAATTCAGAAGCCTCCTAGCGTGTAGTCTTCATAACTCCATATCTAGAGGCATAAAGAGCAAAGAACTCCTATCAGAAAACCCCAAGGTAGTGGATTTTGAGAGCCACCAGGAGCACAAGTAACCAGTCTGTAGTGTCCAGGAGCTCTGAGGTCTATAGCACTAAGTCAAGAGATGCAACAGAGGCTTCTGGAGAAGATCGAATACGCTGAACCTCAAAGACTCATGGGGGCCTAAAACCTACTAGCATTCTTTTATCTGATACCCCCAGAGGTAGAGGTCATGAGATAAACCTAGATGACTCAAGACAAGACCAAGCCAGTCTTTTCTCACTGTTTCACCCAAAAGGACAGTGAGAGGTGGAGCCTGGATCTGGTACAAAGCCCCAGTTCAGAAAAAAAAAAAGACTGGAAGTAATAATAACAATGGCCAACATTTATATTACCCTTTAAGATTTAGGAGGTACTTTACATATATTATGTCATTTGATTATTCACAAATATCACCAAAAAAACCCCCACAAAAAACACCTTTGAGGTAAGTGCTAGTATTATCCTCATTTTACATACATGGAAACTGAAGCTGCAAAAGTTAAGTGACTACTAGTTAACTTACTGTTTGTAAATAAGTGTCTCAGATATGATTTGAACTCAGACTTCATGGCTCTAAGTCCAAAACTCTATCCACTAGCCATCTAGATGCTTAAGTAAACAGAAGCAGACACTGACCGCTATAAAGAATTATCATACGTCCAAAGACAGAACAAAATCAACCAAGAAAAAGTCACTGTATAACAACTTCAAATAGAAACTCAAAGGAAAAATGAATTTTCCATACGAACTAAATGAATACATAGAAGGAAGAAAGCAAGAGACAAAAAATTAAATAAAAATTATAGAGGAAAGAATGAGGAGAATAAATAGCTTAGGATAGAAAGTGGTAACCCTAAAAATTAGCATAAATAGAAATCAATAACTCCATGAGACAATGAGAGATACTAGAACAAAAACAAAAGACTGGAGGAAAAGAAAGAAAACATAAGATATCTGAAAAAAGAATACTACAATATCCAGAGAAACAGTTCAAGTACCAAAAAGTTACTGTCAGGATAACACAAAACCTGGAAGTTTCTCCTGTAAATGAGAGGAGTTCTTGAACTGTAAGATTTCCAAAGGCAGAAGATGTAAAGACTTACAACCAAGAAGAACTTACCCTGCAAAGCTGGGTTTAATTCCATAATTTAATAATTTAATTTAAACTTGGGTAGAAAAAATACATCTGTATTTTCATTGGAATAGATTTCCTTGTTATTTTATGTATTTTATTCTATGTATTTAAAAAAATTATTCTGAGAAAGGGTTCATAGATTTCATTAGAGAGGTCCATGAGACAAAAGAAAAGCTTAATGTTCTTTGATCTAGCTCCTTCCTTTCTTCCTTCCTTCCTCACTTCCCTCTTCCCTTCCCTTCCTCTTTCCTCTCCCTCTGTCCACATAAGGTATCATACCCTTACCTGTAGTTGCTCTGCCTAAAGGAATGTAAATTTTGATTCCTGAAACCTCACAAGATATCTTGGAGTTTATAGGTTAGAGTTCTTTCTTAAGGATCATGCCTTAAAACCAAGTCACTCTGGTTCTCATTGACTAATCACCACTAGATCCCAGCCTAAGACTCACTTAGGGTGGTTTGGGCTCAGAGTGAATGTAAATAGCAATTGTTTCTGTTTTGATCAGAAACCCTAAGGGTCTTCCCCTCCCAGATTGATTATTTTTTCTGACTTGGTAAAAGATACCACTCTTTCCCCCTTTCCTACCAAGTCGTAGTGGGCATTGCCTCAAACAAACTGAGCCCTGGGAAAGAACTTAACTTAAAAAGGCCAAGGTCTTCCATTGTATTCTGGACCATCTCCAGTCATCCTGATCTATATCTTGCCACTGGACCCGGATGGCTCTGGAGGAGAAAGTGAGGCTGGTGATTTTGCACAGCCCTGCCTCTGGCATCACCTTCCTGATGTCATGTTCCTCTTCCAGAACAAAGGACCAGCCACCTCCTCCTCCTCATCATCATCATCCTCATCCTTGTCCTCATCCTTGTCATCCTCCACCTCTTTCTTCTTCTTTTTCTTCTTTCCATCTCTCTGCCTCTCTCCTTCTCTTTTTTCTCTTTCTGCCACTTCTGGCTCTTTTACTTCTGTCTCTTTACTTCTGTCTCTGTATTTGTCTACACCTGTCTCTCTGTCTCTGTGTCTGTCTACAATGGTCCCTCTATTTCTGTCTCTCTGTGTGTCTCTATCTGCTCCTGTCCCTGTCTGTCTCTAATCTCTATCTCTATCTGAATCTACCTCTCTGTATGTCTCTGAATGGTGATCCTTTTACTGAGTAGAAATTCAAAAGATATCTGTCCTATTCCAAGACCTCTTACAAGTAAACTGATAAATTTTTAGATTTGGGGGCAAATCGCTTTACCTCTCTATGACTCAGCATACTTGTCCAGAAAAGGAGGGAGACAGACTAGATGATCTCTTGGTTATTCAACTCTTCTTCCATCCAAAGTAAGTTTAAAAAAATTAACTGCATGCCTACTCAAGGTTTTGGGTGACCCTATTTTTATATGCCATTTTCAGGAAGCCTCAGATAAGGGGAGAGATTAATGCCTTCATTAGGAATACTGGTAGCAATAATTGCCACCTTCCTGCTTCCTCAGTTCTCTTGCCCTGCCTCCCTGATTGAGCCAACAGTTTATATAAATCCTTACTGTTTACTGAATGTATGAGTGGTAAATGGGCTTCTCCAAATACATGTATATTTCAGTTCCTGAAATATTTAGGAGTGAGAATATAACACTGAATAGTCATCCAGCATTTTAGATCCTTACATCAAATAGTCTACAACAATCATATTTGATTCCAATTTTAAATTTTTTAGAAGATCCAATCTGTTCCTCATTAGATTATTCAAGGGTTTAATAATCCCCATGATAATTCTATCAATTCTAAAACACAATTCAATATTTTTTCACATAAATTTCCAATTTAAGTCCTATTCAAAGGTGTTTAACTAAAAATATCAAGAGTGTTTTATAATCTGGTTTCACTGATGGTCCTGCTAACATCTTATAGTAATTTGCACCTTTAATGGAATAGGGGATTTTCAAGCATTTCTAATGAAAAGACCAGAGCTGAGTAGGAACTTTGAAATACAAACTCAAGAGTCCAGAAAAACCTAGAAAGATAAATTTGTCTGAAAAATTGAAAGGAGTTTTATGATGGAGTGCTTACATTCTGATAGGAAAAGAAACAAATGTTCCATCAGAACCTGAATGTCTTCGAAGAGAATGGAATTAAGTAAGAGAGAGGACCTAAGGGTAGGCTTGACTCTCTTTGGAGGGTTTGAAGATGGAAAAGATAAAGGAAGATAAAAAGAGGAATACATTAGTGTTGAAATAAGAGCCACTTATGGTGGCACTTATGGTTCATGAGAAGTGTACACCAAAAAATGGAAGAGTGGTCAGAATAGGTATCAGATGAACCTTATTATTCTCTCAAATGGACAAAGGAGGATTGAAGGGATATAGAATGTGATTTGAAAATATGTCAAATAACAGAGAAACAATCAGATAAGTGTGTGTGGGGGGGTAATACCTCGATGAGAATAGTTACAAGAAAAAAAAACTTCTGATCCTAAAGGGAGGATTAAAGAGAGAGAGAGAAGAAAAGCAGAGAACTAAAGGGATACTTTGGGTTCCCTCTTAGACAACTGAAGAATAGTTGAACAAATTTTGGCACATAAATGTAATGAAATATGCCATAAGAAATTATGTAAAAGATGATTTCAGAGAATTCTAAGTAATATGGAATAATGCAAGATAAAGCAAACAGAACCCAGGGAATAATTTATACAGGAACAAAAAAAAATATCACAAAGAAAAACAACTTTGAAAGATGTGATCAATGATGAAGTATATTAACCACTTCCTGACAAAATGATAGACACGAGGTTCAGAAAGACACATTTTTAATACGGCTCCTGTGTGGATTCATTTTGCTTGACTTTGCTTCTTTTCCTTTGTTACAAAGGTTTTCTTTTCCTCTTTCTCTTGGTTTTTAATTGGGTGGGAGGATCAGGGGAGAGGGTACTAGCAATGATAGTACCGAGATAAAAGAGGTCATTGTAATATTTTTAACACTGAGAAGAGAACAGAGGATATTCAGAAGGAGGCATAAACAAGCAGGACAGTTGTTTTTTGAATGACACATAGAATTTTTTACATATTTAAAAAAAAACAAGTGGTATAAACTGGATCTTCAGAGTTTCATATACAGTCTTCTTTTGGTATTCAATATAAGCAAATTTTTTCTTCCTTTTTTAGTGTTTGTGTTCAAAATTTTTATCAAAAAAAAAATCTTATACTACTTAACACACAGGATCCAATGAGATATTGTAGCTGTTTGTCCTTTGCTTTTGAAAATGATCAGTGACATCACAAGGGTGCTGTCTTGACTTGTGTGTGAATTAAATTTAAGTGAGGCAGAGATGCACAAAGTCATCAGCCTCATTCTTTCTTTCAGAGTCATAGAAGTCCAGTGGCAGAACAAAAGTAAGGTTGTAAATTCTGGGTGACTGGAAGGATGGTGGTATCATCAATAGACATAGGAAAGTTCAAAAGGTGAATGGGAATGAGTTCTCTTTTTGGATATGTGGAGCTTGAGATACTCGAGAGATAGCTAGATTAAATATTCAGGAGATATTTGGTCATAAAGAATTGGAGATCAGGGGAGAATTAGGGTTGGATCTGAGTCATGTGCACAAGGAATGGAAGCTAAGCAGGTCACCAAGTGAGAGAAGAGAAGGAGATCCTTGGAGATCTTCTTCCTACTGGTTTTGGTTATAACTATCCTCTTCATTTCTCCTACCCAGTTTCCTTATCTCCCCCTGGCCAACTTGGTTTAAGGGCATGTTTGTGACCTTTGGAGCTGGAACTTTTTTCAGATCATAGACTGAAAGCTCAAGGGGACCATAAGGGTTATCTACTCTGATTCTTCATGGAATGATAATAATGGGGTGTGGGACTCAGGTCATGACATGCTAATTAGGCAGCTGTAATGTGGTAGATAAGATCCCAACAGTGAAGGGACTGGGCCATTAAGAAGTCCATGAAGGGTGCCCTAGATTAGGTTGGCTATACCCTCCAATGGAACAACAGAGGGAGAGGAATCATTGATTTTCCTTCTTCATTCTTCTGGAAATCAACAATTCAGGTTCATTTCAATCCTCGAGATTGAAGGCTTCGACCCAGTACATCAGGTCTTGGCAGAATTTCAAGAAAGATGATGCCAAATACAGTTACTCCACAACCAAACAAAGCAATAAGTATTCATTGAATCTCAGAGATTTGCAGGCTTCTCCCTCTCTAGGGTACAAGCTCCATGAGAACAGATTCATGTCTGACTCAATTGCTTTCACAACTTTAAACAAAGGATTATGGGATTTAGAATTGGCATAGAACTTAGAGGTCATCTAGCTCAACTTTCCTCATTTTGTAGTTGAGGAGATTGAAGACTAGAGAGGTTAGGTGGCTTTTCCAAGGTCACATGATAACAGAATGGGAATCTGAATCCAGGTTTTCTGACTCCAAAGTTTTCTACTCTACCATACTGCCTCACATAATGGGCACACACTATGATCTTGCTGAGTTCATTAATTGATTGATTTAGAGAGGAGAGGTAACTTAAGCTACAAATTCAAGAGAACACCCATGGAATGGCAAGAGAATAATAACAGACAACTTTTTCATATATTGCTTTACAGTATTAAAGGATTTTCACGTCCATTATAAATGGAGGCAGTGTGGAACAGTAGAAAGCACACTAGCCTCTGGAGTCAGACCTGGGTTCAAACCTGTATAACTTTTGACAAGTCACTTTGCTTCGCTGGGACTCAGTTTCCCTCATCTGGAAAATGAAGAGTTTAGACTAGCTGGCCACAAGCTAGTTGCTTCCAGCTCTAGATTCTTATGGTCTCATTTGATTCTTATACTAACCTTATGAAAATGCAAGCATCATTACCCCATTTGACAGCTGAGGGCACTGAAGCTTAGGCAGCTTACAGGTCTTACCTGAGATCATATAGATCATTTAGTGAGGGTCAGTTCTGGGACTTAATCAAGGTTTTTTTATCCCCTCTGCTAGATCCAAGAACAAAAAATCATCTCTTACCTTTAAATTCTGGGTTCTGTGACACTGCTTCTCCTCCCTTATAGCTGCCCTGCCCAAACTTGCTCCCCAGCCTCGAACCCCATGTGACCCTTTCTCCCAAGTGAGCCCAGAGCAGAAGGTGTGTCAATGGAATGCCTCTTTGCTGGGCCAGAGAAGGGTGGGGGAAGGAGTCCCAGAGCAGGATGAAGGCACTGGAGGCTCTCACGAGCCCAAGGGGATTTTAGGCATTTCCAGTTGGCTTAGAGAAGAGACGCACAGAAATGAATCATATTATTACAGATAAGGAGAGATAGACAAACATTTCCTGTAAATGCTTCTATCCCTTACTTCAGACAAGTAAGTCTTGGACCCTAACCCACTATCCTATTATGTCTGTTTCCATATGGAAAATATTTCTACATGGAAATTATTTTTCACCACATTCTTTCTGTCCAGAGTCATTTCCTAGGAAAGTCAGGTGAACTGAAGTCCTTAAAAAGCTCTTCCCTCATGCCTCTGAGTGTTCAGCGTAAAGGACGTGTTGGGAACTTGCTCGGGCCCAGGCCAAGCCCCAACGTGGCTCCTCTAAAGCTGCATCAGAGGAATCCACTTGGCTCCTTGACTGCCAGGTTCCACTGCTCATGGGCCATTAAGAGCACCTCAGACTGACTTCTTTTTCCTGAACAGCTAATTAATGATGCCACAAGCTCTTTCCTTGAGGATGACTAGTCTCCCCCACTGCTTATAAACATGGTCTAATCTTTGCTGGTCTCCTTACCTGGTCTCAGCTACCTGTAGAAACTCACCCATCTCTTCCTCAAGACACCATCCTATTTCTCTGCCGCCTTTTACCTATCAAACTCTTTGAATGAGTTATTTATATACAATTCTACATTTTCTGCCTCCACTTCATGACCACCCATTCTTTTCTTAACCCCTGATAAGTACATTCATGCACTTATTGAGTGCAGCAACCCAACACACACACACACACAAACACACACTCCCACACACACCACTTCTACCTTTTTTGACTTCTATGACTATGACCTATCTTGATTCCCCTCCTATCGTTCTAGTGATTCTTTCTCTGTTACTTTCACTGTCTCCACTTCCTACTTCATTCTCCTTAAATAAGGGGATATCCCATAGCCCAATCCTCAACTATATAGTCTGAGGATTATATTTACCCACTCTTGTGATTTTAAAATATCCACTCAATAAATATCTAAGTACCTGCACTGTGCTAAGTACTAAGGGAGATACAACATTTACTTAAGACATAGTTGTCTGTCTTCATGAAGTTTTGAGTCAACAAGCATTCATTAACCACTTACCATGTGCCAAATACTGTGCTGTGAACTGCAGACACAGGTAAAAATATAGTCCTGCCTTCAGGGAGCAACATTCTAACAGGGGAGTCCATATGTAAATAATTGGCAATACAAGATATAGACAGTGTCAATGGAGGGTAATCTCAGGGGGAAACGCTAGCAATAGGAAAGGCCTCTTGAAGAAAGTGGAGTCTGAGCTGGGTCTCTAGAGACAAGGCAAGATGGAAGTGAGCAGGGAGGGTACTCCAGATGTGGGGGGAACAGTCAGTGAGAAGGTATGGAGTTATGGGAAATGTATGGTAGGGGGATGTAACAAACCGAAACAACTCTCATAGACAACCCTGCATGATTAAAAATTAGCAAATGATAGAACAGAAATGCTGAGTAAGGTCAGAAGGGGCAGAATGTTACTGGCTAGATTAGGATGAGCGTTTGAGTTGAGCGAGAATGTCAGTGATTCAGTATCTAAAGGGAGGGACTCTCAGATAGAAATAAAAGATGAGCAAGGGCATGGAAACAGAGGAATGCACAGTATACTTGGAATACACCAATGTGACTAGAGTGGAGTACACAGAAGGTATCAATTTTAATAATAATTGTAATAGCTAATACTTTAAGGTTTGCAAAGTGCTTTACAAATATCTCAACTTAATCACAATAACCCTTCGATGTAGGTGCTGTTATTTTCCCCATTTTACACAGTCAGAAAGTAAGGCAGGTGGGGTCAAGTGACTTTCCCAGGATCACACAGTTAGCTAGTGTTGTCTGGAGGCAAGATTTGAATTCAAGTTTCCTGAATCCTGGGCTCTTTCTACTATGCCACTTAAGGAATGAAAAGAAACAACTTAGGGGGGAGGGGATGAGACATAGCTCTAGAGCTGGAAAGGACCTCAGAGGCTATTCGATTTATTCCTCTTCCTCTACCCATAAGGAAACTGAGGATCATGGAAGTTAAGCGACTTGCCCAAGGTCTCACGAACATTGTTCAAATACCTGAATGATTGTCATGTGGAATAAAGAGTAGACTTGTTCTGTTTAATTCTGAATGGAGGAAGTAGATCAGTCAAGAGACTTCAGCATGAGGAAAGAGAGAAAAAAATCTGAGAAGTATATTATAGGTTGAGGTTCTTCCCATAGAGGGAGGATCTAGACCTTGTGTGAGAGAAACAGTATCCTTGACTCCACTGGATGATGAGTAACTGCTATAAGTGTCCCCAGGTGCCAGGAAATGTCTTACTTGTTTTAGGGAAAAGAGCCCTGAAGTTATGGTCAGCCAGCCCTTGATGAAGTTTGTCATCATAAAAATTCCCATTTAATAAAGTACTTCATGAAACCTATCAGCTCCACTATTTCATCTGACCCTCACAACCACCCTGGGAGGTAGATGCTGTCATTATCCAGGTTTTACAGATGAGGAAACCGAGGCAGGCAGAGATTAAGTGAAGGTTCCCCATCTCCTGGCCTAGAGTCACACTGCTAGTACACATCTGAGGCTTTGAACTCAGGTCTCCCTGACCGCAGTGCAAGTCCACTTCACCACCTAATTTCTATTATTAAGCTTGTATAAGTGGCTTTACTGTGGTGGAGGTACAGGTCTAGAAAGAAGCGTGTATAAAATTAATTGAGAAAAGTCTTGGTCATGGAAATATCTGTAGAAGAGCTTTGGAGTTTAAATATTGATAATTAAATCTGCGGGAAAGTCAAGGTAAGAAAAAAGGAATCGATAAAGACTCGTACCTGGCACATAGGAGCTTAGCAGCATTCTTGTTGATTGCTTGTTTGACTGGGGGGGGGTGGATAAATGGCACCCCAGGAAGTAACCTAGAAAGAATTTTTCAAGACTTACAAATTCCTGGGTGGGAAACAATGCACTTAGGGGAACAGAGTGCATTTTTTATCACTGCTGCTGACTGTAAGGTAAGTGCTTCAGAGGGGAAAGGAGGGTTTGAGAAATGAATAAAAATTGAAGAGGATGGGGCCAGAGAAGAGGATTTGATTTGCCAGACCATGGCTCAAGGTTCAGGGTCTTGGCAAAGGATCAAGTACCTCTAATGAAGGTCAGGCAGGATGTTTTTGCCTGGAAACAAGCTGATCTTGTTAAAGAGGGTTTTCAACTCCAAAGGGAGGAGGGGGAGAAAAGGGTATCCCATGGCCCAGATACAGTTGATGCACCAGATACCATAGAAAGCTACAGTTAGAAAAAAAAAAAAAGAGTATCAGTGGAAATCCTCAGTAACTCACCAGTAACAATGACTGAGAAGTGGGATAGGAGCAGCATGTTTATTCATAATGCCTATCCACCGTGTTCAAAGGGCTTCTCAAAGACAGAGAGAAAGAGAGTTAGAAGGAAGGAAGGGAGGAAGAAAAAGGAAGGAAAGAAGAAAGGGTAACAATAAGGTGAGCTAGACATTTTAACATAAAGGGGTAAGTATGACATCATAGGTATCACTGGAACTTGATAGAATATCAAAAATAATCCACATATCTGTTGTACTTTTAACTTTACAAAATTATTTTCTTAAAATAGTCTTATGAAATAGGTAGATCATTTACACTCTCATTTTAGAGATGAAGAAACAGTTGAGACCTGAGGGGGTAAGTTGACTGTCCTAAGTCACACAACTAATAAGTAGTAGTCTCAGGATTTGAACCAGGTTATTCTTGAACCCGAGTACAAGTCCAGTGTTGTACTTTCCAATGCAACAATGCTTCCTTATCAATGTAGTAAGGATGGATATACCTTATTCAAAAGAAACAAAGAAGGTAGTAGGGGAAGAAGAAAAAAAGGATGCATTTGAGAAGATAATAATTTCCATATAAATCCATAAATACAGGATCCTTGGGGAGCAAAGACCGAAAGGCATGTTTGGGTGATAATCAATGGTGAAACAGAAATGATATCATGGTAGAAGTATGGTTCGGGGAAGTATGACACCTAACGTTGTGTTCTGAGTCATTCAAGAGAAGGTAATCTCTCCAAAGTTATCAGTGATTAAGCAAGCAGGCAAGCAAACATTAAGTACCTACTCAAGGACCACCAGGCCCTGTACTAGGCAAGAGGGATGCACGTACAAAGAATGAAATCCCTACTCATAGTGGAGCTTACATTTTAATGGTAGAGATGACAAGTTCAAATATACATATGTTCATATATCCATGAACATAAAATGAATAAATTCAAAGTTGTTTGGGAGGGCATTAGTAGTTGGGAAATCAGGAAAGGCATCATGCAGGAAATGGTGCTTGAGAAGCATCTTCAGGAAAGAAAGGGACTCTGAGATGGAGGAAAGACAGGCAGGCACTCTACATACATGGGCAGCCAATGCAAAGGCAGAGACAGGAGTGTAAATGCCTTGTTGTAGGAACAGAGAAAGCCAGTGTAGTTTAATTGCTTAGTGTGAGAGCAGAAGTAATGGTGACTATAACTGGAAGGCTGGGGTCATGAGAAGAGCTTTAAAAAAGAGGAGTTGAGAGTGTTTCCTTTAGGCAATAGTGGGCCAGCAGATTTGACTGAGTTGGAGAGTCAGTTGTGTGCTTCAGGAAAACTACCTTGGCAACAGCTGTGTTGAGTGGACTGGCATGCGGAAAGACTCAGGAGACCGTGACAATAATCTAGGTAAGTGGCAATGAGGGCCTGAATTAAAGTGGTGGCTATGTGAAAGGAGGGAAGGGGTCGAATGGGAGAAACCTGGTGGAGACAGAAGCAGCAAGATTTGACAACTTGGTGGATACTTAGGGTGAGGAAGAGAGAGGATAATGCTGAGGTCACAAATCTGGGTTTCTAGAAGGTTAACAATGCCTCTGACAGAAGTACAGAAGAATGGAAAAGGAGAAGATTAGGGAGAGAGGGGTGGGAAGATAATGAATTCCATTTTAGAAATGTTGAGTTTGAGAAGTCTCAGGTATATTCAATTTGAAATGTCCAATGGTCAATAGGTGATGCAGTGCTAAGACTCAAAGGAAATACTGAGGCAAGATAAAGCTTGAGACAGAAGTAGAGATAATAGTAATAGGTAACATTAATATGCCTATTAAAATACAATTTACAGTTATTTTGTTTCATCCTCACAACAATCTTGGGAGTTAGGTCATATCATTATCCCCATTTTACAGATGAGGAAACTGAGGCAAATAAAGGTTATTTGCTCAGGATCACACAGTTTGTGTGATGTCCTTTTGAGTCTAGGTCTTCCTGACTCCAAGTCTAGCACTCTGTCCACTACACTACCTAGCAGTCAAGGTGGGGAGAGAAGGAAAGAGGGGAGGGAGAATCACTTTTTTTGCAAAAAATAAAAAAATTTCAGCCGAGGGGAGGAATGTCACTTGGGAGTTCAAGCCTGTATCATTTGCAAAGAGTTTTTATTGATGGAAACCATGATAATTTGTATGTGCTTACTTAAAGGATGGAGTTGGCATGAGAGATTGGGAGAAGAGACACCTCACTTCCTGCTTCAAAAGAGGACAACTAGTTCCAGATGAAAGACAAACAGGGGGAGGAGGGAGGGAGGGAAGGAAGAGGGAGAGAAAGATGGAGAGACAGAGAGAGAGTTAGAAGGAAGGGAGGAAGAAAAAGGAAGGAAAGAAGGAAAGAAGAAAGGAAGACTTTTAGAACATTTTTGAGAAACTGATGCCTCAACATGTTCTTGATGTCCAGTTTGTCTCTCTAGAAAATTTCCCCTTGAGAATTTCCCTTGAGTCTCCCCTTGGGAAGACTTATATGAACTGATGCAAAGTGAAGTGAGCAGAACCAACAGAAACAATTGTATAATAACAACAATATTATAAGGAAAGACAACTTTGAAAAACAGGAATTCTGATTAACACAAGGACCAATCATAATTCCAAAGAACTCAAGATGAAACATTCTACTCACTCCCAGAGATAGAGGTGATAGACTCAGTGTAAATTGAGGTGCCATTTTTTGACATGGCCAATATGGACATTTGTTTTGCTTGAATACACATTTGTATTGGGTTTTGCTATTCTTACTTTCTTAATATATGGAAGAGGAAGGTGGAAAGCTGAAAATAAAATAAAATTGGATTTAAAAATAAAGAAAAAAAATTTCTCCTTAGGTGAGACTAGGGACTCTCTATTGGTTGAATTGTGATATATAGCTAGCTCCCAAGAGTTCACTTATTCTGTGTATTGTCTGGTATATCGTAAACTGAAGGACCTTCTCTGATTTATATTTGCAATCTGCTTGGATAAATAGGTTTACTTGCTATTCATCATTTGTGATAGCCTTTTGTGTAACTAGCATTTGGTAGAAAGGAGTCATACTTTAGCATATAAACTAAAGAACTAGAAAGGGCCAGGAGAACAGCCTAGAGCAATAATTAGAGAAACAGATATCATCCTAGTCTGATATCCCCTCTCTGAAAAGAGGTCAGCTAGTCTACTGGCCCCAATCTCCTACTGCTCCCCTAAGACAGGAAAGCCTTCTTTGGAGGAGATTTGTGAGCAAGATTCCACAGCTCATTTTTACCTCCCTGAGAACTGCCTTTAGACAAGCCTATATGGACAGATACACAGTCTATGTGCATAGGACAACACACATCCTATGTCCATTACTCCCTTCCACACACTGTATGGTCTAAGCAAACTGGCTTATTTTCTGTTCTTCACATTCAATGCCCTATGTGTTGTCTCTGTAACTCTGCATTGGTTGTCCCTCATGCTTTGAACATTCTGTCCTCATCTTCTATATTTTAGAATCCCTACTTTGTGTGTGTTTGTTCTTTGTTGCTATCAGAGAAATAATGACATGGCTTGCACTTGACTTTGTTTTGAGTGAGGGAGAGCTGTGCAGGTCACCAGCCTCACTTCTCCTCCAGAGCCATCTGAATCTAGTGATTCATCAGGATGACTGGAGATGACCCAGGATGAGGCAACTGAAGTTAAGTGACTCACCCAAAGTCACACAACTAGTGAGTGTCAAGTGTCTGAGGTGAGATTTGAACTCAGGTCCTCCTGACTCCTGCACTGGTGCTCTATCTACTGCACCATCTAGCTGCCCCAGAATCCCTACTACCCCTTAAGTACATATTCCACATTCTGAAGGAAGCTTTTCTTGATACTCTCAAGCTGTTAGTAATTTCCTATTTACCCTTGTATTCTCTTATCAGCCAAGAGTCTGAGAATTATAGTTTTTTCCCAGCTAGAAGGATGGACTGAAGGATTACAAAAGACAGAAACCTCTAAGGATGGGGAAACCTTAGAACTTTTTTCTTCCTTTGAAGAGGGAGGACGCCCAGGTCAGTCAGCACCAGCAGTAAACCAATGGCACGGAGGAATATTCTACCTGAAAGTGAACATAATAATGAACATCTGGAGCCTTGTCTGGGTCAATGACCCACTTAGAAATAATCTGCCTTATAAAATTTTCTGTTTACCTGAATATCTCTTTGCCATGCTGTAGGACATGGCAAAGTTATCCCATCTTCACTCTCTTTCCCCAATCTCATTGTTCTCTGGCTAACTGGCATCTCTATCCCCAGGAGGATCCTGCCCTATTTAAACGTTACTTGTTGTCTTTCTTTTAATAAAGGGTTTGTTTCCAGATAAAGATAAAGCTGATTTGTCTTTCATTCTGAGCAAGTGTTTGCTAGAGTGGACCACACAAGGGAGGGTAGGTCAAAAGGAACCTGAGACCAGTTGCCTTAGACTAAATTGTTAGCTTGTATCAAGTTCCCTGCTGACTAAGCAAAGAAGAGACCATTTTACAAAAATATTTTGTATGTAACCTGTATGTATATATATATGTAATATATATGTACATGTTCACTCCCCTATTAGAATATAAGCTCCCTGAACCCAGAAGCAGTTTCTTTCTCCTTTAAGTCCCCAGTGCTCATCACTGTACCTGGCACTTAGGAGGGTTTTAATCTGTACTTGGGGATTGAATATTTTTGTTTTTATTGATCCGTCATGTCTGACTCTTCATGACGCTATTTGGATTTTCTTGGCAGAAATGGTTTGCCATTTCCTTCTTCAGTTCATTTTACCGATGAGAAAACTGAGGCAAACAGGGTTAAGCAACTTGCCCAGGATCACACAGCTAGCAAGTGTCTGAGATCAGGTTTGAAGTCAGGTCTTCCTGATTCCAGGCTGGGTGCCCCATCCACTGTGCCACTGAGTCACCCTGGTGATTGAATGACAGATAAATAATCAGTCAATGACTTTTCAAATGAATGAATAGAAACAAAAACTTTCTCACAATTAGAATTGTCCATTGATGGGCAATTCTAATTGTTAGCTCAGTGGACAGGTTGTTTTATACAAAGTAAGCATAGAAAAGAGAGAATTCCCACCTCAGGTGGGAGATGTCTTCTGAGGTCCCTTCCAGTTCTAAGGTATTTTATGGTTTTTTTTCTTCCTTTGATCACATTACATCATGCATTTCAACTGGAAAGGGACCTCAGAGGAAACTGAGGCCAATAAAAGTTAATACTTAAGGGCACTAGGTAAGAGAGCCAGGATTTGAACCTAGTTCTTTGAATCCAAATCCAATGTCCCTTCCCTTGCCCTGGACTGCCCTCTCACTTTCTATTCTTCATCTCCTTCCTGCCCTTGCCTACCTTCCCTCTCTGTACCAAGTGGTGGTTGGGTATGTAAAGGGCATGTGGAGACTTGAGAGTGGAGAGAGTAGGGCACTGGTCAGTTTACTGAAGTGGGGTATGGGAGTGGGAGGATCTGCCTTGCCTGAAATTATAGTGTGTGTATGTGTGTGTGTGTGTATGTGTGTGTGTGAGTGTGTGTGTGTATGTGTGTGTGAATGTGAGTGTGTGTGTGTGTGTCCACAGTGGGGGATGGGACCTCTTATCCACTTCCACCCCTACCTCACCAACTGCTTGTCTGAAGGTATCCTCCAAAGGCTGAACCTTAATCCTTCTCATGGAGGCAGAACTGGAGGTGGAGGTCGGGGGGGGAAGCAACCAAAGAAACCAGAGAATACTTCTCCGCCCCCTTCCACACCCCCAGCTCCCTCCCTCCTTCCTGCCAGAGTTCAGCCACCCACAGCTCTTCAAAGAGGCCTTGCCTCCTTTAGTTCCTGGGTAGAGCATTTCCATCAAGTAGGGACATGTGTGGTTGTGCTTTCCTCCAGGGAGCATGCAAGGGGTTAAAGAAAAGGCACACAAACAACTGGGGACTGGGCTCTGAAACCCAAGCCCACCTTGGTCCCTGCTGAGGTTCAAGCCAGCGCAGTATTTCATGTCAACAAATGCAACCCTTGGGCCAATGGGAAACCAGGGCCGTCTCCAATGGCAGGGCCCGACACAAAGCGGTCTCTAGGCAACGGAGCACAAAAGAGGAAGGAAGGACAGCAGGGGCTCTTTGGAATTTCAAAGCCGCCCCCACCCAGAAAAATGCTGCAGCATCTCTCCAACCCGCTGGAGGAGGCATTCCCTCTCTTTGCTCAGGGCTCAGCCTCCTACATCAAGCCTTTCCCTGGTAGTCAGGCCCCTGAAGGTTTTAGGGTTTGGAGCATGGGTATCTTACAGATAAGATACCAACATTTCAGCCCAATTTGGGAGCAAAGAGGAAGGGAGAAGATTTCTTTACAATCTGGGCTGATAAGAGAGGTCTTCTGGAAGGGAAACAGATAACACTCCTCCCAAAAGGCAAACTCTTTCCCCCATGCCCTACTCTCATACACACGAACAAAAATAAAGAATTCAGTAGCCACATTTATCAACTCTAACCTCAAATGAATCTGATGCTCTGTGGGAAGCTTAGTTTTCAGTTTTCAGCAAAGATATCACAAGTTTAACGTGGGATGAAAAAGTCAGGCAATCTGAATTGGTCGGAGAGATTTCCTCCGAAGAGCTCCCTATACTGATAAAAATCATAGGCTTTGTCAAAAACAACAGCAAAAACTAATGATTTAGAGTTGGAAGGGATTTTAAAGACCTGGTTTAACTCCTTCATTTTACAAATGGAAGAACTGATGACCGAAAGAGTACAGCAGAGTTTGAACCCCCATCTTTTAATTCCAAAGCCTTATTAGTAGGTGCCACTGTGTCTTTCAGACAAATCAAATCCCAGTTGCTGCACACATCACCTAACATCTCTTGGCCTCTACGGCCTCATCGGTAAAATGATGGGGTTGACCAAGGTGGACCAGTGAGGTCCCTTCCACTTTTAGACCTATGATCCTAACTCCTTCTCTGAGCAAAGGGCCAAGGATGGGCCATCCAGTGTATATATATGGTCAGCACCTTCCCCAAGTCTTTTTACTCCAAAGGCACATTATATATGTATATATATACACATATATGTATATATACTTATATACACACATATGTGTGTATTTGCATGTGTATATGTATGTGTACATCCATACACACATCTATTTCTATTCTCTCTCTCTCTCTCTCTCTCTCTCTCTCTCTCTCTCTCAATATATATAAATTGTCTACCCTGATAGAATGTAAGCTCAAGAACAGGGACTTTTTCACTCCGTTACTGGAAGTCATTTAGAGAATTGTATTTTCATATGTCTTCCTTCCTCATCCTCTACTTCAGTCTCACCTTGGGAAGTATCAAGGGAGCAACTTCATCAGTCCATTTTGCAGACAGGAAATCAGAAGTACAAGGTTCCCCAGCAGCAACACAATATAACTAGGAAGAGAAGTGGAGCCTGGGTTCTACTGCATCTGATCCCTTCTTTAAGCCATGTGCCAATTTGTTGTGGTGTGACACTATCTGAATAAGAAGGAAAATTGCAGCTGAGCTTCCTTCTTCCACCTTCTTCCTGACAACCACTCTTTCCTCCAGAATATATAGTCAGGGACAATACTGATCAAGCTTTCACCCCTTCCCACCTCTCAGACCCTTATATTTAAGACTGACATACAAAGGGTGATGAATATCTGAGTCCTTGAAATACTGAAAAACAAAGACTTCTCTGGTTTTGCACTCTGGGGTTCATGGTCTTAATGGTCCAAGTGTTTTTCCTTATGACAGAACAGAATGTCCCTGCTCTAATCGTGGCTCATTTCTTCTTGTTCTCAGAGACAACAAATTCTCCACATCCCTTCATAACAGTCCTTTACAGAAATAACACGATCAAGTCACTCCTTAACTTTGTCTTCTCTGGCCTGAAAAATTCTTATTTCTTCCACCTTTCTTTACAGTTTTTCCACCCTTTCAATCATCCTTTTCTATTCTCTAAACCCTAGCTAGTTTTTTCAAGACTGTTTAAAAACTATAGTGGCCAAAATGGAGCCATCACTTTGATAAGAGGTAGACTAATAAAGAATACACAGGAATGACACTTGCATCAATTTCACTTCTTGAACTTGAACTTGTAACTTGAGTTACAGAAACAGCTTCCTAGATGACTCCCCCGACTCCAGAATCTCCTGTTAGTCCATCTTGTACCTGTAGCAAGACTTATCTCCCTTAAATTTTTTTTTCATCCTGTTACTTTCCAGATCAACAACCAATGTTTCTCTATTACATATTGCCTCTTTACAACTTCAGGAGTCAAGATCAATGGATTCTGAGATCTAAGGGAGAATGATGTTCTCATTCTGGGTCAAAAGGTACTAGATGGCTCTTCAATGCAGGAGAGTGGGAAAAGTATATTTAACAATCCAAGGCTCATCAAGTCTGAGCAGCAATGAACCTGAGTGGGTGATAATTTTCTCCAAAGGCCGGTTAAACAATTACTAATCATTTACTTAGTATTTGCTTCTTGGTAGGCACTGTTTAGGATACAGTGGGGTTACTGGGTATACAAAGGTAGAAGTGAAAAAGTCTCAGTCCTTGAGCTTACATTCTATTAGGATAGACAACTCGTATACATATATATATATATATATATATATATATATATAGAGAGAGAGAGAGAGAGAGAGAGAGAGAGAATAGAGATAGATGTGTGTATGTACACAAACACATAGATGTATAAATACACATACAGACATATATATGTAATCTGTCTTTGGAGTAAAGGAAATTGGGGAAGGGGCTGATCACTGGTTGGATTAATTTTGACTTTCAAGCTCACCCAATTCCCCAAACCTGGGGAAGAAGGAAGGGTAGAATGGGAGAGACAAGCAAGAAAGTAAAGGGTTTCCAAGAGATGGACCTTAAGAGTCTTTCAGAAGATTTGAATAGATCCTGTGTTGGGATCTAGTTTTTATTCATCATTTATTTATTTATTTAATCTTTTCTGTATTGATCAGAGTAGCTAAATTTTTCACAGTTGACCATCATGATAATATTATTATAATATGTCATCATTATAATTAATTATTATAATATTAATATAATATAATTATAAGGTTCCTCAGGACTCTCCTAGACTTAGAGTGATTATCAATATTAACTGTTGCTGTCTCTCACCCAGCCTGATGTTTTTCTTTTTCTTGGTCTCATTAAAGAGACCATGCCCTGGCTACTTCTTAAACAGGCCTATTCAATGAATGGCCTTAAGTGAGTAACTGCAAAGACCTTGGCCTGAAGGACCCAAGGTCTCCCAGTGCATCCTAGGTCATCTCCAGTCATCCTGATGAATATCTGGTCACTGGATTCAGATGGCTCTGGAGGAGAAGTGAGGCTGGTGACCTGCACAGCCCTCCCTCACTCAAAACAAAGTCAAATGCAAGTCATGTCATCATTTCTCTGATGGCACGGTCTTCTTTGGTGACAAAGGATGAACACAATCCCCTCCTACTCCCCTGTTAGGTAGATTTCTATGTCCAGGTGAGTGTGTGAATACATATTTACATATTCAGAATATATATGTATATATATATGTATACATACACATATATATTCTTCCTTTTTTGAACTAATTTCTGATGAGGATAAGGTTTAAGTGTTGCTCACCTCCTCCCCTCTCATTTCTCCCTCCTCTGTAAAAGCTCTTCCTTGTGCACACTTTTATATGAGATAATTTCCCCTATTCTCCTTTTCCCTTTCCCCTTCTCCCAATGCATCCCTCTTTTTCACTCCTTCATTTTTTTAGATTATCCCAACATAATTGACTTATATCTGTGTCCTCTGTCTTTGTAGACACTTTCTAACTTCTGTAATAATGACAAAGTTCTTGAAAGTTACATGTATCACCTTTCCATACAGGAATGTAAAAAGTTTAATCTTATTGAGTTCTTTCTTATTTCTCTTTCATGTTTACCTTTTTATGCTTCTCTTGAGTCTTGTTTAAATGTCAAATTTTCTGTTCAGCTATGGTCTTTTCATCATTAATGCTTTTCCACATCCCCTCCAGCGTTTTTCATATTTTTTCCATCGTGTTAGGCAATCTGATAGGTGTGAAGTTGTTTCTTAGAGTTGTTTTAATATGCATCTCTCTAATCAGAAGTGATTTAGAGCATTTTTTCATGTGACTGTTAATAGCTTTGATTTCTTTTTCTGAAAACTGCCTATTCATATCCTTTGACCATTTATCAACTGTGGATAGTCTAATAATTCTTAAATGATCTCTCCTTGATCCATTTTCCAGGTCAGTTATTTTTTCAATCAACTATTAAATATTTTCTTTTATTTTTCACTTTTTGAACTTTATGGATTCTTGATGTTTCACGTAGTCATTAGCTTCCACTGGCACAATTCTAGTTTTTAAGGAGTTCTTTCCTTTGGTGAGCTTTTGTGTGTCTTTTCCCATTTGACCAATTCTGCTTTTTAAGGTGTTATTCTCTTCAGGTTTTTTTGCTCCTCTTTTACCAAGATGTTAATTCTTTTCGTATTTTTTTTGCATCTCTCTAATTTATTTCCCCAATTTTCCTCTGTCACCTGTAACTCTTTCTTTAGTTCTTCCAGAAATTCTTGTTGGGCTTTTGTCTAATTTGTATTTTTTTTCCTTTGAGGCTTTGCTTGTAGCTGTTTTCATGTTGTCTTCTTTTTCTGAGTTTTTGTCTTGTTCTTTCTTGTGACTGTAGCAGATTTTTTATGGTAAAGGGTTTTTTTTATTGTTTGCTCATGTTTCCAATCTTTCTTGTCTTTGAATTTTATGTTAAAGTTGGGCTCTGTTCACCTGGGTACATTGGAGTAAAGGAAGGCTTAAGCTTCAGTCTTTTTCATGCTGCTATTTTCAGAGGTATTTCTGAGAGTGTGCAAGTTTTCTCTGCTTCCAAAGTCATATGCTACAGGGAGAGGTGTGGTCACTACTTTCCAGGCCTATGTCCTGTTCTTTACCCAGGAAGGGCTCCTGCTGTTCTGTAGCCACAAATGCTAGAAATTCTCTTGCATCTGGAGCTGTGACCAGATTCCCTATTCCCTTGCAGCTGCAAATGCTAATGCTCCTCTCTATTCTGGAACTGTGGCCAGAGCGACTGATCCCTTGTGACTGACAACCCTGGAATTGTAACCCAGAACTGCAGAAGGGAAATAGAGTTGCCAACAGCTCTCAGTTTTATGCTCAATGTCAGTTCAGGGCTTCCTATAATCTCTAATCATTCAGTGTTATGAGTGCAAAACCATCAGAGAGGAGAATTTCCCAGTGTCCTATCCTTTTTTTCTAAATAGGATCAGAACAGGAGCAGTAATACCACCTTCTCTGTAAAAATCAAATCATAAAAACTTAATTATACTTCAAAAAATCTGTGATTTCACTGGTGCCAATGATCCCTCTACCAATGTAAATCTCAACCCTTCCACTTATTAGCAGATGGTTTCTTGAGGTGATTTGAGCAAAAACTTCAGCATCTGATGAACAATGGTGATAAGCTTTTCTGTGCTTAAACAGGCTCTTCCTTAGATGTCAGATACACAGTCTGTTGCTAGCCCTAAATTCAAAGTCTTTCATTCTTGTTAGGATCTGCTAGAGCCTGAATTCCATTGGAATGGTCAATAGCAGAGGGTACTCTAAGTTAATGATGATTCTCAGCAAGTTGTCTACTTCTCTACCCCTTTTCTCATTGTCAGTGTTTATCTTTTTAGCCTGATAATTTATCATGAGTAGATTTATGGAGTGTGACTCTTGGCTCAGTTCCCACTCTGTGGAAAATCTCAACTTATCTTCCTATCTCTGCTGTGTTTCCATGGATTTTAATCATAGAAGCATAGTTTAACTCTGTACTCATAACAATAGGAAAAGAAATAAAATCAAATATGTTCAGTGTACTGAAGGCATCTGTAACTCCTTCCTCTTTGAAGCATTCACCTGCAAAGTGATATTTAGTTTGTCAACCAAGTCAAAACTTAGGAACCCAAAAAAAAGCAGTCCTAGGGATTAGATCAGGGGTGGGAACCTGCAGCCTTGAGGCCATATGTGGCTTTCTAGGTCCTTGGGTGCAGTCTTTTGACTGAGTCCAAGTTTTACAGAATAAATCCTTTTATTAAGTGGATTTGTTCTGTGAAGTCTGAATTCAGCCAGAGGCTCACATTTGAGGACCTACAGGGCCACATATGGCCTCAAGGCTGCAAGCTTCCCATCCCTGGATCAGATTCAATTCTCCTCTCCTGTTGCTATGGGGAAGGGGTTCAGGGTAGGGAAATAGGAGCCACTCATATGTTTCCTTGGCTAGGCTTATTTCCTTAATTTCTAAGGTGCACAATGACATCAAATTATATTGGCTACTGTGGTAGCATCGACAGGCTATGACTGTTGCCATCTGTAAAATTTAAACTTCTGAGTAATGACTGGTGGTAGTGTTATTAAAAAATTCTAATAATCTCACAAGTTCATATTAGATTTTAGTCTTAAGGAGAGGTAAGGGTTGTAATTACAACAAATTAGAAAGGTCCTATTGTAGCAGGAAATACACCAGATTTGTAGTCAGAGGAAATGAGGATGCTCAGCCTAGCAAAAAAAAAAAAGGAAGTTTTGATGGGACAAGATAGCATATTTAAGTGTTTGACAGCCTGTTGTGTGAAATAGAGGTCAGGTGTGTTGTCTTTGCCCCTATAGAGCAGAACTAGAAATAATGGGTAGAAAGTTCAGAGAGGTAGACTTAGGCTCAAAGGAAGGGAAAACTTTGTAACAATTGGAGGTAGCCAAAAATTGACTGAACTTCATTAGGATGCTTTTTGTTTTACTAAAGGTCTTCAAATCAGGTCTAGATGACCATTCATCCTGTATATTACAGAAGGTGCTCTTATTCAAATATGGATTGACTATGGAAATCTAGTCCCTAGGTCTCTTTCAACTGGCCCTGTTACTTGATATTTGTGTGACCTTGAGCCAACCACATCACCTCTTTGTGCTTCTGTTTCTTCATCTTTAAAAATGAAGAGATGAGAAAGATGAATTCTCAAGTCTAGCTCTTCTCTAGCTTTTAATACTAGGTTCAGATGCTTGGACTCTGCAGATTGCCAGAAGCACAATATGCTTCTTTTCTGTATCCTTTGTTTTGTCTGTTTCAAAACAGAAGCAAAATCGGTCTATACAATAATCCCGGGGCATTGGATGACTGACATCAAATTCTTCAATAGAACTCACAGCATCTTTATTTAAGCACAGGATCTGCTCAGGTCTCAGGTTAAGGGCCATATTTGCTTACATGAAAATGAGTCAGTACTGACAGTTTCTGACATTTACCATGACAGAAACCAAGATATGAATGGATATTTTTTTCAGAGAAAGAAATCTAAGCTATCAATAATCACATGAGAAAATTCTCTTGTCACTAATCATTAGAAAAATGCAGATTAAAACAACTCTGAAATACAACTTCACACTCATCAGATTGTCTCACATGATAGAAAAGGAAAATTGCAAATGCTGGAGGGTGATATACATACTGTTGGTGGAGCTATAATTCTATCTACCCAGTCTAGAAAGCAACTTGGAACTATATCCCCAAATTATTCAATTGTGCCTACCCTTTGATATATTGATACTACTACTACTCGGTTTAAATCCCAGAAAGATCAAGGAAAAAGGATAAAAGAAGGACTCATATGTACAGACATATTTGTAGCAGCTCTTTTGTGGTAGGATAAAACTGGAAACTGAGAGGAAGAACTCATCAATGCAAGAATGATTGAACGAGTTATGATATGTGTGTATGCTATAAGAAATGAAGGGCAAAGTTTTGGAAAAACTGAAAAGACATATGAACTGATCCAGAGTAAAGTGAGTAGAACCAGAAGAACAATTTATATAGTAACAACAGTATCTTAAGGATGAACAACTTTGAAAGACTTCAGAACTTTGATCAATGTAATAATTAGCCATGATTATAGAGGACTCATAATGAAATATACTATCTATTGCCTGTCATAAAGGTGATGGACTCAGAGTATAGATTAAGGCGTACATACATATATTATACATATATGTACACACATACACACATAAGCATGCGTGTATGTGTATGTACATATGTATGTTTATATATAATTTTTGACATGGTTAATGCAGGAATTTATTTTGCTTGATTATATATGTTTGTAACAAGTTTTGTTCTTTTCTTTCTCAGTGAGGGATGGGAGGGAAGAGAGGGGAGAGAGAAGGTGAATATTCATGGATCAAAAAAAATAAATTTTTGTTTAGAAAACACAACATAACAAGAACCATACTTCAACCAAAAAGGTGTTATATCAGTTTCATTAAGCAGCTAAGGAGATGAGCTGCCCTCACATAATTAATAATAATAATATTTATATAGTGCTTTAAAGGTGTGCAAAGTACTTAAAAAATTTTATCTTATCCTCTCAACAACCATGTGAGATAAGTGCTATTATTATCCCCACTTTATAGTTGATAAAATTGAGGCATACAGCAGTAAAGTGACTTTTTAGGGTAACATAGATAGGAAGTGTCTGAGGCTAGAATTGAACTAGGTCTTCCTGATTCTAGGTCCAGGACTTTATCCCTTGCACCATGTAAGTGCAATTTAAAACTTTAATTTATAGTTTTAAGTTACAAATTCTATCCCTCTCTTCCCTTCCCCTTCCCTGACACAGTGAGCATTCATATATAGGTTATACATGTGCAATTATGTATAACATTTTCATATTAGTCACTTTGTACAAGAAGATTTGAATAAAAGAAAAAGTGAAAGTGAAAAACAGCATACTTATGACTATATTCAGACAATATCAATTCTTTGTCTGGATGCAGATAGCATGCTTCACCATTAGATCTTTTAGATTGTCTTGGATCATTGTGTTGCTGAGAATGGTTAAGGCAATCACAGTTCTTCACTGAACAATATAACTGTTTCTGCATTCCCCTGATTCTATTCACTTCACTGCATCAGTTCATGTAAATCTTTCCAGGTTTTTCTGAAATCATTCTGCCTGTCATTTCTTTTGGCACAATAATATTCCTTTATAATCATATACCACAGCTTGTTTAGCCATTCCCCAGTTGATGGGCATTCCCTCAATTTCCAATTCTTAACCACTACAAAAAGAGCTGCCATAAATATTTTTGTAGAAATAGGTCATTTCCCCCTTTTTAGATTTCTTTGGGATGTAGACCTAGCAGTGGCATTGCTGGATCAAAGGGTTTGCATAGTTTTATAGCCCTTTGGGCATAGTTCCAAATTCCTAGATGTCTGTATGTGACTGTTTGTTATCACAAAATTACTTATAGCAAAACCCCATTCTAGTCATGTCTATGGTACAGAACTTGAGAGACATTAATCACTTAAAATAAATTAGTCACATAAATATTTACATTGCCCACAGCACTTCTAGCAGGTATACAATCATTCACTTTCATGGTGTTTCCAGGGCTCCACAACAGCTGTCAGAGCTAGAAGGGACCTTTGATAGCATCTAAGCCAACGACCCCATTATACTCTTGCAGAAGAGAAATTGCTCTTTTCAGGAAGAGCATGCCATCCTGGTTTAATCATGGTAAGATGCAAAATGTTTTTGATGACAAATATTTAAAAAAATAATTTCAGGCAATGCAACATAGATAAAAATGTGTTAAATTCCTACTATGTACATGTAGCACTGTGCTTGAACAATAAAGGGAGATACGAAGTTTAAATAAGATGTAGTTCCTGCCCTCATGGAGCTCACAGTGTAGGAAAGGAAATAAGATATAGTAACAGATAACTGTAATACAACACATTCCATAATAAGTATATCTAATAGGTACAAAGTTCAGAGGGGAAAGTTGTTATGAACTGGGAATATTAAGGATGACTTTCTAGAGAAGATAGCATTTGAGTTGGACTTCAAGAGATGGGTGGGAATTCAACAGGAATAGAAGCGGAAGGGCAGGCATTTGGGTTGTAGAGAATATCTTGTGAAAAGACATGGAGAAAGGAGATCACAAGACATGTTAAGAGAACAAAGAATAGCCCAGTTTGGAAAGATGGAGGATGGAAGGAAGGTAGGATGGGAGGGAGGAAGGAAAAAATGAAGACTATCTGCTCTCAAAGAGCTTACGTTCAAAGAGAGTGAGTTATTTCTCTTCTATGGACCTTAGTTTCTCTATCTATGAAATTAAGATATTGGATCAGATAATCCCTAAGGTTCTTTCTGGCTCTAACATTATTTAATTCCATGATTCTATATGATTGATCTCTCAGATGTGTTAGACCATTACCAGACATAACCATTAACAACTTTAGATGCTGGTCTCCACCAGAACCACCATTAACTGATCATTACATTCACCCAAACACACTTGCTTCTAACTTCACTGCTCTTTCAAAATGCTGACCTTTGCAAAATACCCCATGCTTATTTGAGCATAAAGAAACTCCTTATAGGAGGAGTTAAGCCTTATTTATGGGTCTGTCCATGCCCTTTGCTAAGCCAGAGGTGACAGCCTGCCACACAATTATGAAAATAAACTTGCCTTCTGATTTATTAAGCTATTCTGAAGTGTTTCCTTTCACAGATGGCCAGGTCAATCCAACCAGAAGCCAGCACTGTAGAGGAAGCAAGGATCGAAGGCTAGTCCTGGTTCACAGCAAAAATCTACCTAATGTTCCTCAAATTTCAGCCACTCCACTTATGAAGGTGCTCTAGTAATCTCCTATCATTGTGAGACTGGTTAAATAGGACATCTGTTTTGAGGATTCCTTCCACTTCCATGATCATGGGAAGTGAGGAAGGGTGTGGTCCCTGACCTACTGGTATTTGCTGACTAACAAGCAGAACAAAGCAAACAGTGAAACTTATTTAGACTTTTTTTCTCCAGATGAATAAGGCCTTATCTCATGATCCTAACTCATATGCTTTAATTATGCAGTTTTTTGAAGAGATTTTGTGTAGTGCAGTAGAAGAGGCATGGAATTTGGAGTCAGAGTATGTGGGTTCAAATACCAACTCATCTGCTACTTGTGTCATCTTGGACAAATTATATAATACCTATTGACTTTTGTTACTTTATCTGCCAAATGAGGTGGTTGGACTAGCTATTCCTTTTTTTAAAAAAAAAAAATTACTTATTTATTTTTAGTTTTCAACATTCATTTCCACAAGATTTTGAGTTCCAAATTTTCTCCCTATCTCTTCCCTCCCCACTCCTGAAGACACCAAGCATCCTGATTACCCTTTCCCCCAATCTGCCTTCTCTTCTATCACACTTCTCCCTTCCCTTTTCCCCATCTTCTCTCTTTTCTTGTAGGACAAGATAGATTTCTATACCTCATTATCTGTATTTCTTATTTCCCAGTTGCAAAGACAACTCTCAACATTCATTCCTAAATCTTTGAGTTCCAACTTCTCTCCCTTCCTCTCTCCCCATCCATCCCCATTGAGAAGGGAAACAATTTAATATAGGCTATACATGTGTGGTTATGCAAAAGACTTCCATAATAGTCATGTTGTGAAAGACTATATTTCCCTCCATCCTATCCTGTTCCCCATTTATTCTATTCTCTTTTGTCCTTGTCCCTCCCCAAAAGTATTTACCTCTAATTACTCCCTCCTCCCATTTTCTCCTCTCCCTTCTATCATTCCCCCCCCACAACCCACTTATCCCCTTTTCCACTACTTTCCTGTAGTGTAAGATATATTTTCATACCAAATTGAGTGTGCATGTTATTCACTCCTTTAAGTCTAATGTGATAAGAGTAAGCTTCACTTTTTCCCTCTCACCTCCTTCCCTTCCCCCTCCATTGAAAAAAGCTTTTTCTTGCCTCTTTTATGAGAGATAATTTGCCCCATTCCATTCCTCCCTTTCTCCTCTCAATATACTCCTCTCTCCTCCCAATATATTCCTCTCTCACCCCTTCATTTTATTGTGTAGATGTAATCCCTTCCTTTTCAACTCACCCTCTGCCCTCTGTCTATATGTATATAATCCTTCCAAATACCCAAATACTGAGAAAAGTCTCAAGAGTTACAAATAGTATCTTTCCATGTAGGAGTGTAAACAGTTCAACTTTAGTAAGTCTCTTATGATTTCTCTTTCCTATTTACCTTGTCGTGCTTCTCTTGATTCTTGTGTTTGAAAGTCAAATTTTCTATTCAGTTCTGGTCTTTCCATCAAGAATGCTTTATTTCATTGAATGACCATTTTTCCCCTGAAGTACTATACTTAGTTTTGCTAAATAGGGGTTTCTTGGTTTTAATCCTAGTTCCTTTGACTTCTGGAGTATCATATCCCTTAATGTAGAAGCTGCTAGATCTTGTGTTATCCTGATTGTATTTCCATAATACTCAAATTGTTTCTTTCTGGCTGCTTGCAATATTTTCTCCTTGACCTGAGAATTCTGGAATCTGGCTACAATATTCCTAGGAGTTTTGCTTTTTGATCTCTTTCAGGAGATGATCAGTAGATTCTTTTAATATTTATTTTACCCTCTGGTTCTAGAATATCAGAGCAGCTTTCCATAATAATTTCATGAAAGATGAAATTTGATCATGGCCTTCAGGCAGTCCCATAATTTTTAAATTGTCTCTCCTGGATCTATTTTCTAGGTCAATTGTTTTTGCAATGAGACATTTCACCTTGTGTTCAATTTTTTCATTGTTTTGGTTTTGTTTTGTAATTTCTTGGTTTCTCATAAAGTCATTAGCTTCCATCTTCTCCATTCAAGTTTCTAAAGAACTATTTTCTTCAGCGAGCTTTTGAACCTCCTTTTCCATTTGGCTAATTCTGTGTTTTAAATCATTTTTCTCTTCATTGGCTTTTTGGACCTCTTTTGCCATTTAAGTTAGTCTATTTTTAAAGGTGTTATTTTCTTCAGCATTTTGGGGTCTCCTTTATCAAACTGTTGACTCACTTTTCATGATTTTCTTGCATCTCTCTCATTTCTCTTCCCAATTTTTCCTCCACCTCGCCTACCTGATTTTTAAAAACTCTTTTGAGCTCTTCCATGGCCTGAGACCACTGCAAATTTGTTTTGGAGGAAGAAACCTTGACTTTGATGTCTTCCTCTAATGGTGTGCTTTGTTCTTTCTCATCCAAAAGGATGGATATCTGTACACCAAGAAAGTAACCTTCTATAGTCTATTTTTTTTCTATTTCTGGGGCATTTTCCCAGCTAGTTACTTGAATTTTGAGTCCTTCATCAAGTGGAGGGTATACTCTAGGGACCTGTAAGTTCTCAGTTCCTCCAAGGTGGCACAATCAAGGGAGAGGAGTTTACTCCTCTCCTGGCCTGCACTCTGGTCTGGGAGAAACCACAAGCTTTTCTGCCCAGGATCTGAGAGTAGGGTTCCCTCTCCACAACCACCTCCAGCTCCACCACCAGTGCTCCTCCTCACCCCAGGGCCATCACTCAGGGCTGAGATTCAAATCAGCTGCTTGATTCCCCCAAGGTCTTTAGGCTGAGGGCTCCAAAAATGGAGGCTGCAGCTGCCTGGGCCCAGGACTAGGGCAGGACCCTGCTCCCTTTCAAAGAGCTTTCTTACTGACCCCTGCAGCTGTCTTTGGTGTTTGTGGGTTGAGAAATCTGAGAACCGCAGCTGCTACCCAGGATTCTGCACCCTGAAGCCTGCTCCAGTCCTGTCCCTGCCAGGAGCATGGTCAAGGTTGGCTGTGCTCCACTCTGAGCCCGGTGCAATAGACCTTTCTTGTTGGCCTTCCAAACTGCTTTGGGCTGGAAATCTCTTTCACTGTCATTTGGTGGCTTCTGCTGCTCTAGAATTTGTTTAGCGTTATTTTTACAGGTATTTTATGGCCTTTGGTCCGTCCTTCTATCCCACCATCTTGGCTCTGCCTGGACTAGATATTCTTAAAAGTCCTTGCTCTCTCTGTGGACTACCACTTTAAAAGTGACTGTGTAAAAGACATAAAGAGAAGTCCTATATGCACCAAAATATTCACAGCAGCATGTTTTACAATAGCAAAGAACTAGAAATGAAGTAGATAGCCATGGATTGAAGATGGCTAAACAAGTTGTGGCATATGAATAGAAGATGATTGTGCTGAAAGAGGAACAACCGATACAAAGATGTTCAGCAAAACCCATTAAGTCACCAATCAGGTCTAACAACGTAAACCATATTCCCAAACTCCCCCACCTCTGCAAAGAGGGGAAGGTGCTGCATTTTCTCATTTCTCCTTCAGGGCCAAGCTTGGTCATCATAATTATACAATGTTCAGCATCTTTTTTTCCCCTGCTGTTGATTTACATTGTTGAAGCCATTGTGTATATCGCCTTCCTGGTCTGGATTACTTCATTCTGTATCTGTTCAAATACATTTTCCTTTGTCCCTCTGACGATAGGCTATGACCATGGCTCAGTAACATTTCTCAGCCTCACTTTCCTCATCTGTAAGCCGGACATAATGATGCTCACATGACTTGTTTCACTAGGTCATGAGGATTCAGTGACTAAAGCTTGTGAAGTACTTCATAATTTTGTTATTCTGGGAACACTCCCATTCCTCATTTCTGCCTATTAGAATCCCTGTCTCCCTTCAAAGCTCAGTTCAATTATCACCTCTTACAAGAGGTTCTTTGTTGGTTCTTGCAGTTGCTAACATTCCACCCCAAATTGTTTTATATTTATTTTCTTTGTATTTTATCATCCTGATGAATATTTGGTCACTGGATCCAGATGGCTCAAGAGAAGAAAGTGAGACTGGTGCCATTGCACAGCCTTCCCTCACTCAAAACAAAATCAAATGCTAGTCGTGTCATCATTTCTCTGATGTCATGGTCCTCTTTGAAAACGAAGGACAGACATGATTTTATTTCCTGTAAATCTGTGTATGTATTTTCATAGGATTATAGACTAGATCTGAAAGAGACCCGAGAGCCACCCCCTTCACTTACAAATAAGGAAGCCTGGGCCCTGAGGCTTAAGTGGCATTGTTTTTCCCTGATAGAATATAAGCTTCTTGAAGACAGGGATTTGTTTTATCCTTTCTTGTATTACCAGAACTTAGCACAGTTGGATTCTTATACATACTGGGCATATAGTAGATATTTAATAAATGCTTGTTGAATTGAACTGGATTTTACCAAGTACTTTAGAAAAATTGTTGGTGATTATATCTGGTATAAATATATCATTAACGTTTTCAATCATGAAAGATGACATTTTGTCAGTTAGTCAATAAGCATTTATTAATGGTTATTGTGTGCCCAGCACTGTGCTAAGAGCTGATGATCAAACATAAAAAAGAAAGAGAGTCCCTGCCCTCAGGAGCTTATTCATCTAATAGGAAGTAGACAACACATCAAAAGAAGATGGAAAAGGGGCTGAGGAAGGGGGACTGGGGAAGAAGATACCAAGTGCAGAGGCAGGTATGCAGGTCCAAGGCCCTAAAATGCCTTTCAGATGACTAGGTCCAAGAAGTATAAGTTGATGGGGAATGAAGAGATTACACAGTCCTGCAGATCCTCTTTAGATGGAGGTTGTGAGAGGAATTCTTTGCTCCACTCTCCAGTCCTCCAATCATATGGGCAGAGGGTGCTACTGATCAAGTATGAATACCAAAAACTGATACAATCTCCCAGGATGATGAGTTTTCTGAGGAGGATGCTTCCTTGGGAAGTGGTTGAGCCCTATCCAAGGAGTACAAGTCTGTGAGTCAGAGAGAGGAAGAAGCTGGAGTCAATGGAACCTGAGGCGCCTAGAAGTCCCTCAGATCTGCTGGAAGCATAGATCATTCAGCGATATGGGTAGGAATCATATCCCCATGCATTTCTCAACTGATTTGCCAACTCATAAGTGACCCATCTAAGCTTCCGCCAGGGAAATGAAACCTTGAAGTAAGGATGAGTTTTCAATTTGCTCCTAAGGTGAGAATTTCCTTCAAAGAGTTTGCATTCAGGCATGGTGAAAGTGGCTTTTTTTCCCTACACCATGTGTTAACCACTCCTTCCTTTGGCCTGGAAGCACTATGCCACTTGATAAATGCAGAAGTGTTCATTGGCCTAAGCTGTACGTTCTCCAAATTATTAAATGTTGGAGGTTTTCTCAGTTAACAAGGCTAATTGGCAGGCTTATCACTTTCCTTGCTATAGTCGAATTGTGTTCCTTATGTTTCTTGGACTGAAAGACGCATCCCTCCTTGATCCATTTCATTCTGCTCCTACACAAGAGGCCCTTGTCTCAGTCACTGATCACTTTCCCACACAACTTTCATTAACCATTTGGCTGCCAGAGAAAGAAGGATTTCTCATGGGGTCACACTGGAATGGACACTAACAATATTCATGAGTACAAAATAACTCATACTACTGGGTCTAACCTGTTCTTTCCCCTTTCCCCTAACTTTATCATCTTGTCATTTAGTTTTTTCATTAAAAAATTCATATAACTTGATAGCACATCTATAACAAATTGACTACCTTTCAGAAGAGGTGAGAGGAAGGAAGGAAGAAGAAAAATTTGAAACTCGAAATCTTGTAAAAGATGAATGCCAAAAATTGTTTTGACATGTAATCGAGAAAAAATGCTATCAAAAATTCTTGTATCTCCAAGTGTGTGTGTTTGTGTGTGTGCGTGCGTGTGTGTGTGCGTGCGTGCGTGCGTGTGTGCGTGCGTGCGTGCGTGCGTGTGTGTTATGGGAAGAGACTAGAACTTGGAATGAAAAGATCAACATTCAAGTTCTGGCTGCCCGATGGTATAGGGATGTCACGTAAATCCCTGAATCTTGCTCTCACTTTTCTCACCTGGGGTTTATGGTGTTTTTGTACTTGCTACCTGGCAGAGTTTCTGTAAGGAAAACACTTTTTTCAAGTTCTCTCCAAATATGTACAGTTGTAATTACATTTCCAGTGTTCAGTTCAGTAGAATATGAATTAATTAGCCACCCACTTTCAGAAAGGCGCTGTGCTCCTGCAATACAGTAGAAGCACAGGAACATGGAAGATGCCTCAGAAGTCATCTTGTCCAATATCCTCATTCTAAAAGCAAGGAAACTAAGGTCCAGAGAAGAGAAATAACTCACCCAAGATCTTATAGTAATTTTCAAAGTCAGAGTTTGAACTCGTGTCTTCTATCTCCAAATCCAGTAGTCTTTTCACTAAACCATGAATTATTATCCCAAAGCTTTTCTCTCCATACTCTTTTCCTTAGAGAATATCTACTTACTACAGCTTTAAACTATGACCTATATATGTCAATAACTCTTAAATCCACATTTCCAGGCGTGAACTCTTTCCCAAGCTCCAGGCCCCCATCTAGAGTTTGTGTAGAGGAAGACAAGCAAGATAGTAAGAAACCCTTGAAACCATGGCAAAAGAGGAATGACTGAAATAATTGGGGATTGCTGCATGAACATCTAGCAAAACATGACTGCAGTGTGGAGATAATTGTCTGTTAGGAATGCTTTTTGCAGCAGATAGGAGGTTGCACTAGGTCAGCATTTCTCAAGGACCTCTTTGAACTCTAAAAATTACTGTTGTTCAGTTTTTTTTCATTCTTTATGACCCCGTTTGGGTTTTTTTTTTTGGCAGAGATACTGGAGTGGTTTGCCATTTTCTTCTCCAGCTCATTTTACATTTGAAGAAACTGAGGCAAGCAGGGTTACTTGACTTGCCCAGGGTCATACAAGCTAGTAAGTGTCTGAAGCTAGATTTAAACTCAGGGAAAATGAGTCTTCCTGATTCCAGATCTAGTGTTCTACCCATAGTGCACCTAGTTGCCCTAAAAATTTTTGAGGACCACCCCCCAAAAGCATTTGTTATATCAATATTTATCATTTTAGAAGTTAAAATATCTTAGTATAGTTATAAAAAATAGTTTTGACCACATGGATCCCTTGAAAGGGCGTTGAAGAGTCCCAGGAGTCCCTAGCCACACTCTGAGAACCATTGAGTGTTAGGTGATTTTAAAGCCCTGACAACTATAAGATGTTCTGATTGTCAACCGGCTGCTAAATTTTTAAAAAGGCATAGTCCCTGCACATGTATGCACACATACATATGTGCATATATGTCTATTTGAATATATATAATAAATTATTATATTATATATAATATAATAATATTATATCTGTATATAATGTATGTCTATACATTTGTACATATGCACGTGTGCAGATATATACATATATGTATATATACATACATGTTCTCTCTGTGTGTATATATATTTGTATATGTAAATAAATGGACAGATAGGTGAATAGATAGATGAATGTATATAGATAAAGTTTCCCCTGATAGAATGTAAGCTCCTTGAAGGCAGAGACTGTCATTTTTGTTTCCGTGCCACCAAAATCTGTGCCACAGATACCTAGTGGATGCTCATTGATTAATGACTGTACTATACCCATAGTCAGACTGTCCTTTTTACACCCTCCTCCAAAAGACAGCTCTCTATGTTGCCATCACTGTCCCATCCTGGATCTTTTCATCATTACCGCCATTCCATCCATGACCAACCATTGTTGCCCCAGCTGAAATAATTGCTAGTTAAAACTCTGCTCTCTTACCTTAACCTCAGTTTCTTCATTTGTCAAAGGAGTGGTTTGGATTTTAAAATAACATTACAGCTCTATGAGAAAACTTCAGCACTCCCATGGTTTGTGAATTATTTTCTAGTACACTGCTCCATAGCCTTTCACAGATACAGGCTCTCTCTGAGAGCAAAGCAAGAATGGAAAAGTACAGCCCACAATGCAGAGCCTCACAAAGGCAGAGAATTCTCAGATGAGAGGACCCTTCTTGGCCTCCACCAGCAGCAGAGCCGGACAAGGCACCTTGGGCATGCAATTCCTCTGTGTGACTGTCCAATTACAGGTCTAGGCTTTCACTGTAACCCATGCATGCTGTCACTCCCAAGTAAAGATTTCCCTCTGAAACATAAAGAGTGGAATTTCTCACCATTCATGTTTATTAAAAGTGTGTCTTCTTGTTCTCCCCCTGTTTGTTGTGTTCTCGTGATGACTTGTGACCTACTCCTAGTCCCAGCTCTGGTCAGGAAAACTTAAAGTTTCTGCCCTTGAAGCTATTTTAAAATGTCCAAGTTAATCCTGTCTTCATCTGGATTAATTGCTATAGAAGTCTCTGATTCATATTGCAAAATACTTCATAAAATTTTCCCTCTCCGAGATTCTTACTCTCCCTGCACTTGAAGGTTTTGTTGGCACATTCAGGGATTGTTTACTCCTCTTTTGAATCTTGGGCCATCAGGTGCCTGCTCCACCCCCTCCCCCACTCCAGGGCCACTTGGAGATTCTTTCCACCTCTGAGCTAAGGGAATGAATGGGTCATGTCAGCTTTTAGCCAGGGGGTCAAGGTGTTCAACTTTCTAAGGACAGGTGCAAATTGGCAAGTAGACAAAGGAGATGGAACATCTGGGAATGATACCTGTTGGGCTAGAAAAGTTAGATGAAAGCAGTCAGAGAGACTGGCTTGCAAGCCACCAATTGAACCCTATCTAAGGGTTGTGAGACTATGGATCTTACTTAAAAGCAATAGAAAATCAGAGTGAAAGTTTGATCAATTCTTAAGTTGTACTATTTTACTTGAGATTCCCATCTAACAATAGAAGGAAAACTGCAAGGAGATAGAGAAGAGTTTAAATTGAACTGGAAAAATTGTGGAAGTTTGGATGGACATTCATGACACATCACCTCCCAGCTGTTGGTCATGCCAAGCCAGAAAGCCATATGGCCCTTGTCATGGCAGTATAGAGTACAGGGGAAAGAAGACTGGTTCTGGAATCAGATCAAGTCTGATCAAGCAACCATCCATTAAGTGTCTCCTATGCGCCAAGTACTTTGTTAAGCCCTGGAAATAAAAAGAAAGGCAAAGACAGTCAGTGCCTTCAAGGATGGAAGAAAATAAGTGTTTATGGAGTACCTACTATGTGCCAAGCACTGTGCTAAGCATTTTACAAATATTATCTCATTTGACCCTCACAATAATCCTGGGAGTTAGATGCTTTTATGATCTCTATATTATAGTTGAGGAAACTGAGGCACACAGAGGCTAAGTGCCTTGGCAAGTATTGGAGGTCAGATTTGAATTTAGGTTTTTCTGCCTCCAGGCTCTATTCACTGCGCCACCAAGGTGCTTTATATCCAATGGAGGAGATATCATACAAATCATGTATGAAGAAGAAGATTTATACTGGATAAAGTAGAGATAATATCAAAGGGAAAGCACAAGTATTAAGAGGACTAGGGAAGGTCTATTGCAGAAGATGAGATTTTAGTTAAGATTAGAAGGAATTCAAGAGGCAGAGGAAGGAAAGTATTTTAGGCATGGGAGATAACCAATGAAAATGCATGAGGTTTGGTGATGGAGTGTCTTCTGTGTTGCTGTTGTTTGTGCGTGGATCTTCAAGAGGATCAATGACATCACAAGAGTGATGCCTTGCCTTCTTCAGCTTTGCCAGTGTCACTGGATAACAAATTATGTAGGAGTAAGTAGGGTATGAGAAGGCTGGAAACAGGAAAGAATCAGATTAGAAGAACTTTTAGTGGATTTTGTATTTGATCTTGGAGGTAATAGGGAGCCACTGGAGTTTATTGAGAAGGTGAGCGACATGGTCAGATCTGTGCTTTAGGAAAATTACTTTGATAGCTGATCCATCTCACAAATTTAATACCTATGCGACCTTGTACAGGTCACTTAAGTTCCCTAGGTCTCAGTTTTCTCTTCCATAAAAAGAGAGGGATAGATGAGATGAGTTCTGAAGTCCTTCCTAACTCCAGTCTATGATGACAGCCAGTGTCTGTCATCTAAGGACCAACTTCAATTTAGGTAATCATAGAACAGGTTTGACCAGAGCAGTGACATGAGGAGAGCTGTCAAAGATTTGCTGACAACAAGAGCATGATTCTCTTAATCTGACTACAGTTACACAGTTTCTATATTCCCACTGAAATTTAAGAGGAAGCTAGAGAGTTAGTCTGAGAGTCAGCAAGGTCTAGTTCAAGTCTTGTCTCAAATACTTACTGGCTCCATGACCCTGGGAAAGTCACTTAACCTCTATTTGCCTCAGTTTCTCCATCTGTAAAATGTAGATAATAAAAGCATTTACCTCACAGCATTGTTATAAGTATCAAATAATATATGTAAATTGCTTGGCAAGCCTCAAAACACAATATAAACATTAGGTGTTTTTGTGACTGTTATTACCACCCAAGTCTCCAAGTTCTTCTTAAAACTTTTTTTTAACTATAGGAAAAGAAAGGGGTGGGGGAATACCAATAACCCCTTATATCTGCACTGTACTTTCCCAAACCTTATCTCGTGAAATGTCCCCAAGGTTTAGGAGGCTCATTTGTTATAATGGGAGGTTAGCCAGGGAGGCAATCCAAGCAGAGGGAGGCAACTGACTCCTCAGTTGGCTCTAAAGAAATCCTGAGGCTCATACACCTACAATTAGTCTGCAATCTGTTCCCAATTCCACTCCCTCTCCTTACCAGGGCAACTAAGGTGATTCTGTTTCCCCTTGGGGTTTCTAAGCTAGCCTTTATAATAATTTCACTGAGATAAAAGTGTTGGACTCAGGGAAAGGGCTAAAAGAGAAGACAGTGTACCAAATTATCTGACCCCAGGTCATTGCCTTGACTGCCCTAGGGATGGTACTGATGATCTCATTCACATTTCTTGGTTTTACCCCCTCTTTCTAAACCCTAATATATGATTAAATCATTTCTTGTTATACATATATGTATGTATGTATGTACTTAGTTCTTTCTTTTCTACTATTTTAACTTTTTTCTGCTGAGCTAACCCTGCCTTCCCAAACAGGAGACTCTACATGTTCTGGATGACTCTATACCTTCAGTTCTATGCTGGGTGTGCTTTCTGCCTTCAAGGAACCTACAATCTAACTGTTCTTCAAGCAAATGCTAAAAAAAGGAAAGCATGGTTTGGTCGAGTACAATTTCTCTAATCAGCAGTGATGCACTAGGTACTTTGTTCTGTGACCAACTGTCTCAAATGTAAGGAGAAAATCAAAAAGATTATAGTGAAAATAACTACACCAACAATAATGAGCAACATTAACAGAGTCATTCATAAAAATTAGGCCACTTTGCCATTTAGTAATATGAGAGGAACAAGAAATCTAGACTTCTCCCAGTCCTCCTTCCAAATTAGCAATTAAATGCTGAAAAGAAAGAAAATTGCTACACGTTTTACAAGAAAACTAGATCAACAAAAAAAATTGATCAGAACAAAAACTCAGCTACTTAGATATGTAAATGAAACCATGAGGCCACCTACATGATACTCCTTTCACCAAAGCAGATCAAAAATTGATGCCCTCTTTTTGTGGTGGAAAAGAATTGGAAATTGAAAGGATGCCCATCAATTGGGGAATAGTTGAACAAGTTATGGTATATAAATGTAATGGAATACTATTGTTCCATAAGAAATGATAAGCAGGTGGACTTCAGAAAAACCTGGAAAGCCTTACTTGAACTGGTGCTGAGGAAATGAGCAGAACCAGAAGAACACTGTACACAGCAACAGTAACATTGTTCAGTGACCAGCTTTGGTAGACTTAGTTCTTTTCAACAATACAAGAATCTGAGACAATTCCAAAAGACTCATGATGGAAAAATGCTATGCAATCCAGAGAAAGAACTACGGAGGTTGAATGCAGATTGAAGCATACTATTTTCTACTTTGTTTTAATTTTGGTCTGTGCATTCTTTCACAACATGACCAATATAGAAATATGTTCTGCATTATTGCACATGAATAACCTATATTAAATTGCTTACCATTTCAGGGAGGAGATGGGGAAGGGAGGCAGAGAATTTCAAACTCAAAACTTTTTAAAAATGAACTCTAAAAATTGTTTTTACTTGCAATTGGGGAAAAATAAAATATTATTGAAGATGGAAAAAATGAAATAGGTACCCCTTAGAAGTCTAATGGGAAGCAGAATAGTTTGTATGGTTTGGGTGCTAGCTGCCAGGGGCATAGTAGAAACTGAATTGAATTTATTCACTCTAAACCTAAATGTCAAGCAGGCCTGGGAGGATTTTCATTTATCACTCAATCAACCATTCATTCATTCAATAAGCATTTATTAAGGACTTGCTATGTGGAGGCATCATGTTAACCTATGGTACAAATCAAGATCAAAAACAATTTTTGCTCTCTAGCAGCTGACATTCAAACTGGCAAGGTATATACATTTACGTGTAGATAGAAGAGACTTACAAAGCAGATACAGGATAACCTTAAAGCAGAAAGCAGTAGCAGCTGTCAGGACTCAGGGAAGACCTCCTGGGGAAGCTGGCACTTGAGGTAAGCTTTAAAGGAAGTCAAAGATTCTAAGAGGCAGAAGGGAAAATGGAAAGTGCTCGAGGCATGAGAACAGCCTGTGCAAAGGCACAGAGTATGCATCAAGTATCATACGTGAAGAATTGTAAGTAGAAGCATCCAAGTGGTGAATAGAGTGCTGGACTTGAAGTCAGGAAGATATGAGTTCAAATCTGATCTTAGGTACTTACCAGCTGGATGACTCTAGACAAGTCACTTAACCTCTGTTTGCTTCAATTTCCTCATCCATAAAATGGAGATGATAATAGCACCACCTCCCAGGGTTGTTGTGAGGATGAAATAAGATAAACATTGTAAAGCGCTTAGCAAAGTGCCTGGCACATAGTGAATGCTATATAAATATTATCTTGTAGAATGAATGGGGAAACAATGTGTAAGCTCTGAGCATGAGTGAGATATATATGAGAAAGACGGTTTGAAATGGCCAACTGAATTACTGTAGGAATCTCAAACTCAACACAGTGGAAGTGAGATGATTGAAAAAGTAATATCTTGATCCAAGGAGCTCTTTTCTATATCTACTGGGCACAGCTGTGGGCCTGACTAACAAAAGAGCTGAAACATCATTAAGTATGGGCAGTCTTGCAAAAGAGTGATAACACTCCTTTTGGAGAAGAATAAACCTCAGCAGCCAAAGACAGCTCTAGGAGATGGCAATAGCTCACTGAGGGAAGAGGAAGGTCAGCAGTAGATGATGGCTTAGCAAAGAGAGAAGCAGGAAATGACAATTTCAGAATAAGAGAGAAACATCCATAAGGCACAGCTAACTGCTAATAGTCAGAAATGTGAGAGGTGTTTTAGCCAATGTAACCCTAGGATCATGAATTTTCAAAGGAGTCTTCTCTTCCGACTGAGATGCAAGAATAAATGAGAGATTGTATTCTGTGGTATAAAGAAGGTGGATTGTTGGGGAGTTCCCTTGTTAGTTTACCCTTTTGTTTTAATTGAAAGCTTTGATATTTGATTTGTTTCCTATTAGGATAGTAGAGACTATAATGGGTGGGAGCTCTCAAGTTGTGTTTCCATTACCATAATTGCTCCAAATAACCATGCTACAATCTACTATCTTTCATTTTTACAACATAACCAATACATCTCCTCTTCTATTCTTACATTTCCTTGATGATTTCTTTCATGCCTCTACTTTTCCAGAAGTCATCAATAGTAATATTCTGGTCTACTCTCATTTACCATGTTGCTTTCATTACTCTTTGGTTGACTTGAAAGCTGCTATACAATTTTTAAAAATACAAAGTAAAAAAAACAAGAGAAACAATCACCAGAAGAAATACACATTGAAATAGTCTCATGAATTTCATGAGAAACAAACAAACGAAGAGATATCTTGAGATGCACTAAAATAGCAGATACTTGAGAAATTAAAGAAGAAATCAAATTTACCAAAAATATTGCAAGAGGGAAATTAAAGGAAGAACTGCAATTAAGATATCTGTGAAATAGATAGCAGAAAGAACACCAGATTTAAAATTGGAGAGCCTGAGTTCAAATCCTTCTGATAGTTATCTATGACTTTAGAGAAATCACTTCCTTTCTTTGGGCCTTAGCTTCCTAACATATAAAATCAAGGGGTTAAATTGAGTGATCTTTAAGATCCCTTCTAGATATCATCTTCTGAGCAGGATATTTATCAGAATGAAAAATAGCAAAGAGAACTTAAGAGTTCAAACAATTCCAAAGTGGGATTAATATGTTGTGAAACAGAATGAAGTCAATGTGGAAAAATAAGCTTAGAAAACAATAGTTCAAAAAATTGGAATCAATTTTGACTGCATATTTCAGGTTTGTTGGATAGATCAAGAAGAGGAAGATTTAGGGAGAGTTGGAACACTAATTCATTGTTGGTGGAGCTGTGAGATCATCCAACCCTTCTGGAGAACGGTTTGGAACTATGCCCAAAGGGCTACAAAAATGTGCATACCCTTTGACCCAGAAATATCGCTACTAGGATTGTATCCCCAAGAGATTATAAAAACGGGAAAGGGTCCCACGTGTACAAAAATATTTATAGCAGCACTCTTTGTGGTGGCCAAAAACTGGAAGTCAAGGGGATGCCCATCAATTGGGGAATGGCTGAATAAATTATGGTATATGAATGTAATGGAGTACTATTGTGCCATAAGAAATGATGAACAAGAAGACTTCAGGGAGGCCTGGAAGGACTTATATGATCTGATGCTGAGCGAAAGGAGCAGAACCAGGAGAACTTTGTGCACAGCAACGACCACAGTGTGCGAGAGTTTTTTCTGGTAGACTTGGAACTTTGTAATAATACAAGAACTTACTGAGAAAAAAAAAAAAAAAAATCCTAATGTCGGTCTTCTAAGGTAAAATGCCTTCCACACTCAGAGAAAGAAATGTGGAAGTCACTTGCAGAATGTAGCAGATCATGTTTGTATGTGGGTGGGGTTCAGTGTATTATATGTTGATTTGTTATATGATTTCTTCCATTTATTTTAGTTCGATTACATAGCATGAATATAGCGAAAATGTGCTCAATAGGAAAGTATATGTAGAACCTAAACAGAATTGTATGCTGTCATGGGGAGGGAGGGGGGTATTGGGGGAAGGGTAGGGGGGAATAAAATCTTAACTTTAAGGAAATGATTGTAAAACATTAAAAAAAATAAAATAAATAATTTAAAAAAAAAAAAAAAAAAAAAAAAAAAAAAAAAAAAAAGAAGAGGAAGATTTAGAATTACTGAGGTCCCAGAAAGCATCAAGAAGACAAGAGACTGATTGCAATTTTTTTTAGGAAATCACATCATTTCAAAATATTATATATCATATATCAAAATCAAATGTCACTAAATTCATTTCCTAATACCTTACCATGGCTTGGAAGTAACCCTGTGGACTCTAGGACTATACCAGTGGACTATAAAATGTCACACGGGCCTGGAAACATCATCCTACTTGTTCAGTGAAGGCTCATTGCCAAAAATATGGCTATAAGGTGATGAATTTGATGGCCAGAAAAACTCCTTACTTTGGAAAGTCCCTGAGTCTCCGTTTTTACTTCTGTAAAATAAGAGGATTGTATGAGACAGCCTTTGAAGCCCCTTCTAACTGTAGGTCTATGATCCAATGAAATTCTGATCTTTAAACCTACAGAGCTGTGAAGGAGGTTCATCCGTGTCAATAGAGAATATATAATGTTGCAGAAAAATCTTGTGAAGTGCTATGGAGTCAAGGCACAGGGATTCACTGGTTTAGGAAACTGCCAGTTTAAGTTGGCTTTTTTGTTGAGTCATTTACTTGTATCTGACTCTTCGCGATCCCATTTGGGGTTTTGTTGGCAGAGATACTGCAGCAATTTGCCATTTTCTTCTGCAGCTCATTTTACAGATGAGGAAACTAAGGCAAATAGGGTTAAGCAACTTGTCCAAGGTCACACATCTAGTGTCTGAGGCCAAATGTGAACTCATATCTTCCTGATTCCAGGGCCAGTATCCTATCCACTGTAATACCTAGGTGCCCATGCAAGTTGGCACCTTCTCTGCAATCTTAGAAAGTTGTCCAGGGCACCAAGAGGATAAGTAAATAGTCCAGGATCATACAGCCATTACTCATCAGAGGCAAGATTTGATTCAGGTCTTCCTGGTTTCCTTCACTGGCAAGCTGAAACAGTCAGAGAAAGATGACAAGGATACAAGATCTGAGTCAGTCTCTGAACCATGTCATGTGTTGCCCCCACCCCTTACTCTCCCATCCTGCTGCTTGGAGTAGCAGGGATCTAGTTACAGAATGTATATTTGATTGACTGAGAATATAATAGAGTTTTTTTAATTTAATTTTGAGTTCCAAACTCTCTCTCTCCCTTTCTCCCCTCTCCTTTCATTGAGGAGCAAACACTTCGATTTCAGTTATACCTGTGTGGTCATATCAAACATATTTCCACATTAGTCATGTTGAGAAAGAAAACACAAACAAAAGAAAACAATAAAAATACAAAAAGTGTGAAAAAGAGTATGTTTCAATTTGCATTCAGAGTTTGTCAGTTCTCCCTCTGACGGTGGATAACAATTTTCATCATGGGTCCTTTGGAATTGCCTTGGATCATCATCTTGCTCAAAGTAGCTAAGTCTTTCATAGTTGATCATTCTTACACATTGCTGTTACCATGTTCTCCTGGTTCTGCTCACTTCACTTTGCATGAGTTCAAATAACTCCTCCCAGGTTTTTCTGAAACCATCCCACTTGTCATTCTCATAAAACAACAATATTTCATCACAATCAGATATCACAACTTGTTTGGCCATTCCCCAGTTGATGGGCATCCCCTTGATTTCCAATTCTTTGCCACTACAAAAGAAAAGCTGCTGTAAAGATATTGTACAAAAAGGTCATGTTCCCTTTTCTTTGATCTCTGGTATACAGACAAAGTTGTGGTACCAAAGAATATACACAATTTTTTAGCCCTTTGGACATAGTTCCTAATTATTTTCCAGAACAATTGGACTAGTTCACAACTCTATCAATAGTGAATTATTGTTCCAATTTTACTACATCACCACCAGCATTTGTCATTTTCTTTTTCTATCATGTTAGCCAATCTGATATGTGTGAGGTGACATCTCAGAGTTGTTTTAATTTTTATTTCTCTAATCAATAAGGATTTGGGTGATTTCTCATGTGACTGTTGATAGCTTTGATTTCATATTTAAAATGCCTGTTCATATCTTTTAACCATTTATCAACTGCCCTTAGTCAATAAATGGACATGGCCTCAAACAAACTTAGGCCTGGGAAGGACCTTAGTTTGGAAAGACCTTAGTTTAGAAAAACTAAGATCATCCATGCACTGGGGCCAGTCATCTTGACTTTTGCTTTGCTGCTGGACTTTGATGACTCTGGAGGAGAGAGTGAGGTTGGCCTCTACACAACTCTGACTCATGTAATCTGTGCACTCACAAGTTGAGTCATCACCCCCATGCTATAATTGATCCTCTTTGGGAACAAAGGATGAACGTCAAGAAGTTATCACCAGGTCAAAGAGTAACTTTATTGTGAAAAAGAGCACAGACAAGGGGGAAAGAAAGAAAGAAATGCATGGTGCAAATCTCAGAGACAGTGAAGTTATTGCCATGTTGAAGTAGAGGTGAAAAGGAGGTCATTGAAGGTGGGCTATTTAGGAGACAGTCTGAATGTTGAAGTTCTTAAGAATTAAGACAGACAATGGATTAGAGAAGAAGACTATGAGTCAGGGTACTTAAATCAGCAAAACGTTTTGGAGAGTGACCTGAAAGTCAGTAGATATTGGTAGTAACAAGAGAGTGGTCCAAATGGACTGCATGGACATGGAAGTATGGGAACACCATTTGTGCCCAAGGTTGAGAGAGTGGAAGACAGGAATTGAAGATAAACTACTACTGGGGGTAGAATGGTATGATATGGTCTATTAGCAAAATATTTTCTGTAAAGACTGTTGCAGAGAATTCTAAATGGAATTTGAGGTGTTTGTATTCTGGAGGGTCTCTCTTTTCAAAGTCTCCTTGGTGCAATCTTGGACATTCCTCCTTATGGACAAGTGAGTTCTACCTGAGGAAAGGGAGGCCCATGGAGCCTGGATGACTTTCCCACAGTCACACAAGTTGAAAATGGCAAAACTGGGATTCAAACCCACATCCTCTGACTCTAAAACCATTTCTCTTCCTATACATCACTTGTGTTTAACTGTCAGTGACTGAAGATGCTCCATTTGGGCATTTTAAAACCCCAATCCTTGCATTTGTAGCAATTATTAGAAAGTTGCAGCCATTTTTCAAAGACTACATTGATATAGTTGTAGCATAAATGGACAACCCTGTGAGCAATGGGGCTTTGCAAATTCTGGATTTCCCAAGTGAAATGTGACTAAGTCAAGCATTTAATCGTCTGTTAATACGCTTGCGTTCATCAATTTCCTAGCAAAGATAAATATTATCTGGAACTATTATTCTCACTTTATCTGTGAAGGAAATTAGTCTTAAAAGTCATGTGTACACATGTAAAATGAGGTGGATAATTATTGTAAATTCTATGCAGAGCCTACGTTAGAGCTTTCATTCCCTCCATCACCACTCTCCACCATGGTTGAGTTGGTGAATGCTAATAACTTGAGGGCATGTATGACTTAGGACCCAAAAGGGGGAACCCTTATCTGGGGTGGGGCTAGTGTACATAAGTACTTGGGGAAAATAAGTTGAGAAATAAGAGAGAATGATTGCTGTTCCCTGCCCAAATGAGCAATATCCAGTTACTGGCAGAACCCCATAACTCTGGTTGTCATATGGATAAAATACATTGGGGCTCTTCATCATCCTTCTTGAGCATGGAGAGGATCTGTGCTGCGTATTTCTGCTGTGTCTGAACTGAATTAAGAGTTCCAAAGATAGAGGGCCTTCCACTCCTCAAAAGTAATACTGGTTGGGCTACAGGTGGGACAAAAATCTTTGGAAACGTGAGCTGTAGCAGAGAAAGCTGGAACTCTAGTTAGACCAAAAGGAGAAGCATCTGTGCCCCTATTGGAACCAAGAGAATATTTTGTCCCCTGTGCTACCAGAGGATGCTAGTGTGTGGATAGTACAAGAGTTTGTCACAAAAGGTCATTTTAAGGGATCACTGCAATAAGTAGCTGAGATTATTTGAGAGAAAGAAATAGTGATCTGCCACAGTGAGACCCTAGCATGAGAAGAGGCTAATATTGAGACTTGAACATACCAACCAAGAGTGTCACTGGAAAATACTCAGTGAGAGACCTTTCGTGGCACAAGCATGGCATAATTCCTTTGGAGAGTACACAATTTTCTTTGATTCTTCCTTCTCTATGAAAGAAGTTTCACTTTGATATTTTATAGCCAAGGGCCAGTAATATTCTGATCTGTTCAATAAAGAGATTTCCCCAGCTTTTGGAATAGGAAAAGACACTTTCCAAACTTGTCTCTCTTTGTTGTGTCATGTGGTATCATTGACGCAAGGTCTACATAAAGAATAATTCAGACTCTCCTCAAATCGGAAAATAAGGAAAAAGCATTACTTTATTGAATTTATCCAGCTCAGTATATCTGGTATACACCATCTCAGCAAGGAGTGGCTTTCAACTCTGGAGCTAAGCAAAGAGTTATTCAGATGGTGGAAATGTAAAAAAGATTCAGGGGAGATTCCAAGATTCAAAATTAATGATTCCCGCGAAATTGGGCGCCCCAGTTCTTCTCTGCTCCCGGGAGGCTGTCAAGACCGTGGTCTCTCCTCCTTGGAACATGAACTCAAGTGGCCCCGGCTACCCCATGGCGTCTCTCTGCTTGGGCGACCTGCACCTCGCCGTGACCAAGGCCATGCTGTAGGAGAAGTTCTCGGCTTCGGGGCACATCACGTCTACCCGCGAGTGTCGCGATGTGGCCACGTGCCGCTCCCTGGGTTATGCCTACGTCAAGCAGCCTGCCGATGCTGAACGAACCTTGGACACCATGAACTTTGAGGTAATCAAGGGCAGGCCCATCCCATATCATATGGTCCCAGCGGGATCCAGGGCTTTGGAAATCAGGAACTGGCAACATCTTTCTTCAGAACTTGGCTGATTTTCCATTGATAACAAAGCCTTGTATGACTCCTTCTCTACCTTTAGGAACATCCTCTCTTGTAAGGTGGTGTGTGATGAGAATGGCTCCCCGAGGATGTGGCTTTGTCCACTTTGAGACCGAGGATGCTGCAAACCAAGCAATCAGCACTATGAATGGGATGCTACTTAATGACCGGAAAGTTTTCGTGGGTTACTTCAAGTCTCAGTAGGAACGGGAGGCAGAACTGGGTGCACGAGTTTTGGAGTTCACCAACATCTACATCAAGAACTTCAAGGAAACGTGGATGATGGGTGCCTTCGGGAACTCTTCTCCCAGTTTGGAAAGACTCTAAGTGTGAAGGTGATGGTCAATGAAAATGACCATTCCCGAGGCTTTGGCTTTGTCAACTTTGGGAAGGATGAGGAAGCACAGAAGGCTGTGAGTAGCATGAACGGGAAGGGGTTCGGGAAACGTGTCCTGTGTTTTGGACGGGCCCAGAAGAAGACCGAGAGGCAGAGTGAGCTGAAGCATATATTTGAGCAGATGAAGCAGGAGAGAGTGAACCACTACCAGGGTGTGAATCTGTATGTGAAGAATCTGGATGATATCATTGATAATGAGAAGCTAAGGAAGGGGTTCTCTCCATATGGCAGATCACCAGTGCCAAAATAATGACAGAGGGTGGCCACCGCAAGGGGTTTGGCTTTATGTGTTTTTCCTCTCCAGAAGAGGCTACAAAGGCCGGGCAGAGATGAATGGGCGGATTGTTTGCGCCAAGCCCCTCTATGTGGCCTTCGCCTAACACAAGGAAGAGCAGAAGGCTATCCTCACCAACCAATACATGCAACGCATCTCTGTCCTCCGGAACATAAATGGCCCCATCTTTCCCCAACCCAACAATTATTTCCTGCCTGCCATCCCCCAGGTGACTGCAATCTTCTAGTTGCCTACCCGAGCATCCTTCTACAGTCCCAGCACCATGGCTCCCATTCAGCCTGCCCCAATGTGGACCAGCTTCTCTCCTGGGTCTTCCTCCACACCCCAGCACTCCATCTCCAACATCAGCACTGTCTGGCAGGCCTCTACTCAGGCGCCCCAGGCAGAGCCCCACAGATAGAGAGTGGTCAATATTGGAACCCAGACTATGGGAACTGAGTATCCAGGCTCCCCGACCCCACCATCGCCCAGTACAAGTACTCCTCAGTTGTGCCTAATGCACAGCAGGTAATGGAGCCAGCTCTGCATATCCAAGGGCAGGAGCCTTTAACTGCATCAATGCTGGCCTCAGCCCCTCCCCAAGAACAAAAGCAGATGCTTGTGATGCTGCCCTCCTGACTGTTCCATAGACAAGACCCTCCATCTCTTGCCTCTGGGCATTTTTTGTGGCTGTCCCCAGGCCTGGAATGTTCTCCCTCCTCATCTCCACCTCCTGGCTTCCCTCAAATCCGAACTAGAATCTCACCATCTATAGGAAGCCTTTCCCAGTCCTCCTCCATCCTAGTGCCTGCTGTCTGTGATCTCCTGTCTCTCCTTTATGTATACCCAGTTTGGACATGTGTTTGCTTGTTACCCCCACCAGATTGTGAGCTCCTTGAGAGAAGGGTTTGTGTTTTGCTCTTTTTTTTGTATCCCCAGCACTTAGCACAGTGCCTGGCACATAGTACTCCTTAATAAATGTTTATTGACTGAAAAAAAAAAGATTCAAAATGAATAAAAAAATTTCCCACAACTTCCCAATTTATTTTGTGTATTTCATCACAGTTAAAATGAGCTATAGAGTCTACATTCTAGAATCTACTGAGATTAGAACGGAAGCCTACTGACTTTTAGGACATGTCTAATAGTACTGACCAATGGATGAATTTGTGCTATATTGGCCCTTACAAGCGAGAGATAATTTGGATGCAACCATCCAATCATTCAGTTGCTCTTGGCATTTATGTTGGTCAGTTCATAGTTACATGTTGGCTTGACCTAAGAATATATATGAATAACGAAAACCAAATGAAATAGACATTTGACAAAAAGCTGGTTCACCTGATACATTTAGACAATCAATAGTTTCATTGCCCTTTTAAACCATCTATAATGAAAAAATCCAAAGGCAACAAAAAATAGATGTACAGTGGAACATATTTTCCAACATTTCTCTTCTGATCTAATCTAATCATTGATGCCAGTAAAACCACTAAATTTGGGCTCCACTTACCCCATTCCATGTGCCCTTATAGGGTAAAGTAGGGAAGATGGAGATCTTGCAAGGGATTTGAGCTTAGTCTTAAAAAAATCAGAAGAACTAAGAGGAGAGAAGGCAGAACATTGTTGGCATAGGGCACAGTTGTTGCAAAGGCTAGGAGGTAGGAATTGGAATGTTCTACAAGAAATAACTAGGAAGCTGGTGTGACTGGATCAAAGAACTCAGGGGAGAAGAGCATAAGTGTGACCTTTCTGTGTGTATTCCTCATTACATGTACATAACAAAAAGCATTTGACTTGGTTGAACAAACTGCAGTCCTAAAGGATCTCTCCCCACCTTGTGTATATGGTTAGTATCATATTTGGTTATTTTATAGTGGCAACCACAGAGATCATATTATCTGTAGAATTATAAGATCACAGTTTGAGGGTCATTTTACAGACAAAACTGAAGTCAACAAAGATTAAATAACTTGCTCGATTAAAACCCAGGTCCTCTGATTCCAAATCCAGTATTCTTTCCATTGAACAATACTCCTCTATTCAACCATTTTGAGTAATAGTATTAGTTGAGGAACAAAACCAAGAGGCCTATACTCCCCAAAGATGCTCATTACTGTCCTAAGAAGTATCCTTAGGTTCCTAGAATTAGATGAAGGAAACAAGGTAATGTCAAAGATGGGATTTGAACGCACAACTCCTGAGTCCAGGCAATGTTTCTTCCACTGAAAGGATTCCCTCCTGTTAGTTAAGTTCTCCAGATAGATGCTCCTTCTGTCTGCAGAGGACATTATGCCGACCACACCCCGTACTTCCTCAAAAATACTTGGGGATGGTGCTATATGACTGATTTATAGGATTCCACAATCACAGAAAATTAGCAACTATAGGTTACACAAGGAACAGTGAAAAGATACATGTGGCCCTAAGCAAGCGAGATTACCAAAGATGATGCATCTGTCCTATGAAAGATACCATCAAGGATATGGATGACTAAGAAGGGACGTGAACTTTTTTTGGTGCAAGGGTAAGGAATGGGCAAGTTGTTGTACTGCTGTCCAAAAAAGAGAATTCAAAAAAGAACTCCAGTGGACTGGATGGATCCAATACAGAAAATATATTCATAGCCTTGAATAAGAATCACACTGGATGAGAAGTTATGGACTGGATGGTGATTTGCACCAGTGGAAGGAGTAACCACAGGGAAAAGATCACAGACACATCAAAACAAAGCAGCATCCATTTGTGCTGTGGAGACAAGTTCAAGGCAAAGCATCAATCACTCAACACCCAAGGCATTATGGTCTTGGCTCTACCACTTACTTCAGGTGTGGCTTTGGCCAGGTGCCTTCCCTTCTCTGGGTCTCATTTTCTTTTTCTGCAGAATAAAGGGGTAAGACTAGATAGCTCTGAAGGTCTGTACTGATAGTGGCATTTCGGGACGTTGGCTTTAAAAGCACGTGCAATTTAATGATTATCTGAGCATATATGCATATGTATACATAAGAGGCAACATGGCAGAAGAGATGCAGAGAATTGATCTCAGAGTCAGAAAATCTTGGGTTCAGGACCTGCCTGAAGGTAGATATGCTTCTGATACCTACTGGCTATATACCTGGTGAGTCACTGAACCTCCCAGTGCTTCAGGCAACTCTCAAAACTCAAAAGTCAAGTGACCCAGCATTTATTAAGCACCTACTATGTGTCAGGCACTATGCTAAGCATTAGGAATAAAAAGAAAAGCCAGACCAGAGCTTACTCTCAGGAAGCTTCTTGTCTAATGGGAGAAACAGCATGCAAACAATGTGTATGTATGTATATGTATATATATAAATACATACATACATACAGGCATATATATGTACATACAAGATACACATATATGCTCAATTGGAAATAATCTCAGAGAGAAGGTGCTGACATTAATGGGTAGAGTAGCTGCCAATTTGCACTGGTAAAGGGAGTCAGGGAGTTTATTCAGTGAGAGTTGCCTACCCCATTGAAATCACAACTCTGTCTCTCCAGCTCTCTCCTCTCTCTCTCTGTCTCTGTGTGTGTCTCTCTCTGTGTCTCTCTCTCTCTGTCTTTCTCTCTGTCTCTCTGTCTGTCTCTCTCCTCTGTATTCTCTCCTCTCTCTCTGTCTCTCTCTCTCTCCTGTATTCTCTCCTCTCTCTCTCTCCTGTACTGTCTCCTCTCTTTCTTTTTTCTCCATCTCTCTTTCTCTCTCACACACATACACACTCTCTCCCCCTTCTATGTATGTCTTATAAGTCTTAATGCAGTTTTAAACTTTTGATAGCTCAAAACTGAAATAAGACTTTGGAATAACCTGTTTCTATATGTGTATACATGCTCCTACACACATAGATACATGTCTTTAAAACCCACTGCAACTATAGAGTAGTCTTAGAGAGTATCAGAACAGGAAAGGACCTTTTCCCTCAAGGAATTTATAATCCATGAGACAAGGCAGACCATAACTGCATCAGGACAAATACAGTATTATTTACAAAAGGGTCATTGAGCGGGAAGAGTGGGGGAGGAATTAGCATGTTGCCAAATAGGTGTGGTTACTCAGGAAGTTTCTGGAAAGAGAATTTGAATCTTGAGCCATGACTGAGGGAAGTAGCATGGCATTTCCCAACATGTTTGGCAATGCACAAGCAAAATATTGCAATGACTGACTCAGCCTTTCATTATCAGTCTCCAGATGGACTTTTTACCTTGCTTTAGCACTCAATGCCTATACCCTCCAACTAACACTGACAATGGATGGCTTCCTATACTTAGTTATCTTTTCCCTGATTCATGGATGGGACTGTGAGTTCCTGCGGTATCTTCATTATCTTCCGCAAAGAACCTAATAATTATAACAATAGAAATAATCCACATTTACACACATGATCTCATTTGATCCTCCAATTACCCTGTAAGGGAGGTAATGTTGACATTATTATCACGATTTGGTAGATAAAGGAACTGAGGTTCAGAGAGTACTCAACTTGTCCAAGGTCATGTAGCTAGAAGATAGTAGTCAGGACTCACACTTGGATCTCAAGTCCCAGTTTTCTGCTATCCACTATCTTGAACAACTGGTTCTTTCTTTGTAGGTCTCAGTAGACTCACTAATAAAATGAGACAGCCAAACTCAGGACCCTTCCAATCTAAATCCTATGAGCCTGACACCTGGTCTAGTATTCTGCTGCATTGCCTGGTCTGTCCATACCAAACATTTAGCTGAGTTACATTGAACTCTATATGAGGTAGCTCTACAATAAATAGACACAGAATTTCCAACTTGAAAGACCTTAGAAGCCAAGCTACTCTAATAAACCCTCTTGACAGATGGGCATCAAGCCTTTGTCAGAAAACCATCAGTGAGGAGGAACTCACTGGCTCCTGGGGCAGCTCTTTCTATATTTTGTAGCTCTCACTGCTAATGAGTTTTCTCTTACTGGAAATATGCATATGCAGCTTCCACCAACACCAAAGCATTGCTTTCTGAAATGTCAACCCTGGATTCAGGTTGCCCATCTCTGACCTCTTCACATCAGAAACTTCCCCCACTATTCTGGAAAACTTTCCAGATCTGACCCACCTTGAACTGCCAATTCCTGCCTCCTGTCCAAACGGCTTGCAGTGAGTGGGACCTCACAGTACACAATACCACCACCGGCCACAAGTTTGCATTTTGAAGGAAAGCCTTGAGCCTCATAGTGCCTCTACTTTAATGGACCTTGCTCCAATCACTAATAACCTGCTTGGACTCCTTCCTAAATGGTTTGCACACATATGCCCTCATTATACACTGCCCATTCCAATGATTAAGAGCCGCTGGCTTACTGTACAAACCCTGCTCCCATTCCCATCAACCCTACCTCCTAATTGTCCAACTCCAGACCTTGGCACCCTTTTACTGTGCTCTTTGGAATTCCTGCTCCTTAATGAATAAACTTGCTGAACATTGTTAAACCTTTTCCTTTCTCCTGTCTTTTGGTTTTATTAGACCAAATTTATTATTTGGTTTTATTTATTGGACTAGCTGGCCTCTTTGCTCTTTTCTCATGGCAACCCATCCTCCACTCAGCCACCAAATTGATTTTCCTGAAGCTCAGATCTGACTGTGTTACTCCCCCTACTCAGGAACCTCCAGTGACTTCCTATTGTCTCCATGATCAAATACGAAATGCTTTTGTTAACGTTCAAAGCCTTTCATAATGTAGCCCCCTTCTACTTTTTCAGTCTTCAAAAAATATTTATTTTTAACATTCTTTTCTTTTTTACTGTGAAGTTCCAGATTCTCTCCTCCTTTCCCACCTCTCCCCACACACTGAGAAGGCAAACCATGTGATATTAGTTGTACATGTGAAATCATGCAAAATGTATTTCCACATTAGCCATATTGCAGAAAGCAAACTAAAATATAATAAAGTGAGAAAATTCTACTTTAATTTGCATTCCAAGTTCATCAGTTCTCTCTGTGGAGATGAACAGCATTTTTTCATCATGAGTCTTTTGGAACTATCCTGGATCATTGTATTGATGAGAGCAACCAAGTCTTTCATAATTGATCATCATTACGTTAATGTTAATGATCACTTCAGTTTGCATGAGTTCATATATGTCTTGCCATGTTTCTCTGAAACCACCTCCCTCATCATTTCATATTACACAATGGTACTCCACAATCAGATAGTACAACTTGTTCAGCCATTCCCCAATTTATGAGCAATCTCCTCAATTCTCAAATCTTTATTACCACAAAAAGAGCTGCTACAAATATTTTTGTACAAATAGGTTCTTTTCCTTTTCCTTTGATTTTTTTTGGAATACAGACCTAGTAGTGGTATTGCTGGATCAAAGGTTATGCAGAGTTTTATAGCATTTTGTGCATAGTTCTTAATTGTTCTCCAGAATGGTTAGATCAGTTCACCACTCTACCACTAGTTCATTAATGGACCTATTTTCCGTCATCCCCGCCAGCATTTGTCATTTCTGATAGGCATGAGGTAATACTTCAGAGTTGCTTTAATTTGTCTTTTTCGAGTTAATAGTGATTTAGAGCATTTTTTGTATGACTTTGAATAGTTTTGATTTCTTCTTCTGAAAGCCAACTATTCATATCCCTTAATCATTTATCAACTGGGAAATGGATCTTATTTTCATAAATTTGACTCACTTTATGTTTGAGAAATGAGGGCTTTATCAGAGAAACTTGCTGCAACTTTTCTTGATATTACCTCATTGTCTATAGTACCCTTTAGCAAAAGGGAGTTTTCCTGATATCTCTTTTAATTATGTTTAATTTTGCTACTGTTTTGTCTGAAAGCATGATTGCCAGCCATTCCTGCCTTCTTCACTTCAGTTGAAGCATAATAGACTTTGCTCCAGCCCTTCATTTCAATACTGCGTGTGTCTTTCCCAAGTATGTCTCTTGTACGCACCATATTGTTGGATTCTGGTTTCCAGTTCATTCTGCTATATCCTCTTCCCTTCTATGGATTAGCTTATCCTATTCACATTCACAGTTATTATCACTAATTGCGCACTTTCCTCTGTTTGTCCTCTCTCTCTTTTTATCCTATCCCTCTTCAAAGTGTATCTTGCTTGTCACCACTGCCTCACCCTATCTGTCCTTTTCCTTGTTGTCTCTCCTTCCCCCCACTATATCTCTTATCCCTTCCTCCTCACCATTTCCCTATTGGGCAAGATAGATTTCTATACTCAGCTGAGTGTGTGTGTGTGTGTGTGTGTGTGTGTGTGTGTATACTTCCTTCTTTGACCTAATTCTAATGAGAATGAGGTCTAAGGTCTAATGAGGTCTACCACCTTTTCCCCATTTCCTGCTCTATAACAAAAGCTCTTCCTTGCACACTTTTATGTGAGAAAATTTGCCCCATTCTATCTTTTCCTTCCCCCTTCTCGCAGTGCATTCCAACATAATAGACTCATTTCCATTCCTTCTGTGTGTGCATATTCCCTATGACTATGTGTGTGTGCATATGTCTATATCCATGCTTAATAATGACAGGACTTAGTGTCTGATTTAATCAGCTCTCACTCAGACCTGGCATCCCTAGTCACCTTCAGGTATTGGTTGCTTTCACTTATTACCCTCCTGCCCTCACACACATATTCACTGGTCACCACAGGGAAGGCAGGATACTCCTTGCTTCCTATTGCCACTTTGGGATTCTTCTGCTATCATCACCCAGCAACCTCTCCTTTGAGATTCACACCATACAAATTTCTTGTCCAGTTCAGAGAATGGTGGTTGCAACCTATTTACTCCCAGAATATTCTCCTTCTCACCGAATTCACTGTCTGGCTCAGCCTTTCTCTCTTCCTCAACTCATGCCTTCATATTAGGAGACCAACATATACATTGTTACTCCCTCAATTTACCCTAATTTTCCAGTTCCTCAATCCACTTAATCCCCATGACACACTCCTCCACACTATCTCAGCCGCACATGTAGATAATTGTATCCTTGATCTTGCCATCATTCACAGGTATTTTAATTCCAATTAATTCTCAGATTCCTTTATCTGACCATAATCCTTTAACATTCCATCTTTCCCTCTGCCTTATGACCCTTAATCCTGTTCTTCATCCTCACCATCTGGTCTTCCCACCATATTGACTTCTCCTCTCTAGACAATCTCCAACTAATAAGAACAATGGTAATAATAATTATTATTTATTATTATAATTTATATAGCACCTACTATGTGTTGGACATTATTCTAAGCCCTTGGAAAGCAAAAAGAGGCAAAGGACAGTTTTTGCCCTCAAGGAGCTCACAATCTAATGTTAAGTGACTTGCTCAAGATTCCACAGGTAATCAGTGTGGGACTAAATTTGAATTCAGGGCTTCCTAACTCTGGGTCCAGCTCTCTATCCACTGCACAACCCAGCCCACTCAATCAATAATATGCTTCCAAAAACACAGGGGCCAGAACTGAACAAAACATTCCAGATGTGGTCTCACCAGGGCAGGGTACAGAGGAACTATCATCTCCTGAGTACTGTACAATTTTGCCTCAAAATATAGCCTAAGATTGTATTAAATTTTATTGCTGACTCAACTTGACCTTGCTGTCCACTAAGATGTCTAGAGCTTTTTCAAGTCAGCTGCTACCTATGCAATCCTCCAGTCTTATACTTTGAAAGCTGATTTTTCCCTCCTCATCTTTCTGGGATGAGGTCCTGTTGTGCCCTGGTCATCCCGCAACTAGTTCACTGCTTTCATCCCTTCTGAAGTTAATAAAAACAATTCTACATTTATGGAGTAATTCAAAATTTACAAAGTGCTTTGCCCATAGCCCCTACAGGAAAGGCCATTAGCACCTCCAGCTAAGCTACTCCTCTGCTCTAGTCTTCTCCATAAAATGTAAAGCCAGATCTCTTCCCACTGTACCATACTATTTCCAGCCATGATTGCAAATTCGGTGCCACTCAGGGACAATGCAAAGATAATGCCCGCCTCTTGAAAGACTTGTAAGGTGGTGAGAGGGCTGACATTGGAGTCAAGAAGGCCTGGGTTCTGTCCAGGATGCTTGCAAGTTGACTCTGAGGAAGCTGCTTAACCTCTTTGAGCCTCCATTTTCTTCATCTGTAAAGATAAGGGAGCTGGGCTCAGTACCTTCTAAGATCCCATGATTCTATGGTTGCTTAAGGACCTTAAAATACAGTTGGGAAGAAAAGAAAAATGTGCATCAAGCAATTAGAGAACAATACAAGGCAATATATAATTAAACCCTACTCATGTGTTCAGGACATGTAAGTGCTACCTGGTAAGGATGAGGAATCTCTAGCCCAGTCTGGGTTTGGCCTTCGGATTCATTTTACTCAGTCAGTAGCAAGATTTTTTGGAGTTATGTGGTGTAGTTCCCCACAGTTCCAAGCCATAAATACCTGTTTGTATCTGAAGGAATGTTCTGGAGCCATGCCCAGGGACTGACGTCCTAAAACAGAAGCCTGGGTGTCTTCCTCTGAATAAACACGATTGGAGAAGAAGGAGCAGATATAAAGCAAATTACATCAGCTAGAATTTTTCGGTGGTGGGAATAGGCATGAGGTTGATAGCTGGTGGCTCTAAATTAACAATGGAGTCTGGGGTAGCTACAGGAATGGAGGGCTCTGGGAAGACATGGGCCCTATGAAGTGCTCGGGCATACGTTGAAGGGAAAGAGACTTTGGCTGGCTAATCTGAGGCAGAAAGACGAACATGGGGGTTGTAAACTGCAAATATGAGTGTGCCCGAGATGTTGGCTGGTAGTAGGAGAGGCAGATAAGGCTGCACACTGAAGTGAGAATGCTTAAAGGGAGTCAGTTTGAGCCACTGGGAGAGACTGAAGCACAAGAATTACACTTTTGGAAAGACGGAGAGAGGACACCAGAAATCCAAGGTGGGCAACAGCAGCAGGGAATGTAGGAAATGCTAGTGCTTTTTCTCTCCTTTCTTCTCTTTTCAATCTCCTTCCTCTCCCTCTCTCCTTCATTCTTTCCTTCTTTTCTCAGTCTCCTCTGTCCAGTTTCACAGTTCTTTAGTTCCCTTTTCTCCTTCTCCTAATTAGCCATAGTCTGAGCCAAAGTATATATTTATGTATATAGATAGATATTTGTTGCATTTATTAAATAAGCTTGCATATTTGTTTTTCATACTTTTTAAATTAATAAATTTAATTTATAATAATGAATATATTTACTATGTAATTTATATATAATTATATATACATATTATATATATAATTTTATATAAATAATAAATTTAAGCAAAATATTCCAAATTCTTGCTTTAGGAGCTTTAAGAAGAGAATAATAAGTTATAAATTTGGTTTGAAACCATAATTTATTTTGATTACTTTTTTAAGACCAGAACTATGATTTTATTGGAGTTGGTGACTCTCAATGAAGAATCTCCCTCCATCATCCTCTAAACAAGCATCCTCTCTACAAATTGCCCAAGGCACTTAAAGATGACTCTCCCAGGGTCACACAGCCAGTCAAGGACAGAACTTACACCCAAGTCATCCTAATACTAAGTCAGCTTTCTATCCACTATCATCCTGCCTCTCCAGGACTGCGAATGAAAGTTTATAATTATGTATGTACATTATAAATCATTACCCTTAATTGGATTTTGGAGGGTCGATCAGTGACTCTATCACTCCTGATATTCAAAAAGGGGGAGATAAGCATGGAAGGATCTAAAGAAAGACCAGATGGTTGCTCTTCTGTTATATAAATGGATTAAACTTTCCCTTGACTTTGATCTCAGTTGACGTCATCTGTGCTTAATGAACTGTGCAAAGGCATCAAATAATGCTCTAGATGCCCTCTGACTAGTGGAGAAGATGCTACCCTGAAAGGGCCCTCTCCTCTTACACAAAAGCATTCAGTCTAAAGGGACTAGGAGGTCTCCAAAGAAGCAGCCAGTTTGACATATGACTAGATTTCTCCTGAGGAACAAGAATTACCCTGGCAGGCTAGAAAGTAGGCAAGAAGGCAAGGAGCCCAATGCCCACGTTTGAATATTCAAGAGATTGACATCTCGTGTGTTACCATTACAGGAGGAAGAGCACATTGGCATTGACTACCGACAAGTCATATGTTGTCGATAGTATTGTCATTCAAATCAGAGGTTTCATGAACATTCCCTGAAAAGCCAATTCTGCCGTGGAGAATTTGGAGAAAATCGAAGAATTGTATGTAAACTGGTACAGAGCAACATAAACAGAACTAGTACAACAGTTTACACAGTGACCAAAGTAATGTAAAGGAAAACAGCATAAACACCTTGGAACTCTGATTGATGTGATTAATCAGTTTTGACTCCAGAGTACAGATGTGGAATGAGGCATATTTTGCTGGGCACAATGTTTTACTTGGTTTGTCAATGTCACCTATATATCAATACTAAGGTTCTTCTCATATTGGGGTCCCACTAAGGTAAATCACTGTTTCATTTGTTTTGCTTAACTATATTCCTTTGTTACACAACAGCATTCAATTGCAGGGGTTAGAGGAAGGGAAGAATTTTAAGAAGTGACAGTGCTAATAGAAAAAATCAATAGAATATTTTTAAAATCATTGAAAAAATCAATTCAGTAACCATTTATTGTGTTTGCACTAAAGGTAAGGTCCTATGGTAGGCACTGAGAGTCTGAGTGGGGAGGAGGGAGGGGGAAGAGATTCAAAGAAGTATAAGATTTAATCTCTGTTCTCAAGTATTTTCCATTTACTAGGGAAGAGAGGGCTGTCACACAAATAATTACAAGCGCAGCCTTTATAAACTTTGGGATATTTATTTTAACTCCTCCCTCCCATTGAGGAATTGGGTCCCCAGAGGGCTTGTGGCTATATCTCTCCTCTCCTACTCCTCTGAGAGTTCTAGAGGTCAGTTTACTTATTCCAGAATGCTGTTGCCAAAGTTAACAACCAATTGGTATCTCCACTACATTGCTGATGGGCCCAGAGACTGGTGCTCTGGTGTTATTTAAACAATTAACATCAATTAGCTTTTACAATGGGATATTTACTAAGGCAATTTAGCAAGGACAAGAGTGAAAAAACCCTTCCCTCAACCAGGACATACTCTCCCCGCTTTTCACCGCAGGCTTTTTAAATACAAAGTGGCTGCTACAAAGTATTTACCCCACTAAATTCACTTTCACTGTTCTTAACTAATGCTGGGCTGGCACTCAAAGGTGAGTTATTGTTCCCTTGATGGAGACTTTGATCAACATCTGCCAGCTTATATTTGACACATAGGTTACAATCCTCATTTTTCTTGCCTCCAATCATATCTTCCCATATTGAGGCATTCTAGCAAACTTGGTTTCCTGAGTGATTAGCCCTGCCCTAATGATCCATGATTTTATTAGTGATCCCCTCTCAATTAGACCTGAGTCTCTCCCTGTTAGTTTCTGTGGCAATGACAAGAGGGGTTAGCCACTTTTTATGCAGTTGCAGTCTAGGTATACATCACAGCATCCCCAGATCTCAGAGGTGGAAGGGACCTTGGAAAAGAAGAGAGGACTTAAAGTATATATTGGAGGCTCTCTTCAAGTATTTGAAGGGTATCATGCTTGGCCCTACGATGCAGAATTGGAAGCATTGACTCCAAGCTGAATAGAGGAAGATCTTGGCTTGATGTAAGAAAAATCTTTCTAGCAATTATATGTGTGAAAGTAGACTGTGGTACCTCAGGAAGGAAAGACTTCCCTTTCATTAGAAGTCTTTAAATAGAAGCTGGATGAACCTTGGTTGGATCCATCCAACCTTGGTTACAGGTATGTAAAGGGAGTTCTCACTGGACTAGATGACTAAGCAAATGTTTCAGCATTTATTGCAGTTAAGTTCGTGTAAATAAATTTGGGTCATGATTTTAACCTACTGAAATCATGTGGGGTCCTAACTTTGGTAACCACTATATGTTACCTATACTTCTGTTTTGTGTCTTCAAATTTGACAAGGATACCATCTAGCCATGTCATCCCTCAAATCACAGTTTAAAAAAGTCAAACAGCATAGACCCAAGCAGAGAGTCCTGGATTAGAAGTCTCCTTCTAAATTAATTTTTATAATTAATTATAAAGATTAAATTATAATTAATGATTATTCTTTACATTCAGTTATTCAATCATTATCATCTAGCCCACGTTTCCACATTTTGTTCATGATAGCACAAAAGATTTTGTCAAATAGTCTATTCATGCATACTATATCTTCGACATTTCCAAGATCTAGTAGTACTTCACCCTCCCCCAGAAAAGAGAAAGGAAGGAAGGAAGGAAGAAAAAGAGAGGAATGAATTAAATTATTCTGACATGATCATGATGCAGCCAAGTTGATTTTTACTATCACTTTCTTTTCTAAATGTTCACAAACCATCTTATTAGAAACAAGTTCTAGAATTGTGCCCGGCGTTGAGACCAATATAATTTGAAGAAGGTCCTGCCCTCTTTACATTTTTGAAAATCAGAACATTTGTCCATCTCTGGTGCTATATCAAGTCTCCTTCTCTACACAGTTTCTTAAAGATGGCTGAGAGCAGCTCAGCAGTCAAACCCAATAGTTCTTCCTTCATGTGCTGTATCTTCCATTGGTCAAGATCATTATAAAACATTGCGATCAGGAGAAACATCCCAGAACTAGGAGCAAAAAAAGAAAAAAGAAAAAAAAGAAAAGAAAAAAAGAGGTGGCTTTATTCTTCAAAAATAGGAAATCTTTAAACTAAAGGTCTATGATCTTTTCCTTCCCCTTTCCCACAAAAAAAAACCACTAGGACTTTTTTATTTAAAAAGCTTTATTGATATCTTTTCTTTTTATGTCACTTTTATTTCTTTCTGTCTCCTCTTCCCTACAAAGAGGATCATCACTTATAAGACATATTTTAAAGGAAATATGGGGGGATAGTTATCCAATAAAACTAACCAACACATCATTTGAGTAAGTCTAATGCTCTGTGCAATGTCCCCTACCTCTGCAAAGAAGGGAAGGAGGTACACTATCTTTTCTTACCTATAGGGCCATTATAATTGCATAGCCAGGTTTCATTTGCTTTTTTGATCATTTTCATTTTCACTGTTGTAGACACAGAATATATCATTTTCCAGGTTATGACTTTTCTCCTCTGTATCAGTTGAAATGTCTTCCCATGACTCTTTGAATTCTTCATATTTATAATTTCTTACAGTATGCTAATATTCCATTACATGCATGTACCATGAATTTATTTAGTCATTCCCCCAAAAAATAAGGATATATTTTGTTTTTCAGTGTTTACTACTATAAAAAGGGCTCTCTTTTAGTTTCTATGGGATCTTTCAGTCTTTGACCTTTTTGGAACATACACATAGCAGTACATTCTCTGGATCAAATGATAATATATGGTCATTATAGTCACTTTCTTAGCATAATCTAAGAAGCAGTATTTATAGCAAAGGGGCTAAGCAAATGCCAGAGGGGCATTGCATCCCACAACACATCTTAGTCCTAGTCAAATCAGATTACAATACATTTGGGAAATATTTAACAATAAATAAGAATACAATAAAACAGGTAATGTATTTGAAAATTAAGTCAAGATTTGGTCGACAAGGATCCTTTAGTGACCTCTACCAGTGATTTAAAGAATGATTTGTGAGCACTTGTGCACAGCCAAGGTGTTAATATTGACTTTAAGTCAATTGGTCTGGGTTGGGAATTCACAGAGGTTTCCTAAAATGCACGTAGTAGCACTGATAAAAGCTGCAAATTAATTTCAAATTCCTGAACAGAATTGCAGGTTTCTGCTTTGTTAGAGTACTTGTAATACTATGGAGTGGGGGGGAGAGGAAGGTCTTTCAGATAAGTAAGTATTTGGCTTAATATGTCACATAAGGGAAAGAGCAATGGACTTGGAGTCAAACCATTAAGGAGACTTTGATTCATGTTCATACCTGATATTTATTAGTTGTGTCATTTTACCATTCCTGGGATTAATTTCTCTCACCTGTAAAATGGGGGAGGGGCAACTAAATGACCTCCTTGTTTCCTTGAGACTTCAACATTCTATGGTTCTGTGGATTTCAATTTTTTTTTTATTCAATTCCTGAAGAAGTGCTTGTTCTACAGTTAGCTCTGCTCTTTTGGGCATGCTGAAATGAATTTAAAATCAAGAGACTTAGATTTGAATCTGAGCTTTGCCGCTTACTAGCTCTATGACTTTGGGCAAGTCACCAGCCTTCTCTTTGCTCCAGTTTTCTCAGCTATAAAATGGGAAAAATAAAATATGCATTACCCTTATGATCTTATGTAGTGACTACCTATGTTTTTCCACAACTTCTTCAGAAGAGGATCCATCCAACATGCTGGGGGCCTTTCTCTAGATCAGTGGTCTCCAATTTTTTAAACAATCACACTCCAATCAATAAAAAGTTTCGAATATGTCCCTCCAATATGTGAATATTATTTCTACACTATGTGCATGCATTACTGTACCAGTGTTGATTATACAATTTACACATGCAGAGAAATAGATGGGATAAAGATGAAATATGTTTTGATCCTTGAGTCAATAAGGAATCATCGGAATTTGCTGAGTAGAGAAATAGCATGGTCAGACTTGCACTTTAGGAAAATCACTTTGGCAGCAGAACAGATTGGAGATGGAAGATACTAAGCAGAGAGATCAATTGGAAGACTGTTGGAATGGGTGAAAGGCAACAAGAGCCTGAATAGAATTGTTTGGCTTGTGCATGGAGAAAGATGTTGAGATGAATTTGAGAAGGATAGTAAATAAAAGCTATTTTGTTCATAATGTCATTACTAGAGTTGTCAAATTCCTCACTGAAATAAAAATACATGACATTTATAATATTCTGCCATCCTAATTTTTCCCCCAAAGGAAACACAGTTATGATGACTTACAGATAACAAACTCATGTTGACTCCTAGAAGTCATCATATTATTTGTAATTTGATACTATGACTCTCTAACTTGTCATATATGAATTAAAATATAGAAAATGCTTTAAGAGACAAAAAAGTTTGGTGAAGAAGAGAAGGGGGAAGAAACCAAGAGGTGGGGGAAGAGATGGAGGAGAAGGAAGAGGAGGGGGGAGGAAGAAGAAAGAGGAGGAAGAGGAAGGAAGAAAGAAAAAGGGAAGGAAGAGGAGGAGGAGGAGGACAAAAAAGAAAGGAGAAAAAAGAGAAAGCTTAAGGAAGAAGAAGAGAAACAGGATGAGGAAGAAGATGGAACAAGAAGATGAAATTAAAGAAGATAAGGAGAAATAAATAAAAATGAAGAGGGATAAAAAGAATAAGAAAAATAGTAGAAGAAAGAAGAAAAAGACAAGAATAAAAATATGAACACAAATGAGAAAAAGATGAGGCAATAATTCTAGATTCCAATCTTGTACCATTTATACTGTATATTTTATATATACATGTATATATGTATATATACACATATATAGGTATATATACCAATTTGTATATATATTTCTACATATTAAGAACTGGTACTGAGCCAAGATGGTGGAGTAGAAAGACACATATACTCTAGTGCTTTCCCCACAACCCATAAAATACCTGTAAAAAATGACTCCCAAGAAATACTAGAGCAGCAGAAGTCATAGAACAACAGAGTGAAAGAGGTTTCCAGCCAGAGGTAACCTGGAAGGCTGACAGGAAAGGTCTATCTCACGGGATGCTGAGTGGAGTGGAGCCCAGCCCTAGCCATGCAGCACTGGGAGGAATAGGACCTGAACAGACCTCTGGGGCAGAGTTTTCAGCAGGGAGGGTCCCAGATACCTCAACCCACAAGTGACAAAGAAAGCTCCAAAAGTCAGTGTGGGAGGGCTTTCCCAGCTGGGTGAAAGGGGATGGGGTTCCTCCAGCAATAGCCCTAGGTGACAACAACAGCAGCAGCAGACTGCAGGCAGCTATGGTGGCCAGGAAGTAACCTGGGTCCATTGTCCAGGCAGCTCAGCTTAAAGCCTCTGGAGGTAGAGAGCAACTGATCTAAACTTCAGCCCTGCATGATGGCCCTGCCTCCACCCAAAGCCCCAGGGAATCGAGCAGTTGAGTCAAATCTCAGCCTTGAACATGAAACTGGGGAAAGGGGCAATAGAACTATCCTCTTGACAAAGAATTCAGAAGTCAAGTAACTGGCTAGGAAAATGCCCCAAAAAGGGGGGGAAAATAAGACCATAGAAGGTTACTTTCTTGGTGAACAGGTGTCTCCTATCCTTTCAGATGAGGAAGAACAAGGCATACTGTCAGAGGAAGTCAAGGCCCCTGCCTTAAGTTCCCCAAAGGGAACTTAAATTGGAGTCAGGCAATAGAAGAGCTTGAAAAGTGACATAGCAGCTTGCTAAAGGAGAATCAAAAAAATGCTGAGGAAAATAACACCTTTAAAAAGAGGCTAACTCAATTGGAAAAAGAGGTCCAAACAGCCAACAAGGAGAAGGAGGCTTTAAAAAGCAGAATTAGCCAAATGGAGGAGAAAGTTCAGAAGCTCACTGAACAAAATAGTTCTTTAAAAATTAGAATGGAACAGATGGAGGCTAATGACTTATGAGAAACCAAGAAATCACAAAACAAAACCAAAATAACAAAAAAAAGGAAGATAATGTGAAATATCTCATTGGAAAAACAACTGACCTGGAAAAGAGATCCAGGAGAGACAATTTAAAAATTTTGGGACTACCTGAAAGCCATGATCAAAAAAAGAGCCTAGACATTTTCTTCCATGAAATTATCAAGGAAAACTGTCCTGATATTCTAGAACCAGAGGGCAAAATAAATATTGATAGAATATACCAATCACCTCCTGAAAGAGACCCAAAGAGAGAAACTCCTAGAAATCTTGTGGCCAAATTTTAGAGTTCCCAGATCAAGGAGAAAATATTACAAGCAGCTGGATAGAAACAATTCAAGTATTGTGGAAATACAATCAGGATAACACAGGATCTGGCAGTTTCAACATTAAGAGATTGAAGAACTTGGAGTAGGATATTCCAGAAGTCAAAGGAACTGAGATTAAAACCAAGAATCACCTACCCAGCAAAGCTGAGTATAATGATTCAAGGGAATAAATGGTCATTCAATGATACAGAGGACTTTGAAGCATTCATGATGAAAAGACCAGAGCTGAAGAGAATATTTGACTTTCAAAAACAAGAATCAGGAGAAGCATGAAAAGGTTTGAGCAGCTAACCTCAGTGGAGACTGCTCACTTCTCAATGAAATGGTCCAATTTAATTTTGGATTAAAAAGCACCATCAGACATGTGTCCAAGACAGAGCCCTTCACTCCATTCTGGCTGTTAGAAAAGTTAGCAAAGAAGACACCCAGAAGGCTGTTGATGAAGTTTTTGAATTCTGCTTTAATGGCCATGAGCCTTTTGGAAGGATATCACACAGCAAGAGTAATGCAAAGCATGCCCATTGAGACTTTCAGAACTGAGATCACTATTACTCAAATGTATGAAGACCATGGGGATCATCCTGTGTTCAATAATTACAGTGTGTATGGAGAAAATAAGGTTCATAGACTGATATGTTAAAATCAAAATTAACATGTAAAGTATGGATCCACATGGAACAGAGGTAAATTCCATTTGTTGGTCAGAGAAATGAACAGCAAGGCAGAAATGAAACTTTCTTGGAGTTTTGGATATTTTTAAGCCTCAAGGCAGAGACTTTTCTTTTGTCTTTTCAGAGGTTAGTATTTGTGATATCACGTTCTTATGGCAAATAAGTGAAATCTGAGTACTTTCTACAAAAAAAGATAGTTGTGATCCCAATCGTACGGTTCTGCCTTTCCAAGGTCAGAACTGGTACCTATAAGAACCTCTATAGTCTTATGTAGCATTCTATGCTCAAAACAATAAGCATTTATTAAGTGTTTAATATGTGCCAGGCACTGTGCTAGGTGTTAGGGACATGAAGACACACACACACACACAAAAACACACACAAAGTGTCTGTTCTCAAGAAGCTTGTATTCTATTGGACAAGACAATGTAAGTATGCGTAGATAGATAGATAAATAGAGAGAGAGAGAGACAGATAGGTATATATATTTATGTGTATACAAATAGACATAAATGTGAATCTATGTATATATACACTCATATATATGTATATATACATGTATATAATAAAAATAATGATATTATTATTTAAAAAAAGAAAGTTTTTAATTCCCCCTTTTGGGAGAAATCTAGAAACAAGACATAACCTAAGCTACAAGTAAATTTTCCCCAAGCGTTGGAATGATGAAGGGTGGAGTAGAGGGATTAATAAACTGAAGTGTATGAGAAAGGGAAGCCTAATTCCTCTCATGAGAGGTCAGGTTTCCCAGGACTGAACCTGTCTAAATTGCATGCCTGGGTACAAAATGGGGAGTATCCCAATACCCCAGTTCCTGTGGACCTCTCCTTAAGGTTAGATAAGAAAAATCTGAAAATTGTGTCTTGTATCCACTACAGGTTTTGAACTTTTACACAGAAGCTTTATCACGATACAAAATTCCTACATGCCATGGAAAGCAGATTTTTCTGGCATTAAAAAGATGCACATTCTGGAAGTCCCATTAAGATGTGGCTTTCTTTGTTTCCATCTAGGTTCTGCATGCTAAATTTACCCTAGACCTAGATCTCTTTGGCTCTAACCCCTGAAGTTTGCATTTTCCTGGTTCTAACTTGTTTGGGGGTTTTGGATTGTTTGTTTCTAACTTGTGATCTGCCCTTGACACTGTGAATACCTTCAAGGGGAGCATGGTCTTCTTCAGCAACCAAGGACAAACACACATTTAGTTCATAGCTTTGATAACCTGATTCCAAAGTCCCAGCTTTTGACCACTGACTTCCCGTTACTCATCCAGGTGTACCTCCATCCCATACCTGTCTTTCTACAGGCCCAGACTTGCCCCAGGTCTCCTAGTCTTAGCCCTTTGCCCATTTTCCAAAAGTCATTGTCACCCATGACCTGGTATGAAAACACACTCAAATTCCTTTCTTTCATGCTTGCTTTAATTTGGATCTCATTTTCTGTAAGTTTACTTATAAAGTCTATTTTAATAGGATTCTTGAAACTGTGTTGCCAAAGAGTTTCTTTTATTTTTGTTATTATAGAAATTATTTTATTTTTATTTATTATATAAAATCAGATCTGGCTTTGAATAGTTTATGTTTTTTTAATTTCTAAATTATTCTTATATCAAAAGAGACCTACCTAGTCAGCACTCCATGATGAAATCACTGAATTTGTAGCAACAATCCATACAGCAAATATAAATTCCTAAAGCAGCAATCAAAGTTGGAGAAGGTACTAAGCCAAGTGGGCTCTCCCTCAGTGGATCAAATGACAGACATGCAGAAAGTCAAGAGAGGAAAAGGTGATAAATGCACAGGATATTCTGGATATCCTTAACCAACAGAGAAATAAAAAAATGGTGGGAGCTAGTGACTTAGAATCAGAATTGTACAGGAACCTAGGGACAGCAACAGGACTGGTGTGTTATCAGTGTGTCTTTTACCCAAAAGAAGGTTTAGAGAGAAGGATATGGGAACTAAAGACTCAAGAGTGTCGTATCTCTTCTGGTGAAGCTGAAAGAATCTCTAGTGAAAGATAAGATTTTTGAACTAGTGAACAAATGTAATCTGTTGGGAGAAAGACTACCTTGTTCTTATAAAGGAAAATCATGCCTGACTAAGGGGGGAAATCTTGTAGGAAAGGAAAGATCAATAGATTTAATTTAATTAGACTTCGTAGTTGCTTCTAATCTACATACCAGCTATGTGGCACAGTGGACAGATTGCTGGATCTGGAGGCAGGAAGATATGAATTTAAATTTGGCCTCAAACATTTACTAGCTCTCTGACCCTGGGCAAGTGATCCAAGCAAGTCACTTAACCTTGTTTGCCTCAGTTTCCCTATCTGTAAAATGAGCTGGAGAAGAAATGGCAAACCACTCCAGTATCTCTGCCAAGAAAACTCAACAAAGGGGTCATGAAGTTGACCACTACCGAAATAACTAAACAACCTCAACAAAGACCATTATCAGAGAATGTTTCTTACAGATTGGGAATTGTTTTAGACATACTAGATGAAACAAGAAGTAACATTCTAGGGAAATATGGACATTTCCCTGGAAGGAGAGATATACACAATAAATGTAAACACTACCCTCCCCATCACGACTACTAGGATCAATCTCAATTTTAAAATTTACCAATGATCAGGAATGAGCACTCTACATACGCAGATGGCTCCAACTCATTCCAGGAAATAAAATGGCAAATCAGTGGGTATAAGTTAAAAGAGGATATCATGAGCCTGTGTAATGAGCCTGCTTTGAAACCTCTTCATGTCTTGGAGCTCTCAAAGACTGAAAAAAATAGGAAGAGTTGTAAAGAAGTTTAAATGCCAAATGGAGGAGATATTTGATCCTAGAGGTAAAAGAGATCCATTATAGTACATTGAATAGGGGGGCAGGAATATTTTAGTCAGAACTGAGCTTTAAAAACATTTTGTCAACCCTATGAAAGATGGACTGGCATGGAAAAAGACTTGAGGCAAGGAGTCCAATTAGAAGGATGTTACAATAGTACAAGAAGCTATAATAGCATGAAGTAGGGTAGTGGCTATGTGAAAGAATAGAAAGGAAAATATGCAAGAGATGCTATGAAGAAAGAGATTAAGATTTGGAAAGTGATTGGATACAGGGGGTGAGTGGTGGACAACACAGAGATATAGAGCCTGGGTCATCAAAAGGATGGTGCTGCCCTTGACAGTAGGGAAGTTAAGAAGTGGATTTGGGGGAAAAGATAATGAATACTGTTTTGGACATACTGAGTTTCAGAGGTTTATGAGATATCCTGCTCAAAATTCCCAACAGACAATAGGCAATGCTGGCCTGGAGAGAGGTTAGGGGTGATTATATAGACCTGGAAAGTATCAGCATAGAGATGATCACTGAACCTCTGGGAGGTGAGGAGATCCAACTGAGGGGTCACCAATGGAGAGAACAGAGAGTAAGGAAAAGAAGACCCAGGAGAGAGCCTTGGGGGAAAACCACAGTTGGTGGGCCTGACACAGATATAGCAAGGTAAACAGAGAAGATATTACACAGGCAAGAAGAGGACCAAGAAAGATGGCAATCAATGATTATACAATTATGAGTTCTGTGCCTTAGGAAAGAATCTAATGGAAATGCTGTTCGTCATAAAATCATGGGATTTTAGAGTTGGAATGGACCTCAAGGGGTCTTCTGGTGCCACCCAGGCCTGAAGAAAAATGCCCTTGACAACATCCCTGATAAGTGGCCATCTGTCCTTTCCATAAAGCCTTCCAATGAAGAGGTACTCAGCAGCTCCCTAGGAAAGCAATTCCACTTCAGGATAGCTGCAGTTGGCAGGAATTTTTTCTTTACCTCAAGCTGAAATTTTCCACTTTGCAACTTATACCCATTGCTCCCAATGCTGACCCCTGGAAAGAGTGTACTCCCTTTTATATATGACAAGTCTTCAGTTAATATTGTTAATATTTGAGTATGGTAATCAAGCCTCTCTCCAAGCTAAACATCTCCACTTCCTGCAGCTTTATCCTTATGTGGTATGAATTCAAGACCTTTCACCATTCTGGTTTTCCTCCTCTGGGCATTCTTTTTGTCAATATCAATACTAAAAAATATGGCACCCAAATCTGAACACCACACTCCAGATGTGGGGAATTGTTCCAGTGTCTTTCTGAGGTTGATTCAAAATGCCCAGTCATTGCTGGGTATCATGAGGAATGTCATTGTAAACTATACAAACAACATTCTGTTCCACTTATGTTTTATAAAGCAAATACCTGCGTCTAGAATACTAAGTACAGTTCTGTGGAAACCTGTGGAAACATATAACAGAGCTAAATGTGGTCTTGAGGAGGACAACTTGGCAAAATTCATGGTAAGTGATGAAAATTCAAATTCCAACTCACCAAACGTTAATTAAATACACATATAATATCATAAAAGGTCTAACTGAACACTTTCCTTCCTTCCTCAGTGATTTCAGTGCCTGATACGTGGTTTTTTTCTCCTCCCCAACTCCTGCCTTCATTCTGGGGACATTCAACAAGCATATTGATTCTCCCTCAAGTATCCTAAGTTCCCAGTTTCTCAATCTACTTAATACTCATGACTTATTCCTCTATTCTACCTCCGCAGCATAAATATATGACCACATTCTTGATCAGGGGTGGGGAACCTGTATCTTCAAGGTCACATGTGGGCCTTGAGGTCCTCAAGTGCAGCCCCTTGACTAAATCCAAACTTCACAGAACAAATCCCCTTAATAAAAGGGTCTGTTCTGTAAAATTTGAACTCAGTCAAAAGGTCACACCCAAGGACACGGAAGGCCACATGTGGCCTCAAGGCTGCAGGTTCCCCACTCCTGGACTTGATCTTGCTGTAACTCACAAATGTCCCACTTCTATGTTCCTGAACTCTGAAACATCTTTATCTCATTTTTTGTCATTCTATCTCCTCCTTTGTCTTTTGTCGCCTAACTCTGTTCTTAATATTTACCTGACCTCCAGTCCTGCCGCCTCTTAGTTCTTTCCCAAACCATCACCCCTGCACTGGCTATACTCTCCTCTCTTCCCCTTCTTGATCCCTTGGTGAACCAGTTAAACTCTACACTATCCTCTACCTTGAATCCCTCACCCTCTTGTCTTACTGCTGATCTTGCCCTGCCAAGCCCCAGACTTGAATCACGCCCACCATCTTTTGCCTTCACTCTTATTCTTGGGCTGCTGACTTGAGCTAGAAAAAAATCACAAAACTGTGCTAACTTCAAATTTACATTATGTAATCTTAACTGGGCCTTCACTGGGGCAAGGTAATCTTTTTATACCTCTGTAATTGATTGATTCACTATCCCACTCCACGCAAAGGCTTTTTCAAGTCTTTTCATGCCTCCTCAAATTTCCCATGGCTCCCTAATCTCTCCACCCTCTCAGCTGAAAATCTTGTCTCATATTTCATAGAAAAAAACTTTGGGCCATTTTGAAAGAGCTGCCTCTTGTCTCTTCCTCATCTCATACCATGCAGATGCTAGCCCCCACCATCTCCTCCTTCACCTCTGTGTCACACAAAAATGTGACTTTTCTCCTTGCCAAGGCAAACCCCTCTACATGTGCACGTGATCCCCTTCCATCCCATCTTCTCCAGCATAATGCCCCTGCTATAATCCCCATTTTGTCACTACTCTTCGATCTCTCCTCATCTACTGTCTGTTTCCCTGTTACCTACAAACATCCTTAAAATACCTCCTGTTACCTACAAACATATCCTTAAAACACATTCTTCCCTATCCTTAGAAAAACTTTCATTTGATTCTTTCATCCCTTCTAGCTTTCATCCTATAGCTCTCCTTTCTTTTGCAGCTTTGTGGTTCCCTCCTTGAAAATCCATCTACATTGGTGCCTCAATTTCCATTCCTCTAACTTTCTTCTTAACTCTACATTCTGGCTTCATATCTCATTATTCAAGTCAAACTGCTCTCTCCAGAACTGATAATGGTATCGTAAGTGCCAGATCTAAGTGCCTTTTCTCAATCCTCACCCTTGACTTCTCTGTGGACTTTGATGTTGCTGAATATTTTCTTGGTTTTCATGACACTGCTTCCTCCTGATTCTTTTTATTCCTTTATGACCATTCCCTTTCAGTCTCCTTTGCTGCATCTTTATCCAAGCCATGCTTGCTAACCACAGGTGTCAATGTTTCATTATCAGCTGCCTATTGGAAATCTCAAATTTGATGCCCTGTAGACATCTTAAAATCAAAGCAAACAAAAATAAACTCATTATATTTCACCCCGAACCTTCCCTTCGTCTAAACATTCCTATTTCTGTCAGAGATACCACCATCCTCTTACTCACCAAGGCTTACAACCTTAGTGTCACCCTCAACTCCTCTTTCTCTCTCACCCTCTCCCAATAGCCTACCAGTAGTCAAGTCCTGTTAATTTAATCTTTCCAACATCTTGTGCGTATGTCCTCTTCTCTCCTCTGATGTTGCCACCAACCCATTCAGTCTCTCATCAGCTCACACCTGCAAATTGTCATAGCCTTCTGATTGGTTTCCCTGCCTTGTTTCTTCCTACTATAGTCTGTTCTCCACGTGGCTGCCAAAGCGGTCTTATGATGATGCTATTTCCCTACTTAACAAACTCCATTGGCTCTCTATCACCTCTAGAATCCAACAGAAAAATCTTTTGTTTGACTTTTAAAGTCCAGCATAACGTAGTCCTTTCCAGTCTTCTCACCACATGCTCTACAAGCCAGTAGTACGAACTTCCTTGTTCTTCCTCACATAAGACACTCTTATCTCCATACTGTGCATTTTCATTGGCTCTCTCCCAAGACTGGAATGTACTCCTTTTTGACCTCTGCTTCTTGGCTTCCCTAGCTTCCTTCACCTCTGTTAAAAGCTTTCATTCTGCAAGAAGCTTTTCCAGGTTCACCTATTAAGAGATCACCTCCTTTAAATTCTGTACATACCATGTTAGTACATAGTTGTTTGTATATTTTCTCCTCCATTAGAATGTGAGCTCCTTGAGGTCAGAGACAATTCTTTGTCTTTCTTTGTACACTAAATTCTTAGCACAATGCCAAACATATAATAAGTACTTAATAAGTTATTATTGATTGACTGACTAGATGAAGTCATTATGGCCTTCTTTACCCAATTCTTCAACAGCAGGATTAAAAGGAACCCTTTATCGCTTAAAGAAGTGACTGTTCATATCCCTATTCAACAATTTTCATTTAGGATGAATCAGAGGAAGTAACTTTTGAATGCACGGTTTGGACAGCAGAGAGGGTTCACTTAGGGGCTGAGTAGCTCAGAAAGCAGTGTGTTATAAATCTACATAAATGCAAAGAGGGTCTGCATATGCAAAATGCAAATCACAAATGATGCATCTGTGATAGGCTATACCATGCAAGAAAAATCTACAATTTCATCAGGAGGGGAATTCTTCTCCCACTCCAACTCACCAATGCAGATCAAAACCAATGTATGACTTAGTAAATAAATATGATTTTAGGCAAATAATTACCTTCTCTCTACCTATTTCCTCATCTATGAAATAGAAAACAAAGATAAAAAGCCTCTTCCTACATATTAATTGCACAACAAAGAAGACTATTATATTACAGAAAGTGAGCTTCAGGGCAAAGACACTGAGAAAGGAAGAGTGAGAATATTCGAAAGTAGGATACTGAGTAGGAAGGGATTTGCAGGAGTCATTTATGGGTAGCCCAGAGATTAAAGAGGGAAGTATAAAGAAAGAAATTATGACACTCTGGGAGAATGATTGCTTTAGTGAAGGAAAAAAACACACAGTGTAATTCTTTACAAAAAGAATGTGTTCTTGAACAAGACTTTTATGTGATAGAATCGAATGAAATATGGAAGGCAGCTTGTAAGAAGCAATAGATTTAAAGTCAAAAGTTTGTTGTTGTATAGTTGTGTTTGACTCTGTGACCCCATTTGTGGGTTTTCTTGGAGAAGACACTAGAGTGGTTTACTATTTCCTTCTCAAGTTCATTTTACAGGTGAGGAAACTGAGGCAAACAGGGTTGCACCACTTGCCCATGGTTACACAGCTAGTAAGTATCTGAAGTCAGATTTGAACTCAATTCTCCATAACTCCAGGCCTAGGCACTCTATCCACTGTACCATCCACCTGCCCCTTAGAATCAAAAGGCCTGAGTTCAAATGCTGTCCCACTTCTGTGGTCTTCGGTAAGTCATTTAACTTCTCAAGTCCTTAGTTTTCTCATCTGTAAAATGGAGGTGGTTTGTGCAGATGAGAACACTGAGGTCTTGAGAAGTTGACCTCTAAGACCCACTGTAACACTAAATCTACATATAAGTTTAGTGAATTGCCTGGGGTCACAAAGTTTATGAGTGTCTGAGGAGAGATTTGACCTGGGTCTCTCTTACTGCTTGTCCATCACTCTCTGCACTGTTAGGCTTCCTTTATATGGTAGGTTATAAAGGAAAATGAAAAGAGTTTAGGAGTATACCCCAAACTTCTTCAGAGAAGACAACCTGCCCCAGTCTTCCCCTGGTGCTCCTTGTCAGAGACGTTCTGTTCCGAGGCTAGATGGGCCATAGACTTGCCTTAGGAATGGACTTTGGATCTTCATGACTGTGGCAGGTGAGTGTTGGGGGGTTCAGATTTTTGGTTTCTTTAGCATAGGAAGCTCTGGCTCCCTGATATTGATATACATATACATATGCATACATATATATGTGTGTGTGTATGTATATATTCCCTGATAATATATAATTTAAGAGTCCTAGAGAGGTGCCTTCAGAGAGTGGGGCTTTAGAAATGGAAGGATTTAAAGATGGTGGAGTAGAAATACACATATATGCTAGCTCCTAACACACAGCCCATAAAATACCTGTAAAAAAGAACTCCCAACAAATTTTGGAGCAGTGGAAGCCACAGAACAACAGAGTGGAGGAGATTTCTGTTCCAGAGAGCCCTGAAAAATTGACACCAAAGGTTCATCATGCACCAGACCCAGAGCATAGCCCAGCCCTGCCTTGGCCTCACGAAATGAGAGGAGCAGATCCAAGCAGGCTTCAGAGACAGAATCTCCAGTGGCTGTGCAGGTCCCTCCACCCACAGGCGCAAAGTTCAGTGAGAGAGCCTTTTTGGCTGGCTGAGAGGGGAGCAGGGTGTCTCTATAACTCAGGCCCCCTTGGGAGGCAGCAGCAGAGGGAACAGCAGATAGGGTCTCCCAAAGTAAGTAGGACCTTGGATCCATTGTTGAAAATCTCCACATAAACCCCCTGAGGGAACTGAGCCCTGTGCAGAGGCCCTGCCTCCACCTGAGCACCTGAACTTAATCTCACACTGAATAGCAGCCCTGCCTCTGCTCAAAGCCCTGAGACTGGGAAGCAGCATTTGAATCTCAGACCCCAAGCACTAGCTGGGTGGATCTGGAGGTGAGGTGGGTGTGGAAAGGAATCTCAGAAGTCAAGTAATTGGCTAGGAAAATGCCCAGAAAAGGGGGAAAAAAATAAGACCATAGAAGGTTACTTTCTTGGTGAACAGATATCTCCTCCCTTCTTTTCAGAAGAGGAAGAACAATGCTTACCATCAGGGAAAGACATAGAAGTCAAGGCTTCTATATCCCAAACATCCAAAATAAATATTCAATGGGCTCAGGCTATGGAAGAGCTCAAAAAGGATTTTGAAAATCAAGTTAGACAGGTGGAGGAAAAACTGGGAAGAGAAATGAGAGAGATGCAAGAAAAGCATGAAAAGCAGGTCAACACCTTGCTAAAGGAGACCCAAAAAATGCTGAAGAAAATAACACCTTGAAAAATAGGCTAACTCAATTGGCAAAAGAGGTTCAAAAAGCCAATGAGAAGAAGAATGCCTTAAAAAGCAGAATTAGTCAAATGGAAGAGGAGGTTCAAAAGCTCACTGAAGAAAAGAGTTCTTTAAAAATTAGAATGGAACAGATGGAGGCAAATGACTTTATGAGAAACCAAGAAATCACAAAACAAAACCAAAAGAATGAAAAAATAGAAGATAATGTGAAATATCTCAATGGAAAAACAACTGACCTGGAAAAGAGATCCAGGAGAGACAATTTAAAAATTATGGGACTAACTGAAAGCCATGATCAAAAAAAGAGCCTAGACATCATCTTTCATGAAATTATCAAGGAAAACTGCCCTGATATTCTAGAGGGCAAAATAAGTATTCAAGTAATCCACTGATCACTGCCTGAAAGAGATCCAAAAAGAGAAAGTCCTAGGAATATTGTGGCCAAATTCCAGAATTCCCAGGTCAAGGAGAAAATATTGCAAGCAGCTAGAAAGAAACAATTCAAGAAACGGAAGGATTTGCTGCCAGAGGACCACCTGTGACCTCACAAGAGAGGTTGGAAAGCTACTTGTTCCTCACAGAAATCACAGAATACAAAAGGTGGGAGGAACATGAGAGATTAGTTTCCAAAACCAATGAAACAAGGCACCAAGGAAAAGGAAAGTGACCAGTGCTATTCCATGGTTGACCGGGGACAGGAGAGTTCAGGCATTCTCTTTGCGCTCACTGTGATATAGCATGAAACTTAGGTTGTCCTCCAGTAAGGGTCCTTCAGTAATTAGCCAATATGTGTTCAGGAAATGCCAACTCATTTCCACATTAGCCCAAGTAGGAAGATGACATGCTAGGAATGGCCAGCTCGTTATCAAGAAGCCACAATCACAAGGCCCATTTTCAAATAAAGTAACATTAAAGCTTTTGGGGTTCTAGGCTGTTTGAAAACATTTGTGCTTGTTTTTGTACTACTCATGGTCCTCAGTACCGTTATTTAACTCTTCCTCCTCTACTATCCGCCACATATCCTTTCAGAAGTCAAGTCTTGTCAACTTGAACTCTGAAACATCTCTCTCATCCATTCCATTTCCCCCATTCACATAGCTTCTATCTTCATTCAGGATCTCATTCCTTCTTCTCTGGAATTATTGCACTTGTCCGTAATTGGCATTCTTCCCTCTAGTATCTCCTCTTCATAATCCATCTTCTACATAGCTGTCAAAATGATATTCCTAAAAAACCGTATCTGATCATGATACTCCCATCCTGATTCAAAAATCGTCTATGATTCTCTCTTGCCTTCAGAAAAATTACAAAATCATCATCAGAATTGAAAGCTTCCATAGTCTTATCCCTACTTACCTACTTACAGGCCTATTTCATATTATATTCTTTCATGAGCTCTTTTCCAGTCCATTTCTTGTTCCCTGACTGCAATAACCTATCGCGGGCCCCCAAGTGTTTGCACAGATGATTCCTGATGTCTACACTGTGGTCCTTCTTCATTTTCTACTTTTAAATTCCCTGGCTTCCTTCAAAGCACAACTTGAGTGCCATATCAAATGTGGGAATCTTTCCTGATGCCCTTCAGTAGTGAGTGCTTTCTCACTCTTGAAATTAATTTGGTATTACTTTATGTGTATTTTCTATTTATTTACTTGTGCACATGTTGTATCCCACCAATGGACTGTAAGAATCTTGAGGGCAGAGATCATTAGTCTTGTATCCCCAGCATGTATTAGGTACAATAATAATTTATTGAACTGAATTGAATCCAGACATGACAGTAACTAAGCACAGGAATGTCTTTTGATCCAAATGGTCACATGTGTGCCATTGCACTGTTTACAGGCTGCCTGCTCTACAACCACATACATCTTTCGCTAGCAAGCAGGAACATGCTAGTTTGTATATTAATTTCTACTTGGAGAAGATTCTCATCTTTGACAGTTCTGTATTATGACTTTAGGAATCATTACCTACAAGGGAAAGAGTAACATTTGGCCTGGAAATGGAATGATGTTTCTGATCTCTCCTTCTTCCTGTCTTTTCCTAGACAAAATCCGTGAAATAAGAGGCCGATATTTGGCTAGCGTTCCATGACCCAGAAGACCCTGTTCTCTTCTTTAATGGTGTTTGAAGAGGCCCTCAAGGTGCTGTGTATCCCCAAATAGCCTGTCTGCCAGAGATTTGGAAACCTCACAGAGGCTTCCTGCCTCTTCAGTCCTTTGTTAGGAATCCAAATCCCTCCAGGCAGCTGCCAAAGATGAGAGCACCCTGGCAACGCCCTAGTTTGTGCACTGTTTAATAGACATTAATACCCCCCAACCAGGGCACTCTGGGCAGATCTCATAATTTTACAGACAAGTTTCAACAATCACATAAATAGATCAGAGTATTTTCTCCAACAATACCTTTGTGGCAGAAAACAGTCAGGGAATGGGATAGGGTGACTATGAGGTGGGCGGACTCAAGAAAAGAGGGGGTGAATTGCGTGGATTCCTGGGTGCTTGTTTATTGGAGTTCTTTACAATTTTGCTAAGGGTTTTTTTGAGGGAGTGAGGAAGATTGGGGTGGGATTGCAAGGATACACTCTTTGTTTTTTATTTTTAATGCCCAAGAGGAAGTTTCCAATCTGAGATGACATAAAATCGGTGAATTGAGATAATTGTCCCCCAGACTCAAACTCCAGACTGAGAGAGCATTATCAGGGGTCTGAAAACTGGGGTTCTCTCAATTAACTAGTCAACGAGCATTTATTAAAGGCTGACTATGCTCCAGTTACTGTGCTAGTTGCTGAGGTTACAAAAAAGAAAGAAACATCTTGTTCTCAAGGTGCTTCCACTCTCTCAAGGGAGGCAATATGTACATGTATAAATGTATTGATAATAGACATGAAATAAATACTAAGTGATTAAATACAAGGTAGTTAATGAGGAAGAGTCCTAGAAATTGAGGGAAGGGAGTGGCTCAGGAGATGCTTCATGGAGAAAGTGGTGCTGAAGCTGCATCTTAGAGAAGGTAAGGAATTCTATGAGGTAGCGACAAGGAAGGAATGCATTCTAAGCATGGAGGAAAGCTGATGCAAAACCATGGAGAAGGGAAATGGAACTTTGTGTGAGAACCTGAAAGAAGGCTAGTTCATATAGATTCCATGGGGAAGGGATGAAAAGTAATATATGATCAGGGAAGGAAAATTGATTGTGGCCAGGTTGCAAAAGGACTTTAAGAACGACAACAAAACCCACTATATTTGATAGAGAGCCTAAGGCTTTATTGAGTAGGAGAGTGACTTGGCAAGACTTAAACTTAAGGAAAATCAATACAGCAGCTATATGAAGGATAGATTTTAGTAGGTAGCAACTTGAAGCAGGACAATGAACAACAAAGTTATTGCAATAGTCACTATTGCAATGGTGATTAAGGTCTGACCTAAGGTGGTGGCTGTGTGAGTGAAGAGAAGGGAATAGATGCAACAGATATTGTAGAGCTAGAATTCCAAGATTTGGCAATGGATTGGACAAATGGGGTGAGGAAGAGTGAGGAATTAAGGATGCCACCAAAGTTGCAAGCCTGGAAAACTGAATGAATGACAGAACCTCAAGAGAAACATGAAATTTCAGAAAAGAATATGGGATCAAAGAGTTGAAATATAGGACATCTGGTTTAAAATGATCAGTAAGCAATTAGTGAGGCAAGATGATTACCAGAAGAGACAGAATGTCCATATATATACATAGATTTCATGAGTCATCTGCATAGATTTGATCATTCAATCCATGAGAGCTGATGATGCCAACAAGAAACTGTTGAGAAAGAAGAGGGACAAGGACAAAGCCTTGGAGTACACTGATAATTAGGGAGTATGACATGAATGTTGTTGTTTATTCATTTTCAATCTTGTCTGACTCTACATGACCCCATTTGGGGTTTTCTTGGCAAAGATACTGGAGTAGTTTGTCCTTTCCTTCTCCAGCTCACATTTTTCTTCATTTATAGATAAGGAAACTAAGGCAAAGTTAAGTGACTTGCCCAGGGTCACACAGCTAGTAAGCATCTGAGGCCAAATTTGAACTCAAGAAGATGAGTATTCCTGACTCTAGGCTCAACACTCTATCCATTATACCAACTAGTTGCCCCAGGATATGGATTATGACCCAGCAAAGGATGCTGAGAAGGAGCAGTCAGAGAGATAGGAAAAAAGACAAGAAAAAATAGTATCATAAAAAGAAGAGAGAAGAAGAAGAAATAACCAGGAGGAGAGAGGTGGTCAACAGTATCAAATGCTTCAGAGAAGTCAAGACAGATAAGGACAAAGAAAAGACTATCAAATTTGGTGATTAAAGGATCCTTGGTAGTTATGGAAAGAATAGGTTAATGTGATAACACTATAAATCAATTTACAAAACTCAGAGAAGTGAGTGAGAGGAGAGAGGGTAGAGTCAATGAACATAGATGGTTTTGTCTGGGAATTTAGTTGAGAGGGAGAGGAGAAACATAAGTTGATGGTTTGAGGGTATAGTAGGATCTAGTATAGTTTTTTAGGGTGATGTAGACCTTAATATATTCAAAGGCAGCAGGATAGGAACCAGTAGATAGGAACCAGAAGATAGAAGAGGTTGAAGATTAGGGAGTGTCAGATGTGGGAAGGAACAATTTTTTAGAGAAGGTGGAATGACATGGAATCAAGGCCATTGAAGAGGTAGATAGCTTCAACTTTTTGTCTGACTGTCTATCTGTTATTTATCTACTCTCTTATTTATCTGTGAAGTGGGGTTGGTGGTAGCAAGAAGAAAAGCCATCTCATCAAATACTGAAACGGAAAAAAGAGTGGGGAGTGATGTCAAGATCTGAGATTAAAAGAAGGCAAAGAGAAAGGGAGCTCACATGGAATGCCTTCTAATTTTCTCTGTAACATAAGCTCCTTAGTTAAGAGGGTAAAGGTAAAGGATGATATAAAAAATGCCACTAAATTACTATATGACGTTGGGCACACATAGGATCACAGATTTATAACAGGAAAGGACCTTAGAGGTCATATAGTCCAACCCTCTCATTTTACAGGGGAGGATGCTGAGGACAATGGAGCTTGAAGTGACTTGTTTAAGTAACATAGATAGGAAGCAATGCTTTACCCACTTTAGGTCTCAATTTCCTTCTCTTAAAAATAAAAGTGTTAGGTTAAATGATCTCAAGAGTCTTATGCCTGAAGTAAAGATAAATCATGGATAATCTCCACATGAAAAATAGAGAATTACTGCATAACGATCAGTTCCCTACTGCATAGATACTTGGTTTGTTCAAGCCCCTAGTCAACAGGTACCAATCTCTTTGGAGACTATGAAAATTATCACTGTTTGATTCATCTTGTGATCTATTCCTAAATAGAGAAAGGCATTCTATGAAATGGATTTACTTTTTAAATCAAAGTGAATCAAAAATTAATTTATGTTGATAAATATCATGGGTCCCCTACAGACACTTGTGGAGGTCATCAACCATAAGTTGGTGGTCTCTACCTTCACTGAATGTTATACTGTACCACCCTTAACAATGCTGATGAGATATTCTTACAGGAAATCTCTGAAAACTGTGGGTAAAGAGATTATGCTTTGAAATGGTTTCAGTTTTCCCCATTTCACGGAGGGAGAGTATAACTGAGTAAACCTGGAGACGAAAAAAGAGACAGGGTCACCCTGTTACTGACCCATCCAGGCTATTCAAAAGGTCCATTAATAATTCACCACCATCTAATAGTTGAAGGATAAAGATAAGACCACCTCAACCAGAGCATTGTTTTTCCTTGTATCAGATACCATTGTATTGTGGATAAAAAAAAAAAAAAGAATGTCATATTTGGAATCAGGAGCTCTAGATTGGAATCCTGACTCTACTATTTATCATCCTGTGACCTTGACCAAGTCACTCCACTCCTATGGGCCTCAGTTTCCTCCTCTATAAAATGAATGGAATTGGACTGGATTAACTCTAAGATCCCTTCCAAACCTAAAAAAAAATAAAACAAGTTGAATAAAAAAACAGAAAACAAGAGTATATACAGAAAACTGAATATAGGTCTCTAACAAAAGTGAAGGCAGTGTACAAAGTAATCAGGAGACAGAGATAACAAATGCTGTTACTCTCTAAGAAATGATGACTATTCAGGGAAGCATGAAATGACTTCTTTGAATTGATGAAGAGTGCAATAATGGCAAAGAGGAAAAGAATATAAATTGTGATGATAAAAATGCAAATAAAAAATGAAATAATACTGAACTATGTAATTATAATGACCAAGTTTGATTCTGGAGAAAAGATGAAAAAACTGTACCTCCTTCTTTTACTGGAGAAGTGTTGAACTCTTTTGTTTTACAAAATCTTTGTTGCAAAGAAAGGCTTGATGAGTAGAGGTAGAGGGACAAGTATATTTACAAATAATTGTAATGACAAAATCTAAATATATAAAGTAAACCTCTTTTAAAATCTTGCTTTGTACCTACCCTTTTGAGGAAAGTTTTCTTAGCACAGTACAACTATTCTTTCTGGGAGAATAAGCTGTTTTCCTGACATAATATACCAAGATTACTTTGATTGCTCAAAGTCTGTGATAAAAACAAGAATATATACAAATACTTATGACTTTATGCTCTTTCAAGTCATAAAATTCCTATGTCATTTGATATATCGAACTTCAACATTGTACAAATATGTGTAAATCTTTGCATTCAATAAAAATTTTTTGAACCCCAAAACAGTGCTTGGAATTTTTTGAAATGCAATTATTCAATGAGTGTGAATAAATTTAAAAGTTAAAATTACTGTACTGACCATAGTAATCTAGTGCTCGATAAACCCAAAGATTTAAGTTTTTGGAACAAGAACTCACTATTTGACAAAAATTGCTGAGAAAACTGGAAAGCAATTTGGCATAAACTAGTAATAGACCAACATTTCACACTTTATACCAAGACAGGGTCAAAATGAATACATCATTCAGACATAAAGGGTGATATCATAAGCAAATTAGGGGAGCATAGAATATTTTGCCTGTCAGATTTGGGGATATAGGAAGAATTTATGACCGAATATGAGATAGAGAATATTAAGGGATGCAAAATGGATAATTTTGATTACATTAAATTAAACAGGCTTTCCACAAATAAAACCAAGGTAACCAAGGTTAGAAAGAGAGTAGAAAACTGGAGGAAAGGGGAATTCTTAGGCAAGTTTCTCTGATAAAGACCTCATTTCTCAAATATAGAGAGAATTGACTAAATTTATAAGAATACAAATAATTCCCCAATAGATAAATGATCAAAGGATATAAACAGGAAGTTTTCAGAAGAAGAAATCAAAGCTATCTATAGTCATATGAAAAAAATACTCCAAATCATTATTGATTAAAGAAATACAAATGAGGGGGCGGAGCCAAGATGGCAGAGTAGAAGGATGCAAGTTTACGAGCTCCAAAACCACAGCCTGTAGAATTAATGTAAAAAGAGACCCCCATAACTTCTGGACCACTGAAAGGTGTACAGAAACAGAATGGAAGAGATTTCCGTTCCAGAGAGCCCTGGAGAGCCATCCCCAGGTTCCGTCGTGCCCCAGAAAGTGGACCCCACACCAGCGCTGCCCTGGCCATGGCCCCAGAGAAGCTGACCCGAGCAGGCTTCAGGGACGGAAGCTCCGGCAGCCGGGAAAGGCCCTCCGCCCACACAAGCTACAGGTCAGTGAGAGAGACGGCTGGCTGGCTGAGGGGAGCGGAGTGTCTCCGTGACTCGGGCCCCCTCAGGAGGAAGTGGCGGTGGCAGAGGCGGGGGCGGCGAAAGCAGCGGCGGCAGAGGTGGGGGCGGCAGCAGAGGCGGGGGCGGTGGCAGAGGCAGCAGCAGCATGGCCACGGCGGCCCGGCCCAGGACTCCCCCAGCAGCAGGCAGGATCTTCATTACTGAAAGTCTCTGCATAATCAACCTGAGGGAGCTGAGCCTGGGAGACGGCCCTGCCCCACCCCGCTCTATTACTGAAGGCCTCTGCATAAAGCCCCTGAGGGAACTGAGCCTGGGAGGCGGCCCCCCCCACCCGCTCCGTTCCTGAAAGACTCTGCATAAAGCCCCTGAGGAAGCCGAGCCTGGGAGGCGGCCCTGCCCCCACCCCAGCACCAGAACTAAAGGTCACATTGATTAGCAGCTGGGCAGTGCAGAAAGCACATTTGAATCTCAGACCCCAAGCACTAGCTGGGTGGATCTAGGTGGGGGTGGACAGGAATCTCAGAAGTCAAGTAAGTGGCTGGGAAAATGCCTAGAAAAGGGAAGAAAAATAAGACTATAGAGAGTTTTTTTTGAACAGATGCAAATGATCCTGACTTTCGCATCTGACGAGGAAATATTCTTGCCATCAGGGAAACACGTGGAGGGTGGGGCCTCTGTACCCCAGACATCCCAGGGGGATGTCGGGTGGGCTCAGGCCATGGAAGATCTCAAAAAGGATTTTGAAAAGCAAGTTAGACAGGTGGAGGAAAAGCTGGGAAGAGAAATGAGAGAGATGCAAGAAAAGTATGAAAAACGGGTCAATACCTTGGTAAAGGAGACCCAAAAACATGCTGAGGAAAATAACACCTTGAAAAATAGGCTCACCCAATTGGCAAAAGAGGTTCAAAAAGCCAATGAGGAGAAGAATGCTTTCAAAAGCAGAATGAGCCAAATGGAAAAAGAGGTTCAAAAGCTCACTGAAGATAATAGTTCTCTCAAAATTAGAATGGAACAGATGGAGTCTAATGACTTTACGAGAAATCAAGAAATCACCAAACAAAACCAAAAGAATGAAAAAATGGAAGCGAATGTGAAATATCTCATGGGAAAAACAACTGACTTGGAAAATAGATCCAGGAGAGACAATTTAAAAATTATGGGACTACCTGAAAGTCATGATCAAAAAAAGAGCCTAGACATCATCTTCCATGAAATTATCAAGGAAAACTGCCCTGATATTCTACAACCAGAGGGCAAAATAAGTATTGAAAGAATCCATCGATCACCACCTGAAAGAGATCCAAAAAGAGAAAGTCCTAGGAACATTGTGGCCAAATTCCAGAACTCCCAGGTCAAGGAGAAAATCTTGCAAGCAGCTAGAAAGAAATAATTCCAGTACTGTGGAAATACAATCAGGATAACTCAAGATCTAGCAGCTTCTACATTAAGGGATTGAAGGGTGTGGAATAGGATATTCCAGAAGTCAAAGGAACTAGGACTCAAACCAAGAATCACCTACCCAGCTAAACTGAGTACAATACTTCAGGGGAAAATATGGTCTTTCAATGAAACAGAGGACTTTCAATCATTCTTGATGAAAAGACCAGAGCTGAAAAGAAAATTTGACTTTCAAACACAAGAATGAGAAGAAGCATGAAAAAGTAAACAGCAAAGAGAAGTCTTAAGGGACTTACCAGAAGTGAACTGTTTACATTCCCACATGGAAAGACAATATTTGTAACTCTTAAAACTTTTCAGTATCTGGGTAGTTGGTGGGTCCATACACACACATGTACATGCATGCACGCACACACACATACACACATGCACACACATACAGAGACAGAGAGCACAGAGTGAATTGAATAGGATGGGACCATATCTTAAAAGAAATTAAGGTAAATGGTGAGAGAGAAATGTAGTGGGAGAAAAGAGGGTGAAATGGAAGGGGGTAATTATATGTCATTTAAAAGGCAAGTAGGAGACTTTTTAGTGGAGGGAAAAAGAGGAGAGCTGAGAAAAAAAATCAAGAAGTTTACCCTCATCACATTTGACTAAAGGAAGGAATAAAATGCACACTCATTTTGGTATGAAAACCTATCTTACAGGATAAGAAAGTGGGGGAGAAGGAGATAAGCAAGGGGGGGGATGATGGAAGGGAGGGCAAAGGGTGGAGGGAGCAATTTGAAGTTAACACTCAGGGAGGGACAGGATCAAAAGACAGAAGAGAAACAATGAGGGGCAGGTTAGGATGGAGGGTAATTCAGATAGTCTTACACAACACGACTATCAGGGAAGTCATTTGTAAAACTACACAGATATGGCCTATATTGAATTGCCTGCCTTCCCAAAGGGAATGGGTGGGGAGGGAGGGATGGGGAGAATTTGGAACTCAAAGTTTTAGGAACAACTGTTTACTATTGTTGTTGCTACTAGGAAAGAAGACATACAGTTAATGAGGAATAGAAAGTCATCTGGCCCTACAGGAGAAAAGAGAAGATGGAGACAAGAGAAGGGAGGGATGACAGAAGAGAGGGCAGAGTGGAGATAGGGAAAATTAGATTGCTTGGGGTATTGGGGTGGGGGAAGGGATAAAAGGGAAAAAAAATTTGGAACCCAAAATTCTGTGAAAATGAATGTAAAAAATTAAATTAATTAATTAATTTAAAAAAAAAGAAATGCAAATGAAAACCACTCTGAAGTACTACCTCACACCTATCAAATTGACTAACATGAGAGAAAATAAAAATGACAAAAGTGGGGGAGATATGGGAGAATTGGGACACATATTTTGGTGAAGTTGTGAATTATTCCAATCATTCTGGAAAACAATTCAAACTCTTCCAAAAGGGATATAAAGCTTATATCCTTTGACCCAGCAATACCACAACTAGGTTTACATTCCAAAGATACTTTTTAAAAAAGGGAAAAGGACTTATATGTAGAAACAAACTTACAACAACTCTTTTTGTGGTGACAAAGAATTGGAAATTGAGAAGATGTCCATTAATTGGAAAATAGCTAAACAAGTTGTGGGAAATGATTACGATGGGATATTATTGTTCTACAAGAAATGATGAGCAGGAAGACTTCCAGGAACCAAGATGACAGAGTAAGCAGTAAATTACTGTAACTCTCCCAAATTCACCTCTAAACAACCACAAAATAGTGACTGAAAAACAATTCTGGATTAGCAGAACCAACAGAAAGATGGGATGAAACAATATTTGAGTACAATATACTTGGATGATAGGTAGGAAAGGTCTGCCTCATTTGGATAAAAGGGGACCACAGTCCAGGACAGGAAGCAGTTCGGCAAGCCAGTTACAAGCTCCACCTCAGTAAACCAGTGGTAGATCTTGAGTTCCAGTGTGGTAGTGCAGGCAAACACGAACATCACGACCTACCATGTACCTCAGTATAGCCAGGGGAATGGGCAGGGTCCAGCTCTGAGAACCAGTACTTGCTTCAACATAGTGCTGGGCAAGCAGATAAGCAAAACACAATCAAAAATAATCTTACCGTAGAAAGTTATTATGGTTGCAGGGAAGACCAAGACACAAACTCATAAGAGGACAACAACAGCAAAACACCAATGGGCAAAACCATCCCCCAAAAATGAGGTCATCTCAAGCCCAGAAAGAACTCATTGAAGAACACAAAAAAGAGCTTAAAAATTATATGACAGGTAAAAGAAAAATTGGGAAAGGAAATGAGAGTGATGGAAGAGAATTAAGAAAATAGAGCCAACAACCTGGAAAAGTGCTTAAAAAGTAGAATTGGTCAAATGGAAAAGGAGAAGCAAAAAATCCACCAAAGAAAATAAGTCCTTAAAGAGTATATTTGACAAAATGGAAAAGAAATCACAAAAGCTAGTTGAGGAAAACAACTCCTTAAAAGTTAGACTTGGGCAAGTGAAAGCTAATGACTCTATGAGACATCAGGAATCCACAAAATATTCAAAAGAATGAGAACATAGAAGAAACTCTAAAATACCTCACTGGAAAAACAACTAACCTGGTAAATAGACCCAGGAGAGACAATATCAGAATCATTGGAGTACCTGAAAGCCATAATCAAAAGGAGAACTGGGACAGCATTTTTCAAGGAATTATCAAGAGGGGCAGGGCCAAGATGGTGGAGTAGAAAGACACATATACTCTAGGGCTTCCCCCATAATCCACAAGATATCTGTAAAAAATAACTCTCAACAAATTCTAGAGCAGCAGAAGCCACAGAACAACAGAGTGAAATAGATTTCCAGCCAAAGATAACCTAGAAGGCCAATAGAAAAGGTCTATCTCATGGGACACTGAGCAGAGAGGTGTCCAGCCCTGGCCACACAGTTGAGGAAGAACAGGATGGGAACAGACCTTCAGGGCAGAATTCCCAGCAGGGAGGGTACCAGATCTCAACCCACAAGCAACAAAGAAAGCTTCAAAGTTCAGTGTGGGAGGACTTTCCCAGCTGGGTCCCCCCCAGCACTGGTCCCAGGGGGTGGCAGAGGTAGAGACAGCAGCAGCAGTGGGCAGCAGGCGACTATGGTGGCCATGGAAGCAGCCTGGGTCCATTGTCCAAGTGGCTTAGCTGAAAGCCTCTGGGGGAATTGAGCAGGGGATCTGAATCTCAGCCTTGAGCATGCTCCTGGGGGGAGGAGAAGCACTAGCACCCTCCTCTTGACAAAGAATTCAGAAGTCAAGTAACTGGCTGGAAAAATGCCCCAAAAAGGGGAAAAAAATAAGACCATAGAAGGTTATTTTCTTGGTGAACAGGTATCTCTTTCCATCCTTTCAGATGAGGAAGAACAAGGCAGCTTCTGCCTCCAGTTACTCCAAAATGAATATGAAATGAGCTCAGGCCACAGAAGAGCTTGAAAAGCAAGTCAGCAGCTTGCTATAGGAGAACCAAAAAATGCTGAGGAAAATAACACCTTTATAAATAGGCTAACCCAATTGGAAAAAGAGGTCCAAAAAGCCAATGAGGAAAAGAAGGCTTTAAAAAGCAGAATTTGTCAAATGGAAAAGGAGGTTCAAAAGTTCACTGAACAAAACAGTTGTTTAAAAATGAGAGTGGAGTTCAGGGAAGCTAATGACTATACAATAAACCAAGAAGTTACAAAATGAAACCAAAAGATTGAAAAAAATAGAAGATAATGTGAAACATCTCACTGGAAAAACAACTGACCTGGAAAATAGATTCAGGAGAGACAATTTAAAAATTATGGGACTACTTGAAAGCCATGATCAAAAAAAGAGCCTAGACATTATATTTCATGAAATTATCAAGGAAAACTGCCCTGATATTCTAGAACCAGAGGGCAAAATAAATATTGAAAGAATCATCTTCTGAAAGAGACCCAAAAAGAGGAACTCCTAGGAATCTTGTGGCCAAATTTCGGAGTTCCCAGGTAAAGGAGAAAATATTGCAAGCAGCTAGAAAGAAACAATTTGAGTATTGTGGAAATACAGTCAGGATAACACAGGATCTGGCAGCTTCTACATTAAGAGATTGAAGGCTTGGAATAGGATATTCCAGAAGTCAAAGGAACTGGGATTAAAATCAAGAATCACCTACCCAGCAAAACTGAGTATAATACTTCAGGGGGGAAATGGTCTTTCAATGAAATAGAGGACTTTCAAGCATTCTTGATGAAAAGACCAGAGATGAAAAGAAAATTTGACTTTCAAACACAAGAATCAAGAGAAGCATGAAAAGGTAGATAGGAAAGATAAATCATAAAGGACTTTTTTAAGCTGAACTGTTTACATTCCTACATGGAAAGATAATATTTGTAACTCTTGAGACTTTTCTCAGTATTTTCGTAGGTAGAGGGATTATACACACACATACACACACACACACACACACACACAGAGTACAGGTTGAGTTGAATCAGAAGAGATGATATCCATAAAAAAATAAAATTAAGGGGTGAGAGAGGAACGTATTGGGAGGAGAAAGGGAGAAATGGAATAGGGCAGACTATCATTTATAAAAAGGACAAGAAGAATTTTTTTCAATGGAGGAGAGAAGGGGAGAGGGGAAAAGTGAAGATTTCTTTCTTCACATATGGCTTAAGGAGGGAATAACACACTCACTAAATTTGGCATGAAAATCTATCTTATACTACAGGAAAGTAGAGGAGAAGGGGACAAATGGGGAGAGGGGAATGATAGAAGGGAGGGCAAATGGGAGAAGGGAGTAACTAGAAGTAAACACTTTTGGGAAAGGACAAGGTCAAATGAGAGAATAGAAAAAAGGGGAGACAGGGTAGGATGGAGGGCAATATAGTTAGTCTTACACAACATGACTATTATGAATTTTTTTTGCAAAACAACATATATATATATATATATATATATCTTGTATTGAATTGCTTGCCTTGTCAGTGGGGATGGGTGGGGAGGGAGGCAGGAAAAGAAGTTGGAATTCAAAGTATTAGAAATGAATGTTGAGAATTGTTACTGCATATAACTGGGAAATAAGAAATACAGGTAATGAGATATAGACATTTATCTTGCCCTAAAAGAAAAGAGAGAAGATGGGGATAAAGAAAGTATGATAGAAGGGAGGGTACATTGAGGGAAGGGGTAATCAGAATGCAAAGTATTATGGGGTGGGGGAGGGGATAGATTGGGAGAAAAATTGGAACTCAAAATTTTGTGGAAATGAATGTCGAAATCTAAAAATCAATAAAACTATTAAATAAAAGAAAAGAAATTATCAAGAAAAATTGTCCTGATATCCTGGAACCAGAGAGAAAAACAGGCATTGAAAGAATCCACTGATCACCTCAGGAAGAGATTGCAAAATAAAAACTACAAGGAATATTATAGCCAAATTTCAAAACTATCAGGTCAAGGAAAAAATATTGTAAGTTATCAGAAAGAAGCAATTCAAATATTGGAGAGCCGCAATCAGGATTACATAGCACTTAGCAGCTTCAACATTAAAAGATCAGAGATCACAGAACATGATATTCCCAAAGGTAAAGGAACTAGGACTATAACCAAGAATAACTTAAAGGATCATTCAGTGAAATAGAAGGATTTCAAACATTCATAAGGAGAAGACTGGAATTAAACCAAAAATTTGATCTACAATATCAACACCCAAGGGTAGAATGAACAGGTAAAAAGGAGAAAGAAAACTTAAGGGATTCAATGGAGTCAAACTGTTTACATTCATATACAGGAAGATGATACTTGTAATTCTTAAAAACTGTATTACTAATAGTACAGTTAGAGGGAATATACATACAAAGACAGCATGAGTATAAGGTGAATTTGAGAGTATGACAAAAAAAGTTAAGAATTTGAAAGAGGAATACACTGGGTGCACAGAAGGAAGGAAGAGGTCGAATGGGGTAAATTATTTAATGGGGAGGAGGTGCGAAAGACCTATTACAGCAGATAGGAAGATGGAGGGTGAGCAATGGGCTTTGCTTGAACCTTACTGTCATCAGTATTGGCTCAAAGAGAGAATAATATGCACAATCAGTTAAATATAGAAATTTAGCTTACCTTACAGGGAAGTATGAGGAGAGAAGATTAAGTAAAGGCTGGGGGTGGAAAGGGAGACAATAGAAGGAAGGGCAGATTAAGGAAAGTAGTACACAGAAGCAAAAAAAAAATAACACTGGTGAGGAGGGAAAGGGTAAAATAAGAGAAAGGACAAACAGGAGGAAAAATTGGATGAAGATTAATACACAGTTAGTAATCATAATTTTGAATGTGAATGGAATGAATTCTCCCATGTAATGGAACCAGGTAGCAGAGTAGATAAAAAACCACAATTCTACAATATGCTGTTTACAAGAAACACACTCAAAGCAGAGAGATACAAACAGAGAATAAAGCTAATGAACTAGAGTAGAATCGATTATGCTTCAGCTGAAGTAAAAAAAAAAATCAGGCATAGCAATCCTGATCTCAGACAAAGTAAAAGCAAAAATAAACCTAATTAAAAGAGATAAGAAAGGGAACTGTATCTTGCTTAAAGGTACCATAAAAATGAAGCAATAGCAATACTAAATATATATGTACCATGTGATATATTATCCAGAATTTTTAAGGAGATGTTAGATGAGTTACAGGAAGACAGAGCAAAACTAAATTAGTGGGGAACATAAACTGTCCCCTCTCAGAACTCAGTAAATATAACAGCAATAAAAACCTGAGGAGGTAAACAGAATATTAGGAAAGTTAGATATTAGAGACCTTTGGAGAAAACTGAATAGGAACAGAAAGGAATATACCTTTTTCTCAGCAGCACATGGCACCTACACTGACTATGTATTAGGACATAAAACCTCAAGATCAAATGTAGAAAGGCAGAAATATTAAATGTATTCTTTTTGGATCATAATACAATAAAAATTACATTCAACAAAGGACAGTGGAAGGATAGATAAAAAGTTATTGGAAACTAAACAGTCTAATCCTAAAGAATAAGTGGGTAAAAGAACAAATCATAGAAACAATCAATAATTTCATTAACCAGGATACCAACAATGAGACAACATACCAACATTTATGGGATGCACCAAAGCAGTACTTAGGGGAAAATGTATTTCTCTAAATTCTTATATCAACAAAATGGAAAAAGAACAGAACAATGAATTGAGCGTGCAAGTAAAAAAAAAAAAAAAACTAGTAAAAGCCAAATTAAAAATCTCCAATTGGGCACTAAATTAGAAATCCTGAAAATAAAAGGTGAAATTAATAAGGTTGTTAGTATAAAAAACCCTATTGAGCTAATAAATAAATCTAGGAGATGGTTTTATGAAAAAAATAATAAGATCTATTAGCCATTGGTTAATTTGATTTTTTTTAAAAAAGAAAGAAAAACCCAAATATCCAGTATCAAAAATGAAAAGGGTAAAATCACAACCAGTGAGGAAGAAATTAGAACAATTATTAGGAAATATTTTGCCCAATTATATGCCAATAAATCTGACAATCTGAGTGAAATCAATGAATGTTTACAAAAATATAAAGTACCCAAATTAACAGAGCAGGAAATAGACAACAATACCAGGGGTGAAGCAAAGATGCTCAATATTATGACTAATTCGATATAATACTAGAAATGTTAACTACAGCAACAAAAGAAAAAGAAATGGAAGGAATTAGAATAGGAAATAACGAAACGAAACTATTCCTCTATGCAGATGATATGATGGTATACTTAGAGAATCAATAACTCAACTAATAAAAACTACTTGAAATAATTAACAGCTTTAGCAAAGTTGCAGGATATAAAATAAACCCACATGAATCATCAGCATTTTTTCGGTATGACCAGCAAAGCCCAGCATCAAGAGATAGAAGGCAAAATTCCTTTTAAAATAACTGTAAACAACGTAAAATACTGGGGAGTCTACCTGCCAAGACAAACCGAGGAACTATGTGAACACAATTACAAAACATTTTTCACATAACGTCAGATCTAAACAATTGGGAAAATATCAATTGCTCATGGGTAGGCTGAGCCAGTATAATAAAAATGACCATTCTACCTAAGTTGATTTACTGATTCAGTGCCATAGTAGTCAAATTGTCAAAGAATTATTTGATAGCACTAGATAAATATAGCCACATAATTCATCAGGAAGAACAAAAAAAAAAGGTCAAGGGAATCAATGAAAAAACTTAAAAAGGAAAGTGGTCTAGCAGTGCCAGATTTCAAACTATATAATAAAGCAGTAATCATCAAAAACTATCTGGTACTAACTAAAAAATAGATTGGTGGATCAGTAGAATAGGTTAGGTATAAAAGACACAGTAGTCAATCACCACAGTAACCTAGTCCTTTGGGACAAAAACTCAGTATTTAACAAAAACTGTTAGGGAAAACCGGAAGCATATTTTTTTTCGCTTACTTTATCTGTTTCATGTTATTTTTTTCCTTTTGTTCTGTTTCTTCTTTCACAACTGTGACTAATATGGAAATAAGTTTTACATGTCAGCACATGTATAACCTATATCAAATTGCCTACCATTTTGGAGGAGGGCAGGGGAGGGACAGAGGGAGAAAAATTTGGAACTCAAAATCTTATAAAAATGAACGTTAAAAATTGTCTTGACATGTAATTGGGGGAAAATAAAATATTATTTAACAAAAAGATATGAGGAGGATGCTTCAGAAAAACCTGGGAAGATTTACATGAATTTATACAAAGTAAAATGAGCAGAACCAGAAGAACATTCTACATAAACACAGCAATATTGTAAAGATGATCAGCTGTGAATGACTGCTATTCTCAGCAATCATTGTTTCAAAACAATTCCAAAGGACTTATGATGAAAAATGCTACCTACCTCTAGAGAAAGAGCTGATGACATCTGAATATAGATTGAAACATACTTTTTAAAAAAATTATTATTCTTAGGTTTTTTGATCTCTATTTTCTTTTGAAACACAGCTAATATGGAAATGCTTTACAAGACTGCACACATATAATCAATAGCAAATTGCTTGCCATCTCAAGGAGAGGGGAGGGAAGGAAGGAAGAGAAAGAATTAAGAACTTGATTTTTAAAAAAAGATGTTAAAAATTTTTGTTCAAAAGTAATTGAGAAAAATAAAGTTAAAATGAATGTAAAAAATAAAATTTACCATATGTCCCAAAATGCTATGTACCACAGAAATGCGTAGAGAAGCAAAAATATCTACTTAAATAAGTGAATAACAATTTTTTTAAAAAAGATGGAACTATTGTGTTCTTTTAAGCCAGATGCCACCACCATGGAGCAATGGAAAGGGGACTGGATTTAAGCTTAGGTGATATCTCCTGAACTAGAAGTAGATCAGACGTTATTCAATTGTCTTGAGTTTTAGAGTTGTTACATCTCTGAATAGCTGACCAGTGAGGGCCAATGTCCCAAGGAAGAAATGTAGGCTTGAGAAAATGCCACCTAAGCACATCTGTGGTCA